>CM039430.1:5713127-6947539 GCA_022379115.2 Bauhinia variegata | reverse complement strand
ATACCAAAAGCGCAGCACAAACCACAGAAGGGAGGTTAGAAAATTGCATGGTAAGGTTCACATTCTACAATATATTTAATTTAACACATGTGAAAACAAAACAGATATTATAGTATTAATTCAACTTTTGTCGTTTCCACCATTTGCCGAAATGGAACAGTTTTAGTTTACATGTAAGACCGAGACTCATAGAGCATCTAGAAATTAGCCTTATAAAATTATATTCCAACTCTGCCTTCCTTGACCAATGGATTCAATTGACAATTCATTGCCTTTCATGGTAAGCCTTTGTCCAATATCATATCAGAAAATAGGAGGGGACGAATCTTGATATTATCCCAACAACCAGAGGGAAGTTCTTAGCCTGTGGGGGACCAGACCCTATAAATATCAACTCTTTGGGTCCTTAATCTACCACACAAGCACAAAACTACTTTCCTCTTCTTCTAACCTTTGCTGCAAAGCTGTGTTTTCCTAGTTTTCATCATCAACATCATGGGTATCTTTTCTTTTGAGGAGGAGAGTACCTCACCTGTGGCTCCTGCCAGACTCTACAAAGCTCTAGCATTGGATGCTGACAACCTTATCCCAAAGATCAATGACTCCGTTAAGAATGTTGAAAACGTTTCAGGAAATGGAGAACCTGGAACCATCAAGAAGATCACTATCGTTGAAGGTATATATATATATATGCTCTAACTCTATATACATACATGCATATGCCAGGTTACTGTCAATTTCACTGGAAGCTATACAATTAGAGATTGCTCTATATGTATGTGAATTAATGTGATATGGGTATCTATGCATGTAGGTGGCAAAGAGTTCTATGTGAAGCACCAAATTGATGGTGTTGACAAGGACAACTTCGAATACAATTATAGCATAGTGGAAGGTCTTCCCTTGCCAGACTCATGTGAGAAAATTTCAATTGAGACCAAGTTGGTGGCAGCTCCTAATGGTGGGTCTATCGTGAAGCTCAACGTTAAGTTCTTTACCAAAGGTGATGCCCAGTTGAATGAAGAGGAAGTTAAGATTGGGAAGGAAAAGAGTGAAGGATTTTTTAAGTCCGTTGAGGCTTACCTTTTGGCCAATCCCAGTTACAACTAGAATCTATATAAAACAAACAAAAATGTTTTATTTTCAAATAGAGACTCTCTTCTTATTCTTGTTCGTGACATTATTGATCCATGCAGGCGTATGACTGCTGAGGATTTGTCTTTTACGTTTCATTTGATCTTTTTGTTTTTTGTTGAGTAAGACTCCTATGCACTGCTTACAATAAAGGTCTCTCTTCATGTTCAAAATTTATGTGGAATATATACCAACTTTCTTTTATGATGGCTTCCATAACTTAATGTATTACAAGGAAGAGGCTTTGGTCTGTGTTTGCACCTCGTGTTTTGTAGTAAAAATTATAAACAAAATAATAATAATAATAATAATAAGGTAAAATAATATAGAAGCTGCTATAAAAATAAATATACATGAACAAATATAAACAAAATACCACTCTATTAAAAATGGCCCACTCTCTTGTATTTGATGTTTGAGCTTATCCATTATGTTGGGAAGCCATGGACATAAGAATATTCTCCACCTTTAGGGTCCATTTGGTACACAGGAAAGGAAATGGAGGAAAAGGAATATACTCTTTTTTATAATATAATTTTAATTTTATAACTTTGATTGATATAAATGTAATTTTAATTTTAATTTTATAATATAATTTTATAATTTAATAACTTTTATAATTATAATTATAATTTTATAATTTTTATAATTTAATTTTAATTCTATAATATAAAAAATTAAATTTTCATCAATATACAAAATTATATAATATAATTTTAATTTTATAATTTAGACTTTTTTGAAAATAAAAATTTCTTTCCTTTCCTTTCTTTGACTTTCTTTCAAATTTGAAAGAAAAATTATAGCCTTCAAACGATAAAAAGTCGTATTCCGAGAGAATGAGTTTTTTTTTACTTTAAAGTTACCAAACAATGCAAAACGAACAAAACGAAAGAAAGTAAAACGCATTCATTTCTCTCCCTTTCCTTTCTTGCGTACTAAACGGCCCCAAAGACAGAAAATATTCTTATGTCCATGGCTTCCCAACATAATGGATAAGCTCAAACATCAAATACAAGAGAGTGTGCCATTTTTAATAGAGTGATATTTTGTTTATATTTGTTCATGTATATTTATTTTTATAGCAGCTTCTATATTTTTTTACTTTATTATTATTTTTTTTTTGTTTATTATTTTTATAGATGCTCTAAGAGTCTCGGTCTTACATGTAAATTAAAACTGTTCCATTTCGGCAAATGGTGGAAACGACAAAAGTTGAATTAATACTATAATATCTGTTTTGTTTTCACATGTGTTAAATTAAATATATTGTAGAATGTGAACCTTACCATGCAATTTTCTGCCCTCCCTTCTGTGGTTTGTGCTGCGCTTTTGGTATTAAATTTATGAAAAATAAATTTATTATTAAATTTATTAACTCACAATTAATTTGATTTAAACTAAAAAAGACTACTTAATATGCAAAATTCTTTTTACTAAATTATAATGTAGTAACATTTTCAAGATTCGAATCTAAAACTTCTAATTAAATTAAAATAACATCTTATCAACTGATCTACATTCTTGTTGGTGTGGTTTGTGTTGCTTTTAAGCCTTGATAAAATTAACCTCACCCCATCTTGAAGACTGGCCTACCTTCTTTCAAAAAACTTTATATTTTCTTTGTTCTTGCACTCTTCTTTTATCTGAACATAAGTTTAGGTACAAGAAAAAGTCCTACGAAGATTATTCTAATTTACATATACAAGCCTGAAATAAAACTCCACATTAAAAGAATTTTAAATTTATAAATATATATATATATATATATATATATATATATATATATAATATATATATATATATATATATATATAATATATATATATATATATAAATATATATAAATATATATATAATATAATATATAAATGAAAAGACGCATTAATTTAATTTTAAGAATTAATTCAATTGATGTTAAATGAAAAAGACGCTATTTTCTTTCGAATTAATTCAATTGATGTTCATAGTATATAAAATGATAAGAATTGAGGTATGTGAATAATTTTTATCTATTCTGACTTACATTTTTATATAATATTCTAAATTGCTTTTAGATGAAAGGTTTCTTATAAATAAATTATATTCAAATTGGACATGCCGTCTTAATCACTGTTACGTACAAAGCTTTGGGGAATACAATTTATAAATAATGTCCTGAATACCTTTAATTTGTGAGAAAGTACAAGTTCTCAAGTTCTAAAACCAAAGAGAGAAGACACTTTAACTAAAGAATTAAATTGAAGTTTCCAAGTAGGTGCTTGCCACATGAGATGAAATAATAAAAAAATACTTTTTGATACCATATAGCCATATATTTGATTTATATATACTGTGATTTTATGCTAATTATTATATATATATTGTTATTTTGTTTAACAATATAATTCATCAACTTTACTTATATCAAATTCTTTTATTATCATTTTATCAATTAATCTGATCATCGGTCAAGGAAGGTGGATTTTGGGTTGGTATAAGACTTACTAACTTCTAGATGCCGTATATATGAATCTTGGTTTTATATGCAAACTCAAATTATAAAAATCCCAAATGACTTTTTTTAATTGTATGTAACGGATTGAAGTTCTCTTATTTGATAGATAAGAACTAGGTTTTTTAAATGAAGAGCAAATGTGTCACTTTAGTAACCCCTAAGGTAAAGATTTTAATTTTCTCTGGTCAATGGTCATAAAGTTTTATTTGAAGACATTAAATCCTATGTCCACTCCTTTCTTAAAATTAATTGTTGGCGTGCCTCTGTCTTCTAGGCATTCTTTTGTTTTTTTGGGTTGACTCTTCCTTCTGGGCTTTTAAAGTTTTTCTAAAATTATTTACTGTAAGTAGAAGCCTAGAAGATTGTAGTTATTTAAATTAATAATTTGCCTATACGGCTACATATTATTAAATAATAATTCAAATAACTTTAAATTAATTAACAAATTAAATTTAAAGTTAATAACAATTGAAGAATAAAAAAACAGTTAATAACAATGGGACCAAAAGTTTTTGCATGTAATGTACATATTCTAGTAAAACAATAAAAAGGAACTCGAAATATTATTTATATTTCTCAAATATTTATCATTTCAAATTCATAACTCAGTTTTAATTAATTGGACTTACTAAAACCTTTTACTTAAACGGTAAATTAATTAGTTCAATAAGATATAAAAATAGTAAAATTAAGGTATAAGAATGAGTTTTTATTTTAATTTTTTAAATGAAAACATTCTTATAATTTAGAATCAAATTAACCATAATGTCTTGTAAATTATATCTCGTGTCAAACTTTTCAATATGCTTTCAAAGGAGAGGAATATTCTTATGTCCATGGCTTCCCAACTACATGGGCCTTTCAAGCATAATGGACAAGTTCAAACATCATGTACAAGACAATGGGGCCATTTTCAATAGAGTGATGTGATGTTCTGTTTATCTTTATATTATTTTTTGTATTTTTTTACCTTTTAATTTCTTAATTTTTTTGGTTTATAAGTTTACTTGTGCATATAAGTACAAAACACTAGCTGCAATTGCAAACACAGACCAAAGCCTCTTCCTTGTAATACATTAAGTTATGCAGGCCATCATAAAAAGAAAGTTGGTATATAGTTCATAGAAATTTTCAACATTAACAGAGACTTTTATTGTAAGCAGTACAGACGAGTTTTACTCAACCCAAAAACAAAAAGATGAAATGAAATCCTCAGCAGTCATACATCTGCAAGGACTAATAATGTCACAAACAAGAAGAAAAAGGGAGTCTCTGTCTCAAAAGGAAACATTTGTGTTTGTCTTGTATAAATTTTAGTTGTAACTGGGATTGGCCAAAAGGTACGCCTCAACAGACTTGAAAAATGCTTCACTCTTTTCCTTCCCAATCTTAGCTTCCTGTTCATTCAATTGGGCATCACCTTTGGTAAAGAACTTAACGTTAAGCTTCACAATAGATCCACCATTAGGAGCTGCCACCAACTTGGTCTCAATTGAGATTTTCTCGCATGAGTCTGGCAATGGAAGACCTTCCACTATGCTGTAATTGTATCCAAAGTTATCCTTGTCAACACCATCAATTTGGTGCTTCACATAGCACTCTTTGCCACCTGCAGAAATATTCATATGACATTAATTCACGTACATATATATACAGCAATCTTTCATTGTATATAGCTTCCAATATTAATGGATCAAAAAAAAAAGAAAATACGTAGTTATTAATTCATCATTCAAAAATTGATTACTACTATTAGGCATATGTTATGTATATAGTTAGGACACATACTGACCTTCAACAAAAGTGATCTTCTTGATGGTTCCAGGTTCTCCATTTCCTACTACGTTTTCAACATTCTTAATGGAGTCATTGATATTTGGGATGAGGTTGTCAGCATCCAATGCTAAAGCTTTGTAGAGTCTAGCAGGAGCCACAGGTGAGGTACTCTCCTCCTCAAAAGCGAAGACACCCATGATGTTGATGATGAAAACTAAGAACACAAAGGTTTGCAGCAAAGCTTAGAAGAAGAGGAAAGTAGTTCTGAGCTTGTGTGGTAGATTAGGGACCCAAGGAGGTGATATTTATAGGGTCTGGTCCCTATAAGGCCAAGGACTTCCCTTTGGTTGTTGGGATCATATCTAGGCTCGCCCCGCAAAGGTTTACTGAAAGGCAATGTTTTGTCAAGGTTTTTAAATTTAATCCATTAGTCAAGGAAGGCAGAATTAGAATATAATTTTATAAGGCTAACTTCTAGATGCCCTATGAGTCGTGGTCTTACATGTAAACTAGAACTATTCAAATACGGCAAATGATGGAAATGAAATGACAAAATTTGAACATCAGTTCTGTTTTTCTCACATGTTTAGATCCAAATGAGTAAATGTTTTGTAGAATGTGAACCTTACCTTGCAATTTTATTTTTGTGCTTTGTGCTACAGTTTACTGCACCGTCTAGAAGACTGGCTGCTGAATCTATTTATATATTTCAAACCTACCTTCTTTGAAAAAAAAAAAGAACAAAAACTTTAAATTTTCTGCTTTCTTGTACGCTTTTGTCTTTTTGTTATCCTAACAAAATTTAAATACCAAGAAAAATCCTATTCTAATTTCAACAACCACACTTAGCTTCTTCACCTAATTTGAGGTACATCAGTAAATGCAACAGCAACCGGCCGGTGCCCATATATGCTAGCTTCTCCTCTTGTCAGATAGCACACGAGTGAGTTTCTTCTCTCATAAATTAGTCCTCTTTTGTGTTGATCATCATCAACCCAACATCATGCGAACTTGTAATAATTTTACATTAGGCAATTAATGATTGTTTGATTATAGATGCTGGGAAACCTTGTGTATTTTCTGGTGTTGAACATCGGATGAGCCAAAATGAAAATAGTATTTAGAGAATATCCAATGGAAATGAAGGGCACACTTGTTCTCATTGATGGGGAACAGACACGCAACAGAGTAGGAGACATCAATGTAAAAGGCTGAGGATAATGCTGTGCGCAAACAGAGACAAAATCCTTGCAATTGGAATAATATATAATAAAATTATACTATTCAATTTTAGACACTAAAATGCCAAATCTAAGCAAAGTAAGTAAAATCAAAGAGATACTAGGATTTACATGATTGGATCAATATAATTTATGCCCAAAGCAAGGGTCTAAGACCAACAACATAATGGACAATCAAACATTTCATAATCTTGTACAAAGATATGAGGAAGTAATCAAATAAATTAAGTCCAAATACATTAGAGGACACATGGAAAATTGTTTTAATATGGAGGGTTAAAATCAAAACACCTAATATTAAACAGAGTAAGCAAAGTGTTGTCCCTAGCATAAACTAGAGGCATCAATCAGTATTTCATCAAGAACAAAGGTTCTTGGCAGCAACAAAACAAACATCTCAAGTTTGAATCCGCCGAAGTCACGAAACAAAAGTTCTGTCCGTTATCCGGATTCTGGTCTACAAACCAATTAGCACGCAAGAAGAGAACTTTATTTGATTAACCAAATAGGTGAATACAACAAACTCAGAAGCAAAACAGATAGAATAGGATCAACATCATCTGAATTCACGAGAATCACAAGAAGAAAGAAATGAACTTTACATATATATATATCAGAAGTCAAACTAAGCTTAGTCTAGTTATATGCATCAGGATTAGCCAATAGATAGGCTTCAACATATGTATATCTCAGGTAATGTCTTGTCTATCACATTCTTGTATGGACTGCCTGCAAATCCGTCAGGTAAAAATACATCAGAGAAGTTTTTAAATTTTCTAAATATTGTAGAAATTCAGAAAAATATTTTAAAATGAATTCAGGGAACTTCTACAACTAATGGATCTTACTTGTTCGAATCTTCCTGTGTGATTGTGAACTCGGTTAGCTACACTGACCATGGCCAAAGGTAATTTGAGAACTCTGAATGACCTGCGGTGCAACCATGAGGATGAGATTATCAGCATCAAGGTTAAGAGCCTTGAATAGCCTAGCTGGGGGAATGGCAGAGGTAGACTCATAACTAATAAGCATAATGAATGCGAAGGAGAAGAAAAATACAATTTTGAGTATGTTTCTTGTCTGAACTGAATATCCATCCAGCTCCAGGGGATATGTGTTGGTATTTGATAACTATGATCAGAGAAAATAGAGTTGGAGTTGTTGCTTGCTACTTGGTATTACATATACTTGATCAAAGAAAACAACATTCGAAGAAATCAAACAAAAACTCACCGACTCATTGCATAGGAAAGGAAAACAACAAACGAGTTGAGAGTCTAGTCTAGGAAAACAGAAATGTGGATGGAAAACACTGCAGAGTACAGAGTGTGATATGAGTCCGTTTCTAGAGTGTTCTGGTATCCCTTCCTCTCTATTCGCCACATAAATCGTCTTTTCCCCACTAGCAACAGCAATGCCAATATCTTCCTCTCACTCCTAGTTTTGAGTTTCTACTCAATTTATCATTCTTATTTTAATTTTTTTTTTTTTTTAAAAAAAAAGCCCAGAAGCCAAATTATCAGAAAAAATAAAATAAAATATATATATATATATATATATATATATATATATATATATATATATATATATATATATATATATATATATATATAATAGAACAACAAAACAAAACCCCAGTGGCTGCCACTCACTTACCCGGTCAATAAACCCTGTAACGCGCTATTATCATCTTCTCCTTTGTCACTTCAACTAACCAACGTCGTCGTTTCCACATACGTAAACCTTGATTAGCAATGTCCGGCTACGGAGGGGCTGCCATCGCCGGCAACAGAACCCGAAATCGATATCTCGGGGAGAACCGTTTCTACAACCCACCACCGTTGAGGAAACATAGACAGAAGCAGGAGCAGGAACAACAGCAGCAGAAGCAGTCACAGTCACAGACACAGAAGAGGTCTACCTTGTCCAGAACATCTTCCTCGGTGGCGTCGGATAACATGCCTGGCTCGTCTTCCGATTGTTCGATTACTTCAAGGGATACCGGCGACATCTCTAATTTGGATCGGTTCTTGGATTACATTATGCCAATAGTTCCGGCCCAATATATCCCCAAGGTATTGAATTTCCAATTCTTGATGGATTTGTGCCTTTTCTTTTTCCTTTTTTTGATTTTTCTGGTAACTGGCCATAATTGATTGAAGAAAAATGGAGGGTAAATTTCTCTTCTTTACCGTTTTCTTTCTTGACTTGATATTTCAAAGGTGAAATTTGACGCTAGAGAGGAAGAATTGCACCCGATGAATTCTGTCTACTCAAGAATTAGGCTTTGTGATCAATATTTCTTCAACAATTCCCACTTGGTCTTAGCACTAGCTAGTTAGGGCAATACAATCAGAATTTTGTGTTTATCCTAGGAATGACTGTATGGTATCTCCTCAATTGAGCTAATGTTAACTACACAGTATCTTGTTTGAAGATATTATTTACTTTGGCCTATGTTGCTGAATGTTAGTCTTTGGTGTAAAATTGTGTTAGTGCAATCAACAGACAAGCATGGAGAGGAAAACACATGAGCCAGAGTTACTTCCATACTTTGTGCTTGGCGACTTGTGGGAATCTTTTAAGGAATGGAGTGCATATGGGGCAGGTGTTCCTCTGGTGTTGAGTGGGAACGAGACTGTGACACAGTATTACACTGTCTCCTTGTCTGCCATTCAGCTATATATTGACCCATCAAAGCCTTCTCCAAGGATTAAGTGAGTTGGCTATTGTAGAACATTGTTATACGTACGTCTTGTATGATTAACTAAATTGCTTCCATTTGAACATTTTATGGTGTTTTTTTCCTTCTCTTTGTACCACTTGTTACTGCATTTTGTGTCATGACATAATTACACTGTTTGGCCATCTCCATTATGCTTAAAATCAAACGATTTCCTACTGTGTTAGAACTTGGCAATTGCTTTTGATACTGTCAATCACCAATCCTTAATTTAACTGAGCACATACTTGGAAGATCCCCAAGCCAGCAAGACTGCTCAAGTTTCATATAGTTATAAACTCTTTATATAAACTGGTGTCAGATTTCATTCAGCCAGCTACCATAATTATTCTGCATGTATATCTTCCTTTAGTGGCTACTCTCTCTGTTCTTCATATCTTATTCTAACCTACCAACAGTGCCACCTATAGTAGTAGCCATAAATATATTGTTTGGCTAATGGGATGCCTTTGGCATGCTATTGACATTAAAAAGAGTACTAGTGGAAAGAAAGATTAATGTGCTTAAGAATTCACAAGCTCCAAGATCCTGTATTATCTATTTACTTGATTTTGTTTTGTTGGCATCCATGTGTACCTAATTTTGACTCGAAATTCTGGATATGGAAGAATAAGAAAGTAAAAAACTTGGAGATCAGGGGGTCTGCGATGTTGCAAACTCAAATTTCACGCTAACATTAGAATGGCTGTGATACAACTGTTTTTTTGTGTTGAATTTACATATTTGCTTGTCCTTGGCTTAATGAAATGCTTTCTTAATAATATTATTTCCTGGTGTACTTTGAAATTGTTTTGTCCTGTGCCCGTAGCCCTTGTGTAATCTTGGTAGAGTTGAATGATTGAGTGAATCCAAATTTAACATTCTGTTGGCTGAGTTCAAAATATGCTTATTGTTAAACTATAATATAGTCATTTTAGATGCTAGGAATTCAGATAGATGATATCCCCTTGTCTGTTTCTTTTTTCTCCTTTAGTTGATATTATCTCCATATTAAAGACAAGTATGACCTATCACTTTGCTGAATCACAGTTCTTAAGTGAGCACTACATGGGTGCATTTTGTCAAATGTGGCATCATATTCATTTCCATCATATTATTATAGGGGACATGGTGGGGAGAGTGACTCTGAATCAGCTAGAGAAACAAGCAGTGATAGCAGCAATGGCTACGGGCATGAAAGAGGAGCAAGTAGCGTAGTTAATGGCAGTTTGAACCTGCTAAACGGCACTGATACGAGCAATCATGGTCTGGAAAGTGCCTCAGCAAGTAGTAAACCTTTGATGGGTTCATCAAGTGATGAGCGTGAGAGCTGCAACCCACCTGGTCAGCTTGTATATGAATACTTTGAGCATGAAACACCTTACGGTCGTGAACCATTAGCAGATAAGGCAAGTCCATTTTCTTTTGGCATACTATTGTGCTGAGATTACATTACCTTACAACTCTTTTTATTTCTTGCCACAGATTTCTGATCTTGCACGTCAATTTCCAGAGCTAAAGACATACAGGAGCTCTGACCTTTCACCTTCTAGTTGGGTTTCTATGGCATGGTAAGCTTTGTTCATCCCAGTAGTCATTTATTAAAGGGTTGGTTGTGCTATTGCTTATCTAATAAAGTTTTCCCTGCATAAAATATGAAGGTATCCGATATATAGAATACCTACTGGTCCAACACTACAGAACCTAAAAGCCTGCTTTCTGACCTTCCATTCCCTCTCAACAGCATTGCAAAGTATGTCTTTCTACTTTTCTCTGATTTTTTTGGCATGTAAAATTGTAACGGATATTAATTATGAAACACCATGTCGTTTGAATCAGGTCCGAACCCTGAAAGACTTCACGTTCATCATTCAAGAGGCAGGGACTTATCGCAGAAGATATCATTGCCAGTCTTTGGGCTTGCCCATCTCAAGTTCGAAGTGTCTCTCTGGTACCCTAACGCTGTTGATGAATGCGAGAAAGCCGAGTCTCTGCTACACGCTGCTGACAATTGGCTTGACCTATTGCGAGTTGAACATCCTGACTACATTTACTTCAAGTCCCACATGACAAAGTGAAGATGAGGAAGCAGTCCGGTTCTCAGCATGTGTAATCTCAGTTCTGTTTATTATACAGTCCATTGAATAACTGCTTCATATTCTCACACGAAACAACTCAAGTCAGGGGAATTTTCTGTTGAAGAATTTATTGATATTTTTCCCTTCTAGAGATCGTAATACTGTTTTCAGAGGCTTCTAACAAACAGTTTTTGGTGCTTTTTTGAGTCATTTACCTGATGATGAGGACGAAAAGATCTCGGTATAATTGTAAGTACGTAGTTTCCTCTTTTATGTTTAGGTTTTCTTTCTGTACAGACGGTTGGTAACATATTTGATCCTCAGAATAGACATCGATGTGGTGAGATATGTTAAAATAAAGGCTCTTGTTCAGAGTGGATATTTCAAGTACAGGTTAAAATCTGAAATGGAAAGCGATAGTGGAGTACTATAGGCTTTTCATATTTCAATGAATTTATATTAAATCCATTAGCCAATCTTTCTGGGTAATTGCTACAGTATTTATTTCGGCTTAAAACATATATATAGTTCAGCCCTCCTTGTACATAACCAAAATATATACATATAGATAGTTGAAAAGACTTTTCGGATTCCTCCCATTTTCTACTACTGCTTCTATCAAATTCCAAATCTACAAATGACCGAAGAAAAGCCATGAACTTTATTTGCCATTAGCTAAGAGGCACTGAACTAGCACATGACACAGGCAGAATAAAATGAAGGTTCTCCCATCTTTGCTTGCATTATGCACATAACCCTAAATCGTAGATACATTAATTAAGGATAAGTATTCCCCGCATCTAAGCTACTCCCATCTCATAAGATTCTGGATAAACTCCTTCCTCGTGCTTATAGCTCCTGCTCCTAATACAATAAAGCCACGCCATGCCAGCTATGGTTTCAGTTATAAGTTTTCGTCTAAAATGGTGGACATCAACAGCCCTTGGACGAACTCAAACCTCCGAGCCTGCTCTACTTTATCCTTGCTAGACAGCTGTGACTGTTGGGGTTTTCTGCAATCATACGCTATTGTCAGTATAGAACTAAGTTGCTTCGGATAAAGCCAAAACAATCAAAAACAAACAACGGTTGGGGTTTTCTGCAGTTGGACCCTATCAAATGAAGGAACCAGTTATCATCACTCATTTAAGTTCCTTAGTTTAGTTTAACAAAAATAAATAAATAAACAACAGTGAAGCTTTAATTTAACAGTCATATCAGCATTCTACCTTTCTGAGACATCATCTTCTGTGATTTTCTTTATTAAGGTAGCTTCAGCTGAAGCAGAACGTTGTGAACTGATAGACTCATCAGCAGTGACTGGGTTATAAATAAATGATGACAACAAATGATCAGGCTCGGAATTGGAGGATGAAGAACCTCCAAAAAGTGACTGCAAGGTTCCTTCTCTCAACTCCTTTCTCAATATAGAAAATGTTGAACTCGAGCCTGTTTTCCTAAACCTCCTCTTCCGATGCACGTAAATACTGGTTAAGGAACAAAGGTGAAATATCAATGCTGGCACAGTTTTAGAAACTAGAACCAAGCCATCAAAAACATTTGACCAAAAGAATCGGCTTGGGAAGAAGTAACTCTATAATGCAATGCAAATATAGATATGAGATTTGCAACTGAGGCAGCAATTTCTATTATATACGTTTGAAAACAGAACAGAGGCAGCAATTACGTTGAAATCATAGGAAAAGAACAAGATCTAAAGGGAGTGAATACACTATCGCTATACAGAAGATATGACAGTTGCTTATTAGACCAAAAAATACTTGATAATTTAAATGTTCTCTTCCGATTCGTTAAAGTAGATAAAATGAATTAGATCGTGATCTTTAAAAATGTAACTAATTGTACTTGGAAATTGAATAAAACGAATTTTCAATAAGGATATCTTCAAAAAATTCCCATGCTGCATGGTGAGATGGCTGACAAGATCCATTCCCACCTTCTTTTCACAAACTGGACACACCTGAAAATATGAACAACAACAAACAACAATCATAGTTAGCTTTACAAAAGCAAAGGCAATAACACTTCAAACAACAAGTGATAAATATATATAAACAAAATGATGGAAAACAACATCCTACTAAAATAAGTGTCAACAAGCACTCTTAAATTTGTATAAGAAGTTGACAGCATTTTAAAGCAGCAGCACAACTCCGACATTTCTCAAATTCTATTTCAGGTATACCTTCGCTTTCTCCTCCAGTGGCTATTTTCAAAAATACCGGATTGACTACTTCAAAATCATCTAGATTATAGAAAAGCCTCTTTTTTACTAGGCAGAACAAATAAACTCAATTTCTTCAGAAATGTCAAAGGAACTATAATGGAGCAGTAGCATCTCATGAGCATTTTATCATAGCAATATATTCTTCTTTTGCTCAGTACAGTTTCATTTTTGTTTTTGTTCAACACTGAAGCAACTATACTGCTTCTTCCACATGTTACATTGAGCACACCCACAATTTTTTTTTTTTTTTTGTCTGACTTTTTTTTTTGTTCCTAGTCATAAAAGACTACCATTTCAATTCAAAGGAACATACAGAAAGCAAAGAAACTAAAAGAGCCTTTTGAAGCAAAAATGGCAATGTTTAAAACAAGCTTTTGCTAAGAAAAAGGCTTCCAAACATGCTTTAAGCAATCACATCATGCTTGAGGTAAAGACCCAAAAAGAGAAAATGAATTGCCAGTTTGAAAGTAAAAAACAGGCCAGAACTCAATAAAACGAACTGAAATTCTCAAAACTTCAAAAGGTCAAAAAACGAAATTGATACCCCAGTCTTGGCTTCCACAGGATGCTCCTCGTCAATGTGGCAACACAGCCCAACGACATCGTAGTCCTCAGCGCAGAAAGGGCAGAGAAATTCCGACCTCAAGTCATCAACTCCATCCATTTCTTCATGCCCACCATGGTACAGATCTGCGTCAAACACCAATTCCACTCCAATCATTAGGAAACTCACAAACCCAGAGTTCCCTCCAACTTTCCCACAATTATCTCGGTATACAAAAGACAAAACAGTGAGAAATGGACAAAAGGCCAAACCGATTCTTAACAACACCGAAGTTAAAAACTAACCAGATCGAGATTGATAGCGCCGCGAAGAACCCGAGAGGCGAGCAGAAATCCACGAATCAGAGTCCATTTTACAACAATTTTTGTGATCCTTAACTTGAATTGGGTATTATTTTGGCACTTTGATAGTTTTTTCAGTAACTGGACCTAAATTGGAAGATTACTTCAGCGATGATGAAACCCTAGGAGAGGCAGAACTGAATAGCAGAGAGAGATTGAGAGGAAGGAGCATCCAGAAACTACAAAGAGAACGAGAGAAAGAGCAGAGGAAAGACTCCCTACCGACCTTCAGGTAGGGGGTCCCATGTCGTCTTATATAGGAACTAATAATTGTCGTACTAAAATACCCGCGTGCTTCACGTCAAATTTCGGAAGTGACCTTAACTAGCTTGTTGGAAGCGCCATATTCGTTATATAATATTTATATAAATAGTAAAACCGAATGCGGGAAGATGCTCTTGTAGCTCAGTTGGTTAGAGCACCCGTTTAGTAAGCGGGAGGTCTTGAGTTCGACTCTCAACAAGAGCATAAGACATATTATTTTACCAAAGTAGATGTTTGGCCATTCAGTTTCAACGCTCTTTGTGTTTTTTTTTTTTTTTTTCCTTTCATTTGACCAGTATTATTTTAAGCTGCTAGCTCATACAAAGCTAGTTTTTTGGCTTGTTAGAAAGCTAACTCAAACCAGAAGCTAAAATTGAAACACGATTGGTTACAAACACACTTAGATTTGTTAAAAAAAACAAAGGATAGGACAATATAACAATTTTTCTCTCGTATTTAATTTTTTAAAAAATTTAAGTATTAGATAAAAATTTATTTATAGAATTAGATAAATCTTTAAGATATTATTACTCATTAAACTATGAAATAAATATTTATTAGAGTATTAGATAAAAAATTTAATTTTATTATCTTTTAAACTATTATATAATCTTTTAAATAATTATTTTTTAATTTTATATTATATAAATTATTTTAATTATTATAAAATATTAAAATTTTGTTATATATTATTTTTAAAAAATAATATAATATAAAATATATTTATATTTCAACAAATTATATGAAAGATTTTTATAACAAATAATAAATTATATTATAATTTAATTTTTTATGTTATATTATTTTACTTATACTACGTATCAAACACCCAATTGTTGCATTCAATGCCCCGCTGGGATAACAGAACCAAGTCGTAAACTAAGATACGATCTTATCTTCAAATCAACACGCGTAGGCAAGCTGAATCTAAAGCACATGAGTATCAAAGTTTAACCATTGTTGTCCATGTCCTCCAATGCCATCGACAAATAAAACCCTGAAATTATATATATATATATATATATATATATATATATATATATATATATATATATATTAAAATTAATTTTTTGTATAAATAAAAATTTTTAAAATATTAATTTTGATATAATTTGTATAATATAAAATTTTAATTTATTAAATTTAAAATATAAAAATACTAATAATAGTGTGAGATATGCTTGACGCCCATTAAACCCAAAGCTCATCTGCCTTGGATTGGGTGAATGAGCCCAGCAATACTTCCCAATGGCAGTTTTGTTCTAAATCCCACAACTTCTCAGACCTGAACCTCCTTGTTTCTTACCAAAACAAATTTGGGCTTCGTGAATAGATTTTTAATAACTTGTTAAGCCTTTATTAATTAGTTTGAACTGACTTGGGCTTCATGGGCCTCATAATCTAAGTAAGTGGGCTTGTTAATGAGCCCAGCCCACTCAAATTATGCTTGCACTTGCACTCCTTCAATGTGTTCAACTTAACTTGGATTTGGATACCTCTTACTCCTCTACTCCTAGTCCATTAAAGTAATTTGCTATGTTTTTGGTCATGAAAGAATTTGAACTTTAAATGTAAATGTTAGTAAGGACTTTGTTAATAGGACAACAATTACCAAGTCAGTCTTACTCTTCAATAATTTTTTATGTTAATAACTATGACTTTAGTTTTTTAAATATGTATATTTCATAAATTAATATTTGATTGCCAAGATTTCTAATATTAGAAAATAATTTATTCAGTGATTAATTTTTAAAAATTATTTTGTAGGATACAAAGTTGCTTGAGTCGTACGACGCGGACAATGGACAGGTTGTAAAATGATTGTGTACTGTACAATATTTTTCTATCTATCATTAAATGATCTTAGAGTACAGCATCTTTACAGTTTTCCATTTCTGCTGCAACACTGCACTGCCTGGGACTGGACAGCACCCAATTATTTTAGCTTGCTTTTTCTATATTTGCTAAATTAATGTAACATGTTTTGACTTTTAGCAATCATATCATAATGTTAGATCAGATGCTAAAGCTGTCCTACGCTATGATGAAGATGATGGATCCTGCAACTGAAACCAAAAAAAAGAGGGACAGGGAGAGAACTGGAAAGAGATAATAAAGTGAGAGCAGAGTAGAGGATTCCAATTTCCATGGTAGATAAGCCAGGTGTTCCCATCCAGCATGTGCCATTTATTGTGTTTGAATAAAAAGCAAAGCCCAAACAAATGGTCGAAGCCTCTGCCATTGCCAGCTACCTAAGCTAACCCACACAATTAATTTGCCAATTCATCGCTCATTTTTATCTTTTTCAATGAAAAAAGTTGGATAAATGTTGAAGCTGGCTGGTGAGTTCACCCAAATCATAACAAGCTTCAAAATTTACAAATGATCAAAGCATGTGTGTTTGCTTACGGGTAAAGTTATAAAATTGACCATTAACAGAGAAACATTGTCGGTGCTCTATCTATCCATATATGTCTAAGAAAATTTATCATTTTCTCGACTAATAATGGAATCGCAGATGTTTACCCAACGAGAGGTGCAAGGCTGGAAGGACCACTGGGCATTCTTCAACCCTTTCAATCATTGTCCATGATTTGTACAATGAAGAGTCAGAATCACATTGGCAAAGAATAGGAATCATGAGGCTATGACGAGCTTCTTTTCTTGTTCATGAAATCAAAACCCTGGCCATCTTCTTTGCACCAATCAAAATATAGGGTTATAAATGTATTTTGTTCAATGAAGTAATTGTGGAACATTGTCATTTCCTCACCTAAAAGAGAAGTGAGATTGAGTTATATAGTTGAGATGATTAACGTGATGCGTGCATGCATGAGAGAAGAATAAAATTATATCTGCAAATGAATGCATATGCAATTGGCACGTGAGAAGGAGATTTTAGCTTCATGATCATATTAATGCATGTACTTCCCAAGTGGCCAACTCTCTCGTGCGTTCCAATTGGAGAACACATGTGCACTGCATTCTTCTATAGAAATTCTCTCAACAACAATAAAGTTTAATATAATTAATAAATAATTTAATTTTTTAAGTATATTAATTAATTTCAACCTTCCTTTTTTTTTTAATATAATCAAAATTTGTATTACATGATAAAATAGGGTAAAATACCATTTTTTAATTAAAAAACTTGCTTATTTTCCATCATGATTTACATCCTACTTACTATAATTACTAAAAATGTATAATGTTGTGACGATTCAATGTTGTAAAGGGGATGAGAATGAGAGATCTCTAGCCTTTCGAGCCTTATGTTATTTTTTATATAAAGTTGAGGTATAACCTTAAAGTATGAGTTTTGTGGGCCTGCTTAGGTGCTGATTTTATCTATAACATAAAAAAAGGTTCAAACATGTACTTTTAGAAAAAAAAAAAAAAAGATATATATGTAATCATACATATTTGAATGAAAATATATAAGTATTATTGGCTAAACATCTATTTTGTATCAAATGATTTTAATTTTATAATGGAGTAATATTAAATTAAACCATATTCAAAATTTTGTGAATTTCATATTAAAATAAAAATTTGTAGCTAAAATTAAGAAGAAAAAAAAGTTACTGACAAATAATTCCCAGCATATGTGCCATGCTCATCTTTGATAGATATATGTACATAAAGTTTTGGATTTGTATATCTGAGAGCACGTCTTTTATTTGTCACGTGCTGAATTATCCACTGCTCTATATATAATCATTATTTTTAGACACCAATCCTTCCCATTTATGGGCTTTTAAGTGACGAAAGCAACAACTCCTCAACTATCCTTTAAAAAAAAAATTGAGATTGAAAAACGTAATTATATTAAAATATTATTGTATATTTCATTTAAATTTTTTAATTAACACGAATTAAATTAATTAAAAAATTTAATAATAATTTTATATCTTATAAATATCAAGAATTAAAGATTAAAATTAGTAGGACACTAAATTTGTATTGATAGATAAACACGAGCACTGTGCTTTTTAAATTTTGACATATTGGACCCTATAACCTCTGTCCAATTAATTCACTTAAATTTTTTCTACAAAACAAAATTGGAGAAATTATTTATTGAATAATGTGATAATGACTTGGCGAAACTACTGCTACCTAGGCGGTGGTGGTATGCGACTGTGCGTGAATTGAGATGAAAGGGACGTGTATTAGAGGCGCACGTACGTTATGAGTGGGACCCAATTTATTTCTTTTCATTGATGACAGCTCAGTCCTCCTGCACCATCTTAGCCTCAGTGGGACCAACATATGCTCCACGTGTCACGTTACATTCTGGGTTCAGCATCGTCCAATACCGTCCCATGCTCGCTGCTGATGTGGACCTCTCTCCTCTCTTCCGATTTCTCTCAACGAAGAGGTTTTTTTTTTAGGAAAATCAATTAATTGATAAAAAAATTAATTAATTTTAACTAATTACATACAGTGACACACATAATCATACAACATCGATATATTTAAAATAGAATCACACATGGAAGATTTATTCAAAAACAAGGGAAGAATTTTTTTAAAATTAATAGAAATACAGGGGCTAAAAAATGAATCATTCTTTTGATTATTATTACTATAAGGTCATATCAAAAAATTAATTATCACTCCAAGAGGTACATGCAAGATTAATGATGCAGCATGCGATGTTTCGGCTTTTAGCAAATGATGCAGTTTCTATCGTCAAATGAATCTTTGCCCCGAATGACGTCCACTTAATTTTTCCTTTCCAGAGCTCAAGTGGATAGCTCCAATACGCACTCATAATTAAAAATAATAAAAAGATGGATAAACACCAAAAAAAAAAAGGAAATTGATAAATAAATTAACTTTTGGTTAAATTTTTTTATAATATTAAAAATTTAAACTTAATTACACGAGCTACCACCATTTTTGGCTCCCATTCTTATTAAATTAAATAGACAATTTAAGGTATAAATCTTAAATTATAAAAGAAATTAGGCGATAAAAGTGAGCTGTTCCCTGGCACGGGACTCATCATTTGAAGCGGCACAAGGAGCAGAATGCATTATTGTACAAAGACAGAGAAAGTTAGGAAAAGTGGCTTGGACTTTTCTTCAACTTCCATAAACCGCCACGCGGCACAACTCAATTGAGCTGGACCCACCATCCCAACACACAGAGAATATTAATAATTTAATAGCGCGCGTGAAATTATTTTGCTCGCAGTCTCACAAATATTCCATTTTCCTTAAAAGCATCGTCTCTATATAAATATGGTTATAAACATTAAAAAAAGGTAAATCCCAGAAAACAATAAATAAAGAAAAGCCAAATTATTATTAAATGATGCAACTTTAAAGATTTAAATCTGTTGGGAAAAGCCAAAAGGATAAAGCGAAGAGGGAGTAGTGGGCAGTGACAGTTTGAAGCATTGCAATTTTCATCGAGTAAAATAAAAAGGTTATTTATTTAGTCATTCAATCGAATATACGTTTGCAGGATGCTGCTTTTTTTACCTTCGCTGCTTTTCGTGCAGTAAAAAAGATTTTTTTTATTTAAAATATTCAATTGCGTGGATTACTTGTCCAAGAAATTACCTACGACAGTTCTGCTTTTTTTTTTATTTATTTAATTAAATTTATTTTTTATTTAGAATATTGATGACTGAGAAAGAAAGGACGAGGAGACTGAGTAGAAAATGAAAGAGCGATGTCAGCCGAGGAGACCTTATCCGAGAGGAGTGGCGACGAGTGACACGTGGCGGACCGGGGTGGGGATAGGTGCAGAAGCAGCCAATAGAAAGACAGGAGTCAGAGAGCACAGATGTTACAGACGGAAGTAAAAACTGAAGAAAGAACAGTTGAGGCTTTAAAAGCAGAGCCATCGTGTTGCTACTTCTAAGTTTAAATTTTATTTTTTTTTATAAAGAAAAGAATGGGTAATATTTGATATTTATTTTATTTATTTATTAATTAATTTTTATATTACGTGAAATTTGGAATGGCCAGTGTTGGTGCATATAAGTGGAAACCAAAACTACTCCCACAACGGAAGTGATTGTTGCCATGGCAGCATTGCTTGGGATTGAAGCCATTACTATATATTAGCCACATGAATTTGGACACGCCTACTTGGTTAATGTCATGGACACATTTTTTAAAAAACTTGGATAAACCAAAGTTGAGTCCTTAGGGTTAGTAAAAAAATAGATTGAGACACAAGGACATATATTAATATAATCTAAGAGAAAATTTTATTTTTGTCTTCTCACATTATCACGTAATTTTAAAAAAAATTATATTTTAAATTAAATAAAATAAATTATCATATTTAAAATCTAAAATAAAAATAAGTTTTTTAAATAAATAAAAAATATTTTAATAAAATATATTTTTGTTATTAACTTTTATATATATATATATTGATGAGTTGTATAATCATTATTAGCTTGGAATGTCACTTTTTTTGAAATTACTTATATCAGCTACATACTTTGAACATTTATTTATTTGTGCACCAAGATATCTTAGTCAATAGTGAATAATTCCTATTAAAGTAGGGAAATCATTAAAAACAAAAAAACTAATTTTTAGTTCGTATAAATGTCCATTAAAACCAATAATAATTCATATTAGCAAGCATACTCTTATATTCATAGCCGTCATTTTATTTATGAGATTGTCATACCCGTTCATTTTTGTTGCTTCACATTTAACTTTGTTATAATTACCGAACTAACTGCATACTATTAGTTTAAAAAGAAACGGTAATCAAGTGAATTTTTTTTTTACCGGGTGATTATGTTAATTTGAAAGGTCTGAACTGCAATTTAATTTTTTCAAAGCTCGCGGAAATTAAAAAAATTTAAATACCCGGAAATTATGTTTATCACTGTTAAATGATTCAAACAAAGAAATTTATCTAAATAGTTAAAACTGACAAATAATTAAAATAATAATTGTTTTTTTGTAATTAGGAATTTTTATAAGAATTGACTACAAAATAAATAATAGATAAATAGTGTACTCTATCAGAGTTGACATGAGTAAAATATAACCAGGGTTGAATTCAATCAAAAATATAGCAAGGTTGAAACGGATTTAACCTTTGTAATGTTGTCGACGGTGTGGCTTTAAAATTAGATAGTTAATCCAATGAATGAGCTGGATCCACTCTTTAGGGAGTGACTCATTTTGAATAAAATATTAAAAATAATTTAATTACTCGATTATTAATGGAAAGAAATAAATGAAATACCAAAACAAATTTAGCGTGGAACGGGGAAGAAGAGCCATAACCAGAGCAAAGTTGGAGACTTGAAAAACTCGAGAGAGAAACGGCACAAATTTTACATAAACTTTTCTGGGAAAGAAAATCCTGTACTTTTTTCTGTTTTCTTCTCCAAGTTAGAATTTTGAAGTACGAATTGGAGAAAACAGTTCTCGATTTGATTTTCACTTCGACTCCAAATTCGACATGTGAGCTGTTTTTTTCTCTGTTTCTTCAATTTTCTTTTGCTGCTGTTTGGATCTGAGGCATGAATCTGAGCGTCAAGGCAATGACAAGTTCTAGTGGAGCTTGGAAAGCCGGTGAACTCGTCTCCGATCAGTTTCCGGCGGGTCTCCGGGTACTCGTGGTAGATGATGATCCCACATGTCTCATGATACTTGAAAAGATGCTTCGCACCTGCCACTATGAAGGTATTGAATCTGCTTTATCAATTGGAATTTGCTGTCTTTCTTTGTTTTCTCTCCTCAATTTCGTTTTCCAGTTATGCTGATAAATTATCGAAAAAACACATATTTATCTTCTATTCAACATTTATTAGCATATAGAAACTAGTTGGTGATCAACTGTGTTGTCTCTTTTTGGTCTTAACCTGAAATCTGATATTTGGTAGTGTTGACGTGAAGCTGTTCCCTTAGCTGTGCTTCTTTTCGAGTTTCCCTTTGACTTGGTTTTGCACAGCACCAAAGTGCATCAATTTCCTGCCTTTATTTGCTCCTCTTCATCTTGAGATCAATTTCTATTCAAGTCAGATTTGCTTAATCGTTTTCCTTTTGAGGATCTTTCAAATTGTTTCTGAATTCGGGGGATAATTATATGTCAGATTTGTTTATTTGTCGTTGTTTCCAATTGGTTCAAGTAATTGTATTTACTTGTTGAGTCTATTTCAGTCACAAAATGCAATCGAGCGGAGACAGCTCTTTCCCTGCTGAGAGAGAACAAAAGTGGGTTCGACATTGTTATAAGCGATGTACATATGCCAGACATGGATGGCTTCAAACTTCTAGAGCACATTGGTCTAGAAATGGACCTTCCAGTTATCAGTAAGTATCCTTTAGGATCAGTTTACTTCTTTAATTAGTTGAGATTCAATGATGGAATGGACTATATTGGGATTGATATCTGCCATGTCAAATTTGCAGTGATGTCAGCAGATGATGGAAAAAATGTTGTTATGAAAGGTGTTACGCATGGTGCTTGTGATTACTTGATAAAACCTGTCCGAATCGAGGCTTTGAAGAACATATGGCAACACGTGGTTCGGAAGAGAAAGAATGAATGGAAGGATATAGAGCAATCTGGCAGTGCAGAAGAAGGAGATCGACAGCAGAAGCAATCTGCTGATGAAGCTGACTACTCATCCTCAGCAAATGAAGGCAATTGGAAAAACTCGAAGAAGAGGCGGGATGAAGAGGAAGATGCAGAAGAGAGGGAAGACACATCCACTCTAAAGAAGCCACGAGTTGTTTGGTCAGTTGAGCTTCATCAACAGTTTGTGGCAGCTGTGAATCAACTGGGAATTGACAGTATGTTTTCTGCATCAGCTTTTTTTTTTTAAATGATTTTGCTCCTCAATTATTTTTCTCTGTTCTGTACAGAACTATCTACCATAACACACTCTTCTGATGTATAAGTCATACGTATCCTTGTGATTCCTGATGTCTATTGTTAAATTTTTGGACCAGACTTTGGAAAATCTTGGGTAATCAGTAGCATTATTTAACATCGTTGCATGATTACTGATACGCTGGCAACAAACAAGCTATCAGTCATTAGTTGAACATTATATAGATCCAATTTGGCTTTAGCATTATGCACTTTAATTTAGAAAGTGATTTTTATGCCAAAATATTTACACGGGTTTCTTATAAATAAAGAAGTATGGTGATATATTGGCTGCGTGACTGTTAGATATTTATCAAGATATAATGATATATACATCTCCTCTTAATGTTTGCAAATTTTTATATTTATACAGAGGCTGTGCCTAAAAAAATTCTAGAGTTGATGAATGTTCCTGGGCTCACCAGAGAAAATGTTGCTAGCCACCTCCAGGTATGGCTCCTTTTATGACTCATGTACTTTTGGAAGTAGTCAAGAACTTTAGTTCCTTACTCCATTCTTTGTTGTGCTCATGAGTTCTATCAACTGATTGCTTCAAAGAGATAATTGTTCTTCTTGTTGGGTTTTGGTACAGAAATACCGTCTGTATCTTCGAAGGTTGAGTGGAGTTTCTCAGCACCAGGGCAACTTGAGCAACTCTTTCATCAGCACGCAAGATACAACCTTTGGATCAATTTCTTCGCTTAATGGAATTGATCTCCAAACTCTTGCTGGTCAGATCCCGGCACAAAATCTTGCAACACTTCAGGCAGCAGCACTTGGTAGATCAGCTGCAAAAACTGGAGTACCCATGTCCGTTGTTGATCAAAGGAACCTTTTCAGTTTTGAAAACCCAAGATTAAGATTTGGAGATGGGCAACAGCAACATATGAGCAGTAATAAGCCCATGAACTTGCTTCATGGAATTCCTACTAATATGGAGCCAAAACAACTTGCCAATTTGCACCATTCTACTCAATCCCTTGGAGGCTTGAATATACGAGTCAATGCTACAACTCCACAGAGCAACCCCTTATTAATGCAGATGGCTCAATCCCAACCAAGAGGCCCGATATTAAGTGAAAATTCTGCTTCTCATGTTCCCAGGCTTCCAACATCTATGGCGCCTACCATAACAGGTGGAATCTCTAATGGTGTTCTAGGCAGAAATGGGATTGCCGATGTTAGCAGAGGAACAGCATATAATCCAATCCCACAAACCTCACCAATGTTGAGTTTTCCTGGGAACCAAAGCACAGAAATATCTGTCAACAGTTTTCCTCTGGGAAGTACTCCAGGAATATCCAGTATGACATCAAAAGGAAGCTTCCAAGACGAAGTTACTTCTGGGATGAAAGGATCTAGTGGATTTATTCCAAGTTATGATATCTTCAATGATCTGCAGCAGCAGAAGTCTAATGATTGGGGGTTACAAAACGTGGGCCTGACATATGATGCCTCGCAGCATGTAAGTCCCTTGCAAGGTAACATTGATGTCTCACCATCAGTTCTAGTCCATCAAAGTTTCCCTTCTACCCAACAAGCTGGACAGAATAGAGATGCTACTTCTATTGGGAAAGCTATGTACTCTCTAGGGGAAGGCATGGAACAACGTAACCTCCAAAATATCGGTCAAAACCTCGATACCCTTCTTGCTGACAATTCTGTTAGGGTTAAGACTGAAAGAGTTCCTGACACAAGCTCCCAAACTAACCTCTTCACTGAGCATTATGGGCAAGAGGATCTTATGAGTGCTCTTCTGAAACAGGTTTGTCTCTCCTCCTTTTATTTGCACCTTAAACAATCATAATAATCTTTTCCATATAGTTACCTGATGTAAAAATTTTGACTTTTGCTTTTCTATGGTACTCTAGCAACAAGAAGGCATGGGACCAGCTGAGAGTGAGTTTGACTTCGATGGATATTCCATGGACAACATTCCCGTCTAGGACGGGCCCGACCAGTTCTGTTTCTGATTGCAGTTTCCAATGTAAATAGTTGATGTTACATATGGACTTCATCATTCTGCAATTGGGGACTTTGGAACTGAGTTTATCTTTCTCCGAGGAACAGAACTTGGTTGGTGTCACTAAATCCGACTTTTGGGAGTAGCGATAGATGATCTGGATGCTGGAGATCATAGTAGTTATTGATTGAGCTGCATAATACAACTGCATGTATGCAAAATGCATATGTGCAATTTTTGACTGCTTGTGATAGCAAAATTCCTAGAAAGCTTATAATTTTTAGGTTGTTTATGAAGGAGGACTGTTGGCTTAGGGGAGAATTGCAGAAGCAGGATTTTGATACATCTGCAGACTGTAGGAGCATTTCTAACTAATAAATTTATAAATTTGTTAATGTTTCTAGTTTATTTTCTTCTTTCTTTAATTAAGCATATGATTTGTGTAAGCATGTAAATATTCCATTTGGTTGCTCAAGACATGTAGTCTGCCTATTCTTTTCGTCTAATTCATGTGCTTCTGTTGATCTGCTCTTTTCATTATTATGCCATGCAGTCTATGTGCATGAGCTTCGATTTACTCGCCGGGCTGGGGTTGATGGCCACCAACATACAAGCTTTTGAATTGCGGCTAAAAAAGTTGTTAACTTTCGGTGAATTTAAATTATTAACTTCTCCCACAAGGAATTTGTGGCTTTCTTATCTTGAGTTCAAATTTGATTCACTGTTTGAGTCACTTTTGGATTGTTCAGGTGGTTAAGAAGGATTGAAACTAAAGTCGGATTTTCAATCTGGCCCTCCTACCCGGAGAAAAAAGCCTAATTAAAGACAAGTCAAATTTGAAATTTTGATTTGACTTCCGATCAAGGCTAAATTGGGAATTTCAATTTTTGGTTAACATTGAAAATATAGATATATTTCAAAATTATTATAAATTCAAAATAAGTGAATTTCACTAAATATAGTTTAATAGTGAGGCAATTGGATAGTATGCGAGGAATTGCTCTCCTTACCATTATAAAAATGATTGTTTGGTACTAAGATTGTTTAAATTTAGAAACAAACAAGATTTTTATTAAAAAAATTATTTGTATAAAAAATATTTTAATAAAATAAATATCCTTTTTATCCTGTATAATAATAATAATATCAGTTTCTCAATTCTCCATGATTTAACCTGCTCCTGAAAAGAACACGGATGTCAGTCAAGCAAAAGTAATTTGAAGAATAGTAATAGGATGATGAATCATTACAATCTCCAAATAGAAATATAGGATGGAAACACTATCATCTTTGTCATTTAAATCTAACCTCTATCTTAGACAAAACAAAAACAATAGAATTGTAAATACTATAAAAGAAATGAATATATTTCTATCACCTTACAGAAATCTACACTCTTCTGTTCTACAATGAAAAAATCATATCCATTGAGCAGGAAGGATCACCACAGCATAGAAGATACCTACTGTGTAAAACTTACTAATGCATCAATTGGTCCTCTTAAGGTTTCACAGTGATTGCTGCGACGAGATGTCATCATACAAGTCCTCCTTCAGCACAACAACTATAACAAACCAACGAGCCAGCCAGCTATTACCAAACATTGCCACTATTGCCGCATCAAGATGAACAGCAGTAGTGTCAGGAACATTGATGTAGCTAAGGAAAATTCCTTTCTAAAACCGCTACTTGGAATTATTGAAGGAAGAGAACATTCCTCCCCATTAAAGAAAACTTTAGTGGGAAAACCATCTCCGCCAGCCACATTGATTCCAGGAGTAGTTTTCTTTGTGAATGAGAGTATTGACTGTTGTTTTCCAGGCACCCTAGGATCTTTCAGAGGGTTAGCTCCATTTGTTTCTGCTACAAGGTAATTCAATCCTTCAAGACCTTGCATGAATATTGTATTGTTTACGCCATCTAAGGTGCTACCATTGAATGAGTACGTTTTCTCAAAACCTGGAGCTGCTTTATCCATTTGCACTGCAGCAAACCAATCCACAAAATCAGTATCACCCCAATTGAAAAGTGTGATCCTTGCACTCCATCCTCGGCTGTAATCAGAAGCTACATGCCAGTTAAGGGTCACACCGCAGTTATCAGGACAGGGCATTGGGTTTGGCACTGAGAGATGTTTCAATCCAGCCCAAGCAATAGCTTTGGCACTCCGATTCTCAAATGGAACAAGAAGTGCCTCTGGTGGAAGAAACATAGCTTGTGCGGTAGTACTACAAGATCTCCCAGTGTTACTGGAGCATCCACAAGCACATGTTTTGCAAGGAATGACAGAATCATTGTAATATGCAGAAAACGAGACACAGCATTTACGTGTTTCCCCCTTAGCAGTTGTTATATTGCACACAATCTGCCAACTGGCCATAGCAGTTTTGTTTAATGGTAAGCCTGTTGTATCTGGGGATTCACTAGGACTCACCCGAATTGGGGGGCCACATTTGTAGTCAGGGTTGAGTGTGCCGCTAATCTTCCAGTTTTGTGGTGGTTCAAGCTGGGACCGATTAAGATCTGGAGGCATTTTGAAGACCTGTATTTGGAACCTTGAAGTGGACCTACTTGAGTCCATCGATGGCGGCAAGATAGTACCATTCCGGCAGCAAAAAGGAATTTTCCCAACATCAGTGTCATTGAACTTTGTGGGAGGGAGATCAATAATTGTTGGCCTTCTTTCACAATTCAATACATTGGCAAAATCAAGTTCCTTGTAGTATGTACCTTGTTTCCCAAAGATACAATCAGAAGAATCCACAACAGATGGATAAGCCCCCTTCATTGAATAAATAAACTCATCCTTCATCCAGTCCCAGCTTAATCTCCAGTTATCAAGACGGCCAAGGGGGTTATGATTTGATATTGTCACCTCTGCCCAGTAGTTGGAATCATATGTTCTGATCACATCGTACATAATTGTAAGGTCACCATTCTGGCGGGGTAGGAATTCCTCATCTTCTGTGATGTTTGTTTTGAAGTTGGTATCTTTTGTACAACAGACATTAGTCTCATTCTTCCCTGAAGACCAACCAAAAAAAAGGTGAACAAAAGTTTATAAGACAAATTAGCCTATATTATTATTAACTATGTTTCATCCCATGACACCCAGTCAGTTAAATTCACATGGCAAACAAAAGAGACTATATGCATAACAAATTTCTTCTACAGCTACAGGTAAACGGCGGAGGCAACTCACAGAATTCCATCTGTATACCCTAACATGTTATGGAGGATTTATTTGACAGCAAGTTCACATAGATAGTTTTCAGCTTAAGTGAAAAATTGACACTTACTACTGATTACTTGCCTAGAGAAAGAAAAAAAGTCCACAGAATTGATCATCAATCTGAGCTGAAGCAATGCCCACAAGTTTAATATTAGTTGTCCTACAAAACACTATAAGACCAGATTATGCATTAGTTATCATGCAATTCTGCTAACACCAATCTTAGCTCTCTCCCATCTTACAGGAAGCTTCTTTACACGAATGAAGGAGAGAGTAAACCGCAATATAGAGTCACAAAGGACATTCAAGTCAGAAGGGAACAAAATGGTACCCAGAAAACTAGAGAAAAGCATTAAAACAAAAAGCACAAATCGCAAGTTCCGTTCATGATATTCAAGACAACATCAACGAATCAAATGAAGCAAGAGTAGATTTACCTTGACCAGCGGGCTTCTTACAGATAAAACCATCATTGGCCAGCGTGATGTTGTTGGGCAAAGGCACCGCGGGTGGCGCCACCCCAAAAAGTGTTCCCACCAAATCGATCTGAACCTGCATCTGGGTCAAGTCCCCAGCAGTCTCAACCGCCGTCTTAAGATCGCTCATGGGGTAGCCAGCAAAAGTTGTTCCATTTCCAACACTGGCAGGAAGGGTAGTACCATCGGCAAGCACCGCATTCGAAGCAGAGACCAAAAGCTCGTCGTGCTGAAATCCAACAAAAACCTTCCATGACTTGAGCTCATCAAGGCCGTTGTTGAGTACAGTAAGCGTCGACTCAAATCGGTAGGGTTGCTTCGCCGGATCGGAGACATTGGGAGGAAGGCTGGTTCCGCGGGTGTAGGCATAGGACAAGTATATCCCGTTGCAGGAACTGGCGACAGCTTGTGCATCGCAAGTTAAGATTCCGGCGAAGGCAATTAAAGCAACGACGGCAACGGCGAAACGGAAGTAGCAGGAGCTACGGACACATAAAGCCATGGCGTTGGGAAGCTTAGCTTTTGTTTGAAAATCGAAATTTGAATTGGAGACAGAAAGAAGACATACTAACTATTTAGACTTTAGCAAAGAGAGAGATAATAAGGAGACGCGTTTGGACAGGGACGCACGCATACATCCATAATTTCAAGAACATGACCCAGCTTCGATACCTTAACAAGCCTTAACATAAATAATATCATTCTCTGCCGTCTTTGATTTGAGCAATTCAAAAATTTAGAATTTTCTACCAATCGTGCAAAAATCAACGGCGTGCCTTTCCATTTCTGATACCCAATTCATTTTTTCTTTACAAAAAAGGAGCTTTCTCACATTCTCAAACGGTCATTGCCAAAAAACAATCTTAAATGTAGTAATGGTTTATTTTTGTTATTCTTCAAAGAAATGAAAAGATTGAAATTAATTTTCAATATTAAAATATTTTCAATAACATTAAAAAAAAAAAATCTTTTCCATGAAAAGCTTCAACAGCTTTTTTGTGAAGCTGCTTTAATTTGAATGGGTGTTCGCCGTTTGCACATAGAGGGAAGCTTTTGACTTTGTAAAATTGAGTGAGTATAGCTTAGCAAATCATATTTGTTGGTGTGTTGTTGGGGTTGAAATGGCATTTGGCGTGTTTCGTGTGATTGAATGAGTAATTAAGGCTTAATTGGTGCCAATACCAAACACACCAAGACAAGACTCCTCTACAATTTGTGTCACGTCATATGCTATCCATTACTGTATAAATACAAAAATTAAATACAGATTTTCAAAGGTCCTTAACCAAATTTTCAAGCAATTTTTTTTTTCTTTTGTAAACCCTTAAACATGTTTAATGATATAAGGTTTGGATAGCATATTAAAATTTTGAGGTATATTTTTTAATTTTAATTTTAATTTTGGTATCAAAAAAATTCCTTCAAAATAGTTAACTGCCCTGCTATATAAGACCTCGAAATAGGCAACCATGACCAGTTGAAGCCTACTTCTAGTGTTGTTTTTTTTTTGAACAGGGTGGTTTTTTTTTCGTACTATTAATTTCTTCATTCTTATCTTTTTTTTTTACATTAAATTTATTAAAATATCTCTCTTCAATAAAAAATACAATTCAACCGCACCCCCATACGTCACACATCTCTACCCTCTCCTTTGATAGATTGTAATTCCAATTTCTTCCATAATCAATTTTTTATGAGAAAACTAGTAACTAGAAAATTGTTAGAAAAAAAATATGTATTAATATGAATTTTGAATTTGATTTGAATATTTTATACACTGTCAAAAGAACTTTAAAATTTTGTAAAGTCATTAGATGATTATTTCTCTAAATATTTTTGTTTCATAATTAAAAAATATTTTATACAAATAAATTATTAAAATTGATACAAAAATTTAAAACAACTAAATTATTAATAAAATCAAATGAAAAAACAGATAGCAGAAGCAAAAAAATAAAAATGCACACCCACCTCTAACATAGTTTTTTTAGGAGGGTACTTTAAATTTGAGTTGAGAGTAGGTAGGAATGGAAATTTCAATGGTAGGAAAAGACAGAGCAGGTCATGTGTATGGCCCAGTCCACATGTTAAGTCCACAACTTGGATTCAGAAAGTAAACCCAACAGTTCCCTTCCCTTGATTATGAGAATGAAGTATACTATATTAACATATTAAAGTAGTAGTCACTCATTTTTACTTAATATGTAATTTATATAAATCGTTATTAATTTAAGTTCATAATCAAATAATTATTTATATTTTATTTTAATATAATAATTATTTATATTTTATTTTAAGTAAAATTTTAATATATTAATCTTAAAATTATAAAATTTATTTTTGTAGATTTATTATTGTTTGTTATTCTTTATTTATGTTGAGGACGTGAACATATAATATAAATTATCTTGAAGTGTTTTGAGATCAATCATATCCAAGTTGCCCGACGCCAGTTCATACTGCACAAGCAACTTAAACCATAAACATTAAAAAAAAAAAAAGAGTGGAAGAACGTGATAAATGAGATTGTGGTATCAGGACGAAGGAATTCACACGAGTGCAGGAGCCTTTCCAAAACGACAAAAACCTGCTATCCATACCATACCATGCCAGATCTCCTTCGCTGCATTTCCTTTTTGCTTGATTCCCAAACGGATGGTCTTCCTACTGCCACCTCATCTTTCTTATTTAAGCAATCTATCATATTCTAGAGATTGGATTGGAATATGCATATTTTTATTAAAAAGAAATTATCTATTACATTTATAATTATACTATACAAATTCCTCTTGATACATTTTATATTTTCATTAGAAGTAACTATATCTAAATTAATTGGATTTGACCCGTTTCCATATGGTAGACAATGTGGCATATGCCATGTGGCTCCTATACATTTTATCTAAATTATTGTGATCACACTCTGGAGGAGAACCAAACAAAACACCAAAAAATATATGCTTTCTTCCTTTCTTGGATATATTAAACACAAACCAATCACTAATTAATTAAACACCACACAATCTTATTATTAACTTTACCTAAGTCGATGAGAAATCTATGCCGAAATTTTATGCTTTTTTAAATTAAATATTAAAAAGTAATTTAACTAGAAAAATTTTAACCGTTATAAATAAACTAATATTAAATTTATATGTAACATTCGGTTGCTGGAGCCGCGTACGCGGTGTTGTGTGTGTTTTTTTTATAATAATTTAAGGTTTAGCCACCGAACCAGGCTGTAAAGGCTCATTGGACGGCCCTTTGCAGTGGAAAATTCCTCCTTTTTTTTCACTGTTGCCGTTGACTAATAGTATTAAAAATCCACTGTGATTTACCTTGCATGAAATAGTGCCATTTGGGATTCATGGGTTTAGTTGATTAGGTTTTGCTTTATCCCTATCCCTATTCGTGAAAAGGGTTGGGTTAGAATGGGACACTTCATGAGAAGAGTATTACTACTCTAGTATTTTACATTTACACCCATTTTGTACAGAAATTAGCCATAGATCACAGGCCCAAATAATGTAATAGAGCTTATGATAATATAATGACATTTTATGACAAAAAAAAAAGCAGCACGTGGAAGTTGCGTCTTGTTGACGTCTACGCTCCTCCGTGCCACGTCATGACAAGTGGCAACCAAATTTCGTTAGCATGTAGTCTGAAGCTCCCCTGGGTAGCCTAATACATGCAACCCAGCCCACGTCAAGCGGTGGTAAAATCATAGCCCCCATCCACTGGATCACTGCCCTCAGTTACCCCGTTAGGTTAGTTAACTCAGATTAACCGTCCTTTTTCAACTCAAACTCTGTTCAAACTTGGCCGCTTTCTGTTAAAGTAAAAATGTGTCGGTGTCATCTTTCTCTCTGCCCTTTTTTATAATTTCAACTCAACTGTTTTTCTTTTTCAAATTTTATTTTATTTAATTTTCCCTCATCAATAAGGATAAGAGGGAGCCACTGCTACAGATCCTCGCTAGCAACACTCCCTACTCACTGCCCACCATTTTCTCTCCCCAACGCTCTGCCTTCTCTTCTCATCGCTTTCGTTTCTTGGATCTTTCATTGCACTCTCAAAATCTCAACCATTTCAGAAATGGGAGAAGCTCACAGAATCAGAGCCTCACTCTGTTTCGCGGTTGTTTTCTTCGCTCTAGCAATGGCCGATCGCCTAAAAGCCAATTCCAAGGAGGAGATCCATTGCACGCCCTGCGGCCAAGTCCAATCCCCACCTCCACCCTCCCCGCCACCGCCATCGCCGCCTTCCAACAACAATTGTCCTCCTCCTCCTTCTCCCCCTAGCTCTGGCGGTGGAGGCGGAGGCGGAAGTGGAACATATTATTACTCTCCCCCGCCACCTTCCCAGTCTTCCTACTATTATCCCCCGCCTGCATCCACCGCTGGTGGTAATGGAGGAGGAAGCGGTGGCACCTATTACCCACCGCCGAATTACAGAAACTACCCAACTCCGCCGCCACCCAACCCAATTGTGCCTTACTTCCCGTTCTACTTCCACAGCCCTCCTCCTCAGTCCGTGGCAGCTCCGTCACTGTTAACGGCGTCAGTATTGTTCGCTAGTACCTTGTTGTCCTCTTTGTTTTTCTTGCTTTGGTAGAAAGAAGAACCAAAAAATAGAAATATGAAAACGAAATGGTAAGAATAACATCACAGATTGGCAGATCCAGTAATTCCAAGGGAAATGAGATTAAGAAGGAGTGTCATTATCTCCACTTCCTCGGAGACTTGGGACAAGGAAATTGCCTCCTGAATTTCCCAACTTACCCTTGTCTCCGACAAGGACAGCTAGCGCCGGCGGCACGAGCAAAGGTTGCAGCTGCACCCTGCAAAAGGAATGTGAAGTACTCTCCCTAATTTCTCTCTGAATTTCTTTGGAAATGTACCCTTACGATCTGCAATTTGTTCATAATTTGCACTTAAACTTATGATTTCGTTAATCAAATATCAAAATAAAATGCTTTACTTTTTTTTACTGAAATTATACTGTGTACTTTTACATTTTGATGGTTTATTGACTTTGGAGATGACTATTTTTGGAGCAATAATTGAGACCACAGTGAACCCACTATGAGTAACATTTTCCAATAATACTATATATATATTCCTATGGCTCATTGATATGGCACGGTGTGGGTGTGGCGGCTCATTAATAGCTACAGAGATTGGGTTAGGTATGGTCACCACAGTGAACCTATCCAATTATTGATTTCTGAAATAAAATTACGATTAAGAATATTATTTTGTTACATAAGATGGTGTAATAATCAAATTCAGCTTTTCCTCAGCTAATAATCTCCAATTATAATAAACCATAATAGAATAATGATAATAAATTTACCCCTTTATTAAGATGCTAAAAATAGTATGTTTTATTAGTTATATCGTGTCAAAATCATACGTCTCAACCCCTTTAGTTTCTATAAATGTTGAAAGACAAATTATGTGTGGAGCGTCTTACTAACGGCTCTTTGCTAATTGACAAGCATGAGGAAACATATAGTGGCTTAACGTTCCAATAATATACTTGTATTGTATTACACCATCAGTGGATTTTGACTTTGCGTCCAGCCAGCCATTGAAATATTTTTCTATATATTTTGAATTATATATATATATATATATTGTTTATTCAGACAGACAATAACATACAGCATTCTTCCAGAAAAAGGGGGTTGGGTTAATTAAAAAATAATGCAATATTATTTTGTATCTATATCAATTACTTACAACTGATAATGGAATTACAGAAATTTGATCTGATACACTGAGGACTATAGTAGTAACCGTTTTTGTCCAATGAGGATCCTTGGTGGGTGTCAGAATGATCTGGGAGGTCCCATTTCCAAAGGATTGACTCAGTGGTATCTTCCACGTTTGAACCACTTGGTGATGGCTATGATCCTATATCACACCAAGGAGTGTGAGACACAGACATTAATTTAATATTCTGTGTCAGATATTTTTAAATATTATTTAATTAAAAATATTTTTTATTAACTTTGATATTTTACTTAATTTTTTTGTGACCGTAAAATTTTGATATGTACTGTAATTGTAAGGCAGCAGCCTTTTCCTTTGTACTGTGCAGTCACGGTTGGGCTAAACCAAAAGCTTGAGCTCGACCTTTGGGTGTTTTTACCTTAACCAGGTGTGTCTAATTAATTTTATAGATAGATGATCGCATCCGTGGAACACATGGGGTCAGATTCTCCGTGGACCGCTGATCTACGGGCATGGTAATTTAGAGATGGACGCTGAGCTGTGTTTGGTTATGAGGAAAACAAAAGAAAATGACCGTGTGTATGGAGAAGGAATGTGTTTGAGACCAAGTTGTGGAAGGCACGGTGAGTGGGGCCTGGCCTACTCCAAGTAAAGCTAGCTAGGATTGCATAGCCCACAGTGCATGCACATAAACTTGGGATCCGGATGTGCTGCAGTTGAGCTTCTGCAGTCGGCCCCTGCAGTTGCGATCGGACGGCTACCATCAATCCTCAGCTACCCCCTCTTTATTTCATCCGTCGATTCGCCAAGACTAAGAGAAGGCTCATTGAACTAGAGACGAATGGACGGACAAGATGAAGAGGGGGCAGCTGAGGATTGATGGCAGCCATCCGATTGCGACTGCAAAGGCCGACTGCAGAGGCCTAACTGCAGCACATCCGAATTTATAAACTTGGTCCTTGTTACACGGAATCTCTTTTTATTATTTTTTATATTCTCTTCCTAATTTTCGGTTTCTCATATTGATTTAGGATGATAATGCATTTTAAAACTAAAAAATTTTAATCACACTTAAATAAAGACTGACCAGTCAATTTTTTTAATTTTTTTTTTTTTTAATTAATCTAAACGTACCATCGAGTTGAATGGACCAAAGCCCTACATTTTACTGGGCTTCGGCCCATCTTATTTGGGCTTTTTCTTCGTCTCATATTGATAAAATGGGCTTCCACTTTGAAAGATGGGCTCAGATAGCATAGGAGGTTTACTTTACTTGTGAAAATGGCTTACAGAATTTAACTGGAGATGTCCATTTGGTTAATTGTCATTAGTCAAAACAATGATTTGCAGTTACTTGAGCGTAGTTGGTGTCATTATCAAATTCTGTACCTTGCATGCTGAAATCATTGTTCTCCTTAAATTATTAAGAGAAAAACCCTTTTCCTTCTCCTTATTTCAATTTTAAAAAAGTTTTCGTTAATTTTTATATTTTAAATTAAAAATAAATATAATTTTTATTAAGATATTTTTTATTTATATTAAAAATTTATTTTTATTATTAATTTAAAATATGAAACTAATTTAAAACGTAATTTTTTTTAAAATTAACAATAATAATATAAAAAAATTGATTTTTCTTAATTAATTAATATACAAGAAAAAAAAAATAAAGAAGATGGACTGAGCCGCTAAATTTAGTCAAAGGTACTGTTACGATCAGACGCCACAAGAGTAAATTGATTCCTTTGGGAATCAGAAAAGCTCATTATGAATGAATCTTGCGTACATCTCCTTATTTCTATTTTCTAAGTATTACCATTATATTTTCTTTTATAATACATTTTTCCTTATATTGGATATATCAAATTGTTTAGATTTTGAACAAGAGTTTAGAATAAGCCAATAAGGAAGACTTACTCCATTACAAAACAAACTGAAGCTTCAAATAGGCTCCGATTGTGATTAGCACTTGCTTATAGCCTATTAAAATAAAACTAATTGTGCTAAATCATACTTTTATAAGTGAAATAATTCAACTTTTTCCTAGTTGAGTTAAATTTTATTAATTCTAATTGTTTTAACTATGAAAATCTAATGCTTGTTAGTCTAATTTTGTTCAGCTAATAATGATTAATTACTTTGTCTGTAAAGTTTAGGTTCTAATATTACTATCAATAATTTTTTTGTAGTGAATTTGTTAATCATTACATTAAAAAAAGAAAAAGAAAATATGATCACATAATATAAAATATTTTGATATTTTTATAATGTAAACAAAGAACTGGTTAAAAAAAAATAAAATGTTGCAAGTGTGTACAAGTGACACAGAAGCAATTCCTCATTTTCTGCATGAAAAACGAAAAGGAAAGGAAAAAGTCCGATGCTGTTACAGTGTTTCCTGGGAATACCGAGGCGCCGCACGAGGGTGGTTTTGGACGGTTTCCTTCTACTTTGACCCATAAACCTAGCGGGAAACGGGAATCTCGTGGGAATTATCTGCGGCAGTGCAGTCGACTGCTGACCGTTCGATTTACTTAAAGTTATATTAATTATATAACTTTAAGTAAATTAGACAATCAGTAAATAAATTACATGGTGCAGTCGACTGTAGATAATCTGAATCTATAGTATACCCATTGCTTAAACTATTCATCAATGATGGATAGTATGTGCTTTAAAAAACACTTCTGTAGGAGTGTTTAAAAAAAAGAAGAAAAGGGAGTGCCTCAAATACTTTCTATCTCGTATTTCCTCTCATTTTATTTTTTTTTTAAATTTTCTTTCCGTTAATTTTAAACTTGAGCTTATAGTATTATAATTATAAAGCTTTCACTTAAATACAAGTAACATGCAAAAATTAGCAAGAGAAATGATATAAATGATTTGTAGGTAAAAAATAAAAATTAGAGTGTGTCGTGCTATAAGTGTCAAAGTGTAGAAATGATATTAAAAAGTGATAAAAGAAATTATTATGCTCAAAGAGAAGTTTTATTGAATTGTAACATGATCAACTATATTTTATAGCAGTGAATAATAAGATTTAAAATCATTAAATATGAGGGAAATCAGTGTGTCATTTATCAAAAAGAATATGATAAAAAATTGATAAAGATAATTTAGATAATACCTACCTCTAAAAGCATTAATGAGTAGAAGTTGATCATAGTCTTTTAACTTTATGAAAAAAAAATATAAAGAAGACTAAAAAAACACTTTAAGAATTATAAAAAAGAATCTCACTTTAAATAACATTTTTTAAATTTTAATTTTTAATAAAACTTAATAATATTATAGAATTTATGCCGCCAACTAATTAGAAGGATGTGACTTATTCTTTGTTATGTTTTTCAAATGTTGTATTAGTTTTTGTTAAAATTACCCTAATATCTCAATGTCAAGAAGTCACCGGGTGATATTTAATTAATAATTATGTAATTAATACACCACACTAATGTAAAAGGAAAAGAATATTTTTTATATAAACTCAAAATTACATTAAATTCAAATTAAACAGAACTATAAAAACATTAAAGTTTTATCTACAAAGTTTTAATATAATTATATTTTTAATTAAATTAAAATAACATTATGTTACATGTTTGATGATAGAAAAAAATAATATTAAAATCATGTTTTAAATTTATAATTTTGGTAAATCGAAAAATTACAAGCAATACATATATATAACAATAACGTAATACGTCGTTGCATCATATAACCATAAAGTCTTTTGGCGCGCAATCTTAATTCCTACTTCGATAAAGGGAAGACCATGGTGTGAATGTGAGTGTGAGTGTGACTGAATGAAAGAGAAAGACCATAGCGGGAAATCTGATATTTCATGTTCCCTCCTCTTTTTAATTTGTATTTTTTTTTTTTGAGCCAAATGTTTGAGGACCATTCAGTCTTTTCAGCATAACCAAGTCATTCACATGTAATTTTTTTTTTTTTTTTGGCTACTTTTCTTTTCCAAATTTTAAAATGATTATATTAAATACCTCAATTTATTTTGTATTCGAATTTTACCCATTTGAATGAATCAGGATATGTACTGTCCTTTTTCCCTTTGGCCCTGAATGGTAGGGTACTAAATTTCAAGTCGTAATAGCTGGCTATCACTTAGAAACAACAACATAGACACATAAGTTTTTGCAAGCTACTAGCAACCAAATTTTGCCGCACAAAAGACACTCCCTTGTGCACCTTTTAATGCAAATATTGATTAAAAAAAGAAGAATCACTCAAAATTTTTCATACCTTTTGTGAAAAATGAACTTGATAAGAGAAGGAACAAATAGAGGATTAGGAGACCAAAATTGGAAATTTACCATAAATTTCTTACAATTCTTGTTCTTGAAGTACTCATAGCACCAACAAGAGTCAGTAACAGCTAGAGAAACTAATCACAGACTAGAAAGCAAAACTGACATTACACTTTCATGGTTAGGGTACATATCCTAAACGCTTAAGATTAAGCTGAGACTACTAACTATTCTTATTGTAAAAACGACAATTAAGCATAAACGGAGCCATAGGACAGACACATCAATAGCACTGCTGCTTGTTCTTCCTCTCCTAGCCTTTTCCTCGGTCTATCCACGCTTGATCTCTGCATCAAAACCTCTCTCCCCAAAGCCATTAGTCTCTGCTTCAAACTATAGCCAAGCTTATTGTTTCCGCCGCCATTGTTGCTTCTCTTTCCCTTCTTGTTATCCTCTGCGCTTCCCTTGTTGATACCCAGGATAGCTCTCTTCTTCTTCCTGCTTCTGATCCCGCAAGCGTTGCACAGCGACTGCAAATCAAGATGGGTTTAATCAGAATCAGATGATAGATCAACATGCATTGTCCATGCTTAATCGGGGAAAGAAAACACAGAAAATGGGTTCTGATCAATCAATCAAATCACCTTAGGGCCAGCAGGACCACCTCTCCAGAGAGGGGTCTTGGTTGTGCCACAATCAGCGCATGTCTTTTTCTGCTCAGCCATTGGGCTCTCCTCTGATGAAGCCTCGTTTGGATTCCTGTTATCAGCGTCCTCAGCTTGTGATCTCTGCAAACACAAGACAAAAACCAACTCGATCAGTTACCCCTTTCGAATGAAAGCTACGCGATAAGGAATCAAAGGGAAAAGGGGCGTGATCACTCACTTTTCCAGTCTGATCCACCATTTCTATCAGCTATATCGAAGATCTAAGCAGAACCCAGATGAAAATAAGTGATTTTGGGAACAGGGGATCGCTAATCGCTCTCGATTAAGCTACGGCGAGAGCAAGAGCAAGAAAGTGAAGTAAAACCCAGTGACCAAGAACAAACACCCAATCAAGAACTGAACTGAACCAAGCAAAACGAAAACGATTGAAGTGAGATGAAAGGGTAGAAAACAGAGGTGAGGATCTCCTCTGATTCACTCCGTGATCAGAAACAGAAATGAACGAATGAGAAACAGAGATAGAAAAAACGGCTCAGGATAAGAGGAGAGAAGGGGGTTTGAGAATGGGAATCCAACGCATCGGAATTCGGCGGAGCATAATATAAGAAACCGACATGCAGTGAAGGGAGAGTATTTGTGAGTGAGAAGAGCGAGAGAGAGAAGTGAGAGAAAGAGTAAGAGTAAGAGACACAGATAGAAAGATAGATAGGGAGAGAGAGAGGGGAATCAAACCGACACACGCGCAACCAGCGGCAGTAGATCTAAAAGAGCAAACCTGTTTATAAATGGGACGCGAAACCCTAACTCTGGCAACACGAAATGACAATAATATCCCTGGTCCAAACCTTGTTGACCCAACACATCACCCGCCAAAAGGTCCTGAAATGAACAAAAAGGGCGCCATTTGAGTATTTTTCTTTTGGTGGGCTTGATTGGATTTATGAGTAAATAATAATGAATGGTGAGTGATGGTATTGGTGTAACATAATATATGATATTGTGTTGTGTGTCACCTACATATATACATTATTTTCCTAGTAAAGTCAGATATGTTGAATCCAATCCATGCCTGTCTCAGTCTGCACTGTACCTTTAGATTGGTCAACCAAGATACCACTTTTGGGGATTCAACTCCTTTCTCATTTGCTCACTAGTTTTTTCTCTATTCATCACTCGCTAGTTTTCAATTCATTCTCTTCTATCACTTTGTTTTGTGGTCCAAATACACCTCAAATCTAAAATACTTGAGTATTTCAATCTTTCAAATGTATCAAAATTCAATATCATTATTGAACATAATGAGGATTTGTTAAACGTGTGTGGTTTGCTGATTTCTTAATTAAGTATTCAATCATTAATTTATTGCATTAATGTTTCTAGATATTTCATACTACCACGTTTCTTTTTGCAAATCACAGGATGTTTCAAAAAGCTTAAATGACGGGTTGAGATATAATCTATATGACAACAAAACACCATTTCAACATTTGGGATACATGAATGTAATCTATATAACTTGTTCTTGAAGGTTGAGATCTAAAGTTTCAATTTTTCATTCCTCAACCACTTACCAAAATCTCTAACTCTAGTTATCTAAAAAAAGGGTCAATATGTGAGTTAATCAAGATTAGAACAAATTAATTATTAGTATTTGCAAGATTACTCCATTTGTACTTTTAATCCTCAATTTAGTTTCAATTAATATCCTAAATTATATGAAAAGGCTTTAGTGTCAATTTGAAAAAATACTTATAACGGTTTAAATAAGCTCACAACGATAATTTTAACTGTATTTTGAAAGTTGATTTGTCGTAACTTGAAAAAGTATTTAACGATAATTCCAACCATATTTTGAAAGGTAACGGCCATACGGTTAACATATTGTATGGAGGCACTAACGAGAATTTTAACTGTATTTTGAAAGTTAACTGTCAAACATTTAAATAGGTGCTAAATGAGAATTTTAATGGTATTTTGAAAGTTAGTGATCATTAAATTAATATTAAATTAACAATTCAAAGGCGTTTAGTGAGAATTTAAATTGTATTTTAAAAAGTTAATTGCTATACATTAACTTAAAAAGGATTTGAAAAAGCACTCCACAAGAATTCCAACCGTATTTGAAAAAGTTAATTGTCATCGAAATTTTATAGTTATAAAGCATATCAAGAATGCATTCTTCTACCAAGGGTGAATCATTTATAATAAACAATCATTTTAAACTTTGACTTGGAACACTTTTGAGTTTGATTTGTTATGATTGAACAAACTCCTTATTAATTTATATAAAAGTACTTATAAATTGTCTATTAACAAAAATTATCATACCAATTGCACAAATTTTTTTAACTTCTTATTATTATTTGTTACGTAAGAGCGCCTCTAGAAAAAAGGGGTATCTTTGGTAAAAATAAAACCCATAATATTAAATCTACCCTTTTGTTACTTAAAATCAAGAGGAGATGCTCTTTCCTATAGAATCCTTGATTCTCTGTTATGCTAATCAAACGCTGTTATGATAATATTCCCTCTATTGACTTTTCAAGTATTTATTGTTTATTTCTTTTCTAGACTATTGTGTTTATAGTGTACAATTTAAACGATTTAATTTTTATAAAATTCAGGAAAAAAAGATAACAATAACAAATGCCATTCATTGTACTGGAGTAAAATTTTAAAAAAAGTTTAATGATTATATATTATTTTTTAAATTCTTTTATATCCTCTTTTTAACGGTCAATAGTCTCGTCAGGCATGGTTAATGCTAACAACAGTAACAATGATATAGATATATATACAGTGGCCAAACCCATTGTGGGTTTCTTTTATTTTTTTAGTAAAAAACTAATAAATGATTAAAACACGATGTTTTACTTTAAAAGAAAAAACTTAGGAGATATATATATATAAAAAATTAATGTCCAATGGAAAAACCTAGGACAAACAAATTATTGATTCTCTGTTTAACACTTTATCCCAAATTCTATCTCATTCTATAATTATTCATAAAATATATTTTAAATGACTTATTAATCTTTATAATATCATTTTAATATTTGTTAACCAATTGACAAAATTTAGTCATCTCAGATATTCATATCCTTAGGGATGGAACCCCAAAATAAACAATCTTAATCTTCACATATAAGGCTTACTATATAAATATGTAATCTCAAAATAAAAAATAACGATCTCTATCAAGGACTCGTGAATTGGCAGATAGAAAAAAAAGGAGGATTCAGAGTTAGGGAAGGAGACTGGGCGAGGGGAGAGGAAGGAAACTTTCCATTCGGGTGAGGTCGGTCCCGCTACAAACTAGGCGCAGCCAGTTGAATTGGTGCTGTGCATTGACTTTGCATTAGTTGAAATGAATATGACTCAACTGCAGTTAACATTCAGGCGATATGAGAACAAGACCTGCAAAGCATTAATAATCTTTTGCAGCACATTTCTAACACAACTTTTAATGTTGTTTCTGGGTCGTATTCGAGTGAAAAATCCTTCTTCTGACCCCTAAACTAAACTAAACTAAACTATTCATTAGCCCTTTTAGCCTTAAAACTAATCATACATCAGAATAAGCAGAGAAAGCAGAGCGTGTGATTGACAAAGAAGAAAACTTTATATAAGTCCATTTTGTTAAAGAAATTTGCATGTGATGCACAGCTCAAGTTGAACTCTGAGGAGGAGGAAAAGAGAAGGCATCAAAAAATTTGCCAGACACAATGTAATAAAGAATGAAAATGAAAGCTCACATGGCCTTGTGGATCTGGATGGCATTTAGATCAGATAGACAAGGGGACCAACTGGGCCAAAATTAGTCCCCATTGATTTGTCGATTCGTTCTAATCTAAAGAGTGATTTTGCAGCGGCGAACGCAGCATAAAATTGTCGCTCACAGCCTGGAAATTGTTCAATGACAGTAACATAATTCTTGGTGGATAGTCCTTTATTTGATCTGTTATTTTCCTCTTTTCTTTCAGTTAGTTCCTTTTGTTAGTTCGACCAACCAGAGCCAATTCTGCATTTTGGGCACTGACATGGATGAATAAAAATTATAAAACACAAGATATTCAGGCACAAAAATACCACTACTTTACTCTGAATACACCATAAAATTTGGTTTTTGAATAGTAATACTATATTCACCCAAATGACTCAGTAGAAATTACCAATACAACTAAGACTCAAGAAAAATAGGACTCAAAGCCGCACTAATGAAAACCCATTCCCCAACCCTTCCCCATGACCCCACAATCCGGGTCCCTGCTAACGCAACATATAACCTGCAGGACACTTTCTCCACAGCATATGTATGTATACATATTTAACACAACAATCCCCGCTGATAAGGTCATTATGCTGCACTTGAACCCACCAGCACCCCCCTTCTTATTTGGACATGGTAGTCTAAATTTGACCAACCCCTGCACCTCGTTACCACGAAAGACACAAGACCAGACTAAAACCAGACATCACAAGGTGCAATGACAGACTCCCCTGACTCGACCCCAACAGCTACACCAGCATCAGCTCCATCCAACCGTCTCCCTACAATTTTTAAAGCCAAAAGGTGTTTAGAAACTAATTTTCATGTTTTGAACAAAATGAATACTATATAGACCAACCAGTAAAGTACCTACCATCTCAAGAAATGTTCTTCAACCAAAGTTGAATCCACCAGATGGAACTGGAACCTCATTGCCTCCAAAGTTGAAACCAGGTTGAGCTCCATCACCTGGAGGCAGTGCCTCGTCGTCATCTTCCAACCAGTATGTTTCGAGAATTTTAACAGCCTTCTCGTATATTTCATTGTTGTCGTGACTTTGCAGATTTTCAATCTTCTCTAATCCCTCAGCATCATCTATCATCTGAGCGTATAAGTTGACATCTCCACTGTTACCAAGATTCTTCTCAGCTTCCCCAACCTTGAGAATATTTTCTAAGCCTTCTAAACAAACAGTGACAATTCTTGGGTCGGGGCAGACAAGCAGATCACAGAGAGGCTTTATGCAACCCTGACTCACCAAATACCTTACAACCACACGAAAGAAATCAACACCATAAAATCCCTAAACCTAAACCTAACAAAGCAAAACCTATGAAAGAAACCTCACGTACTTAATCTGGTCATGAGTGCCACCAGATGTAGCATTTGAGATTGCCCATGCAGCCTCTTTCTTAATATCAAACTCAGCATTTTGTAGAAGATTGACGAGGGGAGCAATAAGACCAGCTTCAATAACCGCCTACATCATATTAAAGCATATAAACTCCAAAGAGATTTTTCAAAAAATAATCAACCATACCATATATAGAAACAAATAGATCAACTGAAAACTTTACTCTCAACTACACAGATCAACTAAAACTCAATCAAGATAATAAAAGAAATTAATCTTTTATGATTCACTTGCGCAAAGACAAAAGCAAAAAATTTCACCCTGTTTAGAACCCCTTTGATACAGATGCTTAAACTTCATCCGTAATTGGTCAATTAATCATAAAGCAGGATTCACTAAATTACCTGTATCTGTTCTCTGTTTCCAGCTGTGATGTTTGATATGGTCCAGCAAGCTTCTTTCTTGATGCTTTTTTTATGATTATGTGTCAACAAGCTCAAAAGGCATGGCAGCGCACCATGACTGATGATACACTGACAACATAGTTTCAGTAAAATTAGAAAACATATAGCATATAACAAACATACAAGAAAAGAAAAGACTAGATTTATGGGGATGGGTGATTTTGTTTGTGTGCATATGTGGTTTAAATTTTCGAGGCACACTGGCAATTGAAATATGTTTATATGGAAAAAAAAAAGTTCATTTTACAGAATATAAGTACGAAGTAATTGTCACAACTGTTGGCAAGTCGTTACCTGAGTCTGCATATCATCTCCAGTCACAATATTTCCCACTGTGCGAAGGGCTGGAATAAGCACTGAAGGTGATGGGTGCCTGAAAAACATGCAATGAGTTTGTATAACAAGATAAACAACAGAGCAAGAGGACCATTGTTGACAAGGTATGGCAGTTTTGATGCTTACAGAAGGAGCTGCACTAGCCGGCCACATACACCTGCCTCAATAACTGCTTGGATTTTGTCATTTGTTCCATCAGAAAGATATGATAGTGCCCAGCAAGCATCTGTCAGGACTTCCTCATCATTTGAAAACACCAAACGCTCAAGAGCTGGAAGTGCTGGCCTTACCTGTTCATCAAAATTTCAGTATTAAGAATATGTCAAAGAAGGTTCTCTCAAAAGTGAAAGTTAACCAATAAAGAGAAAAGACTGACCTGCTCAAATGGAGGCTGGGGTTTTCCCCTGCAAAAATTGGATAGTGTCCATGTGGCATTTCTCAGCATTGAAAGTTTTGCATGCTCATTCAATTGGGACAAGAGTGGGACCAGGGCCCCATGGCTAAGAACAAGATCACGGCACCTAGGGGAATCACCAGCGACATTCCCCAATGCCCACACAGCCTACAATATCAGAGAATACTTGTTCAGGAGATTTTGGTAAAAAAAAAAAAAAAAAAATCACTCTTACCATCACATTCTAATATCGACATACCTGCTCCCGGACATCATCACTTGGAGAACTAAGTAGCTGAACAAATATTGGGACAGCCCCATGATCAATTACAACCTTGGTGTTCTCAGAAGTACCTGATGCAATGTTTGTGAGAGCCCATGCTGCCTCAAACTAAAATCAAATTAACAGGTACTATAGATAATTAGTAAACGTGATATCAATATTTCCACAACGATTAAGGGTTCAAGGAGAAACTCAACAAAGAAACTCAGACCTGAAGTTGGGGGAAATCCTCCCTAACGAGAAACTCAACAAAACGAGGAACAACACCAGACTGAATAACTTCCTCAATGGGAGGGCTCCGTTCTGTAGCAGATAATTAGTAAATTTTGCCCCAAAATAGAAGCCTTAACACAGAAACAGAGCAGGATTAAATACATAATAGAATGGAGAATTACCAATCGAAAGCAGCTTCCTAAATTGCGTAGTGGCTTCCAACTGCATACTACTATCATCCGACCAAACCCCAGCAACCATTGAAGGAAGACTCTCTAACTGCAGAGCGATAAATAACCATCAAAACCATAACTAACTATAACAGTAGCTAACAGTGGAAAAACCCCATGAAACCTCACCCATATGGACGATCCAACCAATTAGAATAAGGACAAACACAGAAATATTCACAAGAACACGATCAAACACTAGAATCCTAGAATCTCACATCCACAGATCACAATCAAGCTCCAAGTTTTATCATACAACATAAAAGGGCATAATGCATATACTAAAGAATAACAAAAAGATGCAATCTTGATACCTTTTTCTCAACAGTTGAAGTTTGAATGGTAGCAGGGAACTGCTGCTGAGCTTGTAGACCTTCCCGACGCTTCTTCAGCAAGCTCTCCTCGCGCTTGCTCTTTCGGATCTCAACCATATTGTCCTCTCTCCGCCGGCGGCCCTCATCAGCGTCGACGGCCACCTTGTAGCGGTTGCGGCGAACCTCGGTTCTAGCATTAGGCCTCAGCGACATGGTTGTGCTTATTGAACTCGATTACGAACCCTAGCCGCAATTGGAGTGTATTATGGATATTCGAGGATCGGGGAAGAAGGAAAAACCCTAGATATTGAATTGAGAACTACGGGGAAAGCATACACTAATTTCCAGAGCCGAAAGAGGGACAGAGAGAGAGAGAGAAAGAGTACAGGTTCCGATTTCTGGAGCAAAATTAAATAAAATAAATAGCAGTGTGGTTCGGATGTGTGGGTTGGACCTTGTTGGATATAACCTGAAAGGTACGGGTTAGACGGTCATGGTCTCGTTCCGTAAACCCATCAATAATTATGGTCTTCAAATAGATACGTGTTACCCGCACATTTTTTGTAATAAAAATAAAAATTTAAGTTAAATACCATAATATCTGTGAAGAATAGAATTTTATCATGTATCAAGTAAATTTTTTAATAAAATATTATTGAAAGAAGAATTAATAGTAATAAAATAATTATATGCTCTTTTTAGACTCAAATATCAGAGCTTATCTGTTTCTTATTTATTTTAAGCAAGTTTTTCAACATATATATATATAAAAAAAAATAAGAGATTTTAATATATATATATAATCAAATGCATATATAACATTACTTGTGTCATAATTTGTCTCAACATAAATAAGCCAGCTCTTTAGATGAGATTATGAAAACGGAAAATTGATCCATTTAGCAAAGGACTTCACTTTAGGCATGTTGGAAGCTTGTTTTCATTGTGGGTTTTTGAATAGAGATCAAAGAAATGTTATAATCCCATTTGATAAATTCTCAAAAATAAAATTTATTACAAAGTTCTTTGCAGAATCAAATGAATTGGTGATTTAATTTTCTTGCTCTCTTGCTTCAATTGCAAGTTACAACATTTTACCTTTGGTCCTGTACTTAGTCTACACATTGTTTAAGTTCTTGTGAAAAAGAGTTGGAAATGAAAAAAGAAAATGGTTATGTTGATGATTGTGAGTAGATACAGGGTTCTCTCTGCCAACGCTTGTGAGTTGTCGTTGAGGTGATGCTGGTGGAGAAGAATAAAGAGCAGAGGCTTCAATCACTTCCCTTCGAACATTTTCTATTTCTTGGCATATTCTTTGGGCACGCAATGCTGTCAAGTATAAACCAGCAGCAAGAAACACTGTGGCTAAAGCAAAAACCCCAGCTGCTGAGAACAAACCTTCTCTGACTGTTAAGCAATTTGATTTTGGTTTACTCCAATTCTTCAAATGCCCTGACTCTACACTCACTCCTGCCAATAGCAGAACCTCTCCAATTGCAAAACAAATCCTAAAGATTCAAACTTTAGTAAAAAAAAAAAAAAAAACCTTTTCAAAATTATGGGCAAAGATAAAAATGGTAACTTTATTGGATTTCAGGTTAAAATATTTATCTTACCAAGTTGTGAGGAAGAAGAAGCCCAACTGCCATGTTAGAGATTTGGGAGGAGAAGCAGGATCCCATGTAATTAACTGCGTTTCGGGCATTTTACTTACAGCAATCAACATGTAAGTATGCTCCACAACCATGGCAATTGCTAGTCCAACAAATGCACAGGCAGAGCACAGCAAAGGTACCTTGCCACTGCTAGTGTATACACATTCATATTCTCCTCCCTTTCCTTTATCATCTGTGCTAATCTGTGTAGCCTGCCACAATAAAACCATAACACAATTCAAATTCAAAGCAATTGTTAGTCTTGTGATTTTCAGAAGCAGTTAAATCTTTTTACCTCGGAACGAGTGGCTTCGGCGATGAGACATAGAATGAAACAGAAGAGGCCTAATAGGATAGTCAGGACTATGAGGAAAGCGCCTGTTTTGCTGCTCAAATCAGTTCTTTTACGACTCGGTTCCAGATCTGCATGTGTCACTGCCATTCTCCGTGGCATTGTTCGTGTACAAGAACAAGAGAAGGGCAATTCATACAGGAGCTAAGGGAGATGAATGTCTTGAAATGGTTTTTAAGTTTTCTGTAGAACAATGGAGAAGGAAGAGGGAATAGAAGAATTGCTTGGAGCTAAGGTTGCTTAAAAGCCAAAGATTCCCAGGTTCTGAGATTTAATACTAAGTATTCACACAAGGGCAATCGTAAGCACCAAAAAAGCTTGGTTTTCAAGATGTTAGTCCCAGTGATAAAGATAAAGCTACAGTACTTGTGACACAGCAGACACGTGGCCATTCTTTTGGCTCTCTCACTCTTCCAAAGAGTTGTTGCCTTTCAGTTGTTCCAGTTCTGTAAATGTTGCTGGGTTTCTTCATAAGGTAACACTCCAAGAGTTACCCTACAAGAGTAAGACGAGGAGAATAGTAATAAATTGTAAAGTTATCAAAAGGTTGGTGCTTGAGTAAATGAAGGGCATTTTATAAAAGTATTTGATGATAAACTGACAATTAAGTGAATTTTTGGTGTGAAATGGTGAAAAGTGGTGGTTTTTTCTGCCCCTCTCCCAAAGAGAAATGAAAAAAAGGAAAGAAAGAACCAAAAAAGTTGAACCGTGTATTTGTTTTAAAGAGGAATTTCTTTGATCAAATCTTTCTCAGGAAAGCAGAGGGAATGGCAAAGTTGAAAAAGCATCAAATTTTAATACTAGAAAGTGAATGAATTCTCTACTTGAGATTTGGGGTAAAGCAGAATAGGAAATGGAGGAATGGACGGTTATTATTATTCTTTAGAGCTTAAGATTCTTGGATTGAGATTATAAAAGTTGATAGTGGTAAGAATAAGTGCTTTTGTGGGGTGGGAAATGTAATAATGATCAAATGAAGGTCGGTCGCAATATTGGTGCTTCGACAATATATTATTTCATGTCGGTTTGTTCTTCTCAAATAATAAATTATTGTTTCACACAATTATTTTATTTTCCCTTATACTAAAATATATTTGAAGACAAATTAAATTTGTGACTATAAAATGTTTTCAAAATGAATTCAAGAATTTTCAGGAAAAGAAAAAAACTTGCTTTCTTCTAGAAATTCTCAACCTTGATCTTTCTCCAGAGTCCAGATCTTGTCTTAAAATGCAAAATGGATTCTGTGTCATCATATTGTCAAAATACAAACAAACAGGTTCTAGATTGTAGCAAAGAACACTCGTGGATTTCATGTTTTAATTAAATTTTCCTTTTGAAATTAAAAATCATCTCAATGAAATGATTATAAACATAAACATACAGATAAATACCAGGTAGGAATCAGCATCTTACTAAAATAGTTATAAAGGATTAAATTATTTGAACATTCCCCAACACTTCACAAGCATTTTCCACCATAAAGTGTCAAAAAAAAAAAAAAAAACTAAGAAAGAAACATTGCATTTAATCCTAGCATAGAATTTTATAAGTACTTTTTGAGCTTTAAGACTTACTTTATTCTTACTAAATCTCGAAATTTAGCTCTTAAACTTAAAAAATTGAGTAAAAAATAGCCAACGTTGGGAATGCATTTTCGTTTCCTATGTAAGGCAGAAAATACTTATTCCACGAACCATGAATTTTGCAGGTGATTCCTTCAGCAACCCCATAAACTTGGCTCTCCTCCTCCAAATCCACTTGTCTCCAACATATTCTTTTGGTAGCTTCGCTGGTGTTTCACATATGCGCATGAAACCCATCTTAGAATATAAGGACTGGACTGTCATGCGTTTATCACCAGTCTTCAGTATCCATCTCAAAGATATAGCTTCTTAAACATCATAGTTCTGCATATTCAAAGCTATGGCTTCTGACAAGGTCAGTTCCAGGGAAATTGAAAGCAGCAGCAGTGGCGGCAGCCAAGGAATCTCTAAGGAAGAAAGTCCTCGAGCAAATGGCACAACCAAATCCAATCTGGCTAAAGAATTGGCAAGAAGAGCTCTTTTAAGGTCATCTCTATGCCAAAATAGGAGGAGGAAATCTGCAAATATTGGTGTCAAATCTTTGCCGAGCAGGCTCAGTAAAGTTTCATTGGCAGAAGATCAGCACAATAAGGTATAGGTATGTATAAACCCCTGTTGTAATAAAAGACAAGAAGGTGAGAAAAATGCCAGATCTATGATGAATTCCAACTATGGAAGTTCTAGATGTATATAGCAGTCATGCTCAAGATTCATTTGCAAGCAAAACAAATAGCATCGAGAACAAATATGTACATAAAGTAAATCTAGTCAAATACAAGTTCATAAATGGCAAAAGTACTGTGAGTTTGTGCTGGCTATCTGATACATCGCTAATAGAGCTCAATATCTCAATTACTGAATGAAATTTCTAAGGATTACCAGAAACTACTGTTGATTCAATTCAGGCTTCATTCCAGAGATACAAATAAATATCTCTACTACTGTTTAAATTGCACACAATCATGGCCTTTGGTGAATAAATTGTATACATGTGACAACTGCATAAACTCGTACAAAATAAACTAGTTACCCATCTAGAAGAGATTGAAAACACGTACAACAAATGAAACCCAAATTCGATCACATACGATAGGAAGCCTATACCTGTTTTCAGATATCCTGATTCATTGGATTCTCAATCACAAAATCCATGGCAAGTCAACCTTTAGGTGAAATAACATGCAATGATTATCAATCTCGTGATGAATATATAGTTAAGATAATGCCACCAAGCAGTCTAATGTTATGAAGAATTTATGAGTTAATGTACTAACTGAACTCACAAGTCAGAAACATCAAAATTACATCATAAGAACCAAAAAGGATGCATATTGTATCTTTCATTGTATCTTTAAGGCACACTTTCTGCAATTTGTATTGTATCTTTTGCTTTGCTCCAGTCTGGTCATTAAAATCAGCAATATCAGCCTCCCGGAGAAAATGAAAGATGAATAAGGAATAGCATATCAATAAATAAAACTAAATTAAACAAACTGTATATCACATACTTGCTCTACAAAAGTGATCCAGTTGAGATTGGACACTCAAGAACCACTAGATGAAAGCATTAATTGACTCAGACTGACATGTGCTTGTTAATCCTCCAAAGAAATAATGCCTCAAGAATGGTGGAGCCCAAAATGTCTTTAATGAATATAAGCTGGCAATATGCTTAATTTCGGGACACAAAAATCTGCCCTTTTGACAACACACATATATGGTTGACAACCACAGCATGAAGATTTGTGATTTCTTTGCATCTTTCCATCATCAGATGGTTTGATTTGGGGATATCCATCATGATGGCAAGTAAAATCCCTTCTTGTAACTCCCCGGCCAACTTCAGAGTTTCCTCGAGTCTGGTGTTTTCTAATAGAAAAGCCACATTGTTTTGCAAAACCGCAATAAAATTCATAAGCAGCTTCTTGAGAAATAAACCTTTGACCAATAAAAGGAACTAGGTTCACAGAAGTTTGTCGTGAGAAAAATGTCTCTGCTGCTGTCAAATCTGGTGCCAATATCATCCTGAGATAAATCTGTGCCATTTTCAGATGATTCCAGCACCATACTTGTTCCTTCTGACATTCTATCGAAATAACAGCTAGATTAGTTTGCAGATGCTTCAACCAGCAAACGAACAAGATAGCAACTCAAATATAATCACGGAATTTTAAATGAGGCTCATGCCACTCCAGAGTCTCTTACTCCAAAGATATGTAACGCAAAGAAGGTAGATCATAAAGCACAAAACTCCTTTCTTTCTCACACATGAATTTCTAGTTCACTGTACAGGTTTAAAATTTTCAATATCTCAAAACCTCAAGTGGGTGTCTAAAAAAAAAATAGACCCATAAGCACAATATCATCCGAAATATGAACTCATTCTCAGCTTGGATGGATCCAAAACCAAGCATGCTTTCTCATTATATCTTAACCCCTCTCGAACGCAAAAGGCAACAGCACAATTACATACAAAAACAAATAACACGTAAATATAACCCATCAAGCACAGATATAGGTAAATTAGCTCAATTTAATTTACCAGAATTTTCAACAATGCGTATAAAACATACCCAGTAGGACCGTGCGCGTAGAAGGTAAAGGTTTTCTCAACTCAACTGTCAATAAACAACCGGAAAATAAAATGAAATAAAAAAAAAAGAAGAAAATGAAGATGAAAGTGGCTAAAACGGATCCCCTGCAAACACTTCCGTATGGTTACCACGATGAACATTGCTTTTCGCTTGGGCTGTTTACGTTGGATGAAGCCCGTCGTTCTGGGTGGGTAGAACAAACGTATTAGCATTTGGGCTCATGGGCTTTAGTATTTATGGGCTACACTTTTTGATATTGGTTATATCGAAGGCCCAGTCACAATACCCCAGTTTAAAATTTTCTCGATAGTGCATACAAAAAAAAAAAAATTGCAATTGCAAAATAATTGCTGGGGAAAGCACACAGATATTTGGATTATTTGATTTAGATATATATAATTATTATGTTTAAATCTAATTAAAATATCCCATAAAAATAACATATATAATTCGAATAAGTCATACAAAAAAATAATAATTCTAATAACATATTTTGAAGGATATTTTGGCAACTTATATATATACAAGAAATTTTTTTCCCATCTTATCCTAATTGTTTGTTTTAGAAAAGTGGTATACAAGATTTTGGCAACTTCTGTAGAATCTCTTGTGAACCGCTTTTATTTTATGTGGGAGTACTATGAATATGAATGTGAAATCAGTTAAGATGGGATGGATGAGACAAAATTAAGGAGACAGTAACACGATGCAACCATAACATGACATATTTTTTCTCGATAAGAACATGGTGGTCGGTCATTGTAAAAGGTACATAAATAATCATGAAGAAGATAGTGTAATGTTTTGTCACCGTTTCATTCATGTCGTACAAGTCGTCCCCCCACCTCCTTCTCTATATTTCTTTCTTGGTGTTTCTTGTCGTTTTATGGCAATAATCCAAATAGTCCCTTCAACTAATTAAATGGCACATTGTAGTGCAGCTAATCCACTAACTTGTGTTCTCTGAACATGGAAATGGTAATGGGGTAATGCTAATTCGAGGGTTGTCAGAGGACTTGGGTGGAGTGGAGCTTCAATTCCTTGGGGGCAACCATTAGTTTCGCTATTTAATTGTAAGGTACAATTGAGTCAAATGTTGGCTGTAGGTCAGTAGCTACGTAGATAATGCCAACACCTAAAAATCAGTAGCTACGTATTTAAAGACTTCAAGTACTTGTTATTCTGCAACACCTAAAAATCATGCCTTGTAGGATGTCTCAGTAGCTGTTGGATTCGCTCATTTGGTAGCTGTGATGTTTTCTCATTTGGATTGTTTATCGAAATGAATCATTGTAGAAACAACAAATAAGGTACACATACTATAGCTGAACAGTCAAGATCTGATCATGTTGGTGGCCAACAACACTACCATGATTGAATTTCTATAAAAAAGTTCAAGGGATTCATTTGTTAACTACGAGCTTTTCCTTTTACCATGTTTATGTTAGAGAATTTTCTTTTTCTTACTTAAAAACTTAAAAATATTTCTTTATTTGATTGCATTAGAACTTACAGATTTAGCCGTATCTAGACTGACAAAAAGTTAGAATTATAAGTGTGACATTTATTATAGGTATTGATGAGCATTAGAGAAAGTCAAAAAAAGAGGAGGCCATGGAGGGGGCCGGCTTGATCGCTGACTACCCTAACCCTAAGGATACTTCAGAAGAAACATCATTTGACAACAACGTGCTATGCTTTTTGGCAGCCATTAATTATATAATACTTAACTGCAGTAACTGAATCTCATTAAATCTGTTAGTGTTGAATTTATCACCTGAAAAGAGATCGAAATACAGTAATTAGCTTGTCGCATTTTGGCCTGATCATATATTTGTTGACTGGATTAACTTTCTAAGAAATGATTGCAAAGATTATCATTAACAAAGTATTATTGGTTGTGCGGATAACAAAATAGTGAATTCTCAAAAGTTTGCATGCCTAACTATAACTATATTACAAATTATTCTATATATACTAAATTAATAATTTGAATTCGATTGCAAAACATATTTTTAGGCAGGACAGCTTGAATTTAGATTTTGTCATATCATACATACATACAATTTGTATACGGAAAGTTTGTGCTCCCTGTATTAAAATTAGGTTACCTAATAATGAATAATCATTCTCTAAATGAATCTTGAGATACTTAGTTCATATGTGGTTAAAAGGCTTTCTTTTTGACAATTATGATAACGTGTGACTTAGTTAATTTATAAACAATTTAAACTCAATAGTTAGGAGGCTTTTATAATATTAAGAGTAGTTTAAGCATGTAAGAAAATATATGTTTATAGATTAATTTTTCCTATACAACAACACATGGGTAACACATAATAAAGGCTAAGACATTCCTTGCTCAAGGTGAGAGAAGTGATAATGTTAACTTTTTTCCCACTTAAAGTAATAGATCTATATAATGTCAAGGTCACAATCATTTGACGCAATATGCTAAAATGTTTTAAGAAATGATAACTTTAGACATCTTTTAATAAATATAAATTATGTAGAAGAGTTTGAACAGTATAAAAAAAAAGCTTATGTGAATTTAGACTAAATACAATTTTTATTTTTTTTTATATGGAAAGAGCAAATACAATTAAACTTAAAAATGTGACGATATCAATATTTGATATTTTTGGTGGAAATTTGGGATAAAGTTTTCTGGCCTCCATTACTACATTAATTTTTTAAGAATAAAATGAAATTATTATTCTTGTAACCTTCTTCTATCAATTTCTTTTCATACCACAATTAAATCTTCTTATCCCTATCTCTTAAATTAATCAAGTGGAAAGTATTTTTCAGAGTTTTTATACATAACGACATGTTTTATGCATTAGAATTTTTATACATGACATACAATATTCGATGTTGTTATACTTAAGTCATTAAACGATGGAAAAAACAAAACTCAAGTTGTTGAAGGGAGACAATCATTCTCCTTGATTTCTTAATTCAGTAGGGGCCATAGATGAAAGATGGCTCTCTTATAGAGTTTGTACATAATGGGGGAAAAAGTTATCGAATTTGCTGACAGAATTAGTTCAGTTGGTAAAAATGAAATTTTTACCTTATAAAAACTAAGATTTGGATACTACTACTACAAGCAGTTCATATATCTTTGGTAAACAATTTATAAGTGCGTATCACTATAATTAAGCCTTGTTGAGTTACTGAGCCTACAGTGAGATGTCTTGACTTGAAATGGGAAACCAACCCTCATTCCAAACTTTTAATTACCAAAAAAAAATAAAAAAATGCGCAGGCCTGAACTTTTGTTAGAGATTCTTTGATTAAGCAAATAACATCGATCATTTCATGGAGAAGAAAATATGGTTGCGTGTCTATCTGCCCCATCGTGCATGTTTTTGACTGTTGATGCATAAATAAGAACCTAGTCAACTGAACTCTTATTATCATTAAAAGTTTATGCTTGGCCCTCCCATGTAATTATAATATTTTTTTTTTCCTCATAAAAAATCCGAAAACTTTAGACCAAAGAGTGCTACTTTTCCACATGAGCCATGGTCATGGCTGATATGAAAGAGGAGAATATAGAAGCTACAACTTTGTCATCAGGGATGGACAAAAGAGACTATAGAAGCTATTTGTGGTTGCACTTTTCATGTCATGCCTGTGTCCACACGTTGTTTTCTCAGTCACAACTTCTCTATATAATGGTTATCTGTTAGATTAGAATCTCATCCTGGCCCCTCAGAATGAAGAGCTCATCAGTAAACCCTGATGGCTTTCATGATCAATCTGAGAAAAAACAACCCTTCTTCTCATCAGACTCAGGTCATCTGAGGCTATTTGGTTTCCCTTTGACAGTGCCATGTGACAACAAGAGCTCGTACAAGTGCCAATTTTGTTGTCGCAAATTTTCCAAGTCTCAAGCTCTGGGAGGTCATCAGAATGCTCATAAGATGGAACGCCAACAGGCAAAGCTAGCCCAATTATATCGCCTTCAACTTCAACGCTTCACATCAGCTAACAACCCTAATATCATTGTGCCACATGGAGCAACAAGCTCAACGACCGTTACTTTTGGCGAGGCATCGCGGCCACCTTTGTTGTCTATGATGCCGGAGCTGTACGATAATAAACATCGTTTTTGCCCCTGTGGTGGACAACATCCACATCAAGAAGCACCAGCCACTGATGATCATATAGATCTTACCTTGCGACTAGGTCAAAGTAACTCCTCAGGGGGAGAGAGAGCTTGGAAAGAGCAGGAAACTAGAGAGGGAGAGTGACAAGGAAAGTGCGTGAATTTTTACTTCTTGTACTACTTAAGAAGTAAAATGGGAAAACAATCGTGCATCTCATTTTCAACTTTTCATATATTTTTTAGAGGCAATTGGCCAATCTTATGACCCAAGAATCAAAATTGTTGCAAGGAAGCTAGAGATCAGACGGAGGCTAGAGTTGACCTATAAGAGGAGAAGACGGAGTTTTAACGGCGTCTCCAACACCTAAGTCAATAGAAGCATAAAAGAAAAAAAAAAAAAAAAAAAAAGTGCAGTGATTGGATCGAGAGGGAAGATAACAGAGGAAGGAGAATTGAGAGGCATACTTAAATTCTAGGGCTTTTGTGATTGTGAGGGGTATTTTCTCATGTCCCTGTATAAGGGCACATATGTCATAATAAAAATGCATTTCATTTAATATGATTGATGATTGATCCTTTGCTCTAATGGGGTTTTGTGACAGATTAATCTGTGAAATGTCTTTTATTCAGCAATGTAATATTTCTATGTCGTGATATATATGTAGTTGATTTAAGGTCAACATATATATATATATATATATAGATGATTTATTTGATATGTTGGAATATTAATCTGTACATCAACGCAGTATATGAGGTCATATATTAATATACACATCAATCTCAAATATGCACTGATGTGATTAATTTTCGCTCGTGTACGGTACCTTAGACAGCACAAAGCCTTCATTATGTGGACAATCAAATTCGTGGACTGCAGGTGGGGGCTACTAGTAAAGCAAGCCCAGTAAGAGAAATACAAAAGTTGAACATTGGACCTACAAGTAACTCTGCTCGAAAACATATCCATTTGGAGTGTGAAGATGAGTTGCACGTGAATTTCTTTTTGGTTTATCAGAAACGATCTTATCATCTTTTAAGACAATATTATCGCTTTTATGTTTCCATCCCCTTAACAGTACTGTTGAAAAAAAATTGTTCTTCATGGGGGTTGATTCAACCTGTAGCTAGGGATCGGATACTTTGCTTTTAGACTTATGTTTGATTTTCAGCCTCCGGCGAGTAGTCGAATCTTGGTAGGTGATATGTTTGTACCTAAATATGGATAAGGTTTTTCAAATTCTCTTCCTATCACCGAAAGTACCACACAAAAGGATCGATGCTGGCTATCCTTGAACGTTTTCCATTGTAAATTAGTTCAGCAAACCTAGGCCAGGAACTGGGGTTCACAATTTTTTGTTAGGGTTTCATTTTTGCACGTGTTTTGTATGTGTATATATAATATATGTGTGTATGTATATGTATACGTATATATGTACGTACTATTGTATCAATCAATTTATTATCCATTTATCCTCAAGAAAAAAAAAATACAAATATCATTGTTCTAGTTGAGGTATATATGGCATGCATTAAACTTTAAATTAATGGTAATAACAATTCTGATTGACACTCGCTGATACAATAAACCAAAACCAAGCATTACATACGTTCTCTAAAATTCTAAATGCCAAAAGAGTCCATTGTGCAGAAGGGATCTATATGTACTTTCAGAAGCAATGCATATTTTGTTTTCAAAATAACGTGTGGTGCTATTGATCAATTTGTCCGATATATATAGATATGAATAATGAGATGAAAAAAGAAAAATGCAGATTGAACCTAACAAGGTTTGGAGGCATATAAAGCCTGATATTATTACCCATTTGGTTTGATAGATCTATGTAATAATGAGAAGCATGTAAAGGTGTGGAGGAAGTTTTGTTATTATATATCACTGAGTTTTGCAGATACGATTCTATATATATATATATATATATATATATATATATATATATGTACACACACATCCAAGAGAATAGACACTGTACGTAGTAAGAGGTCTCCATTCTCATAAAATTGAAAGGGGACGAAAACCAACCTTGCCCTCTCCAAAGAGATTCGTGGAAGTTGAAGAAGCAATCGTAGTAGTAAAGAGAGAGTCACTATCATGTTCACGCGCTAGACACGAGCTTTAGGCCTAACTTTGGCCCTCTATGGCTTTACTATACATGCCCTAACCCTAATTTCAGTTTTTGAATGGAGCCAAATTCTAGTGGTCCATGCCTGCGATTCTCGTACCGATGATTCAGATATAATAATACTAATGATAATAAGATCTAAAAAAGAAGCTCATATTTGCTTTTTGATCAAGTTGTTGCCTTCTTCCTTTCCTTCAATACCCTGAACCGAGATTCATTACGGCACAAAGAAAGAAATAAAGAAACAGGAAGACAGCACATGCACCACAAGTTGAACTGTGCTTTTGGGGCCAAATTAAAGAGGAACCCTAAAAATTGGTATTGAATATGGATACTAGATAAAACCTAAATTAAATGCTTATAATTTTTCCACTTTTTACGGTTGTCATTGATCTAAAGTGGTTCTAGTTTAAATCACTTTCCCCGTCATAAGTTCCCATTTGTCTAATGAAATATTCAACCACCGTACGTCGGCAGGATTAATGTGTTTTTGAGTGTTTTTCCTCTCATCACTTTTGTCTCAAGGCCTAGGATGTTTTATGGATGCAAACACTGTATAATTAATTCTAGGGTTTGGGAGTGACCAAACATACCGCTTATATAGGTTTCATCTTTTTATTGATCAGTAATAATTAGATAGATTAATGTGATCATAAGCTCAATCTTGCACCATATCTTCCTTTTCAGAAAAAAACAAACATCATGGATCGCTTTTAGCAAAAAAGGCATTTTCGTATGGTTTATTGGTTAAGTTAAGAAAAGCCGTCCCCCACATAACACTCTAAATTTCCTTGTTAATGCTATGTCGTTTTCAAGCTACCAATATTTCCATGATTAAAACCAAGACAAACTTGCTAGCTATAGCTATGGACACCTTCCTAGCTCCATTAATTGGTTTATTGTCGTTAATCTCTTTGATGGAAACATTGCAATATTCTCCAAAACATATTGTCAACTTTAGGAGATGCATCTGCCTGATGTAAAATTTTGTCATCTTTTGGCTCAGTGCGTGATACATTTTTGGAAGAAATTGGGTTAATTATTTGATTGGACTGATTGTAAAATTGAATAAGAAGTGAATATCCACTAGCAAAGTAAACAAACAAGTGAAATTTTAAAAGTTTCCATTTAGAGTTAGACACATATATATGCATCTCAACAACTGCATATTTTCTGTCTTAGTTGTGTATTTATAAATTACTCATCAAAATTGTCTACCATAATTTTTAAATTGAATTTCACAAATGAAGCAATTTGACTATTTACACTTAAACCAACCCCAAATGACTGTCAAATTCTTCATTTTTTTAGTTGTGGCTTTCTAAAGTGGCATTTTTATGCACTCGACATCAAGATGACAGAATGTACAATAGGAAAGATCCAATAACAAAATATGATATAACCAGTAATTTCATATAGATCGATCAGTTTCATACGTATGAATGGGATTTTAAAATATAAATATTATGAAATAGATTAGATAATATTGTTTTATTCATGTAAAATTTGATATCAATGCTACAAATACAATACCATAAATTTGACGTACATAAATTACAAAGATTGTTTTCAATATGAATTATATGCAGCTATATATATATATATATATATATATATATATATATATATATATATATATTGTCGCTTTTTGTAATAACCATCTAAAGAATTTAAGCTTAAAACTTAATATCTATGATCTATTAAAACAACTTTCAATTTAAAGTCTTCGTCATTTTCTTCCTGATGAACCAAAGATATATTTCTAAGTTTATCAAATTATAATTCTAGGGAAAATACGATGCTACAATAAATTGATTCTTTCCTACGAATAACTAAACTTTCGAACCAATTAAGGATATAAGAAGAGCCAGATTTTAAGTACTGAAGAGTATAGGCTCAATTGGTGTTGTTAATAGGTCAAAAGACTCAGCTAATTTTAAGCCAAGTGTTCAAACCCTCACTGAACTTTTTCTGGTGATGGATCCAAGGGGATGGACCCTTAGTCCCCTTCGATTTTCGAAAATGTTAAATCTCCTCTCCCATATTGGTACAGAAGAAATGAGATGATGTTGTTAAACTACACATTTATGTTTTTTCTAATATAAGCTACACGTATCTAATTTACAATAACAATTTTTTTTTTTATTTATTCTTTCTTAAACACACTTAATTCTTTTTTTTTTTTTTCAAATCAACAATCAATATTAATATGAATAATAAAAATAAATAAATCTAATATGAATATAGTAGACATAGAATGAACAATTCCATGCTTGCTTCTCTATTGATTGATAAATACTCTTTTTAAATATTTTAAAAAATATTATAAATTTTAAAATTATTATTTTTACATTGTTAAATATTACAAGTTTTTTTTTTAAATATTATAACATTTTCTTTTTTAAATGTTTTGACATTGTTAACTATTAGTAGCATGACATATTGAAAGTAGTAGTATACTTTGATTTCTTACGTGTTTATCTCTTTGGATGTGCATGCTCAATCAATTAAAATTGGATTGGAAAAGAGAATACAATTTTTATTATTTAAACTGATAAGTATAGAAAAGAAACTTAGCTATTTTTTATTTTTTTAAATTTTATTGTCACATAAAATCTTAAAAACTTTCTCGCTTATATATATATATATATATTTAAAGACTTGGAGAAATCACACGGAGTGTTATAAAATTTTTACTTGCAATTGATAGATCTATCAAGATAAATTACAGTGGGTGTTGCAAAATTGTTTAAATTTTGCTATAACTTAATCAAACTTAATTCAATCCAACTCATGTCTCTTATGCAACGCGGAGCAAAATTCTAGTTTTATCTATAATAAATTTAATATGACCCTTGGGGCCCAAAATTTTTAAAATTTATAAACAGCTTCTCAAAAAATTTCTTGTATATATAATATTTCATGTAACTTTTAAGTGTTGATAAACGCTATTTCATATAATATGTAACTATGTATATATTTAATTTATGATGACTCTAAATTTTCTCACTGTACCATATCCTTTTCTTGGTCCCCCTATAGAAAACTTAGCTCCACATCTTACCTTTCTGAAAGAGTATTAAGTACCTTATGTGTTTAGTACCTAAGATGACAAAGAGGAAAAAAAGAAAAGAAAAATGAAGCTCTGGCTAGATCGAGCATAAAAATAATACCTTTTTTTTTGGGAATTTTTGATGCAGTGTAGGGAGAATGGTCTCGCCCTTATAATAAAGGTCTAACCTATTAATTTGAATGTAGTTTACTTTAGAGGTCTCTAAAGGATCTTACTAAATCATCTTCATAATGCCCTAATGACCTACCACTCCGTTTGTCAAGCATGTCCTAGAACAGTTTGATGGAAAGTAATTGTGAATATATATGGCTAGATATCTGATGATTCTTGTGGATTTCGAATCCTTCACCCACTTTTCTTTGGAGAAAGTACTAAATGACGTGAATCAACTGAGAGCTTGGATTGGAAAATTGGCGCAGCATCTGTATCGAAATCAATCGATTAGTTACATGAAAACTTAAAAGATTCCTATGTCGTACAGCAACTTTGATTTGAGATAGATATATATGTAGTTATCATTAGAGTCACATCTTTTATCTCAATCGACTCGTTATCATTTCCTATTGAAAATTATTAGAAAAAATTAATCATATGACTAAAATTTGGTGAGTGTGTCCATAACATGTGCATCTAACTATACCTTTTGCGGAAAATTAGTACTTAATAGGTTTACACCATTCATATAGTAGCAGTGCTACTATTCTCGTTTCTAAATAATTGTGTTCTTTGAGGGAAATGCTCGTTGCACACATGTTTTTTATACTTTTGTGTACATTTTTTTTTAAAGTTATTTGTAAGATAAAATTATAAAAAAATAAAAAAAATATAAAAAAAAATTAAAAGTGAGTGTACACAAACAAATATACACATAACACTAATAATTCTTTTAAAGATGTCCACTGTATTATATTATATAATGTGCACAAGTCCGAATACTAGGCTGTCATCGCTTCACACTCAAGGGCCACGAATTAGCATTCAGCAAAGAGCATGAGTGCATCAGAAAACCCTAACAACCTTCATCATTCTAAGATGAATCACTCCTCTTCAGATCAGTTGAAGCTATTTGGCTTCTCACTAACCCTTGGCTGCAACGACAAGTCGTTCAAGCCCATGCCTTGCGAGAGTGACAGAAGTGACAAGGCCAAGAGATTCAAATGCCTCTTCTGCCGCCGCGAGTTTGCCAATTCTCAAGCACTGGGTGGCCATCAAAACGCGCACAAGAGAGAACGGCAACAGGCTAGTCTAGCCCTGTTCGAGTACAAGCTTCCCTATCATCTCCATCAACGGTTCATAGCACATGAATCCACAGGATCAGGACCATTGGTTCATCCAGAAGGGTCACCACCAGCTGGCGAAGATGCAGCTTGGTTTCAGAGTATTGCACAGCAGCCACATCATCAGCTTCCTCTTGTGAGAATAGGCCCTTTCATGGAAGAAGTACATAATCTTGATGATGATGACGTGGATCTTAACTTGAGTTTAGCTAGCATGCACTCCTCATCCACCTCAAGATCTAATAAGGACAAAGGCTTGGGCTAACTGGAGCTGAACTTGATCTTGAACCATGCTCTTTAACTTCATGACTTTTGTCCCTTTGGCCCAATCCTTTTCTGAAGAACATAAGGGTTTGGTTTATCTCAGTCTACTTTATGGAATTACTCAAGTTTATATGAATAAAGACTTACTTTGGCTTGCACAGATTTTGGATATATAAATTGTATGTATATATAGGTAGCAGCATAGTTGTATAATGACAATTAATATTCAATAATTGAATGCACCTACATCTATCCAATAAAAAAAAAGGATTGAAAGATTAATTTTATAATTTTGTAATCTTACTCAGTTTGAATTTAAATAAATTAAGATTTAATGTCACGTTGGTTTTCAGTATAAAAAAGGGGTCAATTAAGATTCCAATTTAATAATTTCTAGAAACTTAGATGGAGAGAAAGGAAAACACTTATTGGAGGAAAACTTGCAGTGGTTTGAGCTGTAACAAAACCTTCAATGCATGACTATGTGGTCAAGCAGGCCATTATTATGGAATTTATAGCCATATGTATATAGTTCAGAATTCTATCCATCAAAGTATCAACATGTAATCTAAAAGTACATCCAAGCAATTAATGACATCAAAGCCACCGGAAAACTGTACTGAAAACGAATGGACTGGTTCAGAGAAATTGATATTGCCAGATAGATAATGATACAAACAAATCATGTGAATGGAGTAAATTCATTTTCCTCTATTTTTTTTTTTCTTGTTACTTTGGCATAAGATTTTAATTTTTAAATTTAGATATACCACCATAAATACTGTGGAAGATTTCAAATTTCAATACTTCCGTTTAGTTGAAAGTTAAAATATAGTGAATGAATTTGCTTTTTATACCTATTAATTGTGTTCTTAACCACAAAGAAATATTCATTGAAAGGAATAGATTTCATCGTAATGTCTAATTTAAAAAATTGAATAGATCACATTGAAATGTACAAATTAATGCCGGTTAAATCATTTTTATTATGCATACAATATATTTGTTGTTTCAAAGCTGACATAGGTTTGTAGTTGAGTATTCACTATCATAGGTCTCATATTGAAAGCAAGTGAAATCAAATTTTAGGAGAGACAATATTGTGTTACATATAATCTACATTGACAAAATAAAAAAGAGAGAGGAAAAAAAAATTTGTAGCTTAATACAAAATGTTTTATTCTATCTAATAGTGAAAAAGGGAGTTTTATTCATATATGAAAAATAAATAAACAATTTTTTTTTTTTTAATAGTTGAAAGGAAGAGTGATATATACAAAAATTTTAATTTGTATTAAAAAAATTTAAATATAATACTAAATAACTACACTGAATAATTAATGATCAACTCAACTAAAATCATTCGCAAATAGAAGATACTGAATAATATTTCAGACTTCACCATAATAACAATTAGAAGATAACAATATATATATATATATATATATCTCAAAATAACTAGAAGATAATGTAACACACGTCACGATATTCCTCAATAGAATATATAGTTAATTCATTATTCATTTTATGCACCTGAATCTTTGTCCCTTCTCCCAATTTCCCCCTTTTCTTCTTTAAAATTTCTGGCAGAAAGAAAAATTATTATAATAGATATATTTTCATAATTTTCATCATAATAATAAAAGTCTTAACTCACATAAAAAAAAAAAATGCTCGCAGGCTCTGACTCCACGTCATCCAACTAGTTCGGACGACAATGATGACACGGCCGCGAATTCAAAAATGATCGTACTACACGTGTCAAGCAACAATAGGTGCGTCAGTCCTCCAAGATACACACAGTCGTGACTCTATCGAGCTCCTTGGACCACTTCTCTTCCCCGTTTGGAATTTGAAATCTGATCCCTCTCTAAAGAGACGTTATAGACTTTCAGCATTTTTTAATGGAAACATAATTAAAAAAAGGTTTTAAATTGTGTTTTTAATTTTTCAAAATCATTTATATAAATACAAATTCATTTCTGTTTTCATTTAATGCTTGAACTGCGCCCAACCTCCACTCTCTCAATTCCACTTCTTCACAGTTTACTAGCTATCACTCTCTCCTTTTCATTCACCCCGACGGAAAATTTTCCCATTTTCCAGTCTCCCTTAAATTTCTCTTCCAAAGTTTTCGCTTTGACATTTTCCTTTTTATCGTTAACAATTTCTATGCTCTGTGGATGCTGCTTCTGTCACTCGCAAAGAAGACACAGATGCATTGCTGATCCGTCGCATTGTTTCCACGTAAGTTCTGGAGAACCTGAATGCAGTGAAAAGTTTAATTTTTTCTGTTTTTTCCTTGATGGGTTCTTCAGTTGGCTTCTGGGTTTGGAGATTTGCTTTTGGATTTGGTTACCGTTTTGTTGATACTAAGTCATTTTGAATGCACTTGCCGATCGTCTATTGTTTAGATTGAGTATCAGTTCGTAAGTGTATAATGCTTCAGTTAATAATAGTTTTAGGGTTCTATTAGTTGTTCAGCTAATTATTCTGCAAGGTCTAAGGATGACTAAATAAGATTGGGCAGAATTTGTAATCAGATTGGTCAAGAGATGTAATGCTATGTATAATCATATTTTGTAGATTTGTTTGTTTACCCTGAGCTAATCTGGGGAATTTGGATCAAGAAATAGACTGCAAAAGATGTAAACTTTGAAGCGAATGAGCTAGAAATTTTTGCCTTCATTTACATTGGATTATATTTCTGGTTATATTACTTGATTTTAAGCTCAGATTATGGATCGTAGATTTTGCTTGTTAGTTCCCTGGATCAGTCTATGTATATCCTTCATTGTTTTTGGAAATACATGATAGAAGGACAAAGCATGGCTGATTTCCATGCTTTGCATTACCTAATAAGGCTGCCATGACATTAATTCAGTTCTTTTAGACAAGAAAGAAACAGATATGAACTATAAAGTGGAGCTGTGACGAGCATGGTTTTGGTTCAATTGTACCTGGTTTCTTTTCTTTCCACAATTTAAATGTAGGTTAACAATGTATTGCTTCACCATTCAGCAAAATATAAATATAGCCATCCAAAGGAGATTTATAGATGCAGCACGCAGGGAATCATCTTTTAAAAGTTATGGTGATGGTGATAGTCTGCAATGTTTTTATTTAGTTTGCATTAAATAGGAATGGAGGAACTCTTTTGTTTCCTGGTCTTTTGGATGATGTTAAATTTTGAATGGTTCATTGACTTTAATGTAACTTACAAATATAAACTCTGGTTTACAACTCCCACTTTCATACATTATTTTTCTCTGAACTTTTGGGGAGTTAATTTGAGGCTAGAAACTCATTTATAAGTACCTAATATATGTTTCCTTTTGCGGGTCTTTTAACTTCCAATCTTCCAGATTAATTGTGATTTCTGCATGACTAACAGTGTTCATCTTGCTTACTATTCCTTTCTCTAGTTTATCTTGAAGTTCGATAAAATTCTGCATTGGAAATGGGAGTAGAGAAAGAACGGTCAAAAAGTGGAGGAAGATATGTTGGTGGCTTTTTCCAGTTATTTGACTGGAGCTCAAAATCTCGTAAGAAATTATTTGCAAACAAGTCAGATTTACCAGGTATTCGTGCTGTTTGTATAAAGTATAGGAAAGAACATGTTTAGGTCTCTTACCAATTGTGTTACTTCTGAAAATTATTTATTAGTCTATTGACGTTGGGTCATTTGTTTTGGATCTTCTTTCATCATCATTTGCAGAATCTTCGAAACAAGGGAGAGAAGTTAGTGGCAACTTAGCAATGACACGGCCCTATGTGGTAGGAACATCACTATCTCATGTTCTCTCTATTTTTATTTTTTATTCTTCTAATGGAATTCAGGTAGTTACCGTTTTAAATATTTCAGGTAGATGAAGATGAAATTGGAGTTGGGACAAGTGTTAGAGGAAGTAGTGATCATAGTTATGCTTCATCAGTTACAGATGACGAAGTATATGGAGCAAGGGTTCCCAGTGTAGTTGCCAGGCTTATGGGATTAGATTCGCTACCAACTTCTAGTTTTCTTGATCCTTATTCTACCCCTTATTTTGATACTCGATCCCTTCAAGAGTCCCAATATGGCAGGAAAAATCTAAATTATCAGCATGACCATCAGAGTGTTTACTCTGGAAATTTGCTTGAAAAAGTTGAGAGCTCTTCTAGGAACTTCAAAGAGCCAAAGCCTCAAAAGACCCTTAGCAAACCTATAGAAAAGTTTCAGACAGAAGTATTGCCTCCAAAATCAGCGAAATCAATTCCAGTTACACAACATAAACTTTTGTCACCTATTAAGGGTCGAGGATTTGTTTCAAGCAACAATGCTGCTTATATAATGGAGGCTGCAGCGAGAATTATTGAACCTGGACCCCATGTTGTTGCTACAAAGGCTAAGACACCTATCATAGCTTCACCTACAGTATCATTGAAGGTTAGAGATCTTAAAGAGAAAGTGGAGGCTTCACAGAAGGCACCTCTAACTCGGTCATCTTCCATGACCTTTAGAGCTCGAGATCCAAAAGCAAATAGAGAGCTTTCCCAAAGAACAACCAGGCTTTCTGAATCCTCTCAAAAATCAGTTGAGGCAAATGCTGCCAAGTATCTCAAGGGACAATCTTTGAACAAAAGCTGGACTGGATCCGTGGAAACATCCATCAGGCCTCCTACTTATGCAGAAGAAGATTCTTCTTTTAAGAATAAAGGGAAATCTATTTCACTTGCAATCCAAGCAAAAGTGAATGTGCAAAGAAGGGAAGGTTTGAGTACAAATGGTGAAAGAAGTTTGGCTGGCCAGAAAGAACATCTTGAGGTTAAGCCTAACCAGCCATCCAAGGCAAATTTTCAAATGAATTTGCATAAGAAATCTTCAGGTCAGAATACTTCTGGTGTTCTCAGACAGAATAATCAGAAACAGAATTGTTCAGTTGATAAGGACAAATTACCATCAAAGTCTTTGGCCACCAATTCACATGGTAGAAAAGTTCTGTCTGGGGATTCCTCTTCTGGACGTCATAGAAGCTCTAGTAGTAAGTCTATTGGGAAATCTAAAGCTGGATCCAGGAAGCCTGGTTTGGAGGCGACAGATAGTGAGAAGGAGGTTTCGTACACCAGTACAAACAGTTATCCTAGAAAGAAGCGATCCACAGGGAGGGACTGGAATGATCGGGTTGTTGATAATTTATTCACTGACAAAACTCTGACGCACGTTCAGTCTAATGTAGTTAGTAACAACCACTTAAGTTGGGCTGAAGAAGTTAAAAAGAAAGACATGGATGTTGTTTCCTTCACATTTACTACTCCTCTGACAAGAAACAATGCCGGTTTTGAGACGTCTGGACAAGCTGACCAGAAAACTAATGGTCTTTCCCTAGATCACCGCATCAAGAGAGTGTTGCTTGACGCAGACAGTACAAAGTCCCCGGTAGGATACAATGTGATAGGTGGTGATGCTTTAGGTATCCTTTTGGAGCAGAAGTTGAGGGAATTAACATTTGGAGTTGAGACTTCTTCTCAAGACTCTTCTAAAGTAAAGCTACCTTCCAGTATTGCATCAACTTCAAATGATTCATTACCCTCCCTTAATTCAGTTGACATCATGCCAAGATATCAACAGACGAAGGACCAAAATGTGCTATTTACAGATAAAATGGGCATCAGACATGATCATTCAGACAACACCTCCACCGATCTTCCTGAATTAACTTTGAAACACAAGTCGTGGGTATGTGATAAATTGAGTTCTTGTTCAGAAACTTATTTTTTAATTTTTAATTTTTTACTTATTTCCCTTCAAAGCATCTACATGTGAACAACTGACTATTCATTCTTACCATAGGGTGGTGATAATTTTTTATCCCATTGAGTTGTAACTAACAGAAGATATTTTCAGATTGTTGATGATATGGAAGAGTGTACGAGCAATCATATAGAATCACAGTTATTCAATTGTCGACATCCAAGTCCAATCTCCGTTCTTGAACCTTCCTTTTCGACTGAAAGTTTTGAATCTTCAGTCAGCACGGATGCTACTAATAGTACAGAAGGTAAAGGAGGAACTATGGTTACAACTGAATATTGGTGGTTACTTCTATTGAAATTACATCTGTTAAAACTCTGCTTAACTTTGCTATCTACTTTCAGGAAGTAAGTTGTGCTTATCTGCTCAAGTTCAGGAAGTTCTTAGTTTGAATTGTTCAAGGAAGTTCTATCCTGCAGAAGCTGATACGGAGTTGTCAGATTCAGCTTCTTCAACATCAGCTGGGGCCATGGTAAAGAAGCACGCAAATGCATTTTCAATCATGAACTTTGGAAGGTTAAGTACATGGGAGTTGGACTATGTGAAAGTTATACTGTCTAATGTGGATTTAATGTTCATGGACTTTGCCCTGGGTCGAGCACGTGAGATTGTAAATCCTCATCTATTCAACCAGTTGGAAAGTCGGAAAGGAGGGTTTGAGAGTGATGGTGGTGAGCCTAAGCTAAGAAGGAGAGTTATATTTGATTGTGTCAGTGAATGTTTGGACTTAAGATGCAGGCGTTATGTTGGTGGGGGATACACAATGTGGACCAAAGGGATCACAATGTTGAGAAGAAAGCAATTCTTAGCAGAAGAAGTGTACAAAGAGATCTCAGGATGGGGAGGCATGGGAGATTCAATGGTAGATGAGCTTGTAGACAAGGACATGAGCAGCCAATATGGAAGATGGCTAGATTTTGATGTTGATGCTTATGAACTTGGTGCAGAAATCCAGAATCAGATACTAAATTCTTTGGTTGATGATGTTGTTGATGATATGTTGCAAATATAATACCTTAATGATGTTCCCTTGTTTTATAAAGCCTCTCTCTGGCGTAGTGTGGTTATATATTTGTCCTTTGAATTATTGATTCATTATTGGAAGTGAAATTACAAATACATATATATATATATATTTCGTCCATATAATTGCGTTGCTTAATAAGTTACCCGATCTGTCAGAGACTTTTCAATACCATGTTTCCTTGATAACTTGATAACTCATGGGTCATGGAGGAATTCTCAATGGTTTCTTTGAAAAAAACTGCTTTTTTTTTTTTTTTAAATAAAATAAAATAAAATTACATTTGGTATTAAGTATGAGGTTAATCACTATTTAAAATGGAAAAACATTAAATAATGAATCATAAATTTCTTTTAACAAATTTTTACGAGACCTTCCATGTAAGACAATAGGTTGGCATATAGGAGGAATCATGAGCCAAAAGCCTAATTTTGGTCCAAGTCATATGAGTGGTCATATGGTGTATGGAGATTAAGCAAAAAAAGAAAAAGTTGAACCATAAAAATACTCACTCCCAAGTTTGAGAGTTTTGTTAAACCATTCATTAATCTTTTCTACAAGCTTGTGTATGACCTTAAAAGCGCCTTCTAAAATACCATTTAATGCGGCCTCCTAATTAAGTAGATTGCTTTCAAAATTAAAGCCATGTCTATGTCTTGAAAGGATTTTATTGGCATGATATACATATGTCATTTGTGAATACGTTAAAATTGGTGGCTCGTGATCCCCACATACATAATTGTGTCTTGCCTTTAAGTTGCTTTTCATCAATGAGTACAAACATACAATATGAAAGTCAATTAAATTATAAAAGTGACTTACAAGGGTAATTTAGGGTTACACCGACGTATAAGGCATCAAAAGATTCATTTTTTTTCAATTTGGAGCTCGTGCGTTTGATACCTTGTAATGCTTGTAAACAAGATATTAACGTATGATTTTTTATATATTTTTCCTTTTTGGTTAAATGTATTATCAAGGTAATAAATCATCAAATGTGATATCACATTGAGAGGTAAGGTTTGAATAATGCATACCTAAGAAGTAGGATTCAAATATCAATATTTTTTTTTTTTTCAAAAAAATTTAAAGTAAAGGAAGATTACTCATTCTAACATTAGGGACATATCACATACCACATGCCTAAGGGAAAATTTATAATAATACTTTTAGATTGTTAACTAAAAAATATTACTTGCAATGGGATTCAATCAAGGATACCAATTGAAGCAACTTTTAGTTAACAATTTTTATAAATTTTTCTAATTTAACTCAAATGTCTGTTTAAAAATGAGATGTTGCAGGTAAAAGTATTCAATTTAACTATATATATTGCTTGTGACAGTTAGGTTGTTGTTTTTTTTTCTTTCTTTTTTTGAAACTTAGATGCCAGAATATCTTTTGAATGTATCATTTCTTCGGTTATATTATGTATTAGCACTGAATAAGATTGAATTTGAGAACCTTACTTGTGGGCTTAACAGAAATGAGTAAATTTGATCAACGTTTTAAGAAAAGCTAACCAGACATAAACTTGATCTCACAATACACATCAAAATTCGAATAAAACATAAACAGCTTAATTAGTACAAACAAGTTCTTTCCCCTCGAGTCTAAGGTTACCGATGAAAGTTATCTAGTTGAGCAGCACTGCCATAACCATGATTTCCCCACAAACCAGTAGTCTTCATCTGGTCTCCCTCTTCATAATAGTCCCATTGATTATCATGTGATTCAAGAGAACCAGCTGACAAATCCCAGTTATCAAGCCAATGATAATCATACTCACAGTTCACTGAAGAAGAGCTATTATACCACTCTCCACTCTCTGCATTTGATGAGCTCCAAACATCACCATTGCTCTCCTCTGTACTTGTTCTCATCATCTCCTTATCCATCATCTCATGTTCTCTGCCATTAATGTTGTTGAGTTCCTCTTCATTTGCTGCATACCCATTTGGGTTTACAAGTACCCCATTTTCAAACATGTAGCTAAGTTTCATGATTTCATCATCTAGCCATTGATATGGTGCCATCTCCTCAGCTTGTCCATTCATGTTGTAGCATGATGGATCCACACCAATGCGTTTTCTGGATTCATTTTCTTGGCGCCTTAGGCTCCAAGACCCAGAACTTGGTATGGGAAATTCATCAACTTCTGCATTTCTTTGAGACATGCTTGCATTCCTTTGGCTTAAATCTGAGTTACTGTCCTCTCGCTGGGTAGATGGTTGAGTTGGTCGCCCTCGACCGCCTCTTCGCTTGGAATTGGCGGCGGCGCTTACAGCTGCCATGTCAATGGGTGGCAAGGACTCATTTGAAGGTTTCATGAAGCAGTAAATTTTTCTCCTCAAATGAGAGTTCCAGTAGTTCTTAATTTCATTATCTGTTCTTCCTGGTAAATGACCTGCTATTACAGACCATCTACAACCAAATAACAATTAAAAAAGATTCATTAAAAACCATCCTCATTCTCTAATGAATATATATTTTTCATTGAAGATAAAAGGGAGCACACTTTATGTGATGGAAAGAGATATTCAAGCCCTTACATGAAACTTCTCCATATTTTACCTAACAAATTAAACTTGAAGTTTAGTTCTTCACATAATATCAGTGCTACATTAACCACATGTTACTGCATTCATTTGGTATCTTAATGACTTAAATTCAAAGTAATTTGAGGGTTTTCTTAATAAAATATGAGTTTGAAAATTAAGAATGGAGTAAGAAATGAAGATCGATCTGCTAAGTCCTACACCACTATAGATTATTAATAACTTTAGACTCAAGAAATTGTCGTTGGCATATGTAATGAATTCTAAATTGTAATACGACCGATAAGAATGAATATGAAAGGACAACCATTACTCTTGTTCTCTAGGATTTTAAAACAAGGTTGTTCACATTCATCTACCTCCCTTGCATGGTAAAGAAACATTTATAACGAGTCAATAAGAATGTTATACAATACCCCACTCTCCTAGAAATTGGGTACATTGGTTGAAGAATAATTGCTATGGACGTCCTAAGATTAATTAGATTCAACTTTACTGTACTTTGAGAAAAACTCTCTTCCGACATCTTAGGATATATAGCATTAATATCTGCAGCAAGATATTTTTATCATTTAATTCCCACAAAGACAATAATTTACTTGAATTTCCATTTACAAGTACCATTTTCAGAAAGTACCATCATGTCATAAGATGTAATTCAGTAATTATGAGTTGGGTGGGATTGAACTACCTTCAATGTAAGAAACTTAATACACACGAAAAGTGTAAAATATTGTAGATATTTTACGAAACACTGTCTGCAGCAATGGAGATATTTTTGAAAGAGACAAGAAAAAAAGGGGGGCGGGGGGGATTTTTTGGGGATAATTTCAACACCCTTGCATATGCCTTGGCTATATACTGATTAACCATAAAGAATTCTTAATATTAGACTTCATGTTGTAGCAATCTCTCTTGCATACGCAGTAGGAAAAGAGAGGGAAGCTACCTTACATCAAAACCTGAAATCTATAATTGCTACAGAGGAGATACCTTAAACCCATGGAGGAGATTCTATTTTAAAATATCTACCTTGTGATGTTCCTTTTATTTTTAAAATATTTATTTCACAAGTATGAAACTGTATTTAAAAGTTAAGAGTTAAGTGAATTGCTTTTTCTTGTATATTTTATTCCTTATAATTAAACATACATAATGTTGATAATTCTCAAATAGAATTACCTATGTTCAATACCATGGAAAGGGGAAAAATTCATTAATTTTCTATTTGTTTAGGGTTCTGGGCAGATCCAAGAATTGCTGTTTTCTTATCTAATTCCTTCTCCAGTATGCCATTCTAAGGTTGCAAAACCTTCAGAATTGTTTTTTAAAAAAATCTACAGTGATAATAGAATATGGATTTTCATTTCACTGTTCCATTGCCAAAAAAAAAAAAGGGTCTTGACAGAGATCTCTGGTGTTAACTTTGTTCATTGAATGAGTGGAATCTAGAGACTTTTTCCTGTTTTAATAAACAAAATACTTGCACTAGCGATTATATTTGGTAGGAGGAAGGGTTGTATGATAGAGATAGATTTCTGGACTGTCCTATTACAAATAACTATTCATCCTCGATGGCTCTGGTTAACTTAATTGGTTAATTAATAATTACTTATGAAATTTAGTTATTTTGTTCAGCAATCTCACAATCCATGAATGGAGATTCAGTTTTCCAGAGTTATAAAATCAGAAAATTAGATAGAGAGAGCCTGACCTATTGCCGAGAACAGCATGCAGCTTCACAATGATCTCTTCCTCTTGAGGAGTGATGTTGCCTCTCTTCACATCTGCTCTCAAGTAGTTGATCCATCTCAATCTGCAACTCTTCCCACATCTCAACAAACCTGCAAATGAAACAGTACCATGCAATATATAATATCATGCATCTTAGTCAATTAACAGCTATAAATGCCTTAAATTAACTTTTGGGTTAATTAAATCATAGAGAAAATTAAACTAATGTACCTGCATTCTTGGGTAGGTTTCTCCATGATCCTTCACCATTTTCTTGGATGTACTGTGTCAAGATCCTATCCTCTTCTGCAGTCCATCTTCCTTTCTTCAACCCTACTTTCTCACAGCAAGGTTGTCTCCCCATATTGAAAACTCTCTCTAACACACGAATACACACTATAACAGAAATTAAAGATCAGTGAAGATGGCGTTGGAAGTAGTTTTCTGTATTTTTCCTGAATGGACCTCCTTGCATGCTCACTGTAGCAACTGAGCAAATGATATATATAGGCTAAGATGGAACAAAGGATGTGGACGTGTGAAGCAGCACCGCTATTTGGTAATTTCAGTCGGCAAAGGTTAAATTGTCAGAGCAAGTTAGATTTTGCAGGTCAAGTACAATACCTTTTTACCTGTACTTCTACAAACTAGGGCCGCGATTCTCACTTCAACACCACAAATTCAACTTTTCTATGCTTATTTGTTAAGGTTACTGGATTGTATTATTTTGTCTCTTCGTTGGAATTCCCTTTGGCCCATCTTCTGTCACACATTAAAACCATATTCACTTTATTCTTCCAATTTTATCCAATGTTTCTTCCTAGGTCAAAATCATTATTTCTTCACTTTTCACAACATAAACTATAGCCTCCTATTATTCAAGGTTTAGGGATTTTGATCTTTCTACAAACTTATATTCAGTTTTTTAAAAAACTATTAGCTATCCATCTATATTTGGATCAACAAGGATGAATGCTACATGTGATGAGAATTTTTTATTGAACAAGTTTAACTCTTGTAGCATCATTATAGATGTAAGAATTGTTTTTTTAGATGAATAGCTAGCTTCACATAAATCAAATTTTAGTAACAAATCCATATTCACTCTTAGAAGCGAGCGAGTGTTATGATAAATTTAAATTCTTATAACTTCACATTTTTTTGGGGAGGATGAAGAGAAATGAACGTAGAACTATATAGTGAGCTAGGTTATTACGTAAAGAAGATTTACACTGGCACTCAATCTAAAAAAAAAAAAGAAAACTTTCATACGTGTCCGTACCCTGCCCAGAATTGGAAGGTAAGGGGATTGTTATACTTGATGGAGAAAAGTAGGAAGCTTTTAACCAGGAAAAATAAATGAGAAAAATAATTTTAAAAATAAATAAATAAAGTAAAGGAAAGGATGAAGAATTATGTGGACAGAAAAGTTTTAGTGTCCCTGTCTCTGGGGTTATTCTAGGGTACCCTCTAAGCTTTCCTCTCCCCCCCCCCCCCCCCCCCCCCCCCTCCCTCTCCTCTCCGCCCATTTTTTTTTTTTTTTTTTTTTTCAGCTGATAATTTTCTTCTGAGTTACATTACAGTGGCATGCAGATATGAGATGAATAAGCAATAGTGACAGGATTGTTGCCAAAGGACAGAAGGAGTTTTCCTACTGACAAAGCTGCAAAAGGTCGAGCATGGGTCCCTCTTTTACCTTCTTATCTTTTATGAATTATTTTACACGGATAAAGATGCTTTTATTTTCTCATCTACCTTCACCCATGTAATTTATTAAGCAGATGACTCATGTAGAATACAAACTTTTAGATTCCTGCTATATATATATGTGATAGAATAAGAGTCCTAATGTAAAGAATATATATGATAAAACATCGTCTTATTTGATTAAAAAATCATGCAGGTCTTCCTGATAGATATCTCACATGCCAATATGCAAATACAATGTATATTTCAAAATTTAGGGATCCAATATAAACATCCAGGACACTTGAAAATCACGCATATACATGATCATTTCAAAATGGTAAAATAACTTGTTTGTAAATATTTTGGTAAGATAATTTTTTCATTTTTATAATTTTTTCTAACTTAATCTAAATTAGTCCATATTCAATATAATATTATATGCTAAATAGTTTTTACCAAAAAAAAATACAATTTATGGTTTGTAAATATTTTCTATAGCTTTTTAATATATTCAGTCTGAGTTCAAATTATAGATGCTAATTTTCCTCTTCAAAAGTACCCTCCCCATAGATTAATAGATTATACCATAACATAAAGAAAAGAAGGTTGAAGTAATTCACTTTAAACATCACAAGACAAAGAAAAAAGAAAAAACCCTAATTAATTATGTTATGGTGCTTATGTCTAAAGGACAATATTTTCAGTATGATAAACAGTGGCAGTCAAATATAGTTAGATTGCTAATTATGGAAATAAATGGACATCATTATATATTTAGAACTAGATTCTTAACGCTCATTCCTTTGACTAATCTACTAACCGGCGTTCTTTATCATTAATGGTTAACAAAATCCCAAACATTCCGCCACCATCTCCCCCAGATATAGATATTGAGCTGCTTAACAAAGAAATCAATTTTGCTACCAAACCTTGCATGTGCACTATCCTTACCGGAAAGATGCATGAACGATCACATGAATAACATTGAAATCATTTCAAGTAAAATGTTTATTACTTTGTTTCTTTTTCTTCTAACTTTCTCTTCCATTGTTAAACAATTTTCATACGACGATGAGCATTAATTCCTCCCAACCCTAACAAGTTTGATGTCAAACTTCTGAACTCCAGACTTTTAACCTATAAACACCTTGATACTCAACCTTCTTTCAACTGAATTAAGTCTAGTGTTATCTTCTTTATTTATTTATTTTTTTTACCACATATTGCAGTGTAATTTCGACTGACCCATCAATTGGGTTAAGTAGTACCAATTTTCTTTTCTGGTGAAATTGTCAACATCAATGACACTTCACTCTTAGCAAATATTAAATTGCATCACATGGATATTTGAAAAATCAAAGTCTATATATGAATGAGGTGAGAGATATGGTTATGAGATTGCCTTAAGAGTCGTCTATCACTTGCTAGGTGTGCATAAGAATCGTTTCTTTGAGTTGACAAAGCATTCATGTAGCGTAACTGTCCAATAAAAAAGAATTAAATGAGCAAAGAGGGGAGAGTGCTGGCGTGTACCCACAAGTCTCAGCGGCCAAAGCAGCACTGTTTGAGTAGTAATTGCTGGCAAATTAAAGCTCATATACAGTGAAGACTCAACCACACATGTGGAGGAATAGTCAAGCGGCAAGTGGTATGTATGTGGAACCATCACATTGGAGGAAAGTTTATCTCTTGATTCAAATTCTTCCGTTCTGGTTTATTGGGTTTGCATTTGTGGCCTGAATGATATCGTAGTAAAAAGTAGGCTGGTTTTCTGTTTTTCGGTTGAATGACTTGGTAATTAATTTGAATATAAATTCTTTAATTTTTAAAGTTAGTGACTTTGAAGAAAGATAAAAATCACTTTCTTTTTTTAAAACATGTTCATACTTTTTTTAAAATCAATGATTTTAATATTATTAGAACTAAAAAAAAAAGGTAAATATGAGCTACAGGAAATTCTAATAAAGTTAATTGTTGTAGCACTTGGATGGAATAACACAGCAAATTAGTGACGATAACTAGGCATTTGATTTTTGTTAACAGACATGGATGCTTGCAAGTCAAGTACACATATATGGTGTATATTCTTGATGGCTATAACTCGGATAGCAGTACAATATTTTGGGCTATGAGAATGTCGGTAATTTCCTGTAGCAGAAAATAACGTTTGGCTCTTTCTCTAAACGCAGCCATAATTAAGTCGTTGACTCTTTCGAGAGAGTGAAAGAAAACGAGGGTCTTCTTCTTGATAAGATGGTCTTAAGTTTAGTCGGTTTTAGAAATAAGCAGAGAGTAGTTTGTATTCAGCATTGGAGTAGTAGATATTTTTTTGGTTTATATCAGATATTTTCACACTCTTTGGACATGATCAGACTAATCTCTATTCAGTCTCACACCTTTGGACGTTAGAATGATTCTTGTATGATATGAGGAATAGCAAAACATGAATCTCTCTACAAGTAGGACTCTTGATGTATAAACATTGAAGATATATATGCTGTGTAATTTATTGTGATTGGCTTTTATTTTTGGTGAATCAGTTGGGGAAGGCAACCTCGTGAATTAAAACAGTTTTAGCATTTAGGTGGTGTGTTAATTCTTACTCACGAGGAATTTTTCAAACTAGGTCTGTCTACTATTTCAGCGGTGACATGAAAAATCTAGAAAACGACTTTGGAAGTGTGCCCTGCATCTCTTGCTGCAAGATCCGAGCACGTAGCTAAGCTTGCCAAGTAAAATGCAATGAAATGCGTAAGTGTCTGTGTCTATGTCTGTCCTTATTAGTGAAAACACACCATATTTATGAGTGAGGCAAGCCCCACAGCTCACTGTTAATATATAAATAGAGAATCACAGATATTTAGGACCAAAAGAAAAAATAATTAATTTGGAAATTGAGGTTTACATTTGAATTTTTAAAATAAAAAATTTAACTCTCCATGTACCTAATTGTAGAAGAGAAAGAATATATCTGCGATATAAAACAAAATGCGAGTGTCCAGTGATAGATAAAACAAAAAATATATAAGTATATATATATATATATATATATATATATTATAAAAAAAAGCCATATTATATATGCAAACCCTCTTAATTTCTTTTTGGATGTGGAGTGAATTGGGGGACCATATGTCTATCCAATTCAAGTTTGACAATAGTTACGTACCTAAAAATTTAAGAGGTGGGGATCAAGGTAGAAGGTAATTATGGGATAGGATCAGCTCCCTTGGCCTTGAGGCTCTCCACCTTAGCTAGCTACTTTAATTGTTTTAATTTTAAAGGCATTGTTTGTGTTTGTGAAATAATTAATACACGTTATTTAAGTAAGCCAGAAACAGTTTAGTTTTGTTCCTTAAGGAGAACTGCTGCGCAAAGTTTTATCGATATCGATATGGATACATAAAAAAGATGATTTCATTTGTTAATGTGTCCTATACCGTGTAAAATGAAGATGGCCAGATGATGGTATGAACGCCAAGCTGATTATGCTGACTCCGTGAAGTAACTAACACCCTCGCTGTATTGTAACCTGTAATGATGTACCAAATTGAAATGGACAGCATGATATATCCAAGTTGGTCATCACTCTCAATAATTTTGGTCACTCCAATTCACCAAATACTCTACTAAGTCACTGCATTGGAGTTGGGAAACTAAACGATAACATCACATTTATGAATAATGCAATGATATTGGTTACAGTTTCTGGCAAACAACAATTTTGGTGTATTCCATAATCATCATTTGGGGCATAGTTTCCGAATAATCATATTGATGAATCCTGGTTATAGTATCGGCAGATAAGTATCCACATTCTGGCTCATATTTCCCTATTTCTGACAAGCTAAGCATGGAATTGGGCATGATATCCTAGCGTTTTGCCATTTGAATGATACAAAAAGATATTTTTCCATATACGAAAGATCATTTATAAAGCTCAGTCTATGGTATGAAAGGTACACATATATTTATAAAAGAAACTGCGTGAAACAGATGAGATTGCAATATCAAGCGGCATAAAGTGACTGTTGTATTTCTCATTTACCTGTAAGGAAGTCTCGCAATATTTACACAACTTATCTTTCTTCTCCAGGTTATGATACAAAATCCTCAGATTAGAGACCAACATTATCTATATCACAGTTTCTAAATACAAAAGAATAAAAACCTTGAAATAGTCTAATATTAAATACGAGGTCAGATACGAAACCATGTATGTACTGTCGTAGATCAAGTACTAAAGTAGATGGAAGGTCTTCATCGGAATCGAAGGTCCACCACGTCAAATTTCAAGTTAGCGTTCATATAGACATGAGAACAGTGCTCGTAAATAGGGCTTCCGTCAGACGGCTCCTCGTGAGGATGAAATCCACTTTGTTCACAATTACGGATTACAGACACACCACCTGGGTCAGAGAGATGGAATATGCCGTGTGGACTGCAGTAGCACAGCAACAGCAGAGGTATAATCAGTCACATACGGTAAAACAAATCAAAATAGCTCCATCTTCAACTGAAAAACCAACGCCTTGCACATATACAACCACAGAATAGCTCCTTAAAGAACAACAGACTAGATACAGTCCTAGTGAAACCAATACAACTGATTGTTTTAAACAATCAATTATAATACGGAAAAAAAATTAGTTTCTTTCGCTTTTTGGGTTTATCTGACAACCCTTTTTCATCATCTTCAATTGAGGGTGGTAATGGAAGATGATATGCACACTATTATTCCTACCCAAGGCTTCAATAGTCAAGTCAAACACCAATAATAACAACATATGGGTCAAAATTCTGTTATTTAAGAACACAATCAAATGGAGTTATATTATCCTTGTTTTCTTTGATCATCCCCCTCCCCTTCCTCTCTTTTCACTGTGCTGTTGCCTCTGCCCAAGAATCAACAAGCAAGCAATTTTCCAATCAAAACTACGACAACGTGATTGGGGCCAAGTATATTATTGAACAAGAAATAATGAGATGGGAGTGGATTCAAGATCTTAGCCCCTAGTAGTGTAACTCGCATTGCAAAATGAAAGATATCTTATTTTCTCTGCAACAAAACTTCAGTTACACACCATGAACAACTGTCAATTTATGCAGCCAGCATTGGCCATTAAGTAATATCCTGTGGATACATGTTTGCATGAGTGCCGTGATAATTTGGGAGGGGAAAAAATTAAAAGAAAATGTACCTTGTTGTGTCTGTAGGGGCCATGACAATTGCAATTGCCTCTGGTAACATGACCTAAAATGAAGCCATATAAATATCCTTTTAGCAAGGTCCACTTATAAAGATATATGCGAAATTGTAACTGCTGTATGCAGTGGCTGTTAAAGACCACCGACCACATCAAGAAAGGTAGAATAGTTAACGCTTAGTATGCACTCATGCTCTCTTAAGTTTATTTCTATACCTTATTGTTATGATCCACAATATTTTAGCATTTTCCATACTGTTTAGACTTCCAAATTATTAGGTTTTCTTCAGTTTATTTTGAATTCATATACAAGTTAGGTTAAAAACCATGTTATATCAAATCAATGTTTCATTTTTTTTTAACAATCAGTGAAACTAGTATATAACCACAACTGAGGGTTTATTATCTAGGGTCAGTGCAACTGATACATTGAGTTGGCCAAATGCATTAGTTGAAACATCCGACTCACTACAACAGAGAAACCAAGTACACGGGAATAAGAAAGGAGGAGGTGCAGGAAAAACAAAGAAGAAATGAAGGCAGACAAGATGAATCATCAGTATAGGTAGAAAAATAAAATAGAACTCTTCACTTGTTGAAATATTGGAGAACTGAGAGAAACTTTATTTAAATCTACAATGCAAAGGAAGAGGAAATTCAAAACTACAGTAGCAATTATTACCTGGTATGAGTAATGAGTGTGTAAATCAACTGATGACATGAAACAAGTTTGAGATGGGTGCGTCTGAAAATCAGAATGGAAATTAAGGAAAAGACTTTTAACAACCAAAAAAAAAGAATTGTAATCGAAGCTGGATATCAGGATGTTCAAAAGCAGAAATGTGAACACATACATAAATATTGAAATTCTTGCTCCCACCAGAAGAACATATTAGTCAAGACTAAACTTAAATCAGAAAAAAGTGGTTACTATCACTGTTCACTGAGGCTAATAGAGCACTTACATGAATCCAGCCTAGAGTAAAAAGTGATAAATCATCTTGGACTGCAAATATTTCTTCTTCATTCAATGTAGAACACTGAACAGTAAAAGCATAAATAATTAAGGATTAGACCACAAGAGAAAGGAAAATTATAGCTAATATAATTTTCTAATCATTCCAAAAAAAGGTCAGAAATTTAAATAAGATTATTATCTTACCGAGTCAGAAGTTGACTCCTGCTTTGGGATTATAAGTGTGTTAATTTGGAAAACCCTGTTTTTCTTCAGTCCCATATATAGCAAGGAGAAGAAACAATTAACATCACATTCAAGCCAGCACTGACTTCTTTCGTAAAACTAGACACTTCAAAAAATTTCAGTTGCTCTTACCAAAGACCCGGCAAGTACAGCACATGTCTCTAAGTTCTTCCGGGTATTTTCCAGAGCCAATCTCAAAAATTCATCCATCATTTTGACAGGCTGCAACACAAAGTTAAGTGTAATTAGAATAGATTTAACCCAGTTTAAGAACCAAATGAACTCACTAAAAAAGAGAAGTATTCATGAATGACCAAAAGAAATCCCAAATAGGCTTACAATGTGTAGGTGTTGATATGTAGAAGGACCCAATGCAGAATCCTGAGAAGATTTAGCTGGCCCTGGTCTGGGATCTGCAACTTTTGAAGGAGGAATTGGAGCATATTCCTGATGCATCCTAGCAAGAACAGGAGGAGGAGAAGGTTGCTTAATGTTGAGCAATTGGAGAGGATCCTCCCTTGGCTCGTTTAATGCAATGGAACAGGACTCCTCAACAGGACGAGGCCATCTTCCATCATCCAAGGAGAGAACTGACTCCATTGTGGACGAGACTGCTCCAGTATTACCATCTTTAACAGCCACAAGGTCATATTGTTCAGCCGAATTCAGCCTATCACATGGATGAAAAAAAATACAGATGCTTCAAACAGTCATATTTCAGCAAAGCAGCTGAATGAAACAAAGTACATCTGACCTTCAAATCTCAACATATTCTCATAATGAAAAAGGCCTCCTATTGAAATCCAACATATCAAGAAAAAGGAAACAACACCTACAGTACAAAAGACATAAGCTTTGTGAACAAGCGAAAAAGAAACCTAACCTGGAATCCTCAATTGTTGTCAAATCACTACTGCTTGGATACTGAACCTGAATAACATCCAAAGTGAAATCCATATGTCATCAAAAAGTATAGAGTATGAATACATATGCAAAACTAGAAAGATACACAAGAGTTTACCTTTATTTCTGCACTTGGTGCAAGCCACTGGCCCCGAAGACCATTTGGTCCTAAAATTGAGTGTCTGGATAAGGTCTCCTTCTTTGGCAATGGCATACTAATAGATCTGCACATACCCAAGAACAATTATCATATATAGCCCTTGATCATAGCAGCATGTTATGCATTAAGTTTCTTTGGAAACCAGATAAAGCCTTCTCAAACCCAAAGGACATTGTGAAACACAAGCTATAGAAAATAAAGGGAAGGATTTCAATGTTGATCAAGCAATATTTAGTATGAACACTGTTATTATACTTCCATGAAGGGGAGACAGGACAATGGAAACAAGCCATCCCAATCCAAAATTTGATAGGTGAAACAGTGATCACCCAGAACGGCCAATATCCAGAGTTTCCCATATGCAAAAAAGTAGTTACTCTTACAGTTTCTGAAACTTCTTATCAATTGGCATGGAATATGAAGTATGAGCACTGTTATTATACTTCCATGAAGGCTGTGGACCCGGTCCAGCAGACTGCAGCTATGTCAAACAAACAAAAAGTTTGAATTAAATTAATAACAATAGTAGGATTAAACCACATGAAAGTAAATGACTGGAGCAAAATAAAACTTTTCTGCAGCTAAAAGAACTCTATACAAAGATGATAAATCATAAAGGAAATAACTAAAATTCTGAAACAAAATCTTCTGAGCTCCATGACCAGACAACATAGAAAGTAAAGCAAATTCATTGACATATAGCAGTTGTACAACTGACATAAATAGAAAAATTGTCAAATTCTTACCTGTTTAAAATCTGTGTTCAAGTAAGAACTTTTATTGACAGCAGGCCATTCTAAAGATGAACCCAATGAACTAGACAAAGCCTTGCTGGAATCATTATCCTCAGGTAACGGAGCTCTACCATGAAAGTCATTCATTTCATCCACCCGTTGTTTGAATTCTGGTTGCAAAGATTCAAGCTCATCCAGTACGGCTAGCAACCTCTGTAATGGTAAAATGGACAGAGAATGACAAAATTGCCAAATATCAAATATAAACTAAAGTGCCCAGAAAAATGAAGAAAGATGAGAAAAATAGAGTTAATCACCTTCTTATATGCTGCTCTTTCTTTAGTAAGTGATACTTGGTAGTCTCGATGATAAGGTATAGTTTCAGAAACCAAACTTGAAAAGAAAGAATTACGTAGAGTCAGAAAAATAACAATAAAAATAAACAAAAGATCTTACACTTTAAATGCAATTATATAAGTTCACCAAAATGAAATCAATGGAATTCTCCATTTATACCTTGAAAATCTAAGAAGTATGATATACAAGTCAATGACATTATTCTCCTCCCGGTAGACATTGGCCTGATGACAAGAAAGACAAAAATCATGGAAACTGAAGTCAGAGAGAAAATTGTCAACATCCAAAAGCAACCACCACATATATACATTAGAGTTCAAGTTACTCTTCACAAAACTACTAACACCTTATAATGCCAATAGCAAAACGATTTCCCTCTGGTACCCCTGGGAGAAGCCCTACCAGGGAACCAACACTAGGTACAACATTCTTACTTCCAATCCTGGGCACTTGTTCATGTCTTTGAGTAGAGATATTAACTTAAATTTAAACCTAGCATTTTTTTTAACACTGCTTGTATATACATTGGTCACCTCTTCGATAAATTTTGACACTTATGGAGCTTGTTTGAACCAATCTTTTATAGAATTGTAACACTTTTCACTTGCTTGATGATGAATAACTTTTGTTTATATTAGCATAATTTTTTATTGTTAGAAATGAAAGATAACCGGAGGTGATTAAATCAACCATCCACATTGACATATTTGTAAACAGAGTTTATAATTTTGCTTATACATTATAATCGCTATAATGATTGCGTTACTTACTTTAATTTTATATTTCAGTTTACATATCAGAGTTTTAGTATGCACTATTTTTCAAATTCAATATCAACAAGATACCCTTTGTCTCAGAAGCATATACATTATGCATATACATTGACCGAAGCTAAAAGCAAAATTATTGGCCCATCTTAGATAAACTTGCTGGGGAAATGATCCTAAAGCTCGAATTTTACTGAGCCTCAAGCGCTGGAGACCCTAACCCTTATCAATCTTCGAGAAGATTGGGACGATCTCAGAAAGTAAAGACAATAAATTAAAAACCCTAATACCAACTCCAATTGAGAATTAATCATACAATATCAAAATCTAAATCCAGCAAAAACCAAAAGGAAAAATAAAAAAATCAGAAGGAATCAAAGACGCGGTGGATGAGAAATTGTAAAATCACCTGTTTGAGGAGGTTATCGGCAATCCTGTAGTAATAACGGAGGGGGATACGATTATCAACCTCGACTTTGGGAGCGATCGAGTTGACGTTGATCTTCATCTTCCCCGGAGAGGAATGCCAGCGCCACAGAGCTCCAATTGAAGTTCCCGCCAGCGACGCAACGTCCTTGCTCTCTCTCTCAGAGTGAAACGCGCAGAGGGACACGGTTCTGAGTCGAAGGAAGTTTCAGTGATCAGGGAAAAGGCGTGCGAGTAAAGTTAAAGTGTTAAACTCGTCGTTTCGAGCAAGGGAGCTGCTCTTCTATGTCGAAAATTCTCGACATAATGAGGTAACAGAAGGATCCTAGTCATTCACGTCTTCCCATCGCGCGTACGGCCCCCGCCATATATATGAGGCAAAAATCTTTTATACAAACAACTTTTTTACATAAATAAATGAATAAGATTATCGTACAAAAATAAAATAAAATAAAATATGATTAACAAACTAACAGAAATTGCTTATATGTCATCGAATAATGAGGCAACAGATATGCAAATGACCAAGTAAAGTGTCTCGGAAACATCATAGCTTGCTTCTTCTACCTTCCCAAATCTGGTTGACAGCCCAAAAATTACCAAAATATATAGTTAAATGGTAACATACTATTAAATAAATAAAACATTATGATAACTGATATGGGTAAAAAGTAAAAAATTAAATTCATGATTACTGAGAAAAAAGCCAAAACCCAATTAAACGCTCACGGATAAAATTATGATAAAATTTTTATTATCAAAATACTATAAATAAGTAACATTATTAATGGAATAGGTATTTAAAATATTTTAAAAAGTTTATACAAATTTACTGTAATTTCTATTAAACCCCTCATATATTGATTTGAGGGTAATCTTAGCGCTGGATCATTCTTTCTTTGTTTGACAGATAACTCATAACTTACTGCAAAGTTCAAGATCCGACCAACTCCTCCGAAGTCCAACCCATTTCCCTTTGTTGTTCTATCAACAATGACTTTCCTAAAAATTATGGTTTTTCTGCCATTGGTCTCAAAATAAACGAGAGTAAATCCGTAATTTCACTGCAATTTGCAGCCCTTTTTGTCCTACAAACATCAACGGCAGAGCCATTATTTGGCAACTATAGTATCACAAAAACAAACTCGATAGATTCGCTCTCCTCTCCTTGAGCCATGTGAAACATCAAAAAGAATTGGAATTGAATGAAATCAATGAACTATCCCTCTTGCTCTGTTTTATTATCCTTGATTGTGGACTTGGGCAACGAGCATACGGTGTCGTTTCAAGCAGGGGCAATGGCTATTCCCCTTTTAAAGTTCATTTTCTTCTTATTCATATATAGTTTAATTCTGAATATGAAAACTTATAAAGAATGATAAAATGTGGATTAGCTAGTAAGTGAATTAAACTTACTACCTTTATAATGTAATGGGTTTAAGTTTGTAAGAAAATAATTGTAATTATTTAATTTTTTGCAAGTAAATAATTAAATTTATTTTATATTTTTTGGCTAATGAAATGGAAATAAACTAATTTATTGACCGAAAACATTCACCCACATATAATTTACATCAGTCTATGAACATAACAAGATCATTTGTTCATCTCCTCAAAAGAAAAAGGATCATTTGTAGTGGATTCGGCAGATCCTTTGATGATCAGCACTTTTGAATCTACTCTCCCTGCAAATTAGCTCATCATAAATAACATATTTACTGTGATCAATAGAGTGTGACATATGATTGGAGGGGTAACTCACGAGACTATCTTGGCCAGATATACAAGTTGGTCTTCTCGGCGGAAGCTGCTGGTGCGGTGTTCTCTGAAAAATCAAACACCAAAAATGCAAGCCGTGTGTATCTTATTATTTATACCTTAATCAATTATGCAAAATTTTTTTGGCCATAAATTTATTATAAAAAATTTGAAAAAAAATAATTAAATAAATAAAAAAGAATCAAGATTAATAAAAATATAATATTATATATATATACCTGTAATTTTGGTCGTAAGGTCTCTACTGCTGCAGTGGATTTTTGATTCACTCCAGCACCTTGCTGCTTAGAAATCCAGAAAATTATAGTCATTAATCAATTAATTAATTAATTAATTAAGCAGATATTATTTCAAAGATAGGATAAATATATGTATGTACCTTGCATAATGCCCAATCTGCTGAATCAAAGAATGCTTTCTCGTGATCCTTTTTATTTATCATACAAACATAAAGAAATTCAATTAGAATATATTCAATTACTTATATGAATTTTAATATCCTGAATGCTTGTTAGATTTGAGCTTACTTTCGATATCAACGGCTTCTTCTTAGGAGTAAGCCCTCCATACTTGTTTCCAGTGTTTGTTTGCTGTATTATTTCAACCAAAAAAAAAAAAATTAATTGAAGATATAGGTGTTAATTAATCTAAATTTAAACTATGTAATACTACTAAGCTAACACCTTATTGTTAGTGTTATAAATATAAAACTCCATATGTAACACGTTAAATTATAATCATTTTTAGAAAAAAAAAAAAAAAAACTAAGTCATTATCTTATAAATATAAAATTACTCTTTCTTCATAGGTGTTTTAATGGAATGGTTCTAATTACATAAGATTACATTTGATTAATTCTATATTTCTCTTTTAAGGGACTAAATCAATCAATCAGTCTTGCCCTAAAGTAGACCTTGTTATTAACCTAATATTATGTCCTCTTCTAGTAGGAAGCTCAAAGAAAAGGTCCTACCATACATCTTATTAATTTTAAAATAAAATGAAATAGAAAAGGTCCTATTATAAATATTATACTTTACTACATAATTAAATGATCAATTAATGACCATGCATATAGTAAAATAAGAAGAAATTAACTTAAATCATGCACCATCTATTCTAAAAAAGAAAGCCAAGAATTTTCTAGGACATGTCATGATTTACTTAACAGCCCAACAACCACCAATTAAGATGTTATAAACTCGTGATTTTTTCAATTCAAATCTAAATATTTAATTAAAATTTTTATCGACATCACATATTATATTATTATTTTTAGAAATTTAAAATTTTATTTAACATATTTTAAAATTTTCATAATAAATTATGATACAAACATGGTACATAATTTTAAAAAAAAAACTAAGCTATCTGTATTTAAAGTTCGTTATATTATTTTCCCAAAATTTATCACAACTTCAAAATTAAAATTAGCTATGTTTTTTTGTGAATGGTTGATTACACCTCATAAACTGCATGACAGAGAAACAGTAACTACAGTATCCGAACTGCAAAAAACGTGAGAGAAAAAGTCCACGAACTTTCGTCGTGTTATGTTACTAGCCGTTCCATGTAGGGACCGTTAAAATCCCAGTGAGGCTATAACGGACAAATCCAAACTCATAATATAAAATAAAATATCTAACCATTATAATCTCTGCCCACGCTAAAATGTTAATGGTAATTAAGCAGAAGATAAATAGGCAATTTCATATTTTTCTCCCATATAAATAAAAATTAAAAATTAAAGACAACAATAATTCATAAGTGAAATGACAAGCATGTGAACATTATTATGATTATTTGACGGGAGAAGACAATAGAAGTACATGTGACATGATAACAAAGGAAAAAAAAAAAAAAAGACAGGGTGCACACACGGGTACCATTGATCGATCATAGACACATGCACTTCTGTCATTCAATCAGAAAGACAGTTATTTGGATGTGCCATTATATTTTTTTTTTTTTTTTACATTGCTCTAATATTAATATTTTGTGTCCATGTTATGAACTTAATTAATTAAACTATATTACACAAATTTAGTTTTTTTTTTTTCACATTACTGGGTTTGAAATTCAAATAATAATTATACCTTTCTCTGTATAGCATTCATCAGATTTTGAAATCATTTTTAATGTTCACATTAAAAAAAAAAAATAACATTCAATGTTCCATATAAAATAAAAGGAATGGGATGGAGTAATTGGGGATTTGAGAGAAGTTTTAGGTTAAAACGGTAATTATGATAATAACGACTTCTTAATATACCAAAAATAAAAACAAACAGAGATATTTAAGAACGGTACGGTCCCATTGATGCCAAAGTAGTAAGAAACAAACAACATAACGTAAAACAAAGAGAGGACGAAAGAAGGCTGAAATTGACGGGTACCCTACCTCGAGGCTCTGGTTAGCAAAATAGTCTCCTCCTCCGTTGCAGTCTGCCATTTCAGCTTCTCACTTTACCTGTGGAATACCAAATGATCATCCATATATAATTGAAAGGTAAATTAATGAAAGATTTAACCTTTAAATTCAAAGGGTAACCTTCAAATTGATTTTCAGAGAAAACAGAGAGAGAGCAAAATCTCAGAACAGAAAGTGAGCAGCAACAATCAGCTGAATCACTCTCCTAATGAAGCAAGGAATTGCAGCAATGAAATGGGCTCAAAAGCAATACCCAGTTATATATAAAGCCAGTGAAAACCCAGAAAAGCAAAAGGGAATCAAAAAGAGAGGATTTTGATTATTTACCTTGCAGTAAGAGGAAGGAAGAGATGCTGGGCAAAGAGAAAGAGGAGAGAGAGAGGGTTGAGTGAGAGAGTTAGATAAGAATATGGTATCTACAGAAGGCAAGAGATTGGATTTATACACTGGAGAGATTAAGAAAGAAGCTAAGATTAATAAGTAATTAGAATCAATATTTCCCCAAAGACGTTATGAGATGACAGAAAGAAGGTTGGATACTGCTGCCCAACGGAGAGAGGTGTTTTGTGGCCAATTTCTAATGGATAGCCACTTTTCTTTTCTTTTCTATTTTTTTTTTTTGTTTGAAAATGAGATTTTTCTTTAAAATTGGGTTACAAGAAGATGAATTATGACCCCGACAAACTATATTTCAACAAAAGAAAATTCTTTGTCATATTTTTTTTTAATTTTAAATTGAAAGATAAAATAAGCCGAAAAGCTATTGGATGTTATAGTTTCCGTTAGAATATCACCATCTATTGGTCCATCTCATGACGACACCGTACATTTTCTCACATGCCAATCATCTACATTACCGACACTTCCACCTCTACAGAATTATACAATATATTTCCTATCTATCAAATATTTCTACATTTGAAATCACATCGTCTATGTTGTTAGCATAGATCTGTGTTATTATCTTTAAATAATTAAAAAAATTTAATTAATTAATTAATTTTAAAATTATACATGTAATAAACTAAAAGATGTAAAGTTTATTTTTTTTTGTCAACAAGTATTTTTTTAGACTAATATATTTAAAGTATTGTTACATTCTTTAATAATAAAATTAATTTTTATTTAAAACAATCATAATAATTGATAGATTTTTTCGACAAAAATTATTTTAACATCAATAAATGAATACATGAATTGATATTGTTCTTATTTTGTAGTTTCCTAGTCTCTAGCAAGTATCTTGCATGTGCTAATCATATCTTCTACAAGAGAATTTTACTCACTTATTGTATATCTTATTGTGTCTAATTAATTGGGAATTTTGTTTCACGTTGATTCATAAAAAAGGACAAAATCATTGAAGACCACAAGGTCCACAAGTACATTTTTTTAATTATTTTATCAAAATGCCAAAGTCACATATTGATTAACTTTTAAAAAATACATAAATTATTGTGTATCAAAGTTGATATCACTTATCAATTGAAAGAAAAATCTATCACTTTTAAGAAAGTAACATAACAAGAACGAAACTACATAACCGACAATGATAGTTCACCATGAACTGAGAGAAAATCAACTTTCAGAAAGCGATTATGTGTAAATATGTACTTGGGTCTGTAATGAACATGAAAATTATATTTCCCTCATAAATAGATTTTATCAAATTGAAAGCCCAATTATTACTTTTTTGGAGAAAAAACAGTGACTTAATTTCCTTTTCAAAAAATTGACATTTAAGGTCATTGGGGGATGGTTCCTTATCCATTTATGAGGAATTACTTGTGCAATAAGTTAAATGTCTAGGAATAAGGGTGCAAGCAAAGAACAAGAAAACCACACCCTTCTTATTTTGTTTGGCTCATTCAATTGTGAGTTGACACGTAAAATAATGGAATTAAAAAAAAAAAAACTTGAACCTGTTTTATTCGAACACTTTTGAACATTATGGTACACTTGTTGCACTATAATTGGCTTACAAATATGTTGCCCTATACCTTATTTCACAATTGTAGCTAGTAATGACACACTTGCTTACACTATTCTTTTTTCTACAATACAGTAAAGAGGATTGAACCTCGAATCTCTGATCTCCTATATACTATTCAAACCTCTCATATGTCATCCTGTATTTCTTATTTTACACTTGCAATCATACAATTTCTCCTATCTTTGGGATTTATTCTTCTGTTTCACCAATTTTGGTGGTTGAATTGAAGAATAAAGCCTATGCATGTAAAACTTACAAGGCATATGATCTATCAACTTTGTTGATAGTTGATGTCTAAAAATGGATTTGCTCCGGAACTTGGAGAGAAACTGAATGCTTGAGATTATCACCAATGTGAATTTCATGTTCACCCATTGGAACTCTTCGAATTCCAAACTTGTCCACAACACTTAGGTACTCGCACACATGAACATTAACTTTGATTCGTTGCTTTGAGCCAGCAAGCACATGAACTTTATGGAAACTGACTAGTTGCTTGGCCGCCGACCATTTTCCCGCCGGCGGGGTGGAGAAGACGAGAAGGGTGTGAGTGCCATCCATGGTGCCTTCGTTCTTCACATCTACGTGCAACCCTAGTTCTAGTGCGTTGCAATTTATGTGACTCGTCTTCATTCCTTTGCTTGATATGGTTGAGAAGTTGTTCATGGCATGGAGGCTAGTGGCAAAGGGGACAGAGACCTGTTTGGGAGCTTCGGCTAAGCTGTGGGAGAATCTGGTGTAGCTTAGGCCATGTCCAAAAGGAAACACTACTGGACCCTTGTAGAATCTGTAGGTTCTTCCAGGGTACCCTCTTGCTGGGTTTGCTCTTAAGTCCATGTTTGTCATGGGCACTTTAGCCAAATACTCTTGTGGGTACCATGTCACAGGAAGCTTTCCTCCTGTAAAATTAGCATTCAGAAATATAATAACAATGTGTAAGGGTGAGAAAAGAAAAAAGAGGGGTGCGAAATAAAATGATACTCTACCTGGGTTTGTTGTGCCGAAAATAACATCAGCAATGGCAGTTCCACCAGCTTGGCCTGGGTAGCCAACCCACAAAATGGCACTGATCTTAGGGTTGTTTTTGGCAAAAGAAACATCAACGGGCCCACCAGACATGATGACCAAAACAACGGGGCCTCTTGCAGCCCCTGCTGCCCTTGTCACGAGCTCATGCTGGTATCCAGGTAATAGAATCCCAACCCTGTCCCTGAATTCTGCTTCTATGGATTGGTCAAGGCCCACTACCAACACCGTCGCGTCAGACCGTCTTGCTGCAACCTCAGCCGACCCAAACAGCTGCTTGTTATTACAAGCAACATCTCTGCATCCTACGTGATGAACGGTCTTAGCATACCTAGCAATCCCTTGCAACGGCGTCGTATAACCACAAGCCACACCTTAAAAAATAATAATAATAATAATAAAGAATAGTTAATTTTATATAAGTGTAATTCATTCAAAATGACCAAGTTAAATTGGGTATGCGGTTTACCAGCATAGTTTCCTATCATTGTAACGGTAACATCAGAATTGGGTCCAATTACTGCTACAGTGCGGTGGCGCGTGGGGGATAACGGCAGCGCGTTTCCTTTATTTTGCAATAGAACAATACCCTGTCTGGCTGCCTCAAGGGCGAGTTGTTGATGGGCCGGAGTGCAAACATCTCTTGGGCCCAAGTTTCCATATGGTTGAGCCGATGGTTCGCCGTCGTACATGCCCAATCTCATTTGGACCGTTATGAGATTTGCCAAGGCAAGGTTGACATCGTTCTCGGTTAGAAGCCCCTTCCTTATAGCCGATTCCGTGTGGATCGCCAAGAAGGGCCCACAATCTAAGTCCAGGCCCGCTCTAATTGTATTTGCTGCTGCTTCCTCTGGTGTTCTCGTGTAGTGTTGGTTGTCATACAGAACCCCAACCGAATCACAGTCCGAAACTATGTACCTAAATAAATATAAAAATAACCAAAGTGTAAGAGAGTTGTCAACCCAGGCTAGGCAGAGCCAACCCAAATTCCGTTGTGAAAATATAAATAGCAATTACTGACCCGTTGAGGCGCCATTGGCCACGGATAGTGTTGAGGAGGAGGTCGGTATCGGCACAGGTGGGCTTGCCGTTGACCTGATTGTAGGAGCACATGACGCTGGCCACCTTCCCTTCCACCACGCAGGCTTTGAATGGGACATCATATGTGTCCGCCAAGTCTTGTTTGCTAACCTGCACATATTCATTATCGTTTCATTTGGGCCCATGAAATTGTCCTCTTAACACACCTTGTCCTTTCATATATTTCCGGCTCCGGTTGTATTTTTCTTTTTTTTTTGGATGAATTCAATAAATTAATGCAAGTGAGATGAGGGATGCAATAATTGATAGCTGAAGAGACACAAAGACTTTGCTGGTGCACAGTGCACTGTAGTGTTGATTGACACAAGATTTCTTACACTTAAAAAATTATGCAATTGCTAACTTGGTCCACTAAAGGCCATTAAATGATATTCATGCAGTCTAACAAGTTGTTTGAATGATATAAAGTATGAAAAACTCTTTGCAAGTGGGTGCAAGTCCTTTTCAACAACTTGCATCGCCGTTTGAATAAAACAGAAATTACTCATTTGTTCCACAAAAACCAAAATCTTTTGCGTAGCTTCCATGGTGTGTAAATGATAAAACGACATGCACAAGTACATATCATAGACTAATTGCTAACCAAATGATGTAGGAAATACGTTTATTTATAGCCCAAAAAATAACATAAATAATTTTACGTAGGTAGAAGACTTTTCAATACATACCCTAGCATTGAAATGGAATCTGTCTATGCCTCTCCAATTGTCGAGATCATAAGCGGTGTAGTGTTTGCAACAAGCAGCAACCTTGAGCCGGTTCCCTGCCCCGTCACCCTGGAGTCCCAGAACATATCTGGCGGCATATTTGCCGGCCAAAACCGGGTCTTCGCCGGGAGTCTCCTGTCCCCGGCCCCAACGTGGGTCCCGGAATATGTTCACGTTAGGGCTCCAGAATGTCAAACCAGCCATTCCTCCATTGTACATTGCCCTTGCTTCGTCAGACACCACCTGCACCATAGAATGTTCTCGTTAGTGAAATCACATGGAACCTTGCTTTGTTTCTTGTCGTTATTTTGGCCACAAATGCAAAGACAAGCAACCAATACTTTTTATCCTTTGACATTTCTTTGGGAATCAGAAGATCATCTTCTCTTTTCTTATATGGTCACCAAAAAATTCGTACAAGTTGGGTTCTGAGAGGACCAACATATCCACCACCTATAGGCTATGGTTGGGGTCACTTTTTTAATAAACATTAGTCAAATAATAAATATAGACATTTCTCGTAACAAAAATTTTAATTATTTTATAAAAGTCTAACTCATTCTATTAGAACCTATCCCATTAACAGTTGGGGTCATTTTTAGTTATCTAAGAAGGCAGGATGTTATATGAAAAAATAATTAATATAGAATTTCAAGAAACAATGAGAATAACAGCTTCCATGACTGATTTTATAGCTTTAGCTACTACAATTAATTTATGATGGAACATTTTTCCATATTGTGTGGTGTGCAAATGAAATACCACAAACTAACAAATAATGGCCAACAAAAGCTCAGTTATACCGATATTAGTAACTTTTGTTTAAATTAATGATGTCATGGAAGACTTAAGCACTGAAGAAGAGACAATGACATCTTAAACTACCATTTAATGATGGCACTATTCATGTTTAATTTCGTAGTTAAATATTATAATGGCGTACCAATTGGACTTTGGTTAGAGTCGTAAGAATATGATTTTTCAACATCATTGTCTCTTTCTGAATCATAAAGCTTGACTCAATTGTCATAATGCATATATATCCTAATGCATATGCAAGGCACATGTGATGCACCACATCCATACCTGAGAACAAAAGTGTTTATGGTGGATATTTAATCCTACAGAATCTTTTTTATTATTTCTATATACTTATTATTATTACAAATAACCTTTTAGACCATTTAAAAAGAAATGAAAAGATGTATCAACTATACCACGGATTCTTGTTTGAGTTGTAAGGCCAGTAATTTTTGTATATTTTTATAATTTTAAATTTAAATACAAAAATCATTAATTTAAAATCAATTTCAATTTATTAACCAACCATATATATTTGATATTAAAATTAATATATTGTAGACATTTTCAAAAAAAGGAAAAAGAGATATTTGATTGAGAAAAATGATGCAAGATCATTTGTGAAAGTTGTGAATGGAAAATATCTACAAAAGAGAAATAAGGGAATCTTATTAAACAAATAGCTAAAATTGACTAGATTGGATAAATTCTCACCCGTCCGATCTCCTGCCATAGGGACTCATTGAAAGATGCAGCCGTTGTGATGACTTGAGGGAAAGCAGTGGCCCCAGGGAAGGCCCCACCGAACTTGGTTCCGGGGCCCACATTAGAGACGCCATGAAGCGCCTCCGACCACCACTCATACCCCTGAATACCCAACCTGGGCACCGCAATGGCATTGTTGACGATCAACCGTATCTTCTCCTGCAATGTCAGCCGTCCGATGAGGTCTTGCACCCTCACGTGAATCGGCACGTGAGTCCTGCAGAACTTGAGGCTCCTCGTCAGCCCATTCTTGGGGTCGCATGCAAATGGCACCCTCCCTTCCCCAACGCCAAAACACAGCACAAGACCCAAGAGAATAAGCACCAAAAAGCAGAAGCTAGAAGAATGGGACTTATAGCTTCTGCTTCTGCAGATATTCAAATAAGCCATAATGATAATAGCAGTAAATGGCTGTGAATGTGAATGAGAAATGAGAATAGGATAGCTAGGAGAGTGGTCTCTGGGTGTTTATATAGAGGGCAGTTGCGTATTTCAAAGGGTCTGATTTGGTTAGGGTAGCGATAGAGGGTTGGGTTTCATGATTGGACTTCCACGTCGATTGGGTTAGAGGTGGAGGTAGAAAGATATCATGGTTACTTTATGAAGAGATAGCTATAGAAACTAGAAAGAGACTAGTGATGATGGGTGAGTGAGTTTAACACGCAGTTAGGCTCAGTGGGTGGAACTCCCTGGCCTCACTCTTGGACAAATTAACCTATAATAAATACTATATAATATATCCATTTGGTTATCATATCATATTCTTTATTATATAAAATATTATTTGCCATAACTTAGGATAATAAACAAACTATAAGCAAATATGTTCATATCTGCAATTCGTCTAGTACCAAGTCGGACCTCTAGTTACTTTGCGTGAAGTCATAAATTCAAATCTTTACTTAGGTTACTTTTACTTTTTATTTTGTTAAGTATGAATTTTGCTATATCAATTCATATTGAGTTATATATATTTTTGTAAGTGTTAAATATATAACCTTTTTAAAGCTTCAACTACATATAATTTCAATTTTGAAATTAAATTAATCATTAGCAAATTTATTGTTTATTACTTTATGTCTCTAATTTATATTCAAAAGTGTGTGGATAGCAAGAGGTAAACAAAAACAAAAATAAAAGCATTTCTTGTTTATAAAATAATCGCTTGGTGATGGACGGGAGAATCTCTTTCTTTCTGGTAGCGTGCATGTTTTTACATTTTCATAATTACCAATAAACCAAAACAGCAGCTTTTTTTTGACATTAAACAACCACTTAATAATCCCTTTAAGAATTCAGACTCAACAGCACGCACATTTTCATTGTTAAATTTCTAGGTCTTCATTTCTGATAGAGAAAATGAAAAAAAGGGAGAAATATGGGAGAGTCAAAATATTTGACAGTTTGTGAAGATTCCCTCAAACTCTGGCTACCAAATTTGAAGACTTTACTTGCAAGAGGTACAAAGTACAAACCCTATTGTTGTTGGGTATTCTCTGTTCACCAACGACTAAAAAAAATTCATCCTTCTGATGTAACTTGCACTGACTATAGCACCTTAACCATAAAAAGGATCAAATCCCGTGACTCCATTTGCAGAACAAGTGAATTTGCCTTTTGTCTCTTCTGTGCTGCTCCCTCTTTCTTCTCAATGGTTAAACACTACAGATTATGGTCAAGTCCATACTTACCCCACACATAATGTATAAACATATTATATTGTCTATGCCTATGCATGTAAAATTCCATGTGCTTATCTGTATTGACCCCACAATTGCTTTTTTCAATTAATATATATACTAAGCAAGCTAAATAATCAATGATTGGATAAGGATTGTAGACATAAGATAAACATTATTTTTTTTATGCATTAAAAATATTTCTGTTGATAATTGGAGACTAATTTTTTTTTAAGTATAAAAATCATTAAAACAGTCACAACTCTTTCAACGAGGTCTTTTTTATGCACACAGCTAGAGATCAAATTCCTAAATATATCTTAACATATTTAAGGAATTAATTATTTATTAATTGCATTAAGCTTTATTAGTCATAATGATTACTTGATATGCCATGTTATAGAGTTGCAATTCTTCTGATAATAAAGAATTTTTCCTCCAATTTGAATGGTATATATACTAATTTTTCTCTGAAAATTAAAAAATACGAAGCAAAGAAAGGTGTAACATAATTAAATTGACACCATCGACCGAATCAAAAATTATGTATAACATTATAAGGATAGGTTACCTACTGTTTATAAAGTATGGCATGTGAGGTCCCTATTAGAGAGGGTTGTCATCACATGCTATGCCAACCAATAAAACAAACTTCTAATCAAAGGTGCCATTGAAGTTTTCCGCATAAAAAAAAAGCTGTCATCTTGACAAAAATTACGAAAAATTTGTGTTTAAAATAGTAATTAACTAAACATAGTTTGAAGAATGAGAATGCATGTATGTGGTAAAACAAGCATCTTTTCAAGGAAAAATTGGAGAGTATACGTAATGGTTTGGTTTATGTTTTTTCAGTAATTGTTGTGTGCTGGATCTTTCCAAGAGCAAAGTAATAGACATACGTTATAGGTTGGTTTCATGGTTTTGTTTGGTCTCTGTTTCTCCTCTCAATTTAATGATTGTTTTGTTTCTAAGTTTCAATACCTTCATACAAAAATCAAAAGAGCAGAATGATACCCTGTATAAACACTCATCAATTGTCCATCATTCAACTAATAACAATTAAATTGTCTTCCTTGTAAAGTTTAATTTCAAATCTTAATATAAATATTGATAAGCAATTTATAAGTATTATTATAAACCTTGAATTCACTAGTTAGACCCTTATATTTATAATATTTCATTATAAATTAGAAAAAGAGCTGCAAATGTTGTATTTTTTTAATCCATACATTAAAGATATAATTAATTTTTTAAAAAGTAAAACAATTACATTCAATTTTTTCTCTAATATATACTCTTATGAGCTTGAAAACTCAATTTATTTAACAACTAAATCGCACTTTAATATAAGATTTTTATTTTTATTAACAAGAATATTTAGGAGAGAGAAAAAATAAATATTTTAAGACCTTCAAAGTATTAAACAAATTACTAATCAATAGCTCCTTGTTTGAAATTATTAGCTAATTATATATTTCTTTACATGGCATCTATTTTTCTCATTAATTATTAGAGCATCTAGTAGCTAGTTATCATTATAAGTCAACAGTGTAGGATATAATTATTTTTTTATTTTCTCTACAATAGCTACACTAATGCTCTTTAGTTTCCAGTTAAGCACTTGTAGAGATTAGCGTGTAAACGAAGACAAATTTGGATACAAAGAAAGGGCCACCAAACACTTCTTTGTCTCAAGCTTGAACTTGAAGCATATATATATATATATACATATAACAAGAGCAATTATTATTATTATAATAAAAAGCACTTTAGTTATAGTCGAAATTTAGTTGTGGGATGTTTTGGGCAGCTCTCATGTTTGCATCATCGATCTTTCACATATCATAACTTCACCTTCATATGATCTCTCACCAAACAGAAAGTCAAATGAAATTAGTAAAGAAAAAGGCCATAAAAGTGGCTCTACCTATATATTGCGTATACGTCGACGATACTATATACAATTAATAATAAGGGGATAGGGAATTAAAACTTTGTTATACTTGAAACATTTTAGTCATTTATATAACATGTCTATTTAAAATTTTATGCTAATTTATAACATATTATAAAAATTACATCTAGAAGAGTTAAATCTACTCACTTTCTTGCATATATGTTGTATAATAAAAAATAGAAAAATATAGCTTATATCTGCCAATTATGGATAGTGGGTTACCACTAACATGCGAACACGTGATAAGATTAATTTGGAGAAAATTGATATTTCAGATTTAAATTCATATTCCCGTGTATTTAACCCATTAAAAAAGAGATTTGAATAATATCTTAAAGTTCAACTAAAATACTTGAATTTGAAACATACTTTTGTTATTAACAATATTAATATAAATGTTAAATGTTTTTTATATTTGATTTTTTTAAAATTTTTAATATTATATTAAATAATAATTAATTTAAATTCAAGTTAAATAAGACTATATAAATCACGAAACTTCACATGTCACGTTATAAGTTATAACCTAGCAACATTCACTAGGTTTTATATTTTCTTATTTAAGAATGTTCCATATCAAATCAAACAACTAATGATTTTTCATAAGAAAGCAAAGTAATTCGGTGGCGTATTTTGTTCACCAGCTAGTGGTGTGAGTGGGGCCTAAATGTTTAACGGCTTCAACAGTAACAGATTGATTCAATTAGGTGTCACCAGCAAGGAACACTCACACATCAACTAACTTTTGTGTACGTAATTTCGTTAGACACTTGAAGTAAACTCTTCTAAGCTTCCCCAATCTAACAAAGTGAAAGGAAGCCAATAAGGTCCCAATCCAACACTATAACATAGGATTTAGATTATGTCATGTCATATGACACATGCATGTTCGGCAAAAATGCCCACGAAAGTTTTTTTTTTAATTTAATATTATGATATATTTAATTTTTTAAAATTTAAATTAAAACAACTTCTTTAACAACTAATAGATAAACATAATGATTATAATATTATTTTAGCTTGCGTGCATTGCCAATCTGTTTTTGTGTAGGCTATCCCTAATTTTGAGTATAATGTGACTCCATGAATGGGCACGAAATCTGAGCAGCTGGCCACAATTTTGGAGATGGAGAAAGATGAAGAGTGGATAGATTGTTGGAGGCATGAACAAAGACCCAACTGGATGATAAATAAATTGGACCCACAAATTCTATCCTTGAGACCTTTGGATGAGAACAAATGGGATCAATTCTTTTAAAAAAACATCAAATCAAATCAGGTTTAGATACCCAACTTGGCTGAGTTGATGAGAATGAGCTCAGCACTTAGCAGCAGATGATAAAGCTGCTCTAAGTTACAAGAGTCCCATGTTATACATGTATGGTGCTGGCCTTTCTCATTTGGATATACCATTAATTCTTATCCATGCACGACACTGACGTGAGTATTTACTTGATGGAATCATTCTATAATTTATTGATAATATCTTGAAGGAATAATTTCAATTACTCGCACAATGCACCCTTTTTGATCAAGCAATCATATCTGGATTTAGAAAGAAGGCAATAATTTCTATGCGTACAAGTTTCTTAGAAATCTTTTTCTTAGTGGATTTTATGTATTTCAACTTAAATGTTTGAAATATTGGAATTACATTTATTAAAAAAAATATTTATTTATTTATTTTTATCTCAAATCAATTAGTTTCACGTTCAAAATATATGGTCATTTTGTTGTTTGCAAAGGACATGTATATGAGTTATTCTTATGAATTGCATTACAATCATCAAGTCATTCAAAGCAATTAATACTAAAAGGATGTTACCCGATCTTGGTTTGCTTCTAAATCCTAATATAGTGGGGTCTATATTTGTAGAAATTTATACCCAAGTCTAGGACAATGCCGTAATGAACATCTTTGAGAGATTAATTAAATCATAGCAGTTAAAAGTATTGAAATTCTGATCTCTAAAGAGGTTTACTTTACATAACAAATTGGCAAGAACCTCTGCATTAGCTAGGTGGTTTGATTTTCTCTTACGCCACCTTCATTGTCAAAGAATCTCAGCTTCTAGATGTTACACGTCACCAACCAAACAAAAACACTTCTTGATTCTTTTCCCTAAGATAAGATAAACATGTTTTGTTCCTTGAGCATGGCCCTCAAATGGTATTACTCAATTTATCTGTGTCACTACCAAACTTACTTTGAAGGAACAATTATGGTTAGTAGTTACACAAAAACATCAATTTCAGCCTAACCTAATCAATCTGATTTTTAGGAAACAGACAAGGCCGAATTGAGGTGGCTCAATTATTTTTTTAATTTTTAATTTAAAAATTACTTTTGAGTTTACTTATTAATTAAAATTATTTTTCATGTTTTTATTAAAATTTTCCAGTTTTTAATTGTAAAAAATAAAATACATTAGGGCCAGCCCGACTGCCCACGGACTCTTTGTAGTCCAAGCGAGCTAGACAGTTGGAGCTGGCCCGAAATTTCTTAGGCCAGGTCGGCCATGCTCGATTTTTCACTTGGCCCGATTTGGGTCGGACCGTTCCACCTAGATTCCCCCACCACTGTATAGCTGAGTAAAACTGCTCAAGTATCTACTTTTGAGTCTGGCAGAAGTGTACTCTAATGGTGGTAGCTTTACTCCTTTTGGAACTTGGGGAATTTTTTGGTGCTGTCAAATAATGCTGTACATATCATGGGATAACTATAAGCAGAAATCAATTTATGTGTATATATCTACATATATATATATATATATATGAAAGAATGAACTCCAAGTAGATAGGAATGAGGTGTTAATTAGTAGAAAAAGGATAGTGCTGTGCTGATGTGGAGATTATTAAGCATGTATGATTGTGAAAAGAAAATAGAACTAAAATATTAAGACCCATATTCCAATTCCGTGTAACACAAGCAACTAATTTTAGGGCCCAACATTTGCTTCCTCAACAAATAATTAAGGGAAATAAGAGTTTTGGATAAGAATTAAGGTTGATGCTAAAATGCTCAAAACCTTTTTATTGTGGACAAGAAAGTTTAATACAAAGACTAATGAAACAAAGCAACAACCAGCAGCCTTTTTCATCGTTATCACAGTTATCTAGTTACAACTTGCTGGTCCTCAAAGGCCCCATCGCTTTCGCCTTGGCCCTCAGCAAATGCTTCTGTATCTTGCCGGTGGCTGTCTTCGGTAACGGCCCGAAGACGACCGACTTTGGGACCCAAAATGCAGGCATCTTTGCCCTACAGAAGTTAATAATATCTTGAGCTAGATGCTGCTCATTACTGTTATCCACTCCTGGTTTCAATGTCACAAAAGCACAGGGAGACTCACCCCATTTCTCATCTGGCCTTGCAACCACCGATGCCTCTAGTATCGATGGGTGTGAGTAGAGAGTATTCTCTATCTCCACACTACTGATATTTTCAGCCCCAGAAATGATGATGTCTTTTGATCTATCTTTTATTTCTATGTATCCATCTGGATGCTTTACAGCAAGATCTCCAGAATGAAACCATCCATTTGCGAAAGTTTCTTCATTTGCTTTTGGATTCTTTAAGTATCCCTTCATCACAGCATTACCCCGCATGACGATCTCTCCAATGGTTTTACCATCAGCAGGAACAGGTTCCATGGTTTTCGTGTTAACAACTTCAAGCCCTTCTAGGCCAATGTACCTCACACCTTGCCTTGCTTGGAGCTTGGCTTGGGTTTCAGGGGGAAGTGATTCCCACTCAGGCTTCCAGGCGCATACCGTGGAGGGTCCATAGGTTTCTGAGAGACCATACGTGTGAGTGACACGGAAGCCTCGTTCAGACATGGCTGCAAGAACAGAAGGTGGAGGTGCAGCCCCGGCTGTATTCACATTTACAATATGGGGCAGGGGAAGGATAGTGTCCTCAGGTCGGGTGTTTACTATTGTGTTGAGCACCACTGGTGCTGCACAAAAATGAGTCACCTTATACTTGGCAATGGCTTCGTATACTGCCTTAGCTGTAACCTGCATAATGCATACAGAAAGATGTAGGAGGGTGCTTTCTATATGAGGGTGATGGATATGCAGAGCAATAAACGAGCTATCTGTGAAAGAGAACAACCCTAATCAAAATATATGCTGGTATTAGTTACGAGAGCAGATAGTTTCATACAGAGCAGCACAGAACCTAGACATTTTATCACTAGCAACCACCAGAAAAAGGATCATCATCCCAGAGCAGAATATTATAACCCTAGTCTAAGCACTATTTAAGTTCAATATGAAGTAAATTTCTATAAGAAGCATGCCACTATAATCCAACAGGATAATCAGCCATTTGTACTCATCAGGGCTTTCATTTATTTGAAGTAGCAGTAGTGAGATTGCATGAGATTTTTAGCTTGAATCGAAGAAACGTCAACAAGAAGAAGCCATGCAAAGCATATTACCCATTAATTATCTAATAAGAAAAAAGTTGATAAACGAATTGTTTCAATCACTTAAATAACTGCAGAACATTAACCAAACCATTAGCTTACCTGGCGAAGGCATATATTTGTCCCACAAAGAGCTGCAAGTGTCCAAGCGTAGCACCAACCATTGCAATGAAACATAGGTAGAGTCCACAAATAAACAGCTCCTTCATTCATTCCCCAAATAAGAGCTCCACTTAGAGACATTAGATAAGCCCCTCGGTGGTGTAACACTACACCTTTAGGGCTAGCTGTGGTACCAGATGTATAGCCCAAAGAGATGCTCTGCCATTCATCTTCTGGAGGTTTCCACACAAATTCAGGGTCGCCACTTTCAAGGAATTTCTCATATTCAATGGCTCCTTTGGACAAAGCATATTTTAGTCCCTTAGGATCACAGTTTTCATCACCTATGACAATTAAAATTGGAGGCTTAAAACTTTTTCTTTTCTCAGACCAGATCTTTAAAGCTTCTTCTGCCAACTTAAAAAACTCTTGATCCACCATTACAACAGCTGCTGCCGAATGACCAAGAAGGAAAGCTATTGTAGATGCATTCAATCGAATATTAACAGGATTAATTACAGATCCTGCCATTGGAATTCCAAAATGAGCTTCATAGAGAGCTGGAACATTTGGTGCAATAACTGCTACCTGTTTGCAGCATCAAAAAACTCCTTGAGGAAAAAATGCATTAGGCACACACACTCATACAACAGAAAACAATCAACCCCACAAAAAAAGAGCTAACACAGTGGAAGGACTTGAAAAAGAAGGCCCCATGGTTTAAAACAAGATCTTTTACCCAAACTACATTAACCAGTCCAAGTAAAACCATAGCGCAAACCCCGGTGCTTCTGGATTCAGGTTCAAAATCAAATAAAATAATGCAAAAACAAAACCATTTTTCTGCCTCATAATGCTATAATTGAAGTTGTAGACAGAAAGGCAAGTAAGCAACCCATCATTCTAAACTTTCCTAATCAACATTGCCACAGCCTATGATAAATGACAAAGAAGGTAAACTATAATAAGAGGACTCGTCCATTTTATAGCCTAAAATGCCTGTCAATCAGTATTGTGAACATTAAAGGACATGGATGTCTAGCAGTTAGTAGCAACATTCGATATTAATTTTAGCCAAGCTTGCAATTTAACTTTATCAATCTAGAGGTTCTCAATTCTTAGCCAAGCATCAGAGAATCATATTATGGTTGGCCAGGCTTTAATTAATAAGAATAATATCAGATAGAGATAAATGCTTAGTACACAACAAAAGATCTGATGAATTCAATAATTCAAGTGATCATCTTTCTATGGGTATGCCAAGGTTCCTTTATACTACACCGATCCAATTGAGCTCCTCCACACAAAATATCTTAGTTCCTTTATGGCATATTTAATAAAGAGTCTTGCTAATGTGCACCCCCAATGATGAATGTTCAATGAATATACCTTTTAATTAATGATTAGGTTGAATTTTCAATAAATGACACAGGCAATTTTCAACGCGAATAGAAAACAAGAAGTAAGTTGCAAAATGAACGCACAAGTTAATGGTTTATCAGAAAAAAAAAAAAAATATATATATATATATATATATATATTAAGTACGATATTTAAAGCATTAATTATTTATTAAATTCTTCCTGTACCCGTATGGAGTATGGTCTTTCTAACTTTGGCTCTTAGCACACATGCCGAAAACCTTTTCTAAATTAACAACCATTAACTCGAATAACAAATTGACGAACACTTTACTTACTATCTTTGATGTCTTTAGCTTAACATTATGTTCATTTAGCAAGCTCAAAATTTTGATTCACCATAAAACCAATTTGCTCTGGCTCTCCCCAGAAAATAAAGTAATTGAAAACGCAACCATTTACTTCTGAAACTCACATGAACTTCACCTAATCAAACTTGATAAACGATAAAAGAACAGCAAGCGAAATGAGAAAAAAAAAAAAAAAACTCTGCAGTAACTGAACTTCGCTTCATTTCCTAAAATGTTCAAGCAATGGGAACATATATATATATATATATATATATATATATATATAAGAAGAAACAGAGAAGGGTATAAGAGAATTACAGTGGTTCCTAGACCGATGGAGTTCTTAGCAAGTGCAGACGCCAACTGACGGCAACGCTGATAAGTCTGGTGCCACGTGTAGCGACAGGATCCGTGTACCACCGAGCTTCTGTTGGGGTGCACCTGAGCTGCTCTTTCTAGAAACCACAAAGGCGTTAGAGCGGTGTAGTTGGCCGCGTTCTTTGGCAAATCGTCTATGTCACGCCCCACCACCATCGTCGTTGCACCTTCGCCTCCCTATTTCGTCGGCGCTTTCTCTCGCTCTCACTCTCTCTGTGTGTAAATACAACCCAAACTGACTAGTTCCAGCGGGGTGCCCAGAACTTACACATATTAAAATGTCGTTGACATGTTTTAACGGCTGGGATTGAATTGACAAAAATTATAAAATAATCGGCTGTAATGGATGGGTGACATGAATAAAAAAAAATCCTTTTCCACCAAAAAAAAAAAAGAGAAAATTATTTTCTTTTCTTTATTTTTTTGAATTTTATTTGTTTGGTTCAGATTCTTCTGGAGGAGATTGGTGAATGTGTGCTTCTTAATTCTCAGAATGCGTCACCACTAATTTCGGAGTTTGCCACAGGCATCTATTGTGGAATTTGGATAACCCGGCGACCCTTTTTTTCTAAAATGCCCAAATTTTCTTCTCGCTCTGATTTGGTTTACTTCATCGTTCATTCCCATTGTTGAGGAATTCAACATGGGTAACCTACTTTCCTTGTTTCCTGATAAAGATGAATAACGTTAAAATCATCAACTTTATTAAAACATTTTTTAATCAATTCAGTGGAAAGTTTAAAAAGCATATTATATATATATATATATATATATATATATATATATATATATATATATATATATATATATATATATATATATATATATATGTATATATATATATATGGATCAGAATTAAGAGCAGGTCTAACCCATATAATAGAATTTAGAGTAAAAATTTTGAAAAAACTCTCATTTTTGAATTAATATAAATAAATCATATTATTATTAATGAGGCAAATAATTTGACATAATTTTTTAAAATTTTACCTTGTTTGAAATTAATATTGACTTGAATATTAAAAAAGTCGAATCCGACGCAACGTCTTTTTTATTTGTAGAAAACCTAAAGCTAACACCAACCTAAGCACATATATTAATCTGAGACCTGAATGAGCCTAAAATTCATACCTGATCTAAGTTAGCCTAACTTTAAGAACATGGCAACAATATATATATATATATATATATATATATGTTATGCATCCATATATTTATTTGGTGTAAAACCAATCTATGTAATAACTGTATGAAATATTGAAATAAGCTGTTGATTTATTATTTTGGATTATAAGAGTTTTAGTTCAAGTATTTCAAAAAATTTCGCAGTTTAAAAAAGTCTCAATCATTACGTAACTAGTTTAACATTTCAACCTCCTTACCATTTTCTTGGGATGCATGATTTTTCTCTAAACTCTACGTCACCCCCACATAGCAACGCAAGGTTTCATTAGAGGCCTAGGCCATTCACGATTCCATTACAGTGAAAATAAATCAATAAATTATGATGATTGCAGGCTGCCATGACATCGAAATGAGTTGTTTTTATCAACTTAATGCCGTGAGAAGACTTCCATTTCTATTATATTAATTAATAATTAATAATATACTGCCATTCTTAGGCAAGAAATTCTTGGCTAGTAAAGATAAGAATGTCACCAAGACAAGATTAGACGAGCCGTGTGAACATAGATAATTGTATGTATATTTATAACTATTACATTAATGTGAAATATTACATTATCCTGACTTTTGGAGATATGGAATCATATCTTATGTTCGATACCATCTTATATATTTGGTTTTAAAAGTGTTTAATTAGAAAGTTTATTTAAATATAAATTTAAATAATTGATTAATGTTGTTTATTCAATAGTTTTGAGATTGACACATAAGAGTGAACATAGGTCGAGTTTGCACTATAAATAACTTGACCGACCATATTCAAATAGTTTTTTTTCTTAACTAAAATTAACTGATTAAAATGTCAAGCTCGATGGGTTAGTTTAGAGTTAGTAGAAAATATTTCGGAATAGGTCCGATTGTGGGTAGAGATGGTTTAAGAGTTTAGGAAGAAGATGAGAAGTAAAGTTGAACCAAATCAAGTATCGATAGGTGAAAAGTTTCAACTTATTACTAACCATTACTAATCAACTTTTAAATATTTTTAAACTGTTATTAACTATTTAACTCGATTTTAATTGACTAAAAAATACTCGAGTTGTTCAAATTCGACCAATGTTAAAAGTTTTGCTTAGCCCTACCGAGCCACATATTAAATAGCGCACGTTTCACAAATGGCATAATTACACATTTCTCAACTCTAGTAAACTCAATATGGCACACGCTGAAACTTAAAGGGACGTGTATTGAGAAAAAATAATGGGTTTTAATAAACGGGATTGAAGGATTTAGATAGAAAGTTGAACAATATGCACAACATATATTCATCCTCAAAATTGTTCAGACAATGCTTATATCAAACATTCAAGTGATACAGAAATAATCAAACACAAAATACACAGCAGCAGATTAATCTATACACCAGAATAGCTTTACTTTCAACTGAAGGCAAAGGTAATTGAAATGTTCTTCAATTGCCCACCTTATTGGTTTTTCACCCTTTCAAAGAGGATTTCAAGAATGGACAGACAGGCCAACAACCATATTCTCCAGGCAGAGATCAGTTTTAAGAAGATGATGAACTAGAAGGTTTAAAAGCCTTTTGCTCAGCACAATTGAGCACTTCATTAGGCCCTGCCTCTTCTCTGCCAACTCCCATGAGATCAAGGTAATACAGATAGTGGGAGATCATATTGTTCATAGACTCATTGTCAGGTCCCTGGCCGCACACAAGATCCCCATAGAGCACATTCATGGTGGTGCCAAATCCAGGAACTCGCTTGGCCAGCGTGTCGTTCTTGGTGGGTTTCCAGTTGCCAACAAAGACATCGTGTGCTGATGGTTGATGCTTGTCAGCTGGGGTCATCCACTTCCATATTGCTGCTTGGAAGGCCAAGGTTGCATTCTGTTCTATGTATTCTGGATGGTTCAACAAATCCACCTTCAAGCCTTCCCCAATTTTCCCATAGTTGTAGTTCCTGTTATGAAAACATCAACCAAGAAAATACCCAGATTTTCATCCTAACAAGTCAAAAACTATGCTCAATTCTGCAGCTCAGTAAATGGTAAAATGATGTATTTTGCTGCATAAGATACTTTACAAACTTTGGTTTTAATTTTGCTTCACCTAAAAGATACTTCTGATTAGCTTCACAATTCTCGAGATGTCAGTAAAATTTTCTGACAGATGCCAAAGTTTGTCAGACAAATTACATATAAAATATCTCATTTTGTAGTTTGGTCCACACAAAAGCAATTCTTTGGAAGCACATTGATCGTTCAATTGCTCAAAAAAGTAAATGGAGTGCCAACATATGCGTACCATTAGATGCAACAATAGTATGCAAGGAGACAGTGATAATCAAGGAGTGTCAAAATATCCGTACCAATAGATTGGAATGGCGCCACGGCCATAGTATGCGGCCCCAGGAGCACATGGATAGGTCAATTTGTAGTAGTCATCACAATAGTACTTATCAGGACTCAGCTCTTTATTGTAGCACAAACCCCAGGAAAGGGGTCCCCCAGTGGCCACTCCATATCCACCTGAAGCCAGTTTTCATCATTAGTAGTTTCACAAATAAAGGAAATCAAATTTACCCACCAAAGCTTCCAAATCAGAGCTACTATTCGTACTGAAGTGACTAGTCATCAGTGAAGTCTGAATAAGCATTACCAACCATGTGAAAAGAATGACTATTCTGAACTCTGCACAAAAGTGATACAATGGAAACACGATTGGCTATGTTTTGCAAGCAGAAGAGGTACATGGCTGAATAACAACACATTTGTGACTGTTTTTACTCCATTCACTATGAAAACAAACCAAATTAAATGGCTCTTTTTTCTCCCCATCATAACCACGTAAAGTTTATTTCCCTTCATCAGCAATTTCTCAAATGCTCAAAATAAGTCAACCCACCAAAGTTTGAAATGAGCCATACAGAAAATTTTAATTTAAATATTGCTGAAATGAATAACTATTCTAGACTTTGTATATGACTGATAGAATCAAAAGATTCAAAACACCATAGGCTATGTTCTGGAAGCTAAGGAACATGGTTTAACACAACATTCACATTTATCATCATGTCTTCCTTTTATTTGTTAGAAAAACAAACCAAAAGAGTATGGTAATTTTATGTTACTTTTCTAGCTGGATTATAGGAAAACAAAATATCAAATACAGAATAACTAACTCAGATAATCCAGACGTTAGCAAATCTTCATAGACAATATGAATTGACTTTCAAGTCCTAAAATAACGAGATCATGAGCCAAGACGAATAAACAGAAGCTTTACAAGGAGCTATATCTATAGCATGTAATGCTTGATTAAGAAAATCTATCAGAATCAACAAAACTGAAAACTTTAGAATTTTGATCCGTCATTGTGCACAAAACGAAATATTCAATTGAACCAAAATCCCACTAAGAAAATCAAGTAAAGCTGCAACTTGTCAATATCTTTTGCCATTAACTGTAACTTACAAGATGTTTTGCTGCCCACATGACCAAGAAACGCTGCTACCTCCTTCATCCCACTGAACTTTCCTCCAATGGTACCAAACCCAAGAGGCTGGTATAATGCCGCAGCAGTGATAAAAGATTGGTAGTCCCAGAACCCAACCGCATGGGCCACCGGTGAGTTACGCTTTGCGAAGAGGTTTTCAAACTGGTAAACCTGAAAGTAATCAGAAATAGTCTCATTACAGCAATAAGCAGACCAGCCCTTGCATTCCCAACCTTTGTCACATAACTTCTTGCCCTTCACCGTCTTCACCCGTGGCTCCACTGCCGACTGCCCATCCACAACCACCAACATTGCTGCAATGCTCAACAGCAGAACCCATTTGGGATTCATTTTTTTTTTTCCTTAGAAAATGTGTTTGTGTTCTGTTTGATGTTTTTCCACAAGAGTAGCTCTGAGTTGGTGTTGAAGGGGAGATGATACATGTGCTTTATAATAAAAAGGATTCTAGGGATTATGTGCTGTGGAGTGAAAGGAACGGAAAGTGAACTTTTAACATATTATTTGGAGGAATTGATTTTCGGAGTTGGAACTGATGGAGCTTTTGCTTCCATTTGAATTCAGTCTTGCTTTGAAGGTAAGTGAAAATTGAAAGCAGTAATCTCAACTACTCGTCATATGTTTATGTGCTGGAGGTTGGTGGACCAACACAGCCCAAATTTAAGTTGGGCCAGACCCAAAGTACTGTACTTCAGGTGCGGAAATTCTTTTGGCACACCCATAATTTCTAACCACACACCCGATTTTATATTATATGGGCTGTCTGATGTCTCTCAATGCCTCTCCTTACTCCATTTCCTCAACGAGAAAAGAATTATTTTAGCAAAAAGGAAAGAACATTATATGTTTTTTTTTTTTTAAATATTGACTCTCAAGTACACTGTCTATTAGGTAAGACTAATTTCTCATGAAAATTAGAGTAATTATAATTACATTATATTTTAATAGAAACAAATTTTTGAAAGTCTAAAAATTTTCCCATAGCCATAATTTATTATTTCTAATTAAAAATAGATGGTTGTTAGAAGCATAAGTTATAACGAAAAGTCAAGAACCCTGTTTGGTACTTTTCCAAAAGTTTAAATGAAATAACATAACTTTTTTATTTCTTTTTACAAATCGTACCATTCTTTTTTAAGTGATGGGACAGTTGGACAAACGTGTCTCTGCTGAGTAGCACGAGGGCAAGGAAGGGGGCCACGATTGTATTGATTGACCCCACCTACTCATCGAACGGTCAGGTTCTGTCGTTGCTTTTTTCGGCTTAGAAAGGTTCAATCCTAATTTGAACTAGGGGTGGGCACCAGGCGGGCCAGGCCGGGACAGGGTTCGGGACAATCAGAACGGGACAAAATCGAGATTTAGGACGGAACCAAGACGTAATTTTATATCTCGATAAATTTTCGGGATGAGATTTAGACAAGTAAAATTTCGTCCCAGTCCTGTCACAGTCCCATCCCGAATTTATTTATATATGTCCCATCTCGATCCGTCCCGAAATTATTTCGATAAATACATAAATTTGTTCCGGTTGTTATTGTTCACACCCTTATTTTTACTGTTCACACCACACTCACTTCTTTTTCAGCATGCTTTCTACACCCCTAATTTTACTTTATACACCAATTTTTTTTTATATGTATATTTTAACCAGGACGGGCCGGGACAAATGGATCGGGATGGGACCCAGACGGAACCGGAACAAACCTACATAAAATTGGGACGGGACGGGACGGGACAAAAAAAAATTCAAGACGGGACGAAACAGGACAAAAAAAATATTTTTTTTTAAGACGAGACCGAAACGGCCCAATTCTCGACCTGTGCGCACCCCTAATTTGAACTGAGTTGTTTACATCCATAACTATTTTTACATTTTTTTAATAATTTTATTTTTACAAAAGACAAAAAATAATACAATTTGGGTGTACAAGTTACCGGTCGTGAATAGAGTCGAACATATGTTTCACATCACATACGCGTCCTCTGTGGCCGACATGAAATCATGTGACTGATTTAGGTTCACTTAAATTGAAAAAAGTGAAAATTGTTATATATACTTTAGATTATATTAGACAGGCACAAGTAATAAATCAATTTTGCTATTGAGAGAATGCGACAGTCCTTTGTTTATTATGTGGGGATATATTAGTCATTGCATGCATAAGGAATAAAAAAATAATTATATGTAATTTTTAAATATGTGATACTTTAAACAATTATAATGTATTTAGTCTCTTAATTTTTTTTTATATACATTCAACGTCAATTAATTTAATTTTAGCTTGACAAATAATAAAATATTCTTATTAAATTAGTTAAACAAGAACATCAATAATATACTTAAATTTAATTTAATTAGAGGATTCCGGCATTATATATTTGTTTAAGTAACTGAGACTGACATTTGAAATCTAATAGATATATTTAACTTTTGTACATGCATGACATCTTAAAAAATTGCAATATATATAACTCTTTAATATATTTATTATATTTTTAGCTATTATCTTAATTTATAAAAACTTTAAACAACTCAAAGAGTGAGCTGTTAAAAATGCTCTCAGGCTTGATAATAGGGTGTGCCTTGGGCATTAGAAATTTTTGAGTGATATGAAACTAAGCATATATAGTTGTGTCCAATGATAATACAATTAACATTTGTACCGATAGACATTGATTTTAATAATAAAAAGTTATAGTCAGTATGTAATTTAAATTTAAGTTTATATGTATATTAAAAAAAATTATTTTTATTTAAAATTTTTAATTAATTTAAATTAAATCAATTATAAATTAAAAAAATTTTAATAATAAATTTATATTAAATAATAAAAAATTTTGCGTGTGTAAATGTCCTTATAGAAACTCACTGTTCCCATTTCAACTGTGTCATGTGAACCAAGTCGTCGACAGCGAGATTTCAACTGTCCTGTCCTGTCCTGTCCCAGACTTTATATTAAACACAGACTTGGACGGCCATTCGCACTAGGATACAGTGGTTACCTCAATTGCCACGACCACCAAAATCATGAATATTATTGGAAGACTTCCTTCCACGTGTTTTGTTTCTCCAACTGTACTTGTGCTTGACATATATTAATTATTTATTTAAAGTATTTAGAAATAATATAATATAGCATATATATTTTTAATTAATTTTAACCATTTATTTATTATGCAATGAAAGAAATTTAATAGACAAATTGGACCTTCCTTCCACCTCAACATAAGGACACACACGCCATATATCTAATCAAAGACAAATGATGTTTGCCATTCTTTGTACTTTCCAAAATCACGTAAATATTGCCTTCCAACTCTTTTCAATTTTTTTTTTCATACTTAAAGCTCATTTAATTTTATTTTTATATTTAAAATTTTTATTAATTTTATATTTCATACTTTAAATTTACTAATTTTACTATTTATACTTAAAATTCATCACTTAAAGGGTTGAAAGGATGTTATTTTTGGAAATTTTAAATATGAGATATGGAATAAATAAACATGAAAAATGATGGACGAAATATTTTAATTAGGGTTGTTAGACAATTTTTTTTTAAAAAAAAAAAGGTGCATAAAGTCAAAATAGCCCTTCCCCACAAATGACAAAAGAATTTGGGCTGGCGGGCCCAAACGAGGAGGGGTGGACCGAACTATTGACCACTTTACATGTCTGACTAAAAAAGAAGTAGTCGAGACAAGGCTAATTCTTTTTACACGCCCATATCTTATTTATTCGGAACTTCAACAATTTATATTTCAGAATTTAAAATTTTAAATACATAATACGTGTTAAAAGAATTGGCCTCAAGACAAAGTTCATACCTGGAGAGGCACGGCCATGAGATGAATCCGTCCGGTGATTCGTACACGCGGATTTCTTAATTTGACCCTTTCTTTACACCTTTAGCCACTCCTCTATGTACACCTACTAATGTAATTAAATTTTAAATTATTTTTATCAATTAATTAGTTTTTAAATTTGGATTGGATAATCAGCCTGCCTGCATTGACAAAAAAGTCGTTTCTATTTAGCTCACTCTGGTCTTATCTTCTTTTTTCTTTTTCTTTTTCTTCTTCTTTTTTTCATTTATTATTTTAAGTCACAGATAAAGTGCATTGAAACAAAAAAAGGAAGTGAGAGCAGATTGTCATTCAACTCTAGTTTGCTTTTCTTTCTCTTTCTCGAAATCCAAACGAGCTCACTTCTCTGCCATCACTGAATCAGGTAAATTCCTCCTTTTAAGCTGCTGAATTTTCTACTTGTTGTTTATGATTAATAAATGGTGATTAGTTGGTTACGTTGCGATTTTGACTTTGTCTGATGCATTTTTCGATTTCTTAATCGTTTTAAGTTATGCAATTTTTGATGAAGCGCTGAGACAGGGTGCTGGGAATTCTGAGAGGTTTCTGCTATGGCAAATAACTTAACGGGGCTGCTCGTGGGCTCCGAGATACATGGATTCCACACAATGCACGGTACGGACACAGTCCTCCCTTTCTTTTGCTCTTTGTCTCTAAATTTTACTGATTCCTGGGACTCCTTCTGTTTATTTCTAGCATAGTCAAGTTATCAATTTTGAAAGATTTTCACTCGGCGAAAGCCTTGCTGAAATGAATTTTGCTATGTAAATTCTATTTAGTATATGGCTTGCTCGCTTCAAGAACTAGTAACTTAAGTAAATTATAGGAGTTGGTGGATCGCTTCAAATAGGAACCTCTGGGCTCTGGCGGTTCTACTTCTACAAACGCCAATGGGATATTAGAATTTCTGTATTTCCTTAGTTTATTCTAGGAGTCACTTGCTGTGCTCTTAATTCCAACAGAACTAAGGGGGTTGATGTTTGACCCTTTTGCCTTGTAGTTGAATTGATGTTGTTGTACTTCCATCATAGCTGGAATTCACTGGAGCAATGTTCGATATTTTTAGTTTTGCTTTTGATCGAGAGCAATGAATGGAAAAAGTAACCAGGATGCGATTTTCTTAAAAAAAAAAAATTAAGAATAAAAAAGTGTCTAAAATGTAGTAATTGTAAGTTCGTTGTGAAGTGAGGAATATGGAATATGGTGTTAGAATCACAATATATCTTCTGTGAATAACATATGTTCAAACAAAGAGTTGTGTTGATATTTTCGTTCCATTGCAAATCTTACATGGACTACAAAATGCTTGATCAATGATCAATGTGAATTCTTCTTAAATAATTTCTCATATATGGATCAGATCTGGATGTCGGGAACATTATGGGGGAAGCAACGAGCAGATGGCTTCGTCCCAATGAGATTCATGCAATACTCTGTAATTACAAGTATTTCACCATCAACGTCAAGCCAGTGAATTTGCCCAAAAGTAATCATTTATTGCTATTTGCAGTAACTTGATGATTGTAAATATTAATATGCATACTTTTAATGCTGATCTACTATTCATTTTCGTAGAAATTGCTTATCATATTCGGGGCTGCTTTTTCTCAATTTCTATAGAACATTTTCCCTGCTGATTTTGCTACCGATCATTTCATGGTTTTTTTCATCTTTTTTTTTTTTTTAAAAAAAAAACTTTTGTATATTTTTGAACTAATGTGTGTTATGAGATAACTCGTACATATGTACAATGAATGAAGCAATAAAGTCATACTGCCAATTGTTTCTAAATATTAATTATTCATAGCTTTATCATAATGCATTTCAAGTTACTAAAAGCTGAGAAGCATAAAGTTGCATCTTAGTATTAACTTTTCACTTTATCAAGTATTATCTGACATCAAATCACTAGGAATACTGTTATATCATCATGATTATTATTTTATTTACTTATTTTTTTTTTTTGTCAATCAGGTGGCGCTATTGTATTATTTGATCGCAAGATGCTTAGGAACTTTCGGAAAGATGGGCACAATTGGAAAAAGAAAAAGGACGGGAAAACTGTTAAAGAAGCTCATGAGCACTTAAAGGTGAGGATTTTTATTTTCTGTGGTGTAAATCTTGAGTTAGCAAATTTAAGCAGTTTCTGACATGTATTTAGGCGGGCATTTTTTCATGTCTTTGATATGAGTATCATATGCAGACTAGGAAGGAGATTTTTTTTGTAACATTAGGAGAATAGTGATGCAAAATCTTTAAAGCCGAGGGTTTCTAGGGTTCTGTTTACTCTTTACCAATTTTAATAATACTGTCTTCAATGAGCTTTCTTCTGTAAGTAGAATATTTATGGTCAGGAGTTTTGGTTTGTGAGGTTTAGGTGTCATCTTCCATTAGATGTAGTAGTACTGCTGTTGTTAATTGGATGGTCTTTATTTATTTGATGTACTAGCATTATTTTTCAAGTCATAATAATTAAACTTTTGTGTATAGTGATTTTAATAGCATTTAATCTTTCTTTTATGGTAATATTTGGCAAAAGAATTATCTGTTTCTAAGTTTATCATATGTTGTATTATCTACTCTTTTTCCTGCAGTCTTTCTTGTCGGTGACTGACTGATAGGGAGATCCATATCATTGCTAATGTCTGCAACATCTGATTCTATATGTTCTTTATGGACCTTTTTGTTTGTCAATTAGGTTGGTAATGAAGAAAGGATACATGTATACTATGCACATGGCCAAGATAACGCAAGCTTTGTCCGCAGATGTTATTGGCTGCTTGATAAGTATGCTTATCTATAGTTAGTTTATTTCTTAAGGACCCAGTTCCAGCCTGTTTTAAATGCCCCCCTTCTGAATTCTGATATAGTTATCGTGCTTTTCTTTTTTGGTTATTCATTTAATCAAAATGAAACGTGCAATTAGTAGTGTAACGGATGATTGTTGTTTTCTTATTTCCAGGAGTCTGGAACACATTGTCCTTGTTCATTATCGCAAAACACAGGAGGTTGTTTCTATTTTGTTTGTCCCTATCGTTGTTTCTCTTTCAAAGAAGTTTAATTTTGCCAGACAAACTATGGTTGATTCATTACTTACTAGTTAGGAATGAGGCCTTGGACATTCAAACATGTACGGATACTCCACAATTTACATTTGTAAACTGATCTCATCACAGCAACCATGTTTTCACTTTTCTCAATTACTTTGGTTGGGGATTTCATTTTGTTTGTGTTGATTGCACAAGTTCTTCTTTTGGGGCAGCATGTACATTGTTACTTACCATTGTTCTTTTTTTCCCCTGGCTACAATGTTGGAGCTTGTTCTAACAACTGCTAAATATAGTCTTAAGTAAGCAGTTTTAAACAATCCAAATTTTTGAACTGCTTAGTTGAGTTGACTTTTTTAAAGTTGCCTGTTCCTTATGCTGCTGCTCGACTTATTAATTTTATTATGCAATATATAATGTCCTCTAATTCTTCTGTCTCTTCCTTTTCTTTGCCTTTGGTAATCCTAATTCTTTTTTGTACATACTTGAAAAAGTACCTCTATTAAGGAAGACAATCGCATGTTCTAGCATGAAGATCTCATCAATGCAGAATTTTCATCCTTCAGTCTGTCATACTACAAGATACTTAATACACGTTTATAGTTAAATATGAACTCAAACTTTGTTTTGCATTCATGATTTACCAACTAATCGTGTGCAAGATTACAATTTGGCATTGTAACTCTGCTTGGGTTATGGTTTACCGATGACACAGGTGCAAAGTTCTCCAGTCACGCCTGTCTATTCAAATTCTAGTTCTTCCTCTGATCCAACAGCTCCATTGGTTCTATCAGAAGAGTTAGATTCTGGGACCAACAATGCATATGCTAGTGGTGAGAAAGAACTTCTAGATAATTGTCCTCAATCTTCTTACAAGTTATTATGTAGATAGCCATCAATTTGAAAGCTTGTTATATTCCTTAGAACATACATGGAATTTTGAACACCAAAAATAGTGTTAAGGATTTGTTGGAAACAGGCAGGAGACTGAATAAAGAAGAATGAACGTGCAAACTGCACAATGACAAGCTGCATCTCTCTATAAATTGCACATTTTAATTCCTGTAACCTCATTTTTGTCCTTTTATCTTTCCTTGGTGAAGCCTAAGTACATTTTTGTTTATGATGCTGCATTATGCTAATAGTATATCTACAGCTAATATCTGGTTATTATTGTTGATATCTTGTAATTTTGAGTTGTTTTTCTGTGATGAAGTATATATTCTCAACCCCTTTTCTTCTGCTTTGGTGATAAACAGAGCAAAATGACCATCTGACAGTTCAAAGGCATGAATTGAGACTTCATGAGATTAATACGCTTGAATGGGATGACCTAGTGGTTTCAAATGATCTTAACACCTCTATTGCACCTAATGGAGGTAATTGATTGTTTTTCCAGTAGAAATAGTTGCTTATCTGGAATGCACTTTCTGATTTTTTTTTTTTTTTTTTTAATTTTAAATTTAAGTTTTTGCAGGCAAAGTTCCATCTTATGATCAACAAAACCAAACGTTACTAAATGGCAGTTTGAGTAATGTAAGATCTTATCTTTTTTTTTCCTTTGTGTTCAAGCATTGAGCTAAATAAGATGCTCAAATGTTGCAATCTGTAATCTATATACATCTTGAAACTACTTTGGCTGTGTCGATTCCTGTTTCTTCCCATTTTTTTTTTTTACTGATGCTTTGTTTTTGATGGCTGCTGCTGTAACATATATAGGATTTTATTTTGCAGGTGGCCAGTAATTCTTGTGTAGAAATGCCTTGTTTTAATAGTTTAACTGAGCCAACCATGGGGAGCAATATTACTCCTTACAATTTTCAAGAAAGTTCAAATTTTCAGAAATTTGAAAGCCAAGTAGATCCAAATGTGCAGAAGGGACATCCTATCTCTATGTGTGGTACTGATTCCTTGGAAACTATGGTCAATGATAGTTTGCAAAGTCAGGACAGCTTTGGAAGGTGGATGAACCACCTCATGTCTGATTCACCATGTTCTGTGGATGGGTCCGCGATTGGTTCCTCTGTTTCATCTATTCATGAACCATATTCTTCTTTGGTAGTGGATGATCAACGACCTTCTTTGCCAGAACAAGTATTTAATGTCACTGATGTGTCGCCTGGATGGGCATCTTCCACTGAGAAAACCAAGGTTTCCTTTTGCTATTATTATGTATCTACTTAGCAGTAATCCTTTTCTGTTATAGCTGTATCTTTATCTCCAAATGAATGTACCAGTTTAGTTCTTTGTTGATTTCCATTTTTTTTTTTAATTTTCCCTTAAACATGGGAGCTGAAAATACACAGGGAATATGCATTTTTATTTCATTTTCCTTTCAAAAATAAATCCCTTTTCAGTAGGCATTAAGAGTAACAATATCTGGCTTCTAGCTACATGCATATGCATCTTCATGTGTTTAAATAGTAAATTAAGATTTGACATGGTAAATAATTGGCATATAATCAAGTTACATTAATGCTATCACATATTATGCATTTGTTATTAGGCTTTCTGAAGTCTCATTACTTTTTGTAGGTACTGGTCACAGGGCTTTTTCGTGATGACCATCTACACCTTGCAAAGTCCAATCTATTGTGTGTCTGTGGTGATGTTATTGTTCCTGCAGAATTTGTTCAGGTTGGGGTCTACCGATGTTGGGTATCACCACATTCCCCTGGGTTCGTGAATCTCTATCTGAGCTTGGATGGCCATAAACCCATTAGCCAAGTTGTTAATTTTGAGTATCGCACTCCTGTTTTGCATGACCCTACAGCTTATTTAGAAGAGAAGTACAATTGGGAAGAGTTTCGACTGCAGATCAGACTCGCTATATTGCTCTTTTCTACGCAAAAGAGCCTTGACATTTTCTCTAGTAAAGTATCGTCTAAAGTACTCAAGGCAGCTAAGCAATTTGCCTTCAAAACCGCTTATATTTCCAACAGTTGGCAACCCTTGATCAAATCAATTGAAGACAACAAAACTCCATTTCCACAAGCAAAAGATTCCTTGTTTGAAATTGCATTCAAAAACAGACTAAAGGAATGGTTGTTGGAAAGGATTGTTTTAGGCTCTAAGACTACTGAATATGATGCTCAAGGTCAAGGTGTAATCCATTTGTGCACGATTTTGGGATATTCTTGGGCTGTTTCCTTATTTTCATGGTCAGGCTTGTCTCTGGATTTTCGTGATAAATTTGGATGGACAGCTCTTCATTGGGCAGCATATTGTGGAAGGTACAGTTCTATACACACACACACTCAAACACACTCTTGTTTAATCCTTGATACAAAAAATTGACTTGTACATTTCTACATTGCCCCCTTCAAGACTTCTTCTATTTCCTTTTTCCCTATAGATAAGTAGACATATCTAAAGTGTCTGTGTATATAACCTGAATTTGGTAATAATTTCATGTATTTGTTTCTTCTATTTACTCTTATGATGAACTTTACTTAGCTTTTCAGCTGTTCACTTGACTTAATAATTGCCTCTGCAGTGAGAAAATGGTTGCAACTTTGTTGTCTGCTGGGGCAAAGCCAAACTTAGTCACAGATCCTAATCCACAAAATCCTGGTGGATGTACTGCTGCTGATTTGGCTTATATGAAGGGTTATGATGGCTTAGCAGCATATCTTTCTGAAAAGTCTCTGGTTGAGCAATTCAATGACATGAGCTTAGCTGGAAATATCAGTGGCTCGCTAGAAACTAGGTCAGCTGCTCCAGTAAATTCCAAAAACCTCACTGAGGACGAGGTGTATCTGAAGGAAACATTGGCAGCTTACCAGACAACTGCTGAGGCAGCAGCACGCATACAAGTTGCATTTAGGGAGCGCACTCTAAAATTACGAGCTACAGCAGTTCGGTTTAGCAATCCTGAGGCCGAAGCTCAGAGAATAGTTGCAGCAATGAAGATTCAACATGCATTCCGCAACTTTGAGAGCAAGAAGAAGATGGCTGCTGCTGGTCGTATCCAGCACACCTTCCGTACATGGAAGATCCGTAAAGAATTTCTCCACATGCGTCGTCAGGTTATCAAAATTCAAGTAAGACCCACTCTCCCTGCTATGTTATCACTGGTTTCAATTCTTCTCTTTTTCTTTCCTTCGCAGCATGGGTGCACATAGGGAAACAGAGTAAATGACTCCATGTTTTACAATGCAGGCTGCTTTTCGGGGTCACCAAGTGCGGAGGCAATATCGCAAAATTCTTTGGTCAGTTGGAGTGCTTGAAAAGGCAATCCTGCGTTGGCGTTTGAAGAGAAAAGGGTTCCGTGGGCTACAAGTTAACCCCGTTCAAAAAATGGAAGAGGAAAGGCAAGAAAGTGATGTGGAGGAGGATTTCTTCCAGACCAGCAGGAAGCAAGCTGAAGAACGTGTTGAGAGATCTGTGTTGCGTGTTCAGGCCATGTTCCGTTCCAAGAAAGCTCAAGAAGAGTATAGGAGGATGAAGTTGACCCATAATCAAGTAAAGGTAACAAATTTATTGTTCAATCTTCATTTTTGCCACTATTTAGTTTGGCATGTGCATTTTGATTTACTCGTGGGATTCATTTGTGCAGCTGGAATATGAAGAAGAGCTTCTAAATCCTGATCCTGAGATGAAACAGTGATAGGACCCAAATTTAGACAAAAGGTTCTTATTTTAGGGATGTGCACATATATATATATATATATATATATATATATATATATATATATATATAGCCACTAGCCAACTCTATAGGATCGTGTGCCAAACTAGTATTGAGGGAGGTTTAGACTCTTTTTTTATATTAAAATAAGATAAAATTAATGTATAGTAAAGTAGATCGTGTAAATTTATAGTGTAGATTTGAAGCCTAGGCACCTTGCTAAATTATAATGGTGAGTGAGCCATGCATCGTTTTATTAATGCATTGTAAAATCACTAAATTATGATATTTATCTTATTATGAAAGGATTTAATGATTAAAAATTATTCGACTCTAAATATTTTTTAAGGGTTTTATGTTTGACGTAACTGAACCATTTGAGAAGCATTCCTAAAAAATAAACACTTCAAAAATTCAAGTTTGAAACAAAAATTAGAAAATATTTCAACTATAAAGGTAATAAATTTCTTTATTTATTTATAATAAAAAATATATAAAATGAAGATAAATAGATGAACGCGTATGAAGGAATCTTTGCCGATGTCGCTCGTTGAATATCCACTCGAATCTGACCCCAGTGAAACAGTTAATATATCGAAGTTATGAAGCCTATAATTTTTGTTCACGTTCCCATGCATCTTATAACTCACATCAGTAATCTAAGATCGGCTCATAAGCAAACTGCACACTCAATCACGACTGGTAAAGGAAACATGAAGCCTAGAAACACACACACTATAACTGATATTTGGATCCCAAGGTAGTATTGATGGAAGCTTCTAATGCCTATAAATATAGTAAGTAGAGTGCTTTATTCACATTATACATTTACTTCATTTCCGAGGGGATCTGGTGGCTAAAAGATTTGCGGGTGGAACAGTGCAAGTAGTTGTGCATTTGGAATTGAAGGGTGCAGCAGTTCATTCTCTTTCTGTTTGGAAATTTCCTTGATGATAATTGAAAGTAAAGATGCCTGTTCTAAATGAAATCATATCAGTCTTCTTAGAAATTCCCTCAATCTGCATTCAATGTCAATGTTTGATCTTCTTACGTCTTGTTTTTAACATTATCCGGAATTGATTGGCCGTGGTAGACGGCCTTGACCGGAGGTAACCCTTCATCATTCAAATGTTTTGACCTGTTTAGTCTTCAAATCAGTGGTCAGATCTTCTGCTTATAGCTTATGACATTCATGTGTATTTTTCTTTATTGATCTAATCTGATTAGACAGTAAATATTATGTTAATTGGCAAGTGCTGCAGAAACACAACTTTCAATGAAGATGTCTTACTTTTATGCCCAACTGGATCGAGTTGCTATTCTGCATTAAGTTTAGGTATATTTAACCTATAAAAGTTATATAATTAATTTTTTAATAATTTTTAATAAATCTCACAATAATATATTATTTATATAATTTAAAAATAAAATTTTATTTAATAATATAATTCATATAAATTATATAAATAAAATTCATAAATTATTTTATATTATTAATTTATTTTAATATTTATTTTTTAATTTAATAATTTTAAATTAATATAATTTTATTTTTAATACATTAAATATATCAAATTAATATTAAATAAATTTAATAAATTTATATAAATTAAAATATATAATATATAATAATATATTAAAATAAATTAAACATCACCTAAACATACATAATAATATTTAATTGAAATAATATTTAATTTTAATAATTTTTTATTTTTTATTTTTAATATCATATTAATTAACAAATTAAATTTATTTTTTAATAATTAATTACAATTAAATTTTAAATAACTCATTTTTTTCCTTTTTCCTTTCTCTTCCCTTTTTTTCTCTTTTCTTTTTTCCTTTATCTGCTACACTTCTTTTTCTCTTTTTTACTATTTGAAGTATAAATTTAGACCCACAAAAAGTTATACATTCATTCTTTAAATAAATACCGTTTCATTTTTCTTTTTGTCAAGAAGATGCAAAGTAAGCATTTTCTAGTCATGCATCAGATCTTTTCAAGTTGCACATATCTGTACTTCCTTCAAATACCTATCATTAGACATGCTCTTAGAACTTTTACAAGAAAATACTTTCAAATTATTCACTAACAAAACTTTGCCCGTTTCAAAAGGCGTACTTTGAAAACCGAACTATAAAAATATGCATGAAGCCATCTCAGTAAATTATTGGAACATTCCCTCATTCGTTCTGCAATGCAGGGAGACCCCCACGACAGAAGCTTATCATTCCCTATTCAAAAGAAAAGAAGGAAGTATTCAATTTACACGGGCAGCATGTCTAGACACACGAGAAGACCATCATGCACAGGATGATAATCAACAAGAACATCTACTAAGCACACTTTATGGCCTTTTCACCTATTTGATGTACTGAGAAAGCCACCTAAAGCCTTCACCATATCCCATCTTGCGAACAATACTGCACATGAAAACTTCCAAAGGACGGACGTTGGTGTCAGCCAGATTGACCTTGCCTTTGCCCGTAGTGAAGTTAGTCAGGCCCATATGATAACGTAACTCATCCTCTGATGCAGCATAAGGTATGTCGATCTTGTTCCCCAAGATAAGGAAAGGAACATTTGCCAGTGATTCGTCAGAAAGAAGAGCATCTAGCTCCCTCTTTGCCTCAGCAAACCTTTCCTTATCATAAGCATCGACCAAGTAGACTACAGCGTCCACCTACATGAAACAAGACTTACAATTAGCTTTAACACAAAGCAAGTCCTTAGAAACTTTCATTTCACTAATTAAGGCTTCTAAGTCCCAAGCAACAAGTTATGCACAAGGTAAAAGCCATAGCAAAGAACAGAATAAAATATTACAAAAAGTTAACATCTTAGATGATGACTGCTAGTTGAGGAAACCATATTTTGGAATGAAGAGACCACAAATCCACATCAAGATTATTAATTGGGAATAACCAAACTAAAAAGCAAGGTGTTTCCCTCTCAACTCTTCCAAACAAAATATATACATCTCCAGAGAAAATATTGGAGATCGTTGGAGGTTCAGATTGCCAAAACAATAAATATTGAAATTGGGTTTTTATGGGGTTGAAAGGGGGTGCAGTCATTGCAGTTAGTAGAATCTGAGCTGTTCATTCAACATCAAGGGCTCATATTGAGCCAGCATTGCCGGTATGTTTTGCCTCATTTATTGGAGCGATAATGTGGCTCAATGCGTGCCCTTGGATAAAGAACGAACATCTCAAATTCCACGGACTGCAGTGACTGCAACCTCCTACTGCAGCAAATCCAATTTCGACTTTGAGCTGGGCCGCCAAAGTGTCGAATCCTCTGTAGTGCTTACAAGAAAATTTTCACCAATACCAATAGCAAAAGTGCATACAAGGAACATTAGATAACATTTTTTACCGTTCATATCCATTTTGATGGAAAAGCATAAGCAGCACTAACGATGCTCAAGCTAATCCAGATCAAACGGAAGCTGAAAAAAATTGATTTTCCCTACTTAGACCAAATGACTGTCAAATAACACCCAGCCAAAAAATGATGAATTACAAAAGCAAGGCAGCTGAAGCCATGGATTATAGACATTTGGCTAGCATTTAGAACCAAAAGAAAAATTCAATAGCATAATTCGAACTATCAATTTAATTGCTTCATCACAGTATCTAAGTTTTCATGTCCATCAAACCTACTACGGCTAGAAAAAAGACTGACACAACTAATACAAAAAAGTTCAATAACTCTTGTACACAAAAAAATAAGCCAATAACCTTATTCCTTCATACGCACCTGGGCGTAATAGTCCCTCCAGACCCTGCGAGCAATCTGGTGTCCACCCAAATCAAAAGCCTTGAACTTTATTTTCCCGATAGTCAACTCCTCTGAGGTCGGATATTGAGTAGGTTGATGCTGAACTAATCTCTGTAAAATGGGCAACGAAAAATATCACAAATAAACCTTAATTTCAGTTGAAGAACGAATACCAATCACAAATAATGGCGCTTGATTGTTGTGAATACTACAAAAGATAAAATCTGAATTTGTTCGAAACAGAAATCGCAAAAACAAAATAAGATACAACCTCATCTTTCAGCATGTGAAGTAAAGTAGTCTTCCCAGCATTATCTAGCCCTAGAAATAAGATCTTCGCCTCCTTCTGCCAGAGACCAAGCGATGCCAAAATTCCATAAAACCAATCAACGAGAAACATAATTCCTCGAGGAATTCGCTGTTCCACTCGGAAATTCTCTAACTTTTCAAAAAAAATCGGTGGAGAACACTAAGCCGGGAGAGCACCGACGAGCTCGCCAGAAAATCCCACCAGCGACCTCGAAAGCTGAACTGTTACGAGGAAGGGAATAAAGAATCAACAAGGAGGATCAGAAAACTAAATGCCACGTTTTTTTTTTTTTTCTGAAAGATTTTTGGGAAATTATATATTCGTCGTGTCAACTCACTACTGAATGCTGATGGCCGCCGTGGCCAGTGAAGGATACGGAGTCGGTGAATCTCGTGCGGCTAAATAAATGCGTAAACACTCACCCAAGGCCTGTGGCTGCGAGGGGTAGGTGGCAGACAAAGCAAGCTGACCTGTCTACCCGGTTACCAGCTGAGTGCCACATGTAAGAACTTGATTGGATCATTCGCGTCATATGTGTCGTTAGTGCAGCAACGTTGTCATCAAGGAACGCCAAGCCTGGGTGTCGTAAAATACGGAATATACAAGTAAGGGATCGTTTTGGGTAATGTGCACCGCATTGAACTACAGTGCAACATGTGTCGTTTAGTGCTTATTAGTTCAAGAAACGGCTGCCGTTTTATCTCAGTGATCTTTTCCGTTGCCATATGGAGCGGAAACGGGTGTAGAAACTAGAATGTCATGTCTCTAATGCATGACCAATTCTTTTGGCGACTTACCCTATTTTACCTTTGACAATGCAAGAAGCTTCAAACTGTTCACAGTGCTTATTTTCTTGTTTCTTAAAGAAACTCCTCTTTGAATCACAAGAAAGAAAGCAAACAAAGAGAAATCTAGTTGAACGACAACGAAGACATTGAAAAATGACTCTTCAAATTTTTGAGTTTCAGCCATGTCATACAAGTTACAACTCATTAAGGATTCAGTATTTCAGAGGAAAATGTTTCACAAAAATTGCTCGAGATACAAATTGTAACACATAACTACAGTTCGTATCAAATAATAATCCAATCAGAATAGCAATAATCTCTTCTGAAGTAACTACAGACACAGTGCCAGATGAGGAGTCAATGTGACAAAAAATGAAGCTGCAGATCTCTACTTGATATACTGAGAGAGCCACTTGAAGCCATCTCCATACCCCATCTTGCGGACAATGCTGCACATGAACACTTCAAGAGGCCGAACATTGGACTCTGTAAGAATAACCTTTCCCTTGCCTGTGGTGAAATTGGTGAGCCCTAGATGATACCGTAGTTCATCTTCTGAAGCTGCATAAGGGATGTCAATCTTATTCCCTAGCACAAGAAATGGAACAGATGCCAAGGATTCATCTGAAAGCAGGGCATCAAGCTCCTTTTTTGATTCTGCAAATCTCTCCTTATCAAAGGCATCAACCAGGTAAACAACAGCATCTACCTGAAATCAGTAACTTTTCAGTGTGAAATCATCAGCAATATCAAGAAAAATTCTAAGCAGCACTGGAATCAGTTCAGAAACTGATAAAACAACAACCGACCCTGAACAGGTTGCACTACTATTTTCAGTTCAGACGCAAATCATATCGGTCAAGAAGAAAGAATATTCTCCTCGCATAAGTGAAAGAATACATCAACTACTTACTACTCTTTATTCTTTACGCTTCAATAGAAAATACAGATCTCAAAAAGCATAACCATTAACACACTCGTATGTCTATCCTTCATTCCTCCCCCACTGGTTGAAATCAGTTATTTTCTTTCTAATAATCAAGTAAAAAATTATAGGACTTGTCATGAAAGCCACTAGTACAACACACCCCACAAAAGGTTAAAAGGGTGCTATCAGCGAAACTTTCACTATCAATGTTTGCCTTCCATGAATCAGATAAATACAAGGAGCTTTATCTGGGATTATGAAGGCATAACATAATGAATCAGTGGCCACAAAATCAACCCAGTCCTTGGGTTACAAAATACATATAGACAAGAAGAACGAATCAAGTAAACTTGAACATGTTTAGAGGACTCAAATATTTTTGAAACAATTACTCATCAACAGAAGATGAGCAAAGGAAAAAGGCAAGAGTATATCCAGCTCATACATAAAGCTGACTCTTCAAATTTTGTGTAAACAACAATGAACACGACACCCATGCTCCAATATATAGTTATGGTACAGGTCATATCCATAGCCGATCAATGCATAAGAATATACAGGATCGCTATTTAAAAATGCCATATGATGATGCCCAATGAAGTTATAGAATAAATATATCATATTTTGCAATATCTTAGTTACATCGTAACATTATCAATTAAAGGTTTCAAATGCTAAGCACTTTCTCATAAGGAGAACAAAGGTCCAATACCATCCAACTTACAGTAACTACATCACCAAGAAAAAACCACTTGAAAGGAATGATGCACTTGTTCACAATTTATTGGTAACCAAGTGTACCTATCATAGAAACAATCCCCAAGCAATCCCACTTTTCATAAAGTATATATCACATTAAGTTGATTAATGCAATAAAGTTGAAAAAAACTGCTAAGTGACCGAAAGATCATGAAATTCAAATATCTTAAGAATCACCTTAGCATAATAGTCTTTCCAGACTCTGCGAGCGACTTGATGGCCACCCAAATCAAAAGCCTTAAACTTGATCCTCCCAATACTCAATTCCTCTGAAGTGGGGTGCTGTGTTGGCTGGTGCTGAACTAATCTCTGCAAATAGAATGAAAACCTCAATTCCAACTCAACAAACATGTAAAAATGAAAATGATGGACTCCAATGAAGTTAGACCAACCTCGTCTTTCAGCATGTGAAGGAGGGTGGTCTTTCCTGCATTATCCAGACCCAGGAAAAGAATCTTAGCTTCCTTCTGCCATAGACCCAGAGAAGCTAAAATGCCATAGAACCAATCAAAAAGGAACATATTTTCCTGCTGTGATTTATTCGTTCAGATCCAACCGGAAAGTCGAAAGGAAAGGGAAGAATATGTTTGAATCTTGAGGGGAAAAATTCCAGATCGATGGGCAGAGAACGACCAAGATCCCACCTTTATACTACTTGTCCTCTTTGGCATATAGCTGCAATTCAGCGTTTGCAAACGGGTCTTGGTGAGAACGGACAACAGAGTTCCGTTATCCCAACAGGACAGGGACCAAAATGCTAAACAAAGCTTGTGGGTAGCTGGCTGTGTGATTTTTTTGATCATTTTAGCTAGAACTCTGGGTTGGAGCACAAATTAACAATGACCACGGTTACAACTCACAATCAGTTTTTTATTTTCTTTGATTGTACAATCTTACTTGCAGTTTAATACTGCAAAGAGTTTATTTTACCACTTTTTTTTTATCTGAGAATTTATTTTAAATTTATGCTAATGACAATTATTTAATTATTAAAATTATCATAACTTCTATTTAAAAAAAGAATAACGGACTAAAAATAATTTTTAATCATTAATTTTTATAATTATTAATTTTAAGTTTTAAGAATATAAATAAATATGAATTACGATTTGGTATCTTAAATTTTTTTAGTGGAGATGTAAATAATTTGTATGCTATATGTTTCTGTCACCTATTTTTTAACTTGGACTTTTTCCCCAAAATCAGATCTAATCAACCATTAAATGTTGGGTAATTATTCAGATCAAAAAATAATGTTGGGTAACGATAAAAGGTTCTAACTTATAATTTATAGTATAATATGATATGCTGTATTTGTGAGTCTTCAGACTTCCATTAAACTATCATTAGCTTGGAAAGTGGTACAATACTAGTCAATCCATAGAAAAATATCATAGAAGTTTGTACGCTCTGCCTTCGAATTCAAAGACATAGTCAAAAATATTAATAAATAAATAAATATTTCAAATTGGTTATTGGTATTTTTATTTAATTTACCAAAAATAATAGAAACAAACAAAACAAAATAAAAAAGTTTGTAAGATCTTTGAATTCAAAGATACAGTCAAAAATATTTAAAAAAAGATAAATGAATATTTTTATTTTCTATTTACAAATATGAAAGATACAAAAATACACTATGTCTTCAATCATTTCTTTAGGTGCTTACAATTTTTTTTACTCCCTATCATCCCAAGCCCCCTTACAAGTTGAAATAGTCGTATTCAAAAAATTAACGTAATTACAATTATCTCATTTATTAATATATTTTTTACAAGTCAAAATCTTTAGTATTGTATAGACATTTTAATCACTCAACTTAATTTGTTTAATAATTAAAGGCACACTTTATTAGTAAGTCCTCACAATTTAATTATGTCTAAATTGGTCTAACATTTTTATTTTGGTATAATCAAGTCACTTTCTTTAGTCTCAATTAAATGATATTGAGATTAATATTAATAATATGTACTCAATCATAAGTTGAAAGTATGAGGACATTTTTAAACAAAATTGAATTTTTGGGATCTATTTAAATTTTACTAAAAATGTAAGGTCATCATATAAAAAAGAAAAAATTGCAATAAATTAAAGCATCATTTTTTTTAAGCATAAGCATAGCTAGACTTAAGAGTACATTTTATATGGTATAAAATAAATCAAGTTCTTCTATTAAAAAAAAAATAGTTCATTACATAAAAAATAAACAATATTTTCTTTGAACTCTTGATCTTGAAGCCTAATATATTGGGCCTAACTTCTGAGCTTATTGGGTTCCTATTTCCCGGTTTGCGTGAACGTCTACCTATAACCCGATTCCGATTCCGATACTAAACCCAGACCGAGTCCGGGCCCGAACGGCTGGCCCTAGGGCATCGTCATTTCAAGGTCATATAAAAGAGCTGATCTGGCTAGTGTCCAACTTCTAGCTTGACAGAAAACCCTAGCCGAGTCGTGGTTCACAGGTTCAGCTTCCCCTTTGCTCCAAGGTTCGGCTATTCACTTTCCTTGTTACTGTTGTTTTCGATCGAGTATTTGCATCTTCCGTAGTTGTTCACTTTTATTTTACCACTTTGAGCTTTTTTCATCGCTTGATTGAATACTTTTGTGTGCGTTGATTACAGAGATGGCCAAGTCGAAGAACCACACAGCGCACAACCAGTCCTACAAGGCTCACAAGAATGGCATCAAGAAACCTAGGAGGCACCGCCACACTTCCACCAAAGGGGTATTAATCTATTTTTAAGAAAGTTCTTAATTTTATTGATTTATTTTTTGTTGGTGTGTAAGTTTGTTATTGGAATATCTTTTAGATGGATCCCAAGTTTCTGAGGAACCAGAGGTACGCTAGGAAGCACAACAACAAGAGTGGTGAAACAGCCACTGAGGAAGAGTGAAGTGGTTGGCGTAGCTTTAATTGAAGCACTACATGTTTTGAAGGTTTCTTTTTTGTGTTAAATTTATATTCAGTAGTATAGTGATTTTAATGGTTTCTTTCTGAGTTCTGTATTTCGAATGAATTTAGAGCAGGGGCAGTACTCTTTTAACGTTATTACTGATTTTTGTAATCGGCCCTTGAAAAATCTCATTCCTAATATATTGAGGTACTTCTGTTTCGTTTTCAGCTTGATCTGTTTTCCAGTTAAAATCGCAATTTTACTGCCATTGAGCTAATTTCTCATTTTCACTTTATGTTATACTCTCTGAAGTTTCTTATTATTGTGGATGGAATCTAAATTGTGTCCTTCATCATGTTTTGGAGTGCATTCACTATTCTGTGGGAGCATAATGTTGTATACGAAAGTTTTTATTTATATGATCAAAATAAAGATAGATGTTTATTTAATTTCAACAATAACTTTATGGGATGTTTGTTTATTCTATCTATGGCAGGGGAGTGTCCTTCAAAAGAAGAAATCAAACCTTTCTAAATTATCCCCATTATTCCTTATTACATAACTGATTCAACCGAAAATATCATCAATTTCCTTTCTCATTTTAATTCTGTAGAAACTTTTCTTTCTGAGAAAGTTCATGCATATGAAGTGTGGTATTCCTCTTTCCCTTGTATTTTCTAGGCACAAGATAATGGCAAATTGAAGGGTAACTTTTGGGTTCTGAAGCCAGGAATTTATTAACTGTAGGTTTTAGCTGTTGAGTCTTCTGTCAGACTTTTTAACTATTATGGGAGCTTGAGTTTCAAGGATCTATGTTGTGTTCATTCTGCTTTGGGTGATTGTGTTTTCTTGATTCATGATGTTTGATTGATGTATTAGATTTCTGAAATATCCGAAAGGAAGACTCCGGGTGTTTCATATGCTCAAATTTGATACTCGAATGCTAGTCTCATCGTAATGCTATGTGTGTGTGTGTGTGTTATATATATATATATATATAGAGGAATAAGAATTCTTGTTCTGCCAAATGCAAGTGTATGGTTCTTAATACGTGTTTCAGTTTTCAACTGCATAATTGAACACGAGGGAATTTATTTAGCTCACGGACAGTTAAAATTTATGAAGCTGAGTGACACTATTGTATTAGTGCCGTTTACTGGAGTCATACTAATTTGTTATCAAAGTTGAAGTTAGAGGACGACTCCAAATACCCCCAAGAGTTATTATTGACGTCTGAATTAAACCTTACATTTCAGAAACGAAAAAAGTTTCGAACTTCTGTATGACATGTTTGAAACATTGATACCGATCAAAATGTGCTTATTTTTAAGCGGTTATTTAGAGCTTACTCTAATTGGTTTATAAAAATTATATTTTTTTATTTCATAAATAGTATAAAGCCAATTTATATAGTCAAATATTACGTATTATTGTGTTTTATTTTTGTCAGAAACACTTGTAGCAATAAAAGGCCAATCAAGTGAGATCTTAGAGTACAAAGGGGATCATAGCACGCATGATTTCCTATAAATTTTAAAAGGAAAAAAATTATTTAGAGTACATGGATAGGGTTCACAACTAAAGCTATCTGAAAAAAAGAAAAAAAATAAAAGCAACGCTGACCATAACTAGGAGAATAAAACTAGTTTCTAAAGCGTAATAATGAACATAGGAATCTTAGACAGGCACCAACAAAGCCAAGAAAAGAAGATATCAGTACATGCAATATTCGGTGACCATCCATTCTCAGATCGTCGGCGGACTCCCTTGTATGATTCTCTTCTTTTACAGGATTGTGAACCTGCTCATGTTCTCCGCCTGAAGATGTGCAATCTCTTTGACCTCCCTAGTACAAAGCAAATTTGTCCAAAAATTCAAACTTGAGTTGCGAAGATTAGACTGCAACTGGTTCATTTAGTGGGACAGAAGATTGTGCTTTAACCTGCCTCAATAATGCAAGAGGGCAGTCAGCAGTGCATTAATGCACCGAGCATAAAAAATTATCTATGCGTGTTTGTGAGTAATTGTGTTGTGCATTTCAAACATTCTTTTCCTCCATGTATTGGTAAAACTATCATTGTGGTGAAATTCAAATCAAAACACAAATTTAGGGTGAAATTGTTGGTTTGTTCAACAAATATGAACTAGCCAATGTGTATTTTCTCATTGGCATACCCTTTGTAGTAGAAAAAAGTAATAAATAAAATAAGCTTAGAACAGCTATCAGCTATTGCTCAGTATGACACTGGAAGTGGAGTATGGAAAGCTCACCTTTGCCAATTTAAATAGCTCATCAAGAACCTCAGACAAAGTTGGATGTGCATGAACTGCAAATTTTATGTCCTGCATTGTACCACAAAATGATGAAACTAATGTAGTCAGCAAGAACACTCTGTTGTGGCTACTACAAGCAACTATGAACATTTAGAATCTATTTGTCAATGTAATTTATGTGGCTGTTAAAAAACAAAATACCAGGTGCAAATAAACAGCAGTTATGAATGGAAATTTTACCTGAATACGTGTCCCCAATGCAATTGCATTGGATGCTTCATGGATAAGATCTGCAGCATGTAATCCAAAAATATGAACTCCTAATATTTCTCCATTATCAGGTCTGTATATCATCTGCGTTAAATTTGAAAACAGGCAGTCAGCACTCCACAAAGCTGGAGAGAAAACAGTAATAAATGCATCTAGAGGAAAAGTGTGTTGAACAAATTAACCAGGATTCATTTTCTCAGTAATAAGTAAGTTTTTTCCCAAGTTATCTCCTTTGGTAGAGTACTCAAGAAGATCACACTATATGAGAAGTATACACAATATACCTTGGCAAGTCCCTCCCCTTCGTTTTCTGCTAGAGCCTTTGTGTTTGCTTTGAAACTTGTTTTGGCAACAAGTACTTCAAAACCCTCATTTTTACCCTTCTCCCTTGCTTGAGGCTGCAAATTTTATACGTTGATTGTGAGTTCATCTGACAAAAATAGGTGCAGAAATTTAATAGCAACTGACATAGGGAAGAAAGGGGCAGGAGGGTGGGGGAAGGGAGGAGGGATGTTTTGGGGGCGGACATTTAACAGCCGAAAGAAAAGATAACTCGGTGAATATTGTGTTAATGGTGGAAACTAACATATCAAACATAAAAAGATCCCTGTATACCTCGGTCAATCCAACCATGCTGATTTCAGGATGAGTAAAGCAAGCAGCTGGGATACTCAAATGATTGAGCACATGATCTCTGCCAGTGACTTGCTCAACCACTGTTAAAACAACTTTCCTTTGAATACATGAAATTGAAGCAGAAGACTCAAATGTTGGTAGCAAAATACTTGAGTTACCACTTACCTGAAATTCCTTGTGCACTGGCAGCATGAGCAAGCATCATCTTGCCATTTGCATCACCAATACAATATAAATGGGGGACCTATCATTTCACATTCTGTCTCAGTAACAAATTAACAATAGGTTACAGCCAAAGAAGGATAGTTAATGCACTAGAAACTTCAATACAAACCAGATTGCCCTTCTTGTCAATTACTTGCATTCGCTCATCCACAGGAACAAAACCACGCTGTGTTTCAACATCAATCTGCAGGAAGAAATTCAGCAAAATGTAGAATTTTGTTACGGGAAAACCTTATATTCCAAATACATTTCTGTTGGAAAACATACATTCTCCAAGCCTAGACCTTGCGTGAATGGAGCCCTTCCAGTTGCTATCAATGCAGCATCCACCTGTAGCAAAGCAAAAACTATAGCTTAAAGAAAAATTTGAAAGTAATTAAACATCCAGGCAAAAATAAATATAAAATAAAAGCTAGTCAATTAGCTTAAATTGAGATTTCCAGTATGGATCCAATCTTGTAAAGCCAGACAACTAAAAACATTTAACGATTTCAGTTCAAAGGGGGTGTGGAAGTCACTTATCTATTTATCTGAGCATGACCAACTATGCACACAGCAAAGAGAAAAGGAAGAAACAAAGAAAAAGAAAGAGAGAGCATAACCCAATTAAGTAGCTGGCATTAAGACTTAAAATTGTCTTCCCCTGAACTCATACTGTTCATTCTATGCTAAAGGCCTGGTCTGCTTGCTTGTTAACCACATATGGCTTAGTGGCTTTTGAAGATGTGAACTTAGTTCAATAGCAATTATTCAAAGATGAGAAAGTTTTGTATTATGGGTGTCCTACACAGCTCAGAAGTAACAACTAACAGTGAAACTTTAGATGATTTGCTTCTTCCCCACATGTTCTCCATTTTAGGTTTGGCAATCAACAGCTTCAGCCTCTGTATTCTTTGTTCTATTTAAGACAATTTTACCAGTCAAAAACGAAGTCTTGAAGTTAAAAAGCTTCTAGGAAATAATCAAGTTACCTCCAATGTGTCCTTAGGTTCCTTGGTCTTTGCATCAATGAGTTCAATGATGACCGGATTTCCATTCTTTGCAGGAGTGATCTATAAAAAACACGTAAGCGAAGTGTCATGTCAAACTGGCCACTGAAAATATATCAATAAGCAAATACAACATGTGGGTTACCTTGGTTGCAAAAACTCCAGTATGATAGTCAATCTTCCGGGGATTTATTAGAACCCTCTGAGCCAACTTGCTAATTTCAGGGTCAAATCCAGGCATAAGCTGATCCAAGGCTTCAATAAAAGTAACCTACGAAATAAAATTTTTGCTATTAAATGTATTCGGCGATAAATAGGCTTCTAGACAAAAAAAAAAATGATATAAAAGATAAAATGTTTGCCAACTACTTGTAATAATAAAAGTAATAGAGAAATATAAGGTTTTACACGAAATTGTTATGTCATAAAAAGAGGCGTTACCTCACTTCCAAGTGCTGTATATACATCACTAAATTCAAGACCAATATAACCACTTCCCACAATTGCTATCCAATCAGGAACAGACTCTAGTTTGAGTGCATGATCACTGGTAATCACAGTCTTCCCTGTAGGTAATTACACAGTGATTTTTTATCAGAAGTAATTTTTTGACTTGTACAAAAAAAAAAATCAGCTGGCGGACAGAGGCAAACAAGAATATATAGGCAGAAATATAGGACTAGGGTTATAGATTAGAGTGATAAGGGCTTCTCGTGGTGGAAATATAGGACAAGGCTGAAATTTTAAAATTCTTGAGAAGGATGAAACTCTATCACACTATTATTAAAGGCACGTAGGACTTTACACTATGCTTACGTAGATTCTTGAGGCTGGAAGTCATGTTTGTAAGTCAATAAAATTGAGTAAAACCAAAAAGAACCATAAAGTAATAATGTAGTAAACAGAAACAAAAATATGTACCATCAACTTCGATGCCCTTAGGAACAAAGGGGACAGAGCCAGTTGCAATGATGATATCTTTTGCAGTTACTATTTTGTTGGAAGAGCCAACTTTCACCCTTTGAGGACCCTACATGATTCATAAAGAAGGTTGTAAACAAGAATGTTCCCAATTTCTTTACTAGTTTCATGATCTAATGTTGAGCCTTGGCTAATAGAAAACAATTTGTTCATGTTCCTCATTGATCATACTGAGATTTATCCATGTTACTACAAATTCAACAGAGCATGATATATCACTTACCAAAATTGTTCCAAAGCCTGTGAGTATGTCTACTCCAAGTGCTTTTAATGAGTTGGTCAAATTACTACGAATTTTTGTAGCAAGATTATTAGCATGATCTGCAACTCCTTGTCGATCATAACCAGCAGCAGCAACCTGAAATAAGAAAAAGCAGCAAAGTAAATCAATTGAGAAACCGATTATTCTTCATGTAGAACCTTAATTGCGATGAAACATTAGCCTTAGATTCAAAACTTTATGAAACATGATACATGAGATTCTTACCTGTAAGCCCAAGGACTTTAAGTGATGATCACTCTGTAATTCTCGCATCCGGCCACTTACAGCCAAAAGGGCTTTAGAAGGAACACAGCCTCTGTTTACACAAGTTCCTCCCACCACATCTCCCTCAACAATGGCTGTTTTCAAACCCTGTAATCACTGTGTTATTATTTATATTTGAGCACCCAACAATATGGTAATTTCTATGTCTATAGTATATTCATAGAGACTTATCTACATTATAAGTTCACGAAGCAAACTATTTTGATGAACTTACTCGATACAATTCACTAGTAAAATAGTCATAAAAAACATCCAATTACTCCAACTGCCTGATTGAGAATCCGCGCAAGGAAATTTTTATACCGATTTCCTTTAACATTTACTTCTCTATCAAACAGAAAGTTTATTCAATAATAGCAACAAAAGGAAACAACAGTGCTTTGATTTCAATTCTTTATGAACAATCATTCATTTCTTGTAGAAAGTGAAGTTAGTTCAAAGATTAAAGTCAAGGGAAGTCAGCTTGTTAAGCAACATCTAAACCAGTTTATGTGATCCAAGCTGAATTTTTGAATTAAACCAAATCATTTTTCAACTAAACATTAGCACCCAATGATGACTGTCTACTTCATATAAAAAAAAAACCCTTTTTAAGTTACCAATTGGGATTCGAAGCTGAGTACGATTATATACTAGCTCGTTCAACTAAACCCAGAATTGGTAAACACCGAACGCAAAACAACATATTAACAGTACCTTCTCAACAGCATGAAGCGCCGCCCCATGGCCACCAACGCCAGCTCCAATGATCAACAAATCATAATCGAACGATTTAGGAGGAGTCCCATTATCTGAGACAGCCGATACTTTCTTTGAGTATCTCTGTCTAGAAAGCTGGACTCTCTGATGAGTATAATTGTGTTTGAGAGAAGAAACACCAAATGCCTCTCGCCTTAAGCCACAGAAGCGAAGATTCAAAGACCCAGCAGTAGTGACCGGAACACAGTGGGAAGAGTGCTGTGATCTGGAAATGGTGGCAGCAGAGGAGCTGGGAGAGACTGAGAGTGAGAGCGAGGACTGCATTTTGGGGCAAGAGAGAGGCAGATAAACACTAATGGCGGAAGAAAGAGGAAGAGAAAGATCTGAGGATGAAAATTTATGTGAAAAAATGAATGCTTTGGAGTAATATGTAAAGGGACCTCGACTTGTCCGATGTGAGTGGGAAGAATCAGCGGAGATATCAAAGAGCGGCGGATAAACCACTTTTTCTCTGCTTTGCAACCTGCGTTGTTACTTAATACCCTGCTGTCCCTCTGCTTATTTGTCAGTTCATGTAACAATCGTTGCTCCATCCAAATTTGTTTACATTCCATCATATCAAAAAAGAAGGAAAAATTCCAACATGAAACATATATATCCATCAATTTTATTTTATTTTTAACGCAGGAATATCCTCACATTAGCAGTATAATTATTCACAATTTAAGAGTAAGAACACACACATATTTTAATTTTTTTTCTGCATATTCAAACACTTGGTTTAATAAGAAAATATTTGATGTAAAACACTAAAAAGTTGACAATACTAAAAATCAGATGCATTGACATGTTCTTGTTCGAACTCACGTGCAACTATGTTAACATACCGACTTGCTCGGTTATGCTTTATGAAAAAAAGGGATTTTTTTTGCATGCAAGTAACTTCGTGTATGTTGCTTCTCAATATGCACAAACACAATATCTTGGTTTATTAATAGTCTGTTTTTTTTTTTTTTTTCCTTTTTTTTAATATATTTTTTTGGGTTTGTTTATGTAGTGTTCAAGTTTTAGAAACTAAGTTTGACCGAGTTGATGTTATTTATTTACATTTCTCACACTCTACTAGGTATTATGCATGAGAATATCTTAATTTTGTACCAATTGTATGCCATCCACCAATTAAATCGAGCACGTTGAATTGAGGTACCAAAAAAAAAAAAGAAAAAGGAAAGGGTTTCTTGGTGCTCAAGGGTTTATTGGGTTCAGTTTGGGCTACTCTGAGTGGTTTAGTCTTCTTTTCCATTTTCCTAAAACGATGTCGTTTTATTGCCTCGTAATGAACATGCTATGCCTTTTGGGTCATAAAACTTTCTGTTTAAATAGAATTTTGGCTATTACAGTATCAACTGAAAACCCTTTCATAAACTTAGTATTTGAGAACTTATGTTTTGAGTGGACAAATTTAATCTCAAATTATAAGTATGTTGCATTATAGAGTTTTGATTTTTGAAGTTGTATCACTATGTTACCACACTTCCTTTGTGAGAAACTTATGTTTGCATGTTGAGCCCATATTCCATTAAAAATTAAAAAGAAAAACCATTTTGGGTGACTTTCTAGTTTCCTCATATTTTAAGCATTTTTCTTCTTATACTTTGCCAATTTAAAAGCCATTACAATTTTGATTATTGAAATGTTATTTTTTGAATATTAAATATTTAGATTATATTAATGGATATGGATCCTTAGTTTGTTAAACCACACGTTATTGAACAAAATAAGAAAATATGCACTGGACTTGAAAAACAACCTAAGCAAGCTCATTGCCGGATAAAGTCCAATCCAAGGCCACTAATTTGGTTACTTGAATAAATTTGAGAATTGAGGATTTCTTTTTTGACACTAGTAAAATTTTATTCTCACCCCTCATTAAATTTTTTCTTCTTCGTAAAATGTCTTTTTTACACTTGAAACCTAAAAAACTGTCACCTGCCAACATCTCTCACCACTCTTAACGTTCATCTCTCTTAGTATGAATTTGTTATTATTTTAGAAAATGGGCCTCTTATTTGCAGATTAGTGGTCTTGGTTAGTTTGTTTGTTGAAGATCATATTACGTTTTGGATATCGATGGTGTTCATGTGTTTTGAATTCATTTCTAAATTTAATTAAATTCGGATTTTGAAAATTCTAAATTGTCTATTTTCTTTTATGTTGTTCTAAATTTGAAAAATTTGAATTATGTTTTTATGTAATTTTTTTTTTTTTTTTGGTAGTTTTGGATTTTGAGAACTGATAATTTTTGCAATTACAGATTTTGGAGGTGATGGTGGCGAGTGTTATAAAATTACATTCCTTATTTGAAATAAAGACAGTTTCAGATATTACTGATAGAATAGGATGTAATATTTGGAAGGGTTATTTTAGTAAATTTATACACAAAAAAGGTGGGGTGAGAATAGGAAATATTGGGAGTTGAAAGTCTGAACTGGATCGGGTAGCCCGGATTGACACCGCGAAAAAGTCAATGTGGTATATGTAATTTCAGCAGAACCTCAGAGGCAATGCTGGAATTGGACAGTACTAATACATGCGCAATGGTTTCTACTCTTCTTTTGCTTAATCGAAGGTCGGGGACACAATCTTGCACAGAGGAAGAATATTAAAGGAGAGAGAGAGAGTTGTTGAACAGAGAGAAGGGAGAGAGAGTCGAAAGTTCGCGCTACTGCTTCAATGGCAGTTAGGGTTTCCTGTTGATCCCCCGAAACTTAATTCCCTTGCTACAATTCTTTTCTCTCTCCTCCTTCTCCCCAAAGCCCTAATTTTAAGCCCCCAGCTTCACTTGGATTACATATTCTCTGGTTTTACTTCCAATTGTGAACTGCCCATAAAGAAGCTGTGATGGGCGCGCCAGAGAAATCACAGGCCAACGCTAATTCGATGCAGGTAAGTGTGCTTTATTGTAATCTTTCTTAGCTTTGCCCTAGATTCTAGTGAATGTTGATTTTTCGGTTTGAATGTTGTTTGGAGTTTGAAGTTTCTGGTTGTCGTCCATATTCGTAATTGAATCTTAGTTGCGTCATTATATTCTTGATTTAATTTAATGGAGTTAAGTGTTAGTGTTTGTAATTCGGTCCTTTGGACTAGCTTTTCTTGCCTATCAGTGGGTTCTTGTTATGTTTGTTTCTTTGGTTTCTCGAGCAGCTTTTTAGCAGTTATGTTTTATACAGTTCATTTCTTGGCTGGTATTTTAGACACAAAAGGTGAAGAAGTGGAGTTGTAGGAAGGTGCAGGAGCTTGAATGCCCGTAATTTATTGTGATCACACAACGTGATCGTTGCTTAATTTATATAAAATATGCTTCGTATCGCTGGGGATAAATGGGATGTTGACTTCTACCAATTCGAAAGTTAGGCAGAAGAAACTTATTTGGAGGTTAGATTAGAGCTTTTTGTGGCTGATTCACCAGGAATGTACATTGAATTAGTTATCTTAAGTTCCCACATGAATAGCGGGAATTCTAGGAACTTTTTTGTTTTTGTTTTGTTTTTTTTTTTTTAAATTTTCAGTAACATCGCATTGGGTAGTTGCAGAATAGACATATACTTTAGGATTTTCCCTCATATGACCACCTAACTAGTATGTAATAGGGTAAAAAGAATGATCCTGTCCAGTCTAGAATTCTCACTTGGAGAACAGGTTCAGATTTGGGCCTCGTTTAGTTAACCTTTTTTTGGCACATAATGATTTCTGTTTGATATTTTAACTGTTCAGATAGCTTTTGAAGAATGACTAGCTGATCAATAATCTATCTTCAGCTTAATTTGAGAAGAAATTTTAGGAAAAAAGGTATGGCTGTAAGTTCTTGCAAAATACGTTTTTGGCTTAACAAGGAAGCTGAAAAATTATCCTTGGACAAAATCACAAAATACTCATAATGGTTTGTGTATCCTGCATGAGAGCTTTTCCAAAAAGCTTTTCTCATGTAATCATTTGTATAAAAAATTGTCGAAGCAGGGCCTTGTGTTTAGAAAAAGTGTTATAAAGATTGAAAAATATTCAGAATTGAAGAGTGACATGCCTTGATTAGTTCTATTGTATCATTTTAGTTAGGGGTGCTTGGAAGTGGGATATTGGAGAACGATAGGTGAGGTTAGAGCGAAGAATAAGGAGAGGTCAAAGACGTATATTTATGGTGCTTGATTTTAAATATAAGTTAGCGGAAGGATAGTAGAATTCTTTTACACTTGATTTATACTATTGAGGAAAGGGGAATAAAAGGAAATTGTATTTATAATATAGTACAGCTTAACAGTAAAATGGTAAATGTATGCTTATTGGTATTATTGTAACTCTCCCTCCCAATTTTGCTAAGGTTTTTTTTCTCCCCTTGGAATTGTGGAAGAGGTTTATTGAGAATGTATTGAAAATTATCTACTGATATTAGTCCTTTGTGCTCATAGATTATTCTCAACCAAGAAAGAAACTGCTTTTAGTTGTGTAATTTGCATTTCTGTTCCTCATCTTCCTTTTATCCTTCTAATTTTACTTCAACTGTAAGAGAAATTTGTTATTGAGCATATCATCATTTCATAGACACCACGGTACTGTTTCAATCTTGCTAGCAGTTGTCTGGCTGTCCCATGCTTTGCATTTCTCCCATCTCTCCATGAAGTTAATTATGAAGGAAAAACGGAAAGAAAGTCAAAAGTTGTCTGAGTGGATGCATTTTATTCTAGATACCTGTTTACAAGAATAGTTACTTATTTCATAAGTGTGATCAGTTGGCTGCTTTAGCTTCAATCAAATTTAAATGAATATATCTAGTGTATTTCTTTGTTATTTATGTTATAGGCCTTTAATAAATCTATACATTTGGGAACTCTTGCTTAATTGAAATGTGATCTTAACAGCATTGTTTCTATATTGATATCTGGAGTTGGTGAGAGATCTATGCTACTGATTGCTTAGTCTTTTCTTATTAAATTTCAGCGTGTCAAGGTCTACCGTCTGAATGAGGATGGGAAATGGGATGACCAAGGAACTGGGCATGTTACGATTGATTATATGGAGGTTTGTACATATTGTGAATAAGGCATTTCATTCGAAATTAACATGATATTACATAAGCATGCCTGTTTCCTTTTGTTTTTGTTTTTTTGGGTGGTGGTGGTGCATCCCTGTAATATGTTTTTGTGTATGCTGAAAGGCTCTTGTCACTTAAGAATTTGTTAAATTATATTCTCCTTAAGGATCTGTTGTCCTTTTTTGCCTTAATATTTTCTGTTGTTATCAGAAAAAAAATATATTCTCCTTAAGAATCAGTGATGGGCACTGCTCTCAAACTTTTACTTACTGCTATATTTCTGCCCTTGCTGCAACTTAAGAAATGTTTCGATTTAGAGTTGAAGTCAGTTGAGTATTCATTAGGAATTATGCATTTAATGTGTATGTTACTATATCTGAATACATGTATAGTTGAATTTTTTTTTTTTTAGTAATTGGACAATCTGAGTCACCTTGCCTTATTATTGAATTAAAATTTTTTTGCTGCAGCGATCAGAAGAGATGGGTTTATTTGTTTTTGATGAAGAAGACAATGCAACCATACTTTCGAATCGAATCAGTTCTGATGATATTTACAGGAAACAAGAAGGTAATTGGTTGATTTTGATGTTTTCCTTCTCAATAATGGCTAATATGTGATTCATTAGTGCTTGAAATGTGAGTTTCCATTGTATTTCCTCTGTTTGATGGTAGAGAAATTTTGGTTCTTCAGATACAATCATCTCATGGAGAGATCCAGAATTTGCTACAGAACTGGCGCTTAGCTTTCAAGAGACCAGTGGGTGTTCTTATATATGGTAACAAAGGAACATTAGTGTTTAATTAAGTGTCTCTAGCGGTCTTTCTTCCAGCTTTTCTTGGATTGAGTTTAATTTCTATGCTTGTTTATTCAGGGACCATATTTGCAGTGTACAAAGGAACATGCATTTCAATACTCTAAATAGTAAGTATACTTTGTCAAACTGTCTATCAGAGTGTGCATATGTGTCTATTGCTGAACAAGAATTTTATCAACTTAATAATTATAAAAATTGACTCTTAGGAGTGGGTGATTGATTTTTCTGTTCCCCCCCCCCCCCCCCTCTTCTCCCCCTCCCCAAAAAAAGGAAAAAGGAATTTATTTAGGGTTTGGAGATTGGTAGAGGTATTTATTTGGTCTATAAAGTAGATCGAGTTGGAAAATCACTAATTTTGATGCCAACTCTCTTATACTGAAAAATTGTTCCTGTATCGCGTGCACTAGTCTTCCTTTAATGATGGACAATATGAGCCTGATGCACTAGTTCATGAAACACCATTTTTACTTGTATAGACTTGTATTATTACAGCATATGTCTCCCTTATTCACTATCTGGCTTGGTCTAGATCTCCATTGTTGAATTTTTGACAGACAAGTGCATTTGGAAAGATTTGATCTTTCATGTCTCTGCGTCAGCTGTCAAAATTCTCTCTAGAGGTTGCCTTTAAGGGGTAAAAGGGAGCAAAAATGGTTCAAGTGCAAAAAAGAATTAAGATTATCGGATTTATGATATTTTACCTCTGGAACTATGGTTTTTTCTATGCTTTTGAATGTAGAATCATTTCTCGAGAGGTTGGATTTTAGCAGTTTCCTTTTCTAGTTTATGTACTTCATTGACCCTTGGTTTTACTTTTCAGGTGATGCGTTTAACAGTGTAACCAGTGAGTTGAGGGAGTTACCTGCGGTTGAGCTGTCCACACTTCCTTTAATTCTTAAGGTTTGGATTATGAAATAATTCTCTGTTTTCTGCTTTTTGTTTATGTATTTCTTTACCTTCTAAGTTCCTAGAGAGGATAACCAGATTTTCTTTGGTGGCACTGTTTGTGTGATCATTTAACTTACTGGTAACATTTTAAAAAACTCTAGCAGTTCAATTGTTATTGGTGGTGGTTTAAAATTATGTATTGAATTTAAGTGTGTGTTTAGTGCTAAGACCATATTTATGAAGGGAGTGTATATTTGCTTGTAGTTTTTAAAGGGTGATAACATTGTTTTTGCAAATACCCTCTTATGCTCCCTCCCCAAATTTAAACATGAAGGCTCTTGGAATTGGGGAACTCCTGCAGTTGTATGTAGTTTGTTGTGTGTATGTATATATGTATCTATCCATGCATTTAGATATATATGTGTGTTTGTGTGATGTGTGTTATTTTTTTGGTATTGGTTTTTTCTTCATTTTCCTCAAATTAAAGCAACTTTGCAACTTTCTCAGTGGTAGTTCCAGGGATGAGTTGAATTTAGTCCTGCGCTCTTCAGTTACCAGTTAGCACCATTCTTTTGTTGTGGAAATTCACATTTTCCTTAGAAGCTTCATAATGCATCATTTCCATTTTGCAGACTGTGGTAGAGAGTGGCATTGCGGATCAGGTGCGGCTCATGGATCTAATACTTAGTGATGTAAGTCTTTATATACCATCTCTTGTTTTTGTGCATGGTGTTGTTATGTTTTTGTGGAGTATTCTTTATATTATGCATTCATTTTTCATAAGTCTGGAAATTGAGAATATTTGAAGTAATCAATCTTCTGCTTGAAAGAATAAGATTGATATATAATTATTTAAGTCATGTAAGACTTGTTAGTAGTTATAATTGTTTCATTTTATGAAAAAAGATGTTTTATAAAAATGATCATCATTCATCATTGCTTGGACAAAACTATTTCTTTTGTTCGGTGACTTCATCTTGAAATAAAAGCCGGGGAGGACTCATTACTTTTTATCATAAAGGGTTTGAGGCAGATTTGTGATAATTTTCTAAAAAGAAAAAGCATATTTTCTGATGAGATTGTGTTACTTAACGTTTTTTCTGTATAGGATACATGAGTTGAGGAAGATTGTGTCTTAATGATGATGGTCCTCTTGATTTCCACTAGCACTATTGTAACCATATGCTATTTACTACTATATCTACTTTTTACACCATAAGCTTGGTTATTTATTGTCTTTTTGGTTCTGTTTATTTGGATAATCTTTTTGTGAACTCATCCTTTTTTCCATCGTATAACTTTATATTTTCATGTCTTTCTCCAATGCAGCAAGAATTTTTCCAAAAGCTGTTGGAACTATTCAGAGTTTGTGAAGACTCGGAAAATATGGATGGCCTTCATATGATTTTCAAAATAGTCAAAGGAATCAGTCAGTATTAATTTTTATCTATTGATTCCAATCTGTGCTGTTAGTTCTTTTTTCTTTCATCATTTCTGAGATATGTTTGTTTTTCTGCAGTTTTGCTCAATAGTCCACAAATTTTTGAGAGAATATTTAGTGATGAATCGATTATGGACATTATTGGTGTCCTTGAGTGTAAGTTTATATTTGAGAAACTTATTTCTTGTGCATATATACATATATTACAGTTTTTTCTTTTCCTGTCAAGCAAACCCTTCTGGAAACGAAATTATCTTTATGATATCTTGCTTGTGTTTTAGTAGTCCTTACCTTGTATTAGATGTTGTGTTAAACTTCACAGCAGATGTATTTGATTTTAAATGGTTTCCTTTCTTTTTATATTCATTTTCTTTTCAAAATTTTTAAGACTTCTGAGCGACTTTTCTATTGCAATATGTAGATGATCCAGAGGTTCATCATGTCCAACACCATCGTAATTTCTTAAAAGAGCATGTTGTTTTTAAAGAGGTATATTCTGTTAATTGGTTATTTCTATATTAATAATTTGGGTGGTACCTTGGTGGGTGGAAGTGTAGAAGCATGAAAAACTTACTTTTATGTAGAATTTTTTATGTTTTCTATTGTAGGCCATACCTATCAAAGATCCTCGTGTGCTATCAAAGATTCATCAGACATACAGAGTTGGTTATTTGAAGGTCTGTTTAATACCTTGAAGCTTTCTTATTGCTGATCACTTTCTCTTCTAGTGCGATTCTTACATTTCCTTACCACTTTCAGGATGTTGTTTTGGCTAGAGTATTGGATGAGGCCACTGTTGCAAGTCTTAATTCCATAATACATTCAAACAATGCCATTGTAAGATACGATCAGTATAAAAAGAAAACTTACCTTTTGATATATTGAGATTATTTTTATCTTTGACTGCTTTCTTCTTTTGTAGGTTGTTTCTTTGTTAAAGGATGACAGTACATTTATCCAGGAGTTGTTTGCTAGGTTAAAATCACCCACAACTTCTCCAGAATCGAAGAAAAATTTGGTGAGTCATCTTATTGAGAATATTGTTTTCCTGGCCTTTCATAGTTATGGTAGTGCTACTGTGCAAATTCCAGCATGAGATTTTTATTTCAGAAATTAAAGTATACCTCCTTTAGGGGATGTAGCTCATTTTATGTGGTATGACGTTGGTGTAATTTTACTTGAAGAAGTAAAGGAATCCAATATGATGTTATTCTAATGAATGGTCCTTGTTCTCCTTTAAATTTTATTTAGGTTATAAATGATTCAGTATATATTTTTCTGCAAATAATTTCTTTTCTTGAATTTGATTTGTTTCTAAGTTTTGGAAAAACTATATTTTATAATGTCTAAATTGCTTTAGCTTATCAAATTTTGGAAAACCTAGAATGTTGATCAGATCAACTTACTGCTTCTGACATAAGCAAACATATGACAAAATCCTTGTTCTAAAGTGTTATAATTCATAGCATTATGTGTGCTGTTATACCATACTGCGATTAATTTAGTGAAGGCATCTTTTTTGGACTAGTTTTTAACTTAGTTGTCACAGTACATGTCAACTAATTTGGGTAGTACTGTGCCCGTTTTTATTGTTTACATCTTTGTAATCTAAAATGCCTGTTTTGGTTGTAGAATTTGTAAAGATAAATTCCTTATTCCCTAACCACCTCCAATCTTTTTCTTAGATAAAAAGTTATCTTATCCGTAAGAAGAAAGAAGGAAGACAAGTAAATGGGAGGATAAGTTTCTAATTGAAGAATAAAGTTAAATAGGAGGGTATGCTACCTCATGAACAATAGTAGAAAGAAAACAGGGAAAGCAATATAACCCGTCAAATTAATGAATCTCTCAAGCCTTTCATCTTAAAGGAACATGAAAAGATGGTAGAAGTCTTTGCATCGGGGAACACTTTTGCTTACTTGTTGCTTGATATGTCCTTAGAAAACAAACAAAAATGTCTCCATCTTTCATTTTCTTAAAAATAAATATATTTGGACGCAAGATAAGGGAGTGAGATGGGAGAGACTTGGTTGAGTAAATACACTGTTATTAGAATTGCGTATCGCTTCAACTTTATGCAAAATGTTGATATTGTGAATATTTTCCTATGAAGTGTTGTCTTGGTTGATGCTCCTAATATTTTACTGCTGATCATTAATTTTGTGTACACACACATATATTTTGCTTTTGTATGGGACGGATAGGTCTATTTCTTGCACGAGTTTTGCAGTTTAAGCAAGAGCTTACAGATGGTCCAGCAGCTCCGACTTTTCAGGTATTTTATACCCGCAACAGTACATCTTATTATCAAGCCTATTTTATGGCTTCATTTCTTTTGTTTAATTTTAAAAATAAGTTCGTATTCTTCAAATGTCATATTTGTATTTTAGGCAGTGCTTGATGATACTACCTCTTATGGGCGCTCAATTAATTTTCTTTTCGAGTTGTAATGGTTTTGTTTGTTTGGTTAAGCATCCAGCAAACCAGTGCTGGTTTATTGGTTTCTTTTGGAGTGCTTTATTTTGGAAGGTCGCCAACATCGATGACTCCATATATTTTTTAATCAAAATGTGGATGACTCCATTTTGGTCATTGATTTATTTTATTTTTTTTTGTTTGACTCCCGAGTATCCCCATCACACATTGGTGGTAGGACTAATCTCATTTTGGGAATAGAGCAGTTATAGTTATTCCCCTTTCAATATGTGCTTTCTTGCGGGGTCAAACCCCTTAACCATTGAGCTTAGTTTGCTTATCAATTGAGCCACATCTTGATCAATTTGGTCTTTTATTGTTCACTAAAATATGGATTTTCGTGGGGAAAAACTGTTTAGTGGGAATATATTGGATGTGCATAGTGATCTTTTTCACTTACTTGAAGAACTTTTCAGACTTTTTACTAAACTTGAAACAGCTTGTGACATAGTTATGGAAAGCCATATGTACTGTAGCTTTTGAAAGGAACTTCGATAAGTAATATTATCTTGCAACACTTTTGATATATATCACTTTTACCAAAACTTAAAACTTATCCTTCTATCTCTATTCTGCTATTTATCTTTTCTTTTCCCTGGTCTTGTTGAATCTAATTGTTTATTCGTATCAAATTCTAATGTTTGTAGGGATCTTATGAATGAAGGCATCTTTGACATTATCACTGATGTTTTGCAAAGTCAAGACAAGAAGCTTGTGTTGACTGGGTAATGATGCCCCTATGTCACTGATCTGTAGATAAGTTTTCTGCTTTGACTGTTCTGTTTTAAATTTCTTATGCTTAACTGCTAATAGGCAGTCACTGTGATGGTTGCAGAACAGATATCCTCATTCTTTTCTTGAATCAAGATCCTAATCTTCTGCGTTCCTATGTTGTTCAACAAGAGGGAATTACACTTCTCGGACTTTTGGTATGTTGTGTATGCAAATGAGGCCAATTGTTCTTTTAAGATGATTTGTGTACTGTAAATAAGTAAACCTTGTTGAATGATGTATCTAGAATGTCCTTCCTTGCTCTCCCTTGGTTTGAAACCAGAAACCGATTGTGCTGATTGCAGCTATTTTGTGCTTGTCTGGCTGTGTGTTTGATAGAAATCTGGGAATAAATTGATCTAGAATGGATGATAGGCTGTGTTGTGATAATTAAACTGACATATGACAGTGAAGGACTGAGGACTCAGCTATTTAGGACAAGATTCATATTTGAGTATTTAGATGAATTTGAGACTTGCATGGTACATTGTTTTATTGGTTAAAGTTGATTCTGTGCCAAAGGAAAGTAACCAAAAAGTAACACGATGGATTGTTTTGACAACATAACGGGCTACTGCTAAAGGTAACTTTTGGCATTTGATTGGTTGTTAGGGTAAGAGATAGAGGATTTAATCTGAAGAAGACAAGCTTCTGTTCAGATAAAACAAGGAAAAAAGCTTCATAGCTTCTGAAGTTCTTCTTAGAACTGATCATTATTTGAAAAATATGAGCTTGACAATGACATGGGTGGAGTTTCTGCTACTTACCCTTTCATATCGAACATCATAAAACCCGCTAGACTCAAATTGGCATAAATCTTGTGATCAAGAACAGCCTATGAGCAGAGTCTACTAAAATGCTAAATGTTTTATAAAATTGAAGCTAAAGAAAGCTAGACAGAGTTGACCCTTCAGTTTCTATACAGTAAACTTATCATGAAGGCATAATGGTAGGCAACCAACTTATGGTAATACCTATACTGAAATCTGTACCTAAAGCAGACACATTTCAATGTTTCGCTGTTCTTCCTACATTTTTCTTCATCTTCTTTTGTCCTGTATCTCCGAGATTGGAAATGTATAGAACTAAAGGTACAAAATTGTAGATACTAGATATGACTTAAGAAAATAGAAGTGAAGGAGGCTGGTCAAAGGAGGCTCTGCTGCTTTGAACTTTCCACATAAAATCCAGTTCTTTTTCTGAGTTTCCATCACCTTATCCTTCTGTTTATCATCTTAAATGTGTTACTTGAATGTTCTTTTCTTCCTTTTTAGCATTAGGATATTATGTCTTATAATATATTAGAACCCTCTACTTGTCTGCTAATGAAGCTACCCTTAATTTTGATTTGGTCTGGTCATTTCTCATCCTTTGACTTATGGATATGTTCATAATCTAACCCTTTGCTGCATTTGTAATTTTTACAAGTACTCTCTTGGTGGCCAAATCATGAAACATAGCGAGAAGTCTAGAAACCTTTAAAATTTATCATTAAGCTTCAAGGATTTTCTTTTCGCCTAAAGCATAGATGCAATTCCTTCTCTTTGTTCACTATGCCCTTGTTCTTCTAAATATGATCAAGTGAGATGCCTACTAATATAAAATTCTTGTTGAGCCATCTATTGTTTTGATACTGTGTTCGACATTGATTTAAAAGAAGTACATCAATACTGTTGCTCATTTCCAAATGGATGAAATACAAAATTGTACTAGTTATTGTTGTCAATCCTGTAGAACCAGTGGAGAATCTATTGTGCAGAAAACGTGGAATAATAAAAAGTGTTGCCCCTCAATTTTAAGAGTATATTCTTTAAAACAAGTAAGTTGTCAAGGTTATATGCAGGGTCTACATCGCTTTTGATCATTGACAGTTGGGAAATTTGCTCTTGTGATGCTTTGTAGCATCCATTTGTTGCTATATTATTATTTTATTGATGGATTCTTTGAAGGCTTGCGTGTCACATATTTATTACTTGTTCTGTCATATACAGGTTAAAGGAATGATAACAGATTTTGGAGATGACATGCATTGCCAGTTTCTTGAGATTCTTCATAATTTATTGGACTCAAGCACACTGTCTGGAGCGCAGGTTTCTGTTTCTGTTGGTTTGTTTGTTTTACCTGTTTATTTGGTCTTGCTACGTAGCTGAATTTTAAATGCTTTTTGGCTAAAACATTTTGTTACTTTCATGTAGTTCTATTTCATTATTCTCTTTGAATATTCATGGATGTTGGTTTAATGTCCAGACACAAGTTGTTTTGCAATACACACTTATGGTTTTTTGTTTTGTTTTAGGCAACACGTTTCTTGTTAGTAATCTTTAGCTTTTAGATTTTCATTTAGTAATATTTGTTATTTACATTTTTGCTTTTGCTATTAGACCCATGTTCTTCAAATTGAATTTTTTGGGATTGTGGGAACTTGGTTTCCAGGTTTACAATAGGTCTTTTTGTTGTGTTGGATATAATATAAAAACCACTCTTGGGGTTTCTCCTAAGAGCTTAAGCTTTTAAAATGAATTGGTTCTTGATATGGTATTAGAGCCTCCTTGACATTTGGGTCAGGAGATCAAATCCCCCTGCCACCTCTATTTTAATTAAATCAACATTTCAGCACATGGCAAGGGAGGGCTTGTGCTTTGTTTATGCTTTAAGCCCAAAGGGCTTTCGTGTGTGGGGGTGTGTGTTGGATATAATATGAAAACCATTCATGGGCCTTCTATTAATAGCTTAAATTTTTGGGATGAATTAGTTTTTGACATGTTGATTGTCACAAGTATTTTCCAATCTTCTTGCTTTGTGATAACTTCCCATTTGGGGTCGATGCATTTGAGTTTGTTCTTGCAGGTGTAAATTTTGAATCTTGAGTTCTGTTTAATAATATTTCTGCTGAATTGTTGGAAAAACTTGTCAGTAAAAGTTTCACGTAAGAGTAAAGTCTCTTTCTAGGTTTGTTGTTTGGCATTCCTGGACTTGTATATTGAGTATCTTAATTTGTTCTTACAGAGGGACACTATTATTGACATTTTCTATGAGAAGCATTTGGGTCAACTGATCAAAGTAATAACAGAATCCTGCCCTTCACAAGATGTTAATCAAGCAAGCAGCGAATCAGTGGATACTGGCAAAAGAGTTGACTATCAAAGTGGGACAAAGCCAGAGATTTTATCAAACATTTGTGAATTACTATGCTTTTGTGTCCTACATCACCCGTACAGGATAAAGTGTGTGGATGATCCTTCCTTTGCAACACTCAGAAATAACATTTCAACCTCTAATTATTAAGTTGTGAACTTGGGGTGCCTGTTTGCTTTTTACAGGTGCAACTTTCTTCTAAATAATGTGATAGACAAAATTTTGTTGCTGACTCATAGAAGAGAAAGATACTTGGTGGTTGGTGCTGTCCGGTTTATGCGTACTATTCTTTCCCGCCATGTAAGTGGTAGCATTTGTGCAATACTACATTTTGTTATATTGTTGGTAAAATGTAATATGAATTTCAGAGTACATTTTTATACCAGGGTGAAGCTATTGACCGCTGTTGCTAGTGATTCAAGAGTGAGTGTGGTTCAAAGTTTGATGATAATCTATGTTTCTCATAATTCTGATTGACTTGTTTTTCCTTATGTGAGTGGTTCAAATTCAAGGAATATCAATGTTCGAAAAAACTAGAAAGGAGAGCACTATATATTTGGTTAAAGCTTTTTTTTTTTTTTTTTTTCTGAGTATTAATTAGATAATTTCATTTAAATACTATTTCTTCTATATTGTTTTTTTTTTGGGTAATAATTTTAGTACTTTTTAGTAATTAGTATAAATTGGTATTTACTAGTTTTATAAGTATATAATTCAAAAAAGATAAAAATACAAAGTTGATAATATTTGAAATTGTCATAAATAGTGTTTTCCTCCACATCTACATCTTGAAGTGTGTGTGGGGAGAGAGGGCGGGGGAGATCAAATTATATATTGTTACAGGTCAAATGATTTAATATTATTTATTGCATGAGCAACCACTGTTGATTGTAGCCTGAAAACTTTTTTTACTTGTATTCCATGTATGATTGCAATTTTGCAATAAATCGTATTCATAAAGTAGCTAAAGAAAATTTGTGAAGCTGAATGGCTCCTGTTGCTTGCATAGTTGAAAATAGTTGGTGTATTATTATTTATCTTTCAAGTATCATCCCACTTTTGCAAGGATGTTTTCTGTCAGCCAGAATATATTTTCTTTTTGAGAAATCTGATTACTCTAAGGTTGCTGTGTTGAATTGTGTAAATAATTTATATTGTTAGTGCTGCAATGTTTCTGTTTTTTGGTTTTAGAGCATGGCATATTCGTATTTTGTTCTTACTGTTGTTTCTATATTTGTTTCTAGGATGTTTATTTTCAATAAGTTTGCAGGTTCATTTGGCTGAATATTTCAATTGTCTTCCCCCTCCCCAACCCCCCAAATGTAATTCTTGTTTCCTGCAAATTTTGTGTGGATGACTCCTTTTATGTGTTATCTAACTGCTTGGAGTGTGAATCTGCAGGATGAGCATCTGATAAATTATTTTGTCAGGAACAACCTTCTCAAACCAATTGTAGATGCTTTTGTTTCTAACGGAAATCGTTATAATCTGCTCAATTCTGCAGTTTTAGAACTTTTTGAATATATCCGGAAGGTACCCATCTTTTACATCTATTCACTGAGTCAGCGTGGGTGTTATTTTCCTGAAGCAATTTTAAATTGACGATGTTAAATCATGTAGGAGAACCTGAAATCATTGTTGAAATATATAGTTGATTCTTTCTGGGACCAGTTGATGAAATTTGAGTATTTGTCATCCATTCACTCGTTGAAAGTGAAATATGAGCAGGTATTCCCCCTTTTGTTTTTCCCATGTCTTCTGGTTTAAGCACATAGATCTGAACTTACTAGTTTTCTTTCAGTGTCTTGATAATGGTGGGATGAAAGGTACTTCTAATGTGACAGACTCCCGAAGAAGAATTGATGAGCGTGCTCTCGAGAAAGAAGAGGAAGACTATTTTAATGAGGACAGGTACTTATCTTTTTTGAGCATTAATTGTGATTCTATATGTCTAGCATGGAGTCTCAACTGTGGTTATTTTATCAGTGATGAGGAGGACACAGCTTCTGCTTCCATTCCACGTAGTCAGAAAGGACAGCAGCAACAACCTATTTCCTCTAACGGAGTTGCTGCAAGCTACTCACAGTTAAGGTAGATTAGTTTTTCCTTTTATTTTGGTAATTTGGTTCTGTAGTCCATCTGGTATGATGTAATGCCTTCATTTTGATCTTCAGTCCAAGGTCTGGTGGACTGGTTGACTATGATGATGATGAGGATGATGAAGACTACAGACCACCGCCAAGGAAGCAGCTGGAAGCTTCTGAAGAAGACGAAGGAATTATGGAGTCTCTTAGGGTGAAGAGGAAATTGCCTTCCAAAGATAAGGAGCCTGAGTTTGTGAAGAAGCAGAAGTTGTCTAAGAATTCAAAGTCAAAAGATAGCGTTTTTGCTGCCTTGTGTTCAACTCTGAGCCAGGCTGTGCTACCTGGTAAGAAAATAGCAATCAATGTACATGGAAGTCCTCGGACAGCCGAGGGAAGAACGAGCTCAAGCGAAGACAGCCAAGAAAAGGCACCAAATGTTTCTAGAATCGGTTCTGATAATAGCAGCACATCAACTGAAGAGAACCCTGTTGAGAAAGAAACTGCCGCTTCTAGAAACTGTTCTGATCGCTTGCATGGCTCTTCAGATAATAGACAGTTGGGTGGAGAGGACCGTCCACTGGTTCCCCCGAAATCCTCACCAGAGATGGCTGTAAATGGATCATAGACTTTTAGAACCATAGGCACCAAGCAATTAATTCTGTTGACATATAAATTAGCTGGTGGGGAAGCAGTTGCTGACAACCAAAGCAATAGTTTTGAGACAAAGGAGTTTTACCTACAAGGGGTTAATACTGGTTATGCCTTCCATCGCGGACATGTGGGGATACTGTACAGTGCAACTCAGACGGGAATATATTAACAAAGTGGACTGTGCTCCTCTCCTTCAGTTGGCTGTTTTGGGCTTTTTAGCTCTGTTATTGCTTCTGTGTAAACATTCATCAGCATTAATCTTCTTTCCTTTTCAGCTCTCCATTTTTTCACTTCCTCCAGCCTTTTTTTAACTGTCATAATTTCTGCCAGAACGGGGGAAAAGGAACTATCCTATAATCATTATTCCCCTTTTTTCAGTTTTTTTGAGCTGTGTTAGAGGGGCACAAATGACTGCTCTGCACAGGTTTTCCTTTTCTGTTTACTTTTGTGGTGGATGTGGTTATAGGTGAATGTGCAGTGAGTTTGTAGGGCCAATTTCCCCATTTTTCACAAATGTAGTGGTAGGGGAAAAACATTATCCTTTGTAAATCTGCGTTTGACCCTTTTATGCATGCAATGGACTTCTAATGCATACACTTCTTTCTGATGTTACCCTCGTTGGGTGCTTTTACTTGTAAAGCCATTTAATGAAACCCTTTCTCTTTAAGAATTCTGTTTCAATATGTAACTTTTCTTTGTTATTGTTTCATATAATTGTGAAAGTTTTTGGATTTGTTTTTATTTTATTTTATTTTTCTTCTAGTTTCAAATCTAAAACACAGCTAAAAAATTCTGAATTCGGCTTCAAGTAAATTCCATCGTCCCCAAAATCACCATCATTGAGGATTTTTTTTTTTTCCAACGTAAGTTGTGTATAATATTTAACATTGACTAAAATTTGGAGCTATACATTATTTTTTCCCTTGAAAATGTTTTTTATTTCCTAGTACAAAAGAGGACGGGAAAAAAATAAAAAACCTACACCCTTAAGAAAGCTACCTATGAACTATCAGCAAGCAACTGCAAGTGAGGAGATTGAAAGTGAAGCCAGTCAGGAGGAGGCTGAATGAAAGTAAGCACCACAGGTTAAAAAGTATTATAATGTATTTTTGTTTGGCTAATGGTACTTAAACTTGCATAGTGAGATTTGAGATTTGAGATTTGAGAGTGACTGGGTCAGAGCTGGTAGCAAAGAAAACGAAAATTGAGATCTGTTTACAATTCAGTGAAAATACTAAAAACACGTGGCAAATCCATAGGAATGCATTGCCACGAAGTGTGCACTACATTTATTTAAATGCGGCCACGTGTGAGCCATCCAAACACGTGTCCTTAAGGGGAGGAACCCTTATTCTGATCACTTTGTGAGTGGCACTCTCTTCGTTCCTTCGATTTTTTTTCTCACTTGTCCATTTGCTCTCTTCTGTTGTTTCCTTTGAAGAGCCATTGTTAACATATTGAACTGTAAATTAAGATGAGTAGTAATAACTTGGAAACACGATCTCTGCTTGATGAGCTTCGTAGCTTTGATAAAGGTGGATTCTTGGACCTTGGCCATCCTCTCCTCAACCGCATCGCTGAGAGCTTCGTCAAAGCTGCCGGGGTTCTTACTTTAACTTTCTCTCTGTCTGTTCTATATATGCATGCCAAATTTTTGTTTTAATGACTATTAAATTACGCTCGCAATTCTAACAGATAGGAGCGATCCAAGCTGTGTCCCGGGAAGCTTATTTCACGGCTGTTGAAGGTTCAAGATTTCCACTAATTCTTCTTTTACATTCTTTTTTGCCTTTATTGTAATGATGATACATTTATTACATCTTATGGCTATTACCCATTTTGGAAACTAATCGGTATTTACTATTTGCTATTTTAATATTACTATATGCTTATGGATTCGTAGGTACCGGGCTTGAAAATGGGGATGGTATGCCAACAGAGGTTTCGGGTGCCAAGAAACATCGATTCCCAGGTCTCAAAGGTATACCATCCATCTTGTCCTATTAATATTTGAATCATTGCAGACTCTGAATAATAACTAGTAATCACTTTGTATTATTATTACCCTTAGCAGTTTACTCTAATAAGATGCAAATATCGATAAAGAAACTAGTTTCTACCAGTTTTGTTGTTGGTTTAGTTGGTGCGAAATTGCCTGCCCATGTAATGTTCCCGGCTAAAAGAAGGGAATCCATGGGAAGAGATATAATATATAAACGTCATTGCTTTCAATTACTCATAAACTTTAAGTAATTATTTCTTGCTCTTTTGTTTTGCACATGCAGGAGAGACCAGCAATAAATCCCTTGAGGCCATGGTGAGTTTACAAACATTGTATGAATTTATTTTTCCTACTAGAAATTTAAGAGCCTTGCATTATTGCCTTGGTTTTGGTTTCCACTAATAAACTTGCAGCTAAGCTAAAGTAAGCAAGACTATGCATGTCTTAAATTTTGTTTGTTTTTCCTTCCTCAGGTGAAGAATACAGGAAAGGAGTCCTTACAATGGGGTAATAATCTACTCCTTCAACCTAAAAGGACGTTGTTTTAAATTTTAATAGATGTTGATTTGTTGATGAATAGTGATTGCATCTAGTTGTCATACGGATTATAGTTATCAGAGTTGAAAATGGAGTACGTTTACAGTTTCAGTTCTGAGATGCTTGTATTTGCGCTATTGAGAAGAGGTTTTGTTTTTCTTCGATGAAGATTATCTAGATGATTGGCAGTGTTAAAACCTTATCAACTTCTTCCGAAACGCAGGATTGGCTGCTGGAATGTATTCAGGTCTAACATATGGGCTGAAGGAGGCTCGTGGAGCACATGATTGGGTAATATTTTAAATGATAATATATACTCTTCGTAAACGGGGAATAACATGTTTCATTATTTAGTACTTTGAACCATATTTATTGCTTAGTAGCTTAAAGTTTAAGGAATAGTATGTTTCATTAATTTGTACTTTGAACGACAGTAATTGCTTATTAGCTTGAAGTTTAAGGAATTTTGATTATCTATAAAATTGTATTAAATGTTAAATCACCTTTTGTTATTCACCTCTCATGATGATTTTGTTTCTGATCATCACTAAAATCTGAGGACTTCATTGTTTCTGTTTGGTGCAGAAAAACAGTGCAGTTGCAGGAGCAATTACTGGTGCAGCACTTGCACTGACCTCAGAAGACTCCTCTCATGAGCAGATTGTGCAATGTGCTATCACTGGAGCTGCGATTTCCACTGCTGCAAATCTTCTCAGAGGGATATTCTAGGCTGACGCCTAGCTTGTTGAAATCGGCTTTTAGTATTAATAAATACCTCTGTTTTTTTTTTTTTTCTGAGTCGTTACAGTTAGTGGTACATGTTAAAGTTTTCACTTGCAAGGAGTTCCTTTTGACTTTTGTTCTTCCCATTAATGACTTTCTTGCCAAATTAAGGCTTTTGAATTCATGCCTGAGTAAGCTTCCTTTCATGTTATTAACACACTTCTAGTTTATACATTAACCATGCACTCTCAAACTTGAAATATTAAGTATCTGATATGCTCTGGTAGTGTAATAAAAAGAGGCTCTCTAAACCCTTCTATTATGTTAATAAAGCTGCGTTTAATTTAATTACTTGTTCTCAGCATGTTGTCTCTTGGAATCAATGGCTGTGGAGCTGGCCTTAGGACCTTCTTCAATGCATTTCATTCTTTAGGTTGCTGAACTTTATCTCAATTTTTTTGGGGATTTTCAGTGAAATTTAGATAGACAGCCGCAACATATCACAAATTTTTTATCTCAAGGGTAAAACAGTTGCTTATGGATGATGGTTTTATAGTATAATGATTCAAACAGTAAGAATAACCTTTCTCCAGTTCAATGAATAAGGAACAACAAAAAAAAAGGCAACCAACATGCACTGAGAGGCCAGGAGCAATCTCCATGCTGCCACTAGTTTCGTCAATACCGTTACACACAGCACAAAGATTATTGCTTGTGTCTAGACCTTAGATTGCTTTTTTTAGTAGGGGTACATATATGCAAGGAATATGATGCCACCAATAATATAAATGATAATTCCATCGCCCTTTGAAATGTTGGAATATTTTGTGGATTCAAAATTAAAATACGTTTTTTTTTTTTTTTAGAAAAGCAGTGAAAATTCATGAAACATTTTTTAAAACCAATTTAAATGAACTCTCAATTACATTTTATATATAATGTTGCCTTCTTTTTATGTTTTTCCTCTCTCATAACTAAGAATGGCATGGCTAAAATTATTTAGTCAAAAGGTACGTCTCTGGATGAAAGAGCATATGTGCAAAAACTACCTTCAATTTATCAGCTTTGAGCTTACGCTAATTTTATTTCTCCATTTATATATATATGTGTGTGTGTGCCAGAGACAGAGAAGCTTGTATCTTTCCCAGACTCCCAGTCGCTCCACAGCCATTGATTTCCAAGAGACAACATGCTGAGAACAAAAGGAAGAGGAACTGAGGATAGTGATGATGAAGATGATCTATTTGGGACCAATGACGACGACGAGGACTTTAACCTGTTCTCTACTTCCAAGAGTCCGACCAAAGTGGATAAACCTCGGAGTATATCCGACCACTCTCTGCCTCACCGGCACCGGCTGCCGACCATTCACAGTAGAGAGTACCCCAGCTTGATCACCAGATCAACTTTCATTCCCAAGTCAGCAGGCGTCTTCACCAACAGTGGCTATCAGAAATTCAGTGGCCTCGTCAACCTAACGGGAAACACTGAAGGTTTCTTTAATGGTAGTGTCATAGTGGGTGATAATAATTGTATTATTGTGCGTCATTAAGCATTTGTGCATCTGTGCACACGCCGGAGAGGTTCTTCAACATTCTCTGTTCTTCATCTCGATTTTATTTTGACAAGGTTTTTTCTGTCCTATGTTAAATATATTTCTGTGTGGGAAGATATCTGGTGAACCATGTGCACAAAATGTTGTAGCAATACAAAAATGGAAGTTACAAATAAACCAATTGCTCTGATTCTAGAGTTTTGTGTCACCTGAAAATTTTATTTGTTTATGTAGGGGTTAGTTAAATAACACAGAATTATTGCCTCCAATTCTGACAATAAATGAAAAATTATACAGGCCTCAGTTTTAATGAAAGTAGAGGATATTCTTCTTTACTTATAAAATAGATGCCAGTTCTTCTTTTTTTTTTAAAAAAAAAATGAGAAATAGATCCACTTTTTAAGCATAATTTTAAAAGTTTATGTTATTTTACAGATATGTTATAAAATAAAATTATTGTTGATAAGGATTGAAACTTTATTTTTTTAATTTTTTTCTATTGTTAAAAGAAAAAATAGATATATATATATATATATATATATATATATATATATATATATATATATATATATATATATATATATATATATATATATATATATAATTTTACAAGTGAGTTTGAATCACTTTTACATTTTTACCAAGTTAGATTTTCATTTTATTTAATCTTAAACTGCTTTCCCTAGAAGCTACCAGAATATTGCTGGAGAAGGCGGTAAAGCCCGCCAAAAGAAACGAGCTCAAAAAGTGAATATCTCAGCTCCAAGGTCGCGACTTCAACCTTTCATAATTCTTTTCTCCTGGTCGCTGTCGTTTGCTTCAGCCTTCCAAGATGAGTACCATGAAATTTTGCCGCGAATGGTTCGTACCCGTTTCCTACGTTGCTAGCCTTTTGCTGCCATTTTCACTGTGCTTCGATTTGAGAATTTTCCTTGCTTACTCATTTCTTTTCTTTTGGTTGTGATTTCTGCCTATGAAAGTTTAACCTTTTGTTTTTTTCTAATATGATGTTCAGCAACAACATTTTGTACCCTAAGGAGGACAAGGAGCAGAAGATTCTTCTGTACGCTTGCCGCAATTGCGATCACCAGGTTCTTCTCTTTCTTACTTCCAGACTCTTTTTTTTTTTTTTGTAATTTTTTTTTTGATTGTTTTGGTTTTCTTACTTTCCGCTTAAAATTTTATGTTTTATTTCGTGTTATGCATTTTTGAAAATTGTTGAACTTGGTGTTAAATCCATTATAAAACCCTAACTACCTCTCGTGATGGCCTCTGGATTTGATCTAATTGCAGCCGTGGCCTACTCTGTGCAAAAAGTCTAAAATTTTCACTTTGATTCTTAACTCTTTTGATTTATTTTTCCTTTTAGAATCCGAATTAAGGATTGACGTTGGTCATTCTACCCAATAAATGTTGCTATCCTGAACTTGCGTCAAAGTAACTTGTTCTATTTTGTGTTTCTGAGAATGCCAATCTGTTGAAAGTCTGTGATCCCTGAAGAACAGTTACATTTTTAACACCGTTTATGTCAAATGGACAAGTCATATGTCCAATCCTTTTCAATCAGGTCCAGAACGGAAATAACTTTTCATTTTCTTGTTTCTACTTCTTTTGCTTATCGTTTGTCTTATGATTGCTGGAATGTCTGTCTGGCTTGTATGAGGCGATTACTTTCACTCATCATCAATTTGCATTTTGCCTGTGAAATGTCAAGTTAATGGGAGCCGTGAGTTGGTTCAGCTTGTAAATCTCTTCCCTCATTCCAAGGAGGGGTTCAAATTGAATCCCCTTCTGCAGAAGCATTATAGGTTTTAGGATGAAAAAAGAAGGCGACTTTTTGTAGCCCCTACTTTCAAACTGGGGTGGCAGTTGGATTGAATCTGAGATCTCTCGTTTACCAATATCTGATTACGTCAGTCCTGCTTGGCTTGGAAGGAGTATGCAGTAAGGAAGTTACAGATAAAAATGTAGTCAATACATCAGTTTAAACTATTATATATTATTCAAACTGAAATTTTTCTGATAGTTGAGGTTTTATTAGTTTGATTTGCTGCATATTGGTCGAAGGGGTATGTATATGATTCATACTCAGAGGGATTTGAGATTGCCTTTTTAATTTGGGTACTACATATTTCTAAATTTAATTAAATCCTTTCCTTGCTTTGAAATTGATAAGTTACCTCTTACACCTGAGTAAGAAAGAGTGCATCTTTTGCATTTATATATTCTTATGTCTTGTCTGATGAAACCTTATTCTTTAGTGCTTAGCGATTCATGGTCTTTAGTGTTTAGTGATTCATGGTCTCCAACTATGAAAGTTGCTATTGCTGCAGTGACTATGTGATAGCGGTCAGCTGTTAAAACAAGGGAGTAAGCCTAGAGTTTTGAAAGTCTACTCTCGGAGGAATAAGAAATAAGTAGTTTAAGTAGAGTAGACATGGCCTTTTCTGTTATTGGCCACTCTGTCATTCTGTTTCAGTTTGAATTAGACAGTCAGTAGCTATATAGGAGTAAAGGGAGTATCGAGGGAGGTCATATGGATTTTTCTGAGTTTTTCGGCTATTAAGCTTGCACAGAGATGTTCTCTCTGTGGAGCTGAATGCTCTGAGGTAGAGGATAATACCATTGTCCTCGTGTTCTACATTTTCCTGTTCTTTTTCCCGATCCATACATAGAAATCTGTTTCTGGTTTCTCTGGCTTCCATTATCACGAGTCCTCTTATCAGAATAACTTCTATATTGATATGAAACTCTGAACTCCTGAGAAAGCTATTATTGTTCCTGATATTGTAATTAGTGTTTATACTTTTCGTACCTACTGTATCATGATAGTTATAGTCTTGACCAATTTTTCACTATTTTTAGGAGGTTGCCGAGAACAACTGCGTCTATAGAAATGAGATACATCATTCTGTTGGTGAGCGCACTCAGGTGTTGCAGGATGTAGCTGCAGATCCAACTCTTCCTCGCACAAAGTCTGTTCGTTGTACTCAATGCAACCACGGGGAAGCTGTTTTTTTCCAGGTTAAGTCCCTATTCAACCTCCACACAATTGCAGTCAGGAATTATATTTTTCATTGCTCATGACTAGAATGCTAATTTCCCCTTAAAGAAACAATCCCCCCTTCCCCCCCCCAAGAAAAACACAAAAAAAAAAAAGTACCTGCATTGGGAAGGGCGGTGTCAGTTAGAGTTTGTTTGGAATGAGTGAAAAAGAAGGGAATGGTGGAAATTTACAATGTATCAAGTCAAGTAACGTCTAGATACATTGCAAAATTTCAGCAGCGTCCGTTTCCATTGCTTTATTCTTTTTTACTGCATAATTAAGGACTTGAGGAGCATCTTGAGTTAGCATTTTGGGATAAAACTAAAATGTTGACTCCTGTTATATGTAATGCCGCTTTAGCTGTACAATCCAAATATAATGAAATATCATGACAATTACTAAAGTGCTATGAAATCCTGCTTTCGACGCGTAAATCATGGTCAGATTGCCACAATTCATAATTTATTTCATCATTTTTTTAAAGATTGTCATTGTTGAAACCAGAAAATGCGATATCGTGATCACTTACTCATGTCATGCTGCGCTCCTTTGGTTAAAAAGAATGAATTGGAGTTTCTTTTGCAGTAAAAAAAGTGTTCTATTTTTGTTCTCCGAAAAGATGTGTTTTATAAGTTAAAGAAATTTCAACATAAAATGTCATGCATCTGAGGTAGCATTAAAGAACAATGCCTTTCGATGGTGTTAAATGTTTTTGAATGTGTGCAGGCGACATCCAGAGGAGAAGAAGGTATGACGCTATTTTTTGTTTGCTGCAATCCAAACTGTGGCCACCGATGGAGAGAATGAGATCCACGTGCACAAAATTGAAGGTTCTATGTCACAGAAATCCTCAAATCCAACTTATTTTGTCCATCGCCGTTGGATATAGGAGAGAACTTTTGTTATAATATAAAGCTTGCTAAACTGGCTGATCTAGAACATTTATCAGAACTATCGGTGTTTTCTGTTTAACTAAACTTCTTGATCAATGATTATTGATGTAGAACATTCCTTATATTTAAGAGGAAGCATTTTGATCTCTAAAAGTGTATTTTACTAAAAAAGAACAATTAATACCCTCAACACGGAGTTGACATGGCAAGGGCAAGATCACTTTCTGATTGGGCGGTGAGTAGTTGAAGAAGAACGTTAAACCTTTTTTTTTTTTTGCAAGAACTCTACTTGCTTTAGGATTGGATTCGCCCGTTGCAATATTAAGCCCATTTTTTAAGTCATATAGACTCGGCTAATTCTTTTTACATATATATATATATATATATATATATATATATATATATATATATATATATATATATATTTTTTAATTTTATATTTTATCTATTTAAAAATTTTAACTTTTGGAGTGTAGATTATATTTTAGAAGTTGAAGTTTTGAAACACATAAATGTTCATTCAAAATATTTAGGATGTGTTTAAAGAATTGGCATATAAATTCATCCGTTGGGCTGAAGTGTCAGGGCTGCTGATGCCCTACTTACCAAGCTTACAAAGAGGTACAACCTCAGTAGCATTATAGAAAAAAAAAGAGAAAGAAAAGGTGATTTGCAAACGATAGTGTATAATTGTCTATGCAATATTTCTTCTCGCTTTATAAGTTGATCGTTTGATCAAAGTTATATTAATAATCAATTCAATTTAAAAAATTTAAGTTATTAAATAAAATTTTTGAAAATATTATATTTAACAATTTTAAAAGAGGGTATCTCATCCCAAAACTTTCATTGTTCCGTTCTGATGATGTTTTGAGAAGAAAGTGTTGTCTTAATCTTGTTCCAGTCTCATTTTTATTCTTTCTTAAACACCTTTGTTTAAATGAGACAAATAGAGTATTTTCAAATTGGGACAGAATAACATTTGGGACACAATACTAGAACTTTTTTTTTTCTTCTCCCAATGTTTCCGTTATTACAATTTTGAAGTTCTCCCAACCTTTTTAAGCTGTGACCTCTCACCATGCCTACTCCAAAATTTCATTATGTTAAATAAATGAATTATTTTAGTTAGTTAAAGGAAGACTTTTGAATTTAAATTCCTATAAATAACTGGTTTCCTTTAAATTAAGTTTAAATTTAAATAAAATTAGGTATAGAAGGAAGAAAAAGAGGATTTTCACATGTTTCATTAACCAAAGAAAAATGCGAATGTAAAGAAAAAAAGCTCATTTTCATGTGAAAATAAAGGATAATATTGGAACAAGCCAACACGAGATTCCCTCTTATTTTTAGATGAAATCATGCAGATAGAGAACTTGTATATCGAAACCTCACATGTCACTCACAAGGGGAAGTGTTGCATTCAACTGATCAATAGCAACTTCCCCATAATTCCGTCCTCCCCCAAAACCAAACGGGTACTTTTTCTGCTTGCTTGGGTAGAACAGCCCAAAATGTTTCTCCAACTCAGGGTTCTTCTGGTTCTCATCAAACATGGCAAACAGATAAATCTCCGTTGCTTTCCAAGGCCTCCTCGGACTACCTCTTCCGGCACGACGAACCAAATTATCAAGATAAACACGCGCATTGTCATACGTTGCAGCAAACGCGCCGTCAGACGGCCACCCACTCTCGGAAACCACCACCTCCACGGAACCAATCCTAGTGTTATCAATGGCAGCGTGCACCGAATCCAGCATAGCATCAAACAAGTTCTGATACCCATATTGCCCATCCCACACCAAAACATTTGGCGAAGTAAAGAGGGCATAAGGGAGAGAAATGTCACGTGGGTTACCGGCATAGGCAAAATAAGGGTAAACATTGGCTAGCAATGGTGCATTGGCATAAACCAAGTAGCCAATAATGGGGTCCAAGTAATCCCTAACGTCCCCCCTGAAGGAACTCTGTGATGGTGGGTAGGAATTTCCAATAAGGGTCATGTCAATGGCCGTTGAGACCTTGATTTGGTCATGGAGGCCTCGTGCTCTTATGGCTTGGTATATGTTTTGGATGGCTGGAAGGACAAATCGGGCAAACCACGAGCTGCCTCCAACAGGGTTCACCTCGTTGCCGACGGCGATGTACTTGATTCTGACGCTGGGCCAGAAGTTGAGTACGTTTGTTTGGACCCATTGGCGTGCGCTGTCTGGGTTGGTTGCGAGGCTTTGAAGATCGTCGTTTGGTACACCCAGGATGAGTTCGATGCCGGAGTTTCTAAGGGAGTCGAGAGCGGCTTGGTTTGGATCGTAGATTCTCATCCGTCGGATGTTGTTTGATTGATAAAGACTGATGACTTCACGTGCTGATGGTAGATTGTTGCCCAACATACCATAGCAGACACCTATTTGAGCATCTGCACAAGCCAAAGAGATAACCATGTATCAAGATGTTAGAACAATCTGTGTGCTTCTTATAATTAAGGCAATTGATATTAAGTTAGATGATTTGTTGCTTGCACCCAAATGGATACAGTGAAAGAGAAAGAGAGAGACCTGTGATGTGAAGGTTTATTGTCAAGAGTCCCAGTAGAAGTTGTAGAGCAGCCACTGAAGAGAAAGAAGAAGCCATAATGCAAAGTATCACAATACAATTAGTTAAACCTTACGAATTCAGTCTATTCCATCGTCCTCTATATATAGAGAGATTATATAGAGTTTAGTATCTTATGAGCAATTTGCAATTTCTCCTCTTGGTCTAGTTAAGCATCCTCTCTCTATTAATTTAAGGTTTTATTTAGGCCATCCAGCTTGCATGCGAATATATTTAATTATTTAGGATGAGTTTAAAGGTTTTCCTTGCTTCGGATAAGAGCATAATCTCTTATTCTAAAATTTTAACTAAAAAATAAAAAATAAATTGGAGCTCTTGTATTACAAGTTATTAGACTTTTTATCATTAAATTATATTTAGCGACTTTATGTTTATTAGTCACTTGAATACGCATGCACTTTTGCACATACATATTTTATATTTTCTATATTTGAATTGTTAAATGGAAGTTTTAGTTGAAAAGATAAAGATCCTCAAATTAAGAGGGGAGGATTTTTTAACAATACAAATGATGAAATATTTTGTTTTTGTCCTTTGCTATAAGATATTTTATTTATTCTCCATAAAAAACATTTCATTTATTTTATACTTACACAATTAAATATGAAGCATAATGTGTTTATTAACTAACAAAAATCCTAAAAATGCAACTGCGTTAAAATTTAATAAAAAATTTTGTCACTCTTTACAGTTTTATATGATGCAAACTAAATTTGTTAATATCTAATATAATGTTAAATGTCAAATAATTTTTATTTTTTAAAAAGACAAAATAAAAGTCAAAAAAACCAATATACTTTTAACAATTAAAATGATTCTCTTTATACCTTGTTTTAAAGATAATCATCATTTATGAGAGTAATATTGCACAGACAGAAAATACATTTTTTTTTTTTTTGGGGGGGGGGGTGTTGTGTGGGGAGGGGGTGGCTGCGCAATTTTCTTGATGAAATTTTAATGATCTCTAAAAAATTGTAGTGGCGGCTGTAATTGTATTATTCTAAACCATTAAATACATGCACTAACAAGGAAAAAGTTGGGATAAGTAGGATAGCATTACCATATATGTTATTTCGTGATAAACTTCATTAGTTGTTAGAATTAAGAATTCAAGTTGAGATGCAAGTATAGGCAAGATATATCTTTTTTCTTGGGTCTAAAAGGAAACGTCCGTCATTATTTGCGGCAAATAGTCACCAGCAAGCGATTATATCAATTCTTATCTTGTAGGTAGCTATAACTGAATCTAAATGCAGCCACGTTGCTAAATATAAGACTTAGTCTTTGGTTCTGAAAAGAGAATATGATCTCTCCATAGGCATGTGTCAACATGGGATGTCTATGTGTGTGTGTGTGTGTGTATATATATATATATATATATATATATTCGTCGTCAACTGCATGCATTATGAGGTGCAACGATGCTTATAAATGCAGTTGGCATTTCTCAATAATGCCGAGGGCGGCTGTTGTTGATTAATTGAACATGTTTATTGGCAAATTGAAAAATATAGAGAGAACTTTTTTTTTTAAGACACTTGCACACTACGTCAGCGCTTGTGGAAATTAAAGTGCATATAATAATAGAATTAAAAAGAAGAGCAGCCACCACCCATGATTAACAACCCCGGCGGCTTCTGTTTTAATTATAGTTATAGAATAGATATTCACATGGACATGGAACTTTGTTCTGCTTTGTTTTAATGCATTTTCCAGTTTAACCAAAAAAAAATAAAATGGAAACTTGGTTGTGGTTATCGCTCCCTTCATCTTATCTCACTTCCCGTAAGCCTTATCCCTGTCATAGATTCCTTTTCAAGTCAAATGTTCAAAAATTCTGCGACCTCGTTCATGTGGTTTAAAGTTTTAATCTTCAGTAGATCTTCACGTTCACTGCAGTAATGTTTAAGTTGTTAGATAGCTTCATCGGCAATTGGAAAGTGAGAGTGCCAATTCATTCATTATGGTTTTTTGTTCGATATAGCACTATTCTGACAATTAAAAAAAAAAAAAAAAAATTGTTCAGATTTTCAAAATTATATCAGTTTAATCTTAAAACGAAATGAGAGAATATATGCCTTCATCTACAATAGTCCCTGAGATAAGGATGAATCCATGGACAGACGTCCAGAGTACTGGTTTCAAGTTGCTGAATTTTAGATAAGGAAAATTTTTATTAGGTAGGTATACTTCTTAATTAACTGTTTGAATTCTTAGAATTGTTGACCATTCAATGTGATATTACAGCCCCTTTTAATCAACCAATAGTTAAGAATTCGAATACCTTGATAGACTACATCAAATTTTGAAGATGCAAAGTGTTTTGTCTCGTGTTAAAGATGCAAAACTAATGAACATGATAACTAACTAATTAATCTTTATTGACATCGAATCTGATGCGGCTTTTCCACATAATTGGTGTTGGCAAAGTAAAAGAGCTTCACCAAGAGCCTGGGTGGACTTGTTAAATGGTTGCGTTATGTTACCCTAAAAGTGTGGAGCAGTGTTACTATAATAAGCACTGCATAATGGAGCTGTGAGAAAATATATACACTAGATATATACGTATATATATACACACACACTTATTTTCTACACTTGATTTTCACTCCTAGAGACTCTCTCTCCACTAGACGTGGAAGTAAAACTCCTCCAAAGCTTCTCTCTACCACATATCCCCTGGGTGTGTACTATCATCACCATATTTCTGATTTGTCTGAAAGGAATCATCACTTTTCTTTCTCTATCTTAAAATAGCTCTAATACCAGTTGTGGAGATAGATAAAAACGATATAGGAAGTTATTGAGTATATAATGCTATTTATATTTCATCGATACTGATATATATATATATATATATATATATATATATATATGAATACAAATTCAAATGTAAGATAAAGATCTTATCAAGCATAACAAGTTTTGGGAGTCTTGAACTCTATCTCTTGTAATTGAAGTGTCAAGATTAATATCTTATCTTCCTTAACTGAGACAAAAGAGCCCTTGGACAAAGGGTTGTATCATATATGATGAACTTGTGAGAGAAATATATTTGTGGGCATGACTCTCATCTTGTAACTCCAATTTTCTTCTGTTTCAATTGGGGCTTGTCGTGATGTTTAGGAATTACTTGCTTATTGAAGGAGTAGGATCATTATTAGCGAGATTCAAATATACGCCTCTAATTAAATATGAGCTTTTACAAACCAATTACTTAGATCCTCACAAGCTAAACCAATCATCATTAATCAATCATGCTGACACGAAAGTTACTCGCTTGCGAAGAACTTACAATTTTTCCCCTTTCAGTTGGAAAAAAAAAAAAAAAAACTTTGCAATAACAATTAAACGGCTAAAACCATTATATCTACTGTGTACTGTATAATTGTATTAACACCAACAAAAACAATAATATTAATTTTTATAAGGAGATAAACTTGTATATTAAGATAGGAGAAGAGGTTTAAGAACCTCATGCCATTTACATTCTAGTTAGAGATATAGGAATCGCGTTATGAGCAGAAGATGTCGCTTAGCATATAAAAGGGAATTACATCCATTTTGGTGGCTTGCCACCATAGAAGATGGATCCGTTATAATTGCCCTTAACATAACCCGTATTGTTAACAAGACCCCGGATGTTTTGTGTGCCAGTGTTGACATAGCCGTTGTTATTCCAAATATCACCGAAGTGGTTGCGGTTGAACATCCCGTTACCATCACCTGATATATAGCCAGTGTTCTTCAGACCAGCGATGCCTTGGTTGCCCCTCCCAGTGTTGTGGAATTCGCCTGAACCAGCAACTCTAGCATTGTTGGACCGGACCGGAATAAGATCATCATCCTCGTCGTCCAAAAACGCAAGAATTTCTCTCAGAGAACCTGCTGACATAGTAATCTTTGGCCTGAAACTGCTAGCTTTAGTGTTTAGTTAAGTACTTGAATATATCACTTTGATTTTCACCGTTTGTTAACTTAGCCCGCTTTTTATAGATGCTTAATACGGAATCTATTACCCTTTGCTTGAATACCAAGCTATAATACTTTATGCCATATATACTTCAGTCGTGTAACTTTGTCATTGGTTCTCATAGCTCAAGTTTGAATAAAGGAGGTTATGCCGGATTTTTAATAGCTAATGGAAAACTTTGGTTAAAATCTCTAACAAGTGTTGTGCACCATTATAACTAAAAAGAATATAAGATCTTTAAACTATGAGATTTGTTCAAATGTTCATTTTATATGAAAGTGAAGGGATTTCTAGATCTATTAATTTAATTTATAGCATGTTATTACATATATAATAACTAATATATATATATATATATATATATATATATATATATATATATATATTGAATGGATATTCACCCAAGAAGGATCTATTTTCTCTATGTGTGTTTGGGGGGAGTATTGTTCTCTAATTTTACATGCAGTAAATATGTCATATCAATTGTGGTATAAGTAGAGAACAGAGGCATCTCCCTGTGTTTACTATTACGGTTAACAACCATCATATCATGGTTAACCCATACGCAAGGCCCACGTCTTGTCTATGTATGCCCTAATATTATTAGACATTTTTACAATATTGATCTGAAATTCATATATAATTAAAAGATATTGTATACCCATGATAATATCCAACAAAAAGAGAGGCAGGGTGGGGAAAGTGCAAAAGTCTTATTCTCTGTCAACATATAGTATTCCTATCTCTTTGCAATTTCTATGTGATGACGTTGTTTAAGTTACGTAATTATAGTATGACATATTCATAGCAGAAATCGACACTGCGAATTGGAAATGTAAAAGTTAGAAGGCATGTTATCACTTTAAAAAGAAAGTCAAAAATTTGAAATTCTGTTCTGTAGACACGCTTCCAATTTTTGGCTGAAATTTTACCGTATTTGTAAACCAGTACTTTATAATATCCTAAGCAGATCAATTTCAAGGAATCAAGCATGAAATGAACCTGATACTATATATTGCTTGATATTTGGTATGAATCGGTTCATCCCAAACCCCAAGAGAACGAAGGTTTCTGAGAAAACCTGCCATGGTGTTTTAGGATTTTAGGCCTAAAAATTGCTCTATTTGTCTTAATTAGTGTTGCACTACTTGGATCGTTTTGATGTTTGCTGCTATAATTGGCTTTCATTTCACAGAGGAAACAAAAGGGAATCTGATACTATACTATACTTGAGCCTAAAGCGATCGATATATAATTAATAATATTAAGTTAAATTTATCTACAAAGTATCACATGCTTTAAGATTTGAGTCGATAAAATATATATAGAATCATCATATATAAGATTTTGAGTATAATTAACCTTTTTCTTTACATTTAAGGTTAAAGCAGTAGATGCTTTAACAACAGGAACTCTAAAATACTGAAGGTTTGTTCCAGGTTTAGTAACTCTTACTCAATCCAATCAATGGTGTCAGGCCAAGGTTCTTCAATTATTGGTTATATCTTTGAAGAAAGTTGAAAATTAAATTTGAAATTCTGGTCCATTAATTGGTTTTGGTTCCAATTTAATTACTGCTGAACTTTTCCCACTCTTCATGAAATAGTGCATAGCTACGTGATACCGATACTGTTCCCCTAGATATATTTTCATGGTCTAAAGCAAGCATACAAACAAACTACGATCAAAGGAATTTTTTTTTTCCAGACAAGCATGTATTTTTTAGGGATTAGTTATATATATAAATTAATTAGACAATACCTAAGCTAAGCAGTCTTCATCTTTGGCAACAAAATGTTATGGCATTCAAACCTAAAATTTAGCGTAAGTTAACTAATCATCTCTTATAATTAAACTATATTATTTAGTGACTTGATTGATGATCATCTGGAAAATATTGATAATAGGTGAAAAACAACCTCTTATTGTTGTTAAGAAGTATATATGTAGTACTTAAATATTTGGCGGAATTCAATTATGTATGTGGATTTAAATTAAACCTGGCACCTGGGAGTGAACTTAATGGAGTTTTATGGATGTTCTAATCTAGAAGGATTTTCGTTTTTAACAAACTAGTGGTTTTGTTTTCTAGGTGGTCAAAGTTAATTTGTAGCTCGGATTAGTAGAAGAGCTAAAATGGTTTTCTCCGTGTTGTAACCTTTTTTATTAGTAAAAAAGAAGAAAGCTGTTTATCTACTAATTAATTCTAAATAGGTAAGTTAATTATTTTTGAGGGTTTGTCCTATCCCTTTGTTCCACTTTTAACTGCTTCATTATCAGTCAAAGATAATTTGCATTCTATTGAGAAATAAAAGAACCATATTCCTTCTCTTTAATTTCTCTCTTTTTACTCTACTCTTCATCTTCCAAACTCTTTATGCAATCAGAGCTCCGGCAAAATAACTTAGTCTCTATCACCTTTCCAGGATGTTCATGGCAGATGATGACTGTATGCCATTATTTATTAGAGTTTGTGGAAGAGGTAAGCGGTTGCTACAAGTTAAACAAAGCCAGATCAGAAGTGCTATATTTGAAGTTTCTTTGAACCGATGAGTAACCTAATAACCGGCTTAGTTTTTGAATTGGGTTCTCCAATTGAAGTAGATTGGGGTCCATGGTAATTTCTTTAACTTGAGTGAACAATATTAATGGAGGCAAGGAAAATGACTCAGGCTATGTAATAATAACTAGGATTACCCTAACCCCTTAGAAAAATTTGAAAAAGAAAAGTTAATTAAACAAATAGTTGATGCAAGTTAATTAAAATTGTTCAGGTGACAATTATTTGACAAACGCGTATGTTAAAAAAAATCGTACCAACCATTATAAGAGAGAAAGTAGATAATAGTTAAACAGTAGGTTTATTAATATAAGATGAGGCTTAGAAGCCTCATGTTATTTACACACCATTGATATTGAAGCTCTAGCTCCAATTCATAATTTACTTAGTAGTAAAAGGCTTAGAAGCCTCATGTTATTTACACACCATTGATATTGAAGCTCTAGCTCCAATTCATAAGTTACTTAGTAGTAAAAGGCTTAGAAGCCTCATGTTATTTACACACCATTGATATTGAAGCTCTAGCTCCAATTCGTAAGTTACTTAGTAGTAAAATATGACATAAATAGTTGATCAGGTAGCGTTAGCTTATTTCATTTACCTATTTGTTGAACTGTTAAAGCCGCCAAAAACAACGGATCCATTCCCATTACCGTTGGTGTAGCCAGTGTTATTTATAAGACCCCTCATGTATTGAGTACCGGAGTTGTGATAGCCGTTGTTATTGGAAATATTGCCGAAGTGGTTTCGGTTGAAAGCACCGTTACCGTCTCCGGCCATATAGCCAGTGTTCTTGCTATCGGAGAGGCTTTGGTTGCCCCTTCCAGTGTTGTTGAATGAGCCAACACTAGCATTGGCGTGGATCTTGTCATCGTCCTCATCCCAAAGCCCAAGAGCACGTAGGTTATGGAAGAAACCTGCCATGGTATCTCAGGGTGTTTGGCCTGAAAATTGCTCTCTCTCTGCCTTGGTGTTTAAGCACCGTACTTGGTTGGCTATGATGTATGGTGCTACAACTGGCCTCCATTTTATAGACGCAATAAAAGGGAACCAGATGCTATACTTCGCTTATTATGTATGTTATAAGTTAAACTTTTCCACAAAGTATCACAAGCTCTCTAGTGGCACATGCGTAATTAGTTTTCAAGGGAATTATATACTGAAGTATATATCCGGTAATGATCATGCAAGTTGCAACGGTATTTTTGAAATATGGGATATGAATTTTAAGAAATGATAAGATATATATATATATATATATATATATATATATATATATATATATATATATATATATATATATATATATATATACTGTTGCGTCCAAGCTAGACTGAAATGAACCATAATAGAAGAGTGTGGCCAGGGAGGCGCCAGAGCCGGAGCTCCAACTCCGGCAACGACTTCAACACTCAAGTCAATAAAGAGAGGAATCTAGGGAGAGAGAGGGAGGAGATATCACTAGGGGAAGAGTGTTATACGAGCTGATAAAGGGTCTCCAGACCGAGGATTTTTGTGTTACTTGGAATATTTTGTTCCTTTCCCAGTAGAGGGAGCATAGAAGTAAATTTTGTGTAACAACACACGTTTATCATATATATATATATATACACATATGTTTGTAAGTATTAGGGTATGGGTGTCTCATTTCCACTTAAGATTTCAATTATGGATACTTTAAGAAAGCCTTAGATCAGATGGTTCGTCCCATGCTTAGTAAGTTTGACTGATTTAGAAGGTAATTAGGTAGAGAGATTCTTGCATTTCATTAAAAAAGAAAAGAAAAGAAAAAACAAAATTGGGATGGGTCTCTCTTTATATATAACTTAAAATATTTCACACACTCAAAAAAACAAATCTCATAAAAAGTTGTTTATAAAAACTTCAAGAAAAAAATGCTTATGAAAACCAAAATTAATAGAAGTCATCATAATGAAATAAACTGATCAGAGTTCTTTCATCAAGTAATATGAAAAGCAGAGCACAATGCAGTGAGCATCTTCAGAGAAAGTTGAAATTTTGAAATTCTAATCCATCATGTTGGTTCCAATCTTATGGCTGAAGTTTTCCCCACTTGGGCACTTTATGAGATAATGCATAATCACGCGTTAACTGATAATATTCTCCTATTCATGTTGACTGCTAATATTCTCCATTTTAGCAAGAGCTTATCGGTTTTTTTTTTTTTTAAATTTTAAACAGAAATTACTTTTTATTTAAAAAAAGAAAAGAAAAGAAGAAGCCTATATCTAGGTACAGAAAAAAGAAAAAAGAAGTTGAAACTAGTACATATATATTCTTAAGGTGTGTCGTTTTATTAATTAGACAACCCACCCATAGAGTAGCTAAGCCTTGAACTTAATTTGGCTAAAAAAGCTGGCTTTAGCCTAAATTTTTGTCAAATCTACTGAAATTTTCACTACTAAATCATATTTAATTGTTAAATTATGTTATACGTTCAATGTCGTAGCTTTTCTCATGTTGTAGTTTTTTATTTATTTTCTTTAAATATCTATTACAAAAAATTAAAAAGAAAGAATACGTTTTACACCTTGAATCATAAGATATGGTTACATGTTTAATGGTTTTAAACTATCATTAGATGGGATATAGCATGTCTGATATTCACACTTATATACACAAGTTTCTGTTCGCAAAAAATAAAGAAAAGCATTTTTTTACTCCACATGTATATATCCTCATTCTCTTTAGATACAATACTGAACTCTGATCCGAACGAAATTGTTACCAAAAATGGCTAGCTCTTAGTTCATAATTTAGCATCAAATTTTAATTCATTTTTATAACTTGTGTTTACAATGCGCCACACCGATCGAGTTCTTCCCAGAAACTACTTCATAAATTTATAATGCACCATTTTCTGTCCATACACGTCAACCCGAGCCTGAAATTCGGGAAGCCAGCCCCATTCATGTATTGATGTATATTATCGTTTTCCTTATACATACGGTGCAAAAGAAATTGACAGCAACACCAGAAGTCCAGTGAATGGTTCACAAAATGATTAAAAGAAAAGCTCAATAGGTTGGAAGCACGCCATATTATAGAATAGTAGCAAACTAAAATGCCTTGTGAACAAAGATAACATAACATATATTACAAGCCAGGTAAAGTAAGAGAGACCCTGTAAACTAAAGCTATATATTGATAATTACAGGAACTAAGAAAAGTTTACAAAGTAGCCATCACAGGCCATGCGAAGGTCTTATTCTTGCAACAGCTATAGCTAGCACTCCACGGTGCGAGTTATATATATACACAAAGACAACTACTTACAGAAACTATGCATGCCTTTGATTACGTGGAGACTACTACTCATATTTTTTCATCGTATTATTCGACTGCTAACTCTTATACCTCGGCTTTATGATGGTTGGTGGCTCCATTAGCGTTGCTCTGTGCGCGTTGCGTTTGAAGATTAAGGGCTCTTAATCTTTGTCCGTTGTAAGAGCGGTTCCTTCCAGGCAGAGGAGTAGGAAAGGAACTGGCCGGCTGTGCTGCTGAAGCATTCTGAGTTTGATGGTGGAAGCTTTGCTGAATGTCCGCCATGGCTGGTAATATGACGATGGATTTATGATCTGATGACTCTATTAAATTTCTGTGTTGTTCACTTGCTTTGATATTTCCTAAGCAAAGTGAAGCTTTCCTTTTATAGATGCTGAAGGGGGTAGCAATGCACATATAATGGAAAGGCCAAGAGAAAGCAAAGCTACGAAGAATGATCTGCAATTGGATATTTTCTCTGACGATCATGTAATTTTTTGCCGAGTGTCATATTCCCTTTTACTTACGTGGGTTGATCAAACAGGAACGTATCTGAATAAATTCAAGCTCAATGTTTTTTTGGGAAAGCATCTTAGTTAACCGATAAGGTTTTGTAGTACTACTTTTTCGTTCACTTCATACAGGATAAGTATTTAGCATTGATAATGATCCATTTTTGCCTTCGTACATTGAAGGTATTCAATATGGCATTGCCAACACATAGGGGGAATCTCGTACCAGCATTAGTAGAACAAATAATTAATGCAGCATCCGAATAAGCGGTGAGAGTTCAGTTCGCACATGTATCTAAGGAGAAAAGACGGATGAAAAAAAAATCATTTTGTTAAATATATGAACAATATTATATTAAATAATGCACCTGGACACCTTGATTATTTCACCAAGCAAGGTATTTTCTAAGTTTCGGAATCTTATACAATAATTTTCTCAAACTAAAACCACTTTACTAGTTAAATTGTATTTTATTCTTATGTTTTGTAGCATGTACGAGTGTGCATGTGCACGCGAGTGTGTGTCATCTTAAGATATTTTTATTTTTTAAATTAAGTTTTCATATAAATTTAAAATCGTAATAACATAAAATAAATAGTCATGGACTCATGATTGATTTTAAATATGAATTCAAATTAGATAAAATTTCTAATCCTATGTGAAAATGAGAACAAAGCTAATGCTAATATTTAATGAAAAGTAAATCCACTTTGTAAATATTCTCGTTCTATAGTGACAAAAGAAAAATCTAGTGGATAGCTTGTAGCTTTTCTCATGTAGTAGTTTTTCTCTTCTCTTTTCCTCTTTTGATTACCAAAAAAGGAATATTGTTTTACTCTTTGAAGCATTAACATGGTTACATGGTTTCAAACTATCATGTTATATATATATATATTACTTGGAGAGCATCTAAAAGTAAAATTTATTATACTTATCTCTTTCAATAATTTTATATATATAATTGTTGAATTTAAAGATGGGTTATAAAACTGGTTATTGACACTCCTTCGTATAATGGATTTATCACGCATATATAGTATCAAAAAAATCTTTTATTATGAGAATAACGGATGTAGCATACATGATATACCTCACACTTCTATATAAGTTTCCTTTCACAATGTATAAAAGAAGCACTTAGATCCAACGGGGACCATAATTTGGTATCAAGTTTTTTAGATCCATTTTTTAAAATTCAGTCTACGCTACGCACGACGAAGTTCTTCACGGAAACTGCTTCATAAATTTATTACACATATGCAAAGTCGGCACAATCACTTAAGCAATAACGTTTTCTTTGTCCATACATGTCAATCCTGTAACTCGGGAAGCCAGCCCCATGCATCTACATTATCGTTTTCCTTATATATATATATATGGTGCAAAAGAAATTTACAACACCACCAGAAGCCCAGTAAATTGTTTTACAACAAGATTAAAGGAACGCCCTGTGCATATATAATGGCTCCATAATTCTTTTTTCACCCTTTTCTATTAATTGCAAATTACAGAATATATAGTAAATACGCAATGAACTAAATAATATGCCTTGTGAACATTAAAGAGTTGCAGGTCATGTAAGCTATAAGGCCCTATAAAACTTCAACTATATATCTCTATATCGTATGATCATAGGAGCTAAGTTTACAAAACCTACTACAGGACATGCAAAGCTCTTATTCTTACAACATCTATAGCACTCTCCACGGTGCACAGTACATCTATACAAACACAACAATAGAGACTATATATATATATGTGCTCGCCTTTGATTATTTCATAGTATAGTTCAGAACTTACAACTCTTATGCCTCGAGTTTATGATGAGAGTTGATGGCTCCATTAGTATTGCCTTGTACGCGTTGCGTTTGAAGATTAAGATTTCTTAACCTCTGTCCGGCGTGGTACATGCGGTTCCTTCCAGGGAGAGGAGTAGGGAAGGAACTGGGCTGTGGTGCTGAAGCATTCTGGGTTTGATGATGGAACCTTTGCTGAATGTCGGCCATGGCAGCAAGCAAGTATATGGAGATATATGATCTAACTCTCTCTATAAATTTCTCTGCGTTGTTCACTCGCTTTGGTATTTCCTAAGCAGAGAGAAGCTCTCCTTTTATAGATGAATGTCAAGGAGACAAGAAAGCAAAGCTAGGATAATTATCTGCAATTGATATTTTCTTTAATCGTGTAATTTTTTGCCCAGTGTCAGATTCCCTTGTAGTGGGTCGATCAAAAGGGAACGTATCTGAATAAATTCAAACTCAAGTTGTTTTGGAAAAGCATATCAACTGATAAGATTTTTAGCACTTTTTCGTTCACTTTTTTCATTCAGAAAAGTTTTCAACATTGATACTGATCCATTTTCGCTAGCATAGATTGAAAGCATTCATAGATGACATTGCCAACATATATAGGGGAATCCTGTACCAGTAAGAGAACAAATCATTGCAGCATCAGAATAAGCAGAAAGAGTTCATTTCACGCACGTATCTTGAGGAGAAAAGATGCATGGACGTATAATATACATAAATGTAATTGTATAGAAATGTAATCTTGAAGAAATAGGAGTTAGCTAGTCATGTTACTTTGTTAGATGCTGGAAATCAAGTGTTATCCGAATAATCAAAGATAATGTTAGAATGTCGAATCTTGGGATTTTTGCATTTATCAACAAGGCTTTTTTTTTTGGTCAATACGGAATCCATTAGACAAAGCATGGTGTCAAGTTCGCTGACGTGGGGCATTTAGGTCAGTAACTAATTGACGTTGATGAACCTTACCATTTGGTAAGAGATAAATTGAAGCCACCCACGAGGCCGAATCAATGCAAAGATGATAGGTTTTAGAATTGCTAAGCATAAAGTTGGAAAAATATCTTGTTACTAATTAAAAAAAAAAAAAAAAATCTTCATGAACCAGCATTTTACTTTATGTTCATGACATATAAACAATTTCAATTGTTTAATTATTAGTTATTTTGGGAACCAGTTAAGTATGATGGATGATTTTTAACTTGTCAGCACATAATTTTTAATAATACAATTAGATCTAATTAAGATAAGAAAGACTAAATTACTAATACAATAATAAGTTCTATTAAATAGAATTAATTAGAGTTAAACATATAAAATTATCTAATATGATTTTTCGGCCTAACCAACCTATGTGTCTATTTGGTAAAGGGCATCAAGTTCGGAACAGGTTAGAATGGATCTTAGAATTTGACAGTTTAAAGAGAAGAATTTAGTCCAATCAGCAGCCAAGAAAAAGAAAGTGCGAAAAAAAAGAAAATATGTGGCTGCTGGGATTCGAGCCCAGGTCTCCACGGCCACAACGTGGAATTCTTACCACTAAACTACAGCCACTTAGCTATTAAGTGGGCAAAACAAATGTACAATACAAATAAAAATCATATATATTAGAAAATTCCAGACCTATTATGACTCAAGCGTTTTACCAGATACAAAACTATTCTATTGAGTTGGCAATTGGCGTGGACCATTGTTCTATCATACTAAAGCAATTTTGATTTCTCATTCTCTTTTTGAGTTATATGTAATCATAACCTTAGATAAATAAATTAATCTGACAATAAGTTCAATCTAAATTAACAAACTTAATATTAAAGAGCTTTAGCTAAATTTGTATTGCTATTAAGTTAAAGACTCAACTTATCCTAGATTGGATGTTTGAATCTCTTTGGGCTCTTTCTTAAAGAACACTAAAACTTCTCGTAATTTACCAAAAGAAAATTAGCACAAAAAAAAAAAAAGTAGAAGAAGAAGATAGAATAACAACAAAGTTATAGCAATAATAATAATAATCCTTGTATTCCTGACACGGTCACAAGAAGTCACAACTCACGAGCTATTAGATTATTCAAGTAACGGAATGGGATGAGTAGTATAAGTGAGAGATGAGTAGATTATGATTGTGAATTATAAGTGAGAGATGAGTAGATGCAATGCAAGTAGCAGTAGAATGGCACACAGCGCACTACATCCAAGCATGTTAAACAAGATGAGCAAGCTTATCGGGATACACAATGTCGACATATTACACACATAAAGTTGCACTTTCGAGATTTGCTCTGCTTGCTTTTTTTGGTTTGTCACTTTTTTTTTGGGTTCAATGGTATAGTACTATAGATTAGGTTCTGCCGGCAGAATGACTCTCCTCGCAGGCAAATTGCTTTGAGAATTCTCATTTTAGTGTCAAAAAGAGCGCTGAATTAACGAATTATGGTATACTTATTTATGTATATTATTTCTTTTACATATTTTTTTTATTAATTTTATCTTTATAAATAATTACAAAACAAATGTGTACATAAAAATGTACATAAATAAATGTATAAATAACTTTTTTTTAACAAAAGGTAGAATTATTCTAAAGCCTAAAAAAATGGAAGAAAAGTTTAAGCTGTTTCTTCACTTTTTTCCCCCTATTATTTGCTTTAATAAATAGTATTTGGTTGCAACATTCATACATGTTGCTCAGAATTTCAGTGGAAAATGTTGCAGAATGGTGTCATCTTCCAAATCTCATACATCTAATGACGGAGTAATCCCCACTTGGAAATACCACATGACTATGATCTATTAAGCAGTGTTTTTATGTCAGCAACTTCTGTTTCCATTCTATAACCCATTCCATTTAATTTCTAGCTCTTAATTTAAGGCTTTTATAAATAGGAACGATTTCTGCAGAGCTGTCAACATCTTGTCCTACTCAAATATTCACTAACATGACTCTGTCTTTCTTCAGTAACTTTGTCTTTAGTAGTGTCACCTCAAACTGTTGCAACTTGTGAATGGCCATTACACCATGATTGATCACCTCTCAACATAACAACACTTGAGCAACTATAAATTTGCATTACACCATGTCTTATGAAGCAAATACCAGAAATGGACTACCAACAGGAGTTGCTAGTGGGAAAGGTTTTAGAAATCTTCCAAAAAATCTCCAAGTTAGATAAACTCAATCCCTCCAAGCATGTCAATGTCCTTTTTACTCAACTAGTAACTACTTGCACCTCTCCATGCCCCATAGATGTTACAAGGCTAAGCATAGAAGATAGAGAAACCATTTCTAAGCTAATCAGACTATGTGGGAAAGCTGAGGGTCTCCTAGAAAGTCATTACTCTACTCTCATAGGATCAAATGAGAACCCTCTAAACCACATCAACCTCTTCCCTTACTACACCAATTACCTCAAACTTAGCCGTTTGGAGTTTACCATGCTCAGTACAAACTGCACTAAGGTTCCAACCCAAGTTGCCTTTGTTGGCTCTGGTCCCCTTCCTCTCACCTCAATCATCTTGGCCACATGCTACATGAGACATGCATGCTTCCACAACTATGATATTGACCCATCAGCAAATTCCAAAGCCTTTCGCTTGATTTCCTCGGATCCTGACTTGTCGAATAGAATGTTCTTCCACACTACAGACATAGCAAATGTGTCAAGTGGCCTAGAGGACTATGATGTTGTGTTCTTGGCAGCACTTGTAGGCATGGACGACAAGGAGAAGACTCAGATCATCAATCATCTAGGCAAGCACATGGCTCCTGGAGCTATTCTGTTGCTGAGAAGTGCACATGGAGCTCGAGCTTTCCTCTATCCGGTCGTTGATCCTTCTGGTCTCAAAGGCTTTGAAGTTCTCTCAGTTTTTCATCCAACTGATGAGGTTATAAACTCTGTCATTATTGCGCGAAAGCATGCAGTGAATCAGGAGCATTGCTCGCCGATGATTCCTAGCAAATGTTATGAAGTTGAAGGCTTTAATCCGCTGAACCATGGGAACGTCATTGAAGAGTTGACAATTGATGACAAGCAGACCTGAATCTCATGCATGTAATTCCTCAGCATGACCCAGGAGTAGATAACTTATCTTATTATTAGTACAAAAAGTGAAACTTGTTCACTTCATCAAGTCCCTCTGTATTCCAGAAAGCCTTATTAGATAAACTATGTTTGTCCTCGACAGCACTAAAACTAAGTAATTCACACGAAATAACAAGAAGACAATTAATCGTTAAAAACCCATTGATAATTCTTATACAAACTTGACACAGTCTGACAAAAGATATTTCAAGTACAGCAACAATGATGTTGATGGGTTGATGCAATCAAGGTGGCCTGCACTGTGGCTTTCACAAATTATTATTACAGAGATCTATCTTGGCCAATCATTTCTGAATGATATTCAGAAAATAGACCTGAGAACTACAGAAGTGATGGCACATTCAAATTGATTACAGAATGGGGACAAATTATAATAAGACAAAGATAATGTTATTTGAAATATACATCTTTTACTCTCCATCATCATCGTCATCATCAAGAAATTCCCAAACAGAAAGAGAATGAAGTGGTGTACCCTTCCATCCAATAAGCAGGCAATTTTTATTCATTCCAAATGTACAAGAACTTCCACAAGCAAATCTTTTAGCCACCAGCTCCGATTGATATAACGATGACACGCTTAATTCTTTCTCCACCATTCCAAACCGCTCGAAGAGAGCCCTCCAAACATCAACCGTTACATTTCGAACCTTCCTCTCTTCTCCTTCCATTGCCACAATATTTCTAATCCCTTGGCCAAAGTATGCTGATTCAAGAATCATTCTGTTTGGATCATCCTTTTTCATACAAGCCTCGACGCAATCAAAGTATGTACCGAAATAGAAAAGAGCTTCAGTGAAACGGTTCACAAAACAGGCTGCATTGTGTTTTGCCTCAATTTCAGCAACCACCATTATAGCAGGATTGATGCTTTGAATCACTTTCATAACAGATTCAAGACGGCCTGGTTGTGAAAGCATGCTCCTCAGTATTGTATTAGAGTAAACTACAAGTTTTTCCTCAGGATCTATCACAAAGAGATTTTTATGGAGATCAAGCATGTTTGATACCATAACAATGTTGAAGGAGAAGGGTATGTTCATGGTTTCAGCAAAATTCATCAGTCTTTTACCTGCATCCTCTAGTGAATTCTTTGAAGTAGTGCCAATGGCTGATATTTTCAGAAGCTCAACTGGACATTCATGTCGAGATTCAAGGGCTTGCATCAGGATTGACCACTGCACCCCCCTTCTGATTGCAAAATCAATAACATGAATCTTCTTTGCACCCTTTACATTTTCTATTATAGCTTGGATTCCACAAAAGAAAGAAACTTGACAAAAAGGAAGCAGTACATGATATGCTAAAAAACTGGGGTCGAGATTCATGAATGCTTGATCATCTGGATGAAATGACTGTCTTTGAGACAAAACCTCTGCTGAGATTTTTCCTTCTTCTCGGTCTAACCTCCCGCGAAGTGCTTCAGAAAAATAAGAAACAACACGCTTAACTGCATTCCCAGTCTTGGAAGATAACGAATGGCAATGATTAAGCAATGTGCTTGCGAGTTCAAACTGTTGATGGGCTACTTTCCCAGCAGAAGCCAAAAGGGATTCAACAAGTCCAACATCCTCTTTCTCTTCATTAGAGAGTCTAAAGAAAGAAGAATCATAGGCATGGCTTGTCAATGACTGAAAATCAACTGATTCTGAAGATGATCCGACGAACTTCTTTCCAGCTATTCTTATTATATCTACAGTTGACAGTGATGGAGAGACCGTATCGAATGCCAAGTTATCCTTTTGTTGATGATCAGGTGCTAAAATATATCCTTCTCCAGAGTCTCCCCAACCTTCAGCCTCAGAAAATTGAACCTCTTCGTCTTCCTTCAGTCCCTTTCTACTCCAATGGGCATTATTTGATGAGCTATATTCATCGTCAACATCACTAGCATTATTTGATGAGCTATATTCATCGTCAACATCACTAACATTGAACCCCATGAAAGCACGCAGATCCTCCATCCCAAATGTAAACTAATTTGCCCTCTGAACTAAGTTCTAAATGCACTTGAGACTTGTGGTTCTCAGTTGTCGTCATCACTCTTCTATTCTTATAACCCATTGAAAGAGCAGTTTCTGATTGTTCCCATATAAATTTGAATAACTCCGACAAAGATTCCTTAAGCAAACGACATTCAAATATGTTAGAGGATCGATGTAACCTAGGTGACTTGCACTGTGGCTCACTATAAGATATATGATATGATTTTTCCTGAGATTCAAAGAATCTGTTGAGCACAAACAATTTAGCAAAACTTATTGAGCGGAGAAGGCAAAGTGCAATAAAGATAGCGTAAAACAAGATCGAGAAATATATTAATATCAAAATACGCGTGCTTTGGTACCTGAGAAGTGCAGAAAGGGACTTAACAAAAAAGAAAGAAGTACAGAAAGGGATATAACTCGTGAACTTGTGAAGGCTCTCTTAGAAAGCTTCGGCACGCGGCTGGAAAAGGAATCATCTTACAGAAGGGTCCATGGACATGAATCATGTAGATAAATCACACCAATGCAGCCCATTATATTAATTGTATCCTAAAAATATCTCTCCGATATTTATGTGTAAAAATATCTCGTGCTCTATGTATTTGGTCCAGAGCAAAAATATTTCTACCCAAAAAAAACAATCGTAGATAAGATATTATTTTGCTTAAAATATATCATTTTATATAATAGTTTATTATCTTTATCTTTCAGTGTATGATGTTAAGAGTAATTCTATCCCATATGGAGATGTGATAAGTCACGTCTTTATAATTTTCTGTATTCTTTCATGCTGAATTATCGTATACGAACAGTATAAGTTGTATAACACAATTAATATAATTTAAATTTTTTATATAGATCATATATTGATCAAATAAAAAATTTCAATTATGTTTATTAATGTGACATTTTAATATATCAAAACAATACAAAAAAGTCATTTCAAGAAGACAGGGCCACCTAAAATAGTGTCAACAAAATAAGCTTTTTAGACTAACTGTGTTTAAAACTTGTAAAACATTAAGAAGAAAAAAAAAATTATAATTATAATACCTTTAAAAAAAAAATGACAACTTGGATGATCTTTTTACTTTAAAAATGATTAGTTTCTTACTGTTAACTCGGAAATTAGTTGATACCAAAGGAAAAGACAACTAAACTTTAAAATACAGGAGACTTCTGATTTATAGTTCTTCCATACCCTAAAAAATGATGATATGTCTTGAAGAAGAAGGTTCGTTTCTTCATATTAATGGTTGTAGCTTTTCAAAATTGACGAGCACTGAAACTGAGCTATCAGCTAATAGATATCATAACAAAAACTCAGCCGTAGATAAATTGGTTACAAGGCTATTCTTTGCGAGAATGTCTTGTGTAGTACCTCTTAATAGTGGGAGTCTTAAAAGTGCTCCCCACATGAAGTTAGACACAACCGTGGCCACTTCTAATCTTGGAGCCTCTGTTTTACTACCTTATCCAAAAAATATTTCTGATAGAAAACCTTACCCAAAAATTGGAGTTAGGTCCAAGATCATAGTTTAACAGAAAATGGCACTTAAAAAAGTAAGGAAGATATTTTTTTTAGATATTTTTGGTATGGATGTGGTAATCCACACCCCACAGGAACAATCAATGTGACAATTACATGTGAATTAAACTTTCAAGTTTGTTTATGAAATAAATTATATTTTGTATCTAATAAAATATAAAAAATTATGTATATATATATATATATATATATATATATTTTATCATATATAAAACTATATTTTAATAATGGATACTTAGCATAGTAATATGATGTATTATATCCATATATACAATCCTTGCAAAAATAATAATAAATGATAAATAAAAAAAATAAAATTGTATAATAAAAGATTAAATATGTTAACAAAATTCAACTTAGCAGGTAACTAAGATTTTTTTTTATAAGAAGTAACTAATATTTTTAAAGCATATTAAGAAGGGTTAAATTCTCTTTTATAATATATATATATAGAGAGAGAGAGAGAGAGAGAGTGAGTGAGAGTGAGGTGCTCATTTTAGTGTTAAAAATAAAAATCAAATACAACAGAAATTTCATATGATGGGGAGTTAGATCCAACTAGAACAATTGTAGTATTGACCACTAGGGGCAAATATCAGCTCTATTTGGTCCAATAAGTGAAAGCCACGTATGCCGACTCACATCGCATGACGTGTCCATCCAGCTGCCAGCGTCGTGGATTCTGGGCTCCATATAATTCAATTCCACTCTTAATCTTCTACTCCTGTGGTTGTTTCTGCTGAAATTCTGCACTGCGTTCACCGTCGTATAATATATTGAAGCGGCGGCGGCCTATTGTTCCTACGGCGGCTGTGGCGGCGGTCCTCGTGGTTGGGGTTTTCTCAAATTACGGACAAATTTTGCGCGTTTAGCTTGAGGGCTATCACTGATGGCGGACAAGTATAATCTTAAGAACCCGGCGGTTAAGCGGATTCTCCAGGAGGTGAAGGAGATGCAATCAAACCCTTCCGAAGATTTCATGAGCATACCTCTTGAGGTATTGTCCCTTTTACCTCACCTACCGATGGTTCCTGTTGTATTAGGGTTTCAAATGTATGATCTCTCATTTTTTGGTTATTCAATTATGATTGAATTGTCGTTTTTATTATCGTGATCGTTGTTGATGGAATTGTCCGGGAATGGGGCTTGATTCGGCTCTAGAGCGCTTAGATCATTGTGTTATAGTTTTGAATGATCGTATTGTAATTATTCGTGTGATGACTTTGGAAATTATTGCTTGAGCTTGTTCTAGGCTTCACATTTAAGGATTGCTACGTGAGCTTACCTGATACATTCTTTTTCTTTCCCTCATTGTCTTCCTCAATTTACAACCTGTTTACATGTTGTAAAAGTATTTGTTTATCATTGTTTTGTTTCTGCAGTCTTATCTGTATCTCATCAACTTCTACATGATGATCTTAATTTTTAGGAAAATATATTTGAATGGCAATTTGCAATTAGAGGACCCCGTGATTCTGAATTTGAGGGTGGTATTTATCATGGACGAATCCAGTTGCCTGCAGAATATCCATTCAAACCTCCTTCGTTTATGTTATTGACGGTAAGATTTTTTCTCCCCTCTAGACTGAGTAGATTATCATGTTATATTAGTCTGCTTAAGATCTATTTGGGTGATTATTATGTCTTTTACTCATATGCTTACGAAATTTACTGTTATTTTGTCAGCCTAATGGTCGTTTTGAGACCCAAACGAAGATTTGCTTGAGCATATCGAATCATCATCCTGAGCATTGGCAACCATCATGGAGTGGTAAGTAACATTTCTTTATTGTCTTCACATACCACTCTTACAGAATTATTTGGCAAGTGATGCTTGGTGGCGCATGTATTATATACATATCCTGTTATATCTGCACATTTGCATTATCAGATTAAGATAATACAATTCTACCACATTGAGTGATACACATGAATACTTCATATGCATAGGATGTTTTCCTTGATTAGAATCCAACTCTTGTATGTCTAATTTCTTGAAGCAATTAATTGTATCCATTAACGCCTCAAATGTTGCCTCTCAAACCTTAAGTAGATGACATAAATTTCTTTTGGCAGTAAGAACTGCCCTACTTGCACTGATTGCCTTCATGCCCACCAGTCCAAATGGTGCATTGGGCTCACTAGACTACAAAAAAGAAGAGAGGCGTGCCTTGGCCATTGAGTCTCGCGAAGCACCCCCAAAATTTGGGACTCCTGAACGTCAAAGACTTATCGATGAGGTAAAAATGTCGTTCAGTGTTCTTCTCCAACTGCGTGCATTATAATCCAGCTATCTTGCCCTGATTGTACTCTGTTATTCCAGATACATGAATATATGCTAAGCAAGGCACCCCCTGTTCCTCAACTTAGCTCCACACAAGCTGATGAAGGACAACCCAGGAAAGAGGAGGCTGAGGCCCAGGTTAGTTCCCAAAATCATGTGGCTTTACCTGCAGGAGAGGGGCTTTCGGATCAAGCAGGTGACAGAATCGTTGAAGAACAAGAACTCCTTGCAAATGTTAATCCTAACCCCGCAGGAGTTGGAGCTTCAAGAGAGACCCCATCCGGTGTCACAAGCAATCAATTGCCACAGACGTCTGATACAAGGGTTGAAAATCCCAAGCCAGAAACCAGGGTCCAGAAACCTGATGACCGCTTGTTCACACTGGCTGCTATTGGACTTACTATTGCAATTGTGGTCCTTTTGGTGAAGAAGTTCATTAAGTCTACCGAACATGGTGCTTTATTCATGAACGGCTCTTAGATGCATTCATTGCTCATGCTGCTTAAGAGATTAAGAGTTTTAGCCTCTTCTTGTAGTTAAAAGAAATATAAAAGTTCATATAAACTGAAAGAAGTTTAATATCCTTTTAATTATACCTAGTCTTTGTAATTATGATAATATAAATGCGTAACAGCTTTAATTTGAGCAACATATTTGGTTATTTTATCATTATTCTAAAGTAGGGTGTTTTATTTATTAATTTACATAGAGACGGAAGTTCTGATGAAGCTCATAGGAAATTCAATAAATCGGACTGCCTTATTGTTTGTGAGATTTTTATTATCCCAATCCCTATTTGAAAAATCGAATTCCACTAAAATCCTCTCCAGCTTTATCAAGGTAACCGGTCACGGGTGGTGCAGTGCATTAAGAATCCTCTCCGGCTTTATTAGTCCATAACTTCATATAACGGACTTGAAACATCTTTTTCTTGGACGGGAATGGCCATCGCTGAATTTCTCATTTTCTGTTTGAATGTGATTTACAGGCTTTCCAAGCTCCATTTTTCTTTAGGTGGCATTTGTTTCAAGTTCTACGTTACGGGCGTTTAGTTGGACGTATGATTTTTGAATAATTTATTGGGTAAGTAATGATAAGATAAATTTATGGTTGGAGGTATGATTTTTGAATAATTTATTGGGTAAGTAATGACAAGATAAATTTACTGTTATGTTTAGTTATTAATTAAATTTTTTAGTAATATAAATAATTTTTTAATAAAATAAGAGTAATTTTGTTATAAATTACATTTATTTTATAATTTTTTTTTGATAAAGTTTGGATATTAAGTTAGATTTAGAAAAATTTCAGATATCCAATGAAAATTTTTAATAATTTCTAATAAATATGGATAACTATTTTTTTTGTGAAATTCTTAGAAATCAAAAAAACTTATACCAAACACTCCATTAGTAAATATTTTCAACTGTATACATATATATGTGCTTATATGAGACCAATTTTTATTCCAAACATGGAGTTAGGGTAATTTTTTTAGAATTTAAAATTTAATATCTTAGGTTTTGAGCCAATATATAATATACTAATTCCAAATTAGAATAAGCAAGTAGTAGTAGTGCTTAGTGAAGTTCATATAAAATCAAAATACGGTTGGGGAGAATTGTATATCTCAAGAAAGCTTAAACGAATGACTTAACTTACAATCAACAAGAGTTGAATACATTATACAAACAGAACTTAATGTACATTATACAAATATCTGTGATATGCTCAGAGCAATTTCAATGCCTAAGAACTAATATTTTACAAGGACATTGCGAGAAAAACCCATATCTAATCCTCCTTTCAATCTCCCTTCTAAGACTTACCAAATTTCAATTCATTTTAACCAAAGATGCAATGGCGAGGCAATTGCTGGCCATATTGCTAATCATTTTATCATGAGCTTCGAGTGCTGATTTTTTACCATTCATCTCATCAGTACAAGTTGTAACATCTGCTATAACCGCACTGAGCATGCTCTGAAGGGTCCCAATATCACGAGTTTTCACTGCCGGCATAGCATTCTTCAAATTATCTGAAGCATCTTTATATTCATCCTCGCAAATCTTGAGTCCATCGGCATCAATTCCTTTGCTTTCGAGTTGCCCTTTAGCCAAAACTATAGTAGCGTTTATTTGCTTGTTGCAAGCTTCTATCGCCATTCTGAGCACCACCACAACGTCAAGGTTACCGTGGTTAGAGATGTACGGTGAGATGGTGGTAAGGCAAATTTGGGGATAATCTGTGGCAGCACATATTTTCTACAGGTGAGGGTTGGGTGCCATTGGAGGAGAAGCTGAGATGGAAGGCTTTGACTGTCCTTTGGTAACATCTGCGGAGAACCAGAGCTGGATTTGGGTGAAGATTGATCAGATTGAGGGGCTGGGTTGGGAGATGTTGAAGGAGGAATTGGTTGAGGATTTGGAGAAACTTTTCCCACTGAATATTGCTCAATTGCCATGGCCTTGCGGGGCGTGCACATGGCTGGTGCAGGGTGGTGGAGGAGGAGGAGGAGGATTAGGGACAAAGTGAGATTTGGACGAGGTTGAGCTTCATTGTGGTTTTACAAATTGGTGGCAAGTTTGAGAATGAGAGAAGAAGAAACTGGAATGTTCAATGTTGGACAAAGTTTTTAACTTGGGGAATGGATTTGATTAGATTAATTGGCCATGAAAATAGAATGATATTGAGAAATTCTAGCCACTCCATGCATTGTTGTTTCAGCGTTGTTTTAGGGAGTTTTGGGATACTGATAATGTAAACGACTGCATGGGATTTAGGCTCTTGCCTATTTTGTCGTCCATATTGCTAAAATCACACCCTAAGATGAAAACGCCTGCTCTATCAACCTCAAGCTACAAATGGAGCCAACTAGGAGGGACCAGGAACTCCATTAACCCACAGTTCTCCCTAGTTGCATAGCTTGGCCAACTTGTCAGCATATTGACTGGCCTCTTGATATTGGCAGTCAACATTAACTTTCACCTTCCTAAACCCTTTCTCCCAAGCAAGAACAAGACCGCATCTAAGAGCTTCCAACTCTGCATGGATGTCGGTAGTGTACCTAATAAAAGCCACAATCCAGCTACCATTTATATAATGAAACTTACTATGCAGATTTTTTTTTTTTTTTTCATTTGTATGTATCAATTTTATTGTATTTATAATTTTATAAAATTTGTAATTGAAAGTGGCGAGATGAAATTTGAAAAGTATAAATGATGGTTGTCTTTGTTAAAATTATTATGATCATAGTATTTGTATTTGTATTTATTCAGTGATTGAATGTTGAGTTCTAGATCAATTAGAAAATATTGGCGTATATCATCAATAATCAAGTTTAGGTGGCCTAAAATTAATTGTGTTTAAGCTTCCGGTATGATTTAATGATAAGGGGATTGCATAGTATATAGGAGGTTATCTTATTGATTATAATCCCTAAAATTAGAGAAGGTGACATTACGCTCATAGTTCTTCTATGATAATGTCCTCATGATCAATTCTTGGAGAACTAATTCGAACATACATAACATTTTTTCCCACTTTGCAAACCATGTTTTCCTCTCTCCAAGTGTTGCCCTTGGCTTTAGTCATAACTCATTAAATTGTAACCAAAAAAATAAAATAAAATAGAAATCAAATGGAACCCACAAAGAGAGGGGCGAACAGGGAAGCGTTATTAAGTAGACCCCAAAAGATAGGATCCCAAATGCTTAGCTAATTTCATATAGAACCCCAAAGTAGATTTCTCTTTCTTTCATTTATTAGCAGTAGAAATAAACTTTGTAAACTTAATCAACACAAGTATTCTAGACATATTTTATTCCTTCATCAGCCCAAGTGTAGTGAAGAAAATTCCCAACATGGGCAACTACAAAAACCAATGCATATACACACTCAAAAAATATTTCACTTTGGCTTTTAGAATCAATTTCTAAGGTTACTTCAGAAACAGCATATTACAATTATGAAGCTGGCCAAAGAGATCAAAGCTCAAACAGACACGAACTTATTCCTCGAGAAAACAGAGAAAGCCAGCTTTTAATGGTGATCTGAAGACTTAACGACTGTCACCGGACAGGAGCCATGATTCACTACGTAGTTGCTGACACTGCCTAATATAGCCCTGCATAAACGCAGAGAATGAAATTAAATCCTCCCTAGGCACTCAATTTTTTTTTTTGTCTGAAAATCAATTCTCACTAATGAACTTGAATGTGAGCAAATATCAATATTAAAATATGAGTCTAGAAATCTACCTCTTCAGTTTGCCAAGGCCTCTGTTCCCTATAATGAGGCAGTCTAGAGGTATCTTATCAATTGCTTCACAAATTTTCTCACGAGCATCTCCCCAGTAGATCTTCATCAGCACCTGAATCTGCTAGAAGTGGCAAAGTTACCCTGAAGAAATTGAAATACACACTTTGAACAATCACCGATAATTTCCAGAGCAAAAGAAATTTTGTACCTTTTTCTGTCCCGACGCTGTTTGCACAGTATCCAGGACTTCTGCTCCAACTTTCACTTCATATTTCTTCATAATAGCCGGATCAGAAAACTCATCTAAAGGGATTAACGCTGCATTTACGTGAAAAGACAAAAACCCATTTTAGCAAAATGAGTATATCATGTACCCCTATAGTTGGGATCAAAGATTCAGGTTCTTAAATCTCAAAAATTGGCATTGACCCCAGAAATTGTGGTGTATTTACCAATTCAGGATCTTCAAAAAGTATTTTATGATCAAGTTTTCCTCATACAGCATGATCCAAATGATTCCTCATGAACTTTCCTATTCGCTCATGCTCATGAAAATATATTGTTGAAAACAAACAGAGAATAATAAAACAGAGGTTGGAGAGAAAACAGTAATTACGGGAGCCAGTGGTTGCCCAGAGCTGAAGCTCGCCTTTCTCGTAGCTGCCTTCCGGGCGAATGGTAACAAGAATAAGGTGATCCTCATCTCGGACAACGTTATCCAGAGCCCATTTTAATGCTTTGTTACTGCATGCTGAGAAATCCACAGCCACACCCACTCTCCTCGTAGTTTCCATTTCTCTCTACAGTGTGCGATAAAAGGCAAAGATAATCTCAGCGCTGTGGTTTGTGAACTCTTGGTTTGTTCTATGGTGTAGGATTTCGAGTCTTTTATTTCAGGGCTTATGATCAAGACCGCAAATTTTGAGGCAGTTATAAGACCAGAGACTGAGACCGAGCAGGGTGCGCTCTCTTTTGGTGAAAAAATAATAAACATGGCAGACGGAGACTGCGCCTTGAGGAGAAATTTGACTGGGATTTTTGGTGTGCTACTGTAGAACGTTGGGTTGGAGTTGTTTGGACCGTTCAATGGATCATCAGTGACCAGATGAAACTTGTGATCAACGCTTCAACGGTGGATGTCAAGAGGAGTATCAAATTATCAATTGTGACGATTGTTGTTCCAGTTATGTCAAGTGTACACTATTTTTTATGTATATATTTTTATAATTTCTTTTTTTATAACTTTGTTCCAATAATAAATAACTATCTATAAAACAAGAATGCATTTCCCTTCTCAGTAACTCTTTGTCAGATGGGCCAATTTCTTTTCTTTTTTTTTTTCTTGATAAAAATAAACAAAAGAGATAAATAAATGTATAAATTTTGTGTATATAACATGATAAAATTTAAGTTCAACAAAAAAAAAAACATTTAAATGAAATAATTGAATCTTGATTCTGAAATTTGATTTATAAAAAATAAATTAAAAAGATTAAAATTAAAGTATCGTAGTTTATGAAATGTTATTAGAAGAAAAAATATACTAAATACTGTCCATTTAAATCCTTCTCTCCTTCACTAAGATGGTCAACTTTAACCTTCATGTTACTGCCAGGTGAGAGTAAGTGGGTAAAAATGTCATAAAAAAAAATCTATTTAATATTTAATATTTAATATTTATCACTAATGTGACATGTAAGAGAAGTGTATTTATAAGGGTTTCTCTAGCTAGTATTCTCGTTGATTTCGGATTTGAATCTAACTCTTCTTTGAGAGATATTATGACCTGATTCAACTACCCAATCTAATTTGGTCAATTTGAGTTAGAATAAATTTTAATATAGCAACTCAAAAATTATTGGATTGAATAATGAGTTTAAGATACATGAACTTAATTTATATAAATCTATTTAATTCACATGCTAAAAAAAGTTAAAAATATATAAAATATAAATTAAATATGTTAAATTAAATGTTTATATTTCACTACATATTAAATATGGTCAACTTATCTTTTTATGTACTTTTTTTTCTTTGTTAATTTATTTATCTCAATTAAAAAGCCTATAATATATATTTTATATTTTAATATTTAATCCTCGGAACTTTCATAAATAATTTGATTTGTTTTACCTATAATTTTTTTTTTTCAAATTGTATTACATATTTCTTTGTAAAAAAAAAAATTATATTGACTCATTAGTCCAACCTAACTTAACCAACCCCACGCACCTTGGGTTAGAATGGGTTGACTTGTAAAATTGTTTTTTTGAAACTCAACCTAACCCAATGTTTTTTTTTGTACATGTTGGGTAAAAAAATCTTCGATCTTACCCCACCCGATCTATATCCTCTTCAGTACACATAAAGTGTGTCCCCCTTATCTATAATAATATATATCCGGTTTTAGATATCAAATTGAAATTCAGAATGAAGTGACTATTTTATGTAAATTCCTGTTATTTAACCCTCATGCCACATAATATATACAAAAATGCCATTCAGAATTCGTTACTACCAAAACGCAAAGAAACCAGTGAAGGAGTAAAGCGAAGTAAACATCGAATGATTCCAATGTGATTTTGTTGCTATCTCTCGTCCCATTTCGTAAGCAATCAAGGTAATATAAAGTATAAAATCTATTAGTGAAGCTTGATTTACTCCGATTTTCGATTCCGCATCTTTAGTTGTCATCATCTCGAAGCTAAGGCAGATACCTTCAGTGGCTTCGTGCTTGCTCTGAAACTCACTGAAGTTTCTGTGCTGCAAGCATCGGAAACCCTAGCGAGGCGGTTATCTTCGGAGAGAGTTTCTCTGGATCTGTGAATTTCCAATGGCATTTTGGTGGCCAATGCTCGTTTTGGCATTCGCTTATGGCATCTGCAGGTTCCTTCTGATGCTCATTCCTCCCAAGGTTCCATCCATCGACGTTGACGCTTCCGACGGTACTCTCGCACTCTCTCTTCTTCCTTCTAACACAGAAATTTGTAGTGCTGGTGAAAAAGTAATGTGAATTTTGGTATTGGCAGTGTTGGATGATGGAAATCAAACGCAGGAGAACAGCTTCATATATGTGAGTGTCATTTTTCCTTTCAGGCGTTTTTATTTTACTAGCTGATCTTGTTCTATGTGAGTTTATATGCCTTTGCGGTTGAAAAAATAGAAAATCGTTATTCAGTAAGGTTTTCGATTATTACTCTGTTTCTGTATTTTGCTTGATCGGTATGATTTATTTTTGTAATTATTATGAAAATTCAGCTTAATACATACGATGTTTATCATTTCTTCCGAATCAATGTCTTTTATAAACTAAGGACTGTGAATATAATGATTTTAAGATTTGATTAAGATGCTTTTATTTTATTATTACTTTGGAACCTCCGCTTTCTCATTGATGATTGATACCTGTCCAGGTACCTCCAAGGGGAGCGGCACAGCAATCTAGCAAGAAAGTTCAGTGCTATGAGCCTGCGACAATGAAATACTTGGGATACGTTCCTGCACTGACACCAGATGAGGTTAGTTCTTGGTGAGGTTGTGAGGCATTCATCCATTTCTCCTATCTAAGAACCAACAGTTTGCAATTTACAGTGTGTACTATGTGTATTTGTACAAAGTTTTATTGTAAATAATGTTTAATGAATTGTAATTTTTTAAAAATACGTGACTTCTAAATTTTCTAAGTTAAAGGAAAGGAAGATAAAAAAGTAACTTCGCTATTTATAAAGTCATCATTGTCAACAAACTAGTTACATTAAGATGTATACTAGTTATACTGAAGAAAAAAAAGTTGACATGCCATAGCTTCTAGCTAAACTTGTGCCATAAATTTCAATTTGGTGTCTGAATTGAAGTGCACTGTGCACATTCGATGAAATTCCTCTAACTTATATAGATTCATTGGTCTTCCAACTGGAAGTCAGTGCCATTTCCTAAACATTAATGACAATGTACACAGTTATAATAACTGGCATTTACAAAGTGTGCATTAAGAACTGTTAATTGCTACCTTTGAGTGAACCTAAACATAAACGAATTGTGAGAATTATGTGGAACTACTTTTCATGTGTGGATAGGTCAAGGATCATGTGGCCCAAGCAAGGAAAGCACAAAAGATGTGGGCAAAGACCTGTTTCAAGCAAAGGCGCCAATTTTTGCGTATACTTTTGAAGTATATAATTAAACATCAAGCACTTATATGCGAGTAAGAATACTTTTCTTGCACGTTTGAGGAGAAGCTTTTTAGCTGTTAGGTTTCTTTTTACCCTGCAAAGGAAAAGCCTTCCAGACTTTTGGTGTTAAATTAAATTGAACAAAACCTGCAAGTGTTAGAAGCACATACTGAATTTTAGTGCTGCTCTTGTGATATTTTTTGTTTGATAATATTCCCCTCTTTTTTTGTTTTTCTTGCTTATATTGCTGCTCTTTTGAAAGTCCATGTAATTTCCAGTCTGTGTCTTTTTTTTTTTTTTTTCAATGAAAATATTTTGGTCCAATAACTAATTGATCATTTTCTTTACATGTGCTTTCATTAGAATATCTTCACGTGATACTGGAAAGACAATGGTAGATGCCTCTCTAGGAGAAATTATGACAACATGTGAGAAGATCACTTGGCTACTGTCAGAGGGTGAGCAGTCGCTCAAGCCTGAATACCGGTACTGTTTTTTCTTATCTATTCAAGACCATAAAACATAAGAACAATCTTATATGTTTCTATCTCCATTTGCTGTAGCCCGTATGATCATCCCCTTTCCCTGTGTTGTAACTTTGCTTAAACTGACTATGTGGATTATTTGTCTCAGTATTATATTCATTGTCCTGTATCCATTTCATCTTTGACTTTTAAAGTAAAATTCTTAGTGCCTTGTAAATTATTCATTTCCTTTATAGCTTTTTCACATATATTAAATTCTTCTGTTAGTAATTATACAATGAAAATTTTAATCTACATTAATTTAATTTTATAGTGAAATTTCAGATTATCTAAATTTACTTGTATCAAGACTTAAGTTCCTTATACGACCTCATATTTTAGTGATAAATATTATTTTGCAGTTCTTCTGGAAGATCAATGCTTCATAAGAGAGCCAGAGTGGAATTTCACCCCCTTGGTGTTATTGGTGCCATTGTTTCATGGAACTATCCTTTCCATAATATTTTTAATCCTATGCTGGCTGCAGTATTTTCTGGAAATGGCATTGTGATTAAGGTATCAGATACAATACTAATTATCAACCTACAATTCTGCCATAGATATGTTACCTCTTTGTTAGACACTTTCAACCCTTGACATTTTGGGTATTAAATCATACTCCCTGGCAAACTGATATGGAAAATTGAGACTCTTCAATGATGTAAAGGTTGCTTTAACTTATATATTTTATGCTTAGGTTTTGTTGTCTGTTTGACAAAGCCCTTGTACTTCTGATTGTAGATCTCAGAACATGCAAGTTGGTCTGGATGCTTTTACTGTCGTATTATCCAATCTGCCCTTGCTGCCATAGGAGCTCCAGAAAATCTGGTTGAGGTGATAACCGGGTAGAGCATTTTGTCTCATACTTATATTTTTCCTTTTGTTCCTCAGGCATGTTTTTGTTTTGGCTAAACTAGATCTTTCATACCAGGTTTGCGGAAACAGGAGAAGCACTGGTATCTTCTGTTGATAAAATGATATTTGTTGGATCACCTGGTGTTGGTAAGATGGTATGATTTCTTTGATCAACTGAATGAGTCTTCGTGGTTCTGAATCTGATTATGACTTTCATAATCTCATTATGATTCCATATAAATGGTTTCTAAACTTGCTGTTATTGGAAGCATTTTGATGATTTGTATAGGATTACTTAGGTCAATGCTTGAGTAACTAGTCTTGTTCAAGAATCTTCAAACTCCTTTTGACCTCTATAGCTTCAGCAGACCTCTGATCAAGTGAAATGCCTCATAAGCTGAATGATTATTTTAAGAATACAACAGAATTCTCTTATTCATTTTAAAATACTTTGCTGTTGAGATCCACCTTTCCTGTTATAGGATATCTTTTCACTCTGCTTAATGCTGTTCTATTTTCATGCAGATAATGAGAAATGCTGCTGAGACACTTATACCAGTTACATTAGAGCTTGGTGGAAAAGATGCATTTATTGTGTGTGATGATGTGGATGTAGAACATGTATGCATCCTTTCAAAATGTTCTCATGGCTTGAAGTCTTGTCTTTTTTTAAATTTTTTTTTTTTTTTTTTATCTTCTGCCCGGCCAAATGATATTTTTACAGCTTTATTCTTGAGTGCCTTGGTTTTTGACAGATAATTGGTCTTATGAATATAGGTTGCCCAGGTTGCTGTTAGGGCTGTCCTTCAGTCAAGTGGACAGAATTGTGCTGGGGCTGAGCGATTTTATGTCCACAGGGACATTTATTCTTCATTTGTCAGTCAAGTTACAAAAATCGTGAAATCAGTTAAAGCTGTAAGTGTGTTTAAGACTATTCGTTGGTTTAATGTGTCTTACTTGCATGCAAATTTTTTTAACTTAAACATAGACTTGTAACTACATAAACACGCAGAATTGCACTTGTTTGTCATTAGATTGCTGTCCCAGTAGATTAACGGCTTGTCTTATTATATCCATTTTGCTATTTATAATCAATTTTTGTGCGACATGACATCCATATAATTCAGGATATGGTGCATTATCTTTTTTTTTTTCCTTCTCTGTACCTATATGCTTATTATTTTATGCTTTTTATTATTCCCTTGCTGTTGCAATGCATTAAATAGGTAAAGCTTGAGCTGGATTATTTTTGTCAACATTTTCTTATAATTTTATTTTTTGAGGAATTGTCAACAAAATGTTGGTATATGTTCTATCTCAACTTCCAAATTCAATCTGTTTGTTTGACTATTGCCTATCTTTTATGATTCATTGGCTTCTGTAATCAATAAATTAGCATATTTGTGGGTTAATTTAGTCTATTATAGGAGCTGAGAAAGTCTTAAAATTGACTGGCATTAACAATTGACAAATATTGAGACCTAGCGAATTGTTTAGATTTTATAAATTATTTGTGTAATGCTCTGCTTCTGTTGTGGACTCCGCATTCTTTCTCAGCAGCCACAGGTTTCATAATTGAATACACTGAGAGGGTAAATCAGAGAAGGATCAACAATTTGTTGAGCTCCTATTAATTATATTAACTTGAGGACTAATGTACTAACTTGACTCTTCTGAAGCTGATCAACAGACAACATCTCTTCTGAAAAAAAAAAAAAAAAAAAACTGTTATTAAAGATCGTTACATAGTATTCTTCTGCATAAAAAGTACTCAAAATATAGTGAAGTCGAATTCCCCTTTTTTTTTTTCTTTTGGTTCAGGGACCACCGCATTCTGGAAAGTATGATGTGGGTGCTTTATGCATGCATGAGCATTCTGAAAAACTTGAAGGCCTTGTAAACGATGCTCTAGACAAAGGAGCTGAAATTGTTGCTCGCGGAAAGTTTGGCCATATTGGTGAAGATGCCGTTGATCAGTTCTTCCCCCCTACTGTGATTGTGAATGTGAATCACACAATGAAACTGATGCAAGAAGAGGTAGTAAAACTTATCATCTTCTCTTCCTCATGACATTTGCATGGTTTTAACATTGTGCGTTACCATATCTTGACTATGATCTTAATAACTGATTCAGAATACACACAAGAAAAGAATGTGGGAATTTATTTGGAATATTCTATAAATGTCAAAATGTGTCAAAGTCTGAACAATTTCACAATTTGTAGAGTTCCAATCATGCCTTCTATATCTTTTACTATAGCAATTGCTTACTAGATTTTTCTGTGAACTGGAATTACATCTAGGCATTTGGACCAATCATGCCGATAATGAAATTTAGTACTGATGAAGAGGCTATCAAACTTGCGAATGACTCAAAATATGGACTTGGCTGCGCTGTTTTCTCCGGCAGTCAGAGCCGTGCCAGAGAGATAGCTTCTCAGATACATTGCGGGGTTGCTGCAGTAAATGATTTTGCAGCAACATACATGTGTCAGGTAACTCCATCTGTTTTATCTTTTCCCCTTCTTTCATCCGAAACATGTTCTGATGATTCTTGCTGATCTCGCATCCAATTGCTAGTTAGCTGGGTCTCAGCGTCAACTATTATTTATGCAAGATACAGGCTGACTATAGGCATCACCGTTCTTTATATTGTTGGGCTAACTCAGAATAATGAATATAAAAAATAGAATTTTTAATTACTAAAACTTGGTGATTTTTAAGCCGTTTAAGTAAGGTATCTTACTAGGGTAAGGAGGATTATGAAAAATATATGAAAAGAAGACGAACTAATTATGATCATAATAATGACATCCTATACTTTTTAGTTCTATACTTGTAGAGTAACTAGGATTCATTTCAACTAAGTAGCTGTCAGCCCGGTGCTGGACATGGGTGATTAACTAGAATAACTTGTGCGCAAACGTACTGTTTATTGATGCTGGTTTCCTCTAGCTCCTGTCATGAAAAGATTTCTTCTGTGTCCTCAGCGCATTTTCTTTTGAGCTCACTATTTATAATTTTTTATCATACACCTGTCAATTCTCTCAGGGTTAAAATCTCAGGCGGGCCTGGGCTTTTGCACATTTTAGGACAGCAAATGTGGCCAAGCCCTAAATTTTAAACTATTTTACAATGAAAAATGAAAAAAAAAAAATAACAATGTTTTTTAATTCATAAAAATAAAAAATAATTGTAAATTCAAAAATTGTGCTGACCCGTCTTGAAATTCATTTCGAGCCGTATTTTATGGCTTGGCCCAACCTTTGAGTCGCTTAAATTGACACCCTTAAATTCAAAATCATGTGATGTTTCATTTTCAATGCAAATTATCTTTTGTTGTTAATTTCCACTAAAAGTCGATATTTATCACGATTTTCCAGTCCTTGCCATTTGGGGGTGTGAAACACAGTGGATTTGGACGGTTTGGTGGTGTTGAAGGGTTGCGAGCTTGCTGTCTTGTAAAATCAGTTGTTGAGGATAGACGGTGGCCATTTGTAAAAATCAAAATACCGAAGCCTATCCAGGTCAGTTTGAAAAATCTTCCAATAATAACATTTCTATTTATACATCTTTATTTTGTGACGGACCAACAACTAAGATGGGGTTTCCTGTGCCGCAGTATCCAGTCGCAGCAAATGGGTTTGAATTCCAGGAATCACTTGTTGAAGCACTTTATGGGCTCACCATATGGGATCGATTGCGGGCATTGGTGGACGTTTTAAAATTCCTGACTGAGCAAAACTCTACTGGGTCAGCTAAGAAAAGAAATAGTTGACTACAGGGTCAGGTAAGAAAGCATGTTGACGAGTTAATTTGGTCATATTCAAGTTAGGAGGTGCTTCAACTTCTAATTTTTACCTCCACCTACAATTGTTGAGATTTTCTAGACGCGCAGCTGTTTTTTCACCGCATTAGTTGCTGATACAGGAATGCACTATCTTATGAAATACTAGTAACGTCCCCTTTATTTCTTAGTTGATCAAAGTTAATGAATTTAGGGGAATCAAGAAATTTAACGTAAAAGAAATAACTAAGTCTCAATGGAGTAACATTTTTTTTTTATTTTTGGAGTTACTTGAGATGAAATGCAGTGGTCATTTCGCATGGAATGAGTGGCTGCAGTGAAAAAAAAAAACGCAAATCAAATCATGGTGGGTTGGTTCGAATCTTCCAAAAATTTCAAAAATAAAAATAAATCAAATTACTCAATGCGGTTTGATTTGGTGAGTTTGATCAGCTTGTGAAATTACTAAATAATTTAATAAAATAAAATAAAATCTAACAATAACATATTTATACTAAGCATACAGTGACAAAGTAGTTGTAAAACAATGATTTAATGAACTTTGGTATATAAAAGGCACAAATATCCAAGTGATATTTATAAGAAGTAACAAAGTAAACATGTCTAAATCATATTTTAAAAATAACAATTTATTATATTACGTCACAAAACAAAACAATGGATAAATAAGAAGTAAAATGCACTTTAACAATTCCTCCTCAATCTCCTCCAAATTTCAACTTTTCACTTGAAGTTTCTATAACTAAGTATTCTATGTATGCAACTATGTGTAGGTTTTTGGGGTAATGAATCATTTTTCTGTTTTATTGTTTTATATAAAATTATATTATGAATACAAATTAATATATGTACATATGTATGTATGGTTTAGTTTGGTTTTTACGATTTTAAAAGAAGCCAAACCGTAAATCAAACGATAGCTTATTATAGTTCAAATTTTTTAAAATCCAAGCCAAATAAAAAGCAATGAGATTGGTATTGGTTTGGATACAAGGGTGATTCCGCTTGGTTCTAAGAGTTTTGGCAGTTTAAATCACCTTTATGGCATGCAACAAAATTATGCAATACTGATACTATCTATTTCTATTCGACTATTCCTATACCTAATCGAAAAAAATCTATTCCTAAAACAGCCATTCGTAACCTTATTAAAATCAAAGAGTACTTAATTCAAATGGTATTAAATTTGAAATCCTCCCACAATCTTTAGGTGCAATGTATATTGCATGTATTCATCAGAAAGAGTTACTAGAGATGAAAATGCTAGTGGTCATTTTGACATTACTGTTCTATTCCTAGATGTAAATTGTAATTTTTTTTTTTTTTAAAAAAAAAAGAAAATCCACTAACCCATAAGTAGCTAAAGATTAATTTGAATTTCATATCATAGCACTACAAACAGCCATAGGTAACCTTTAATCAAATCACAGTTGCATTAAATTTAATTAGCATTAAATTTCAAATTCTTTCCCTAATCTTTAGGTGTAACATTTATTGCACGTATTCATCTGAAAGAGTTACTTGTTGAAAATGCTAATGGTCATGTTGCATGAGACAGTTAATGCAATAAAGAAGAAGAAGAAGAATCTACTGCTTACTCATATAAGTAGCTAAGGAATAATTTTAGTAACTTCAGAATAATTCCTTCAGCGCCAAAACAGCCATTAGTAACCTAATTAAATCTAAGCGGAAAACAGACACTCCTTCCAAAACTACAAACTTCAGCACAAACAGACTCAAACCAGAAATGTCAATTTTCTAAAAGTTTTGTATTACCAGTGCTTTGGACGATGTGCTTGAGGAGCATGTGTAACGAGGAGATGAAGGGGTTTGGGCGGAGGAACATCACCCAAGTTTATTTATTTCCAGATGACTTTGATCAAATGCAAAACACATATATCATGGTATCAAGGATTTGAATGAAAGATGGGAAAGAAAGACAACATAATATCTATATGACACAGCAGTTGAATTAAAGATGTAAACTTAGTACTAATTACCAAGAAATGTGAGTGTGCTTTGTGTGTACCACGACAAGAAACCCATACTTGTATATTGCGAGTCCGGCTAGACAGATCAGAGCGGCGTGATAACTTATGAAGGCAAGATGAGTTGAACAATGCAGGCCAGCAACAGAATTTGATGAAATAACCGCCAACATCTTTCCTCAAACCATGATAAAATATCTTATTACTTAGAAGCTGAGTGCCCAATTTGCAAAGCTAACTTAATGGTAAAACATTTCTTTTCCTATATTGCCAATAAAGGCAATCAATCACCAGCAGAAAGCATTAGCAGATCTAGGAGAGGATGTCTTTTGAAATTTACATTTTTAAGTTTGTATTTTCCTTCTGATCTTCTCGGTAGACAGACACCCAAATCGATCAGATTGTCACCCTACATCTCACAACCCTAAACTTTAAAAATGCTTAAGTGCCAATATTTTTGAGATAAAAGCAGACACATGCAATGAATCAAACAAAAAAAAAAAAAAGAAAAGAAAAATCAGTCGATAGCATAACAGAGAACAAGCAATCATTCCACCAAGTCAAAATGCTTAATTGAGTGTTGACCTTTGTCGGGTTCGATATAGCTACTGTAATTACCTGCGTTGGAGACAAAGATCTATGACATTAGAGCTCCAATAATCTCCTATTGTAAGCATGTGAATGTTCGTGAGTGAATGAAAAGTAGTTGATGACAATAAGCATCAACTGCCCTGCTACAAAGGAAACTACAACAGAAATTTGATTCGTAACAAATAACATGTAAGAAATATTACTAATGATGTAAAACAGGATAGTTTGTATAGATACATACGCATACATTTATATAGTTTAATAGAAACTAAGAAATAGATGGAATGCAGGCTCCTGTAATGCAATGATTAGATTTAGAGGCATAGCTTCAGCGGAATGAACTCTTTTTTTTTTTTTATCTTAATTAAGACTAAGTTCTCATATGTAAATCATCTTGCTTGGTCTATTTGCCTCCAGACTTGCCCCATTATTAACAAACTAGTTCTATTTCTGCGACCTGTCACATTCTTTGAAAGTTTTGGTGTCATAATACTCCCTCGTATTTGTTGCATGATGCATCTATGACCTGACTTTAAATTAATCTTTTTAAAGAGGAAAATACCATATTCAAATATCCGATTGCTTCATTTTCTAATTGTTAACATAAGAATCAAAAGCTCAACAACAATATAAAACTCAAACATATGAACTTGTATAATGATAACCAGGTAAACGCTTCATACCTCGAAGTACGAATGCGTCGATAATAACAACTTCCAAAGCACTGTTCAAGGATAAGAAAATTTTCTCGTAAATCGAACCAATAGTAACAGTATTCCGCAATTTCATTCTGCGAAGATTCTTCTTGAGCTGATTAATAAATTCCACGTTCGTTGCTCACTCCAAGCCTTCAGAAACAGAATCAACCATCAAAAGCCCAAGCAAACTTGAGAAGCTTGACAGTAACAGCAAGAATTGCAATAATAATCCTAGCTAACATAACAGGCTACCTAATTTGAACGAGGAGGTGAATATACTGAACACAAACAGCTAATTCTACTTTTCAGAGTTCGCACTAACAAAAATCAGAATCGAACCCGATCCATTGAATCAGTTTGAGAAATCATTTCAGAATACTCTGTTCAGTTCGTTTTCTCCCTCTACTAGTTCTAGCAATAAGTAGAGTTCTAGCAATCGAACACAACAGAAACGATTCGGTAGCTGAGATTGCTCAGATAGCAATATAGCAGGAGTAACATCGCTTGAATATGCAATGCGAATCTTGAGGATGGGAGACACGATCCAGCTTCCAACCAGGACCGCCCGAACCTCGATCATCTCTGTTTGCATCTCAACCTTCGTCTTCCTGCAAAAGCTCGGGCCTAGAGTAATCGATGACTTTGAGTAAAGATCTTCATTATCATCTGCTTCTTCTTGAGGATAATCTGCGTCCCAGGCGGAATCTGGCTCCGCATCGGAAAAACCTCGATTTACCATTTTCCAAGTCTCTCTGAGTAGAGAGAATGGAGAAGTACGAGTCTAGGAATAACTAAACAAATGGCGCTCTTATACCTTCAGTCGCTTATAAAGGCGCGAATTTCGAACATGCGATGTTTCAATTCCTTATTAGGCGTTAGAAATTGGGCTGGGCTAAGCTTCAGCCCAAATTATAGTAAGTTAAGCCCAGAATAGACATTCCTTGAATTTGCTGCACAAACTATTTTTTAAGGGAAAAAGAAAAACACCAGCCTTTTTGGGTTTCATATTCATTTCCAATTTTCGTTTTTATTTTATTTTTCAAAATGTATTTTCATTTTTATATTTTTATTTTCTAAAAATATGTTTGTCTCATTTTTTTATTTATTTTTTATTTTTTATATTTATTTAATGTCTAATAATTATTTTTAATGAATTTTATTAAATTATTAATTTTTATTGTAAAAATTAAAATTAAAAAAATTACCATTTATCAATATTAAAAACATTGAAAACAACATCTTTTTAATTTTCCACTCATTTCAAAAAATATTTTTAGATTAAATTTTTATTTTCACCGAAAAAGAATATAAAACAGCTAAAATAAACAGTGGCCTAATTATTTTATTACATTTCCTGAAAGAAAAAAAAAAAAAATTAGTGCACTAACTATTCTCAGTTGGGCCTATCCTTCCGTCGCGTGAATTGACTATTGTGCGCTGCCGCTGCCGCCATATGTAGTGGAGTTCAACCGAGAAAGTAGCTTCTTCTGGATTTTCCTGAACTAGCAGAGTTGTACGGTAGCATTTATGATTAAAGTAGGGACAATTTCGTCACAAAATGATAGCAGAGAAATAGTTGAGGGCGGCCAAGGCAAACCATCGAGAACTGCATCACGTGTACGAAGAGGCAATGGCAAATTGGAGCGAGATGAGACAATGATTAAGAAGAGAAGAATAAAAAGGGATCTTAGTCATCTTACCAATACCATTGAAGAACACCACTATTTCCTCAGCAATCCATATATACAAATCTGATGGATTCACCAAGCACCTAACTTAACCAGGTTTATCATCACATCTACCTATGTTCATTTCCCTCTTCTCATAATGTGTTTGGACGCAGAGAAACAAGGCAAGATAAAATGCCAAAATCAGATGCCATGTCCATTTGGATACCAACAGGTGGGAAAGTTGAAGGGCTCTCAAATTAAGCATAATCTAACGCTATCAATGATGGGGTGTAGCATTATTGGGGAGTATTGTATTCTTGTAGTGACATGTGCGTATATTCGGTTGTGCAACATTTTACAAACTACAATAAAACTCAGTTCCATGGGACTAGTTGACTGTTTTATTTAATGTTCTAACCTTCAAATGCATTTACTTTAATTAAAAAAAAATCAATTTCATTTAATCTCAAAACATATACTTGTTATCCATATTTATATGTTTTCTAATAATTTTGTCAAAACTAAATAATCACAAAAAGATATTATAAAATACTTAATTAATACTGAATCCCCTCTCTTTCAAACCCCAAAAAAATGCTCTTTCTTGATTTTTCTCCTCTTCTCCCCTTCCCTTGAGTCCTTTCTTGTTTCATTCTCTTCTCTCTTTTTTTCCCCTCGAACTGTCAACTAAATGTAAATGTCATCCTTCCAAGTTTGAAAGATATACATGAAAGTATATGAGATCTAAGCATTGGTCTTCCGTGATGGAATTTTACGTATTTTCTTTGGTTACATGATAACAATAGATGGTTCCAATAAACCTCTGCATCCTGTTCGGATCCGGTGGCAAAAATCTGCTGCCACAACAGCTACAAATAGTTAGACCCTAATTCCTAATTTATCAAAACAAGTCTAAATTCGATCCTTCTTATATATATAAATGTTGGTAGGTCACAAGATAAATGTGTATGGCCTCGGTAATAGTTGGATATGTCTCTTCTAAATCTAGTCAAATCTACAAGAATTGGAAGAAATGAGTTGATCGAATAATACTCCGACACTCAAGTCAATATCAATAGTTTGAGTAAACTCGAGTAAACAAAGAAAATGAGAGCCAATATGAGTTAAGGTTTTTTTGATGATTATGTACTTTTTCATTAAAGAATTTATTTTTTTATAATATCTTAATCATAACAATCTTTTTATCAGTCTAGTAAGAGTGTAAGTATGCATCTTTTAAAGTTTAACCTTTACGTCACGTAAAACTTATACGATGAATTTGATCTATATCAATAAACATTTTTTTCTTTTTGTAAATAAAACAAGACATGAGCTTTTATCGCTTAAGTGCTTGGGAAAATGGATCCGGATGTGCTGCAGTTGAGCTTCTGCAGTCAGCCCCTGCAGTCGTGATCAAACGGTTGCCATCAATCCTCAGTTGTCCCCTCTCCATCTTATCCGTCGATTCACCAAGACTAAGGGAAGGCTCATTGAACGTGCGGCGAATCGACGAACGAGATAAAGATGGGGCAGCTGAGGATTGATAGAAGCTGTCCGATCGCGACTGCAGAGGCCCAACTGCAGCAAATCCAGATTTTGGAAAAATTGTAGCTTGAACTCTTCTGAAAGCTAAACTACTCACTCAGACTCTTCTCGTGTGTGTATGTGTGTGTATACATGAACATTTTTACTTTCACTAAAAAAATATATGGAATACAAAAAGAATTATAAGGGAGTTACTAAAGCCACCATGTTATTTCAATAAATACTAAATAAAAAGTGAATAAGAAAAGTTGGGAGATTCTCAATTTACAATAATACAGTGCTAGGGAAATATATAAGGGTTTCTCGAAAAAGATATACATGAGAAAACAGGCTTCTGACAATTGCCATGCCCCCATGTTTCACGGTACTTGCATCATTGGGATTCTTACACGCCTAAAGCTGCTTCATCATTGTGATCTCTACAATTATATGTTCAATGACCAAATAGAAAGAAACAGCTAGAAGTGATAAGATAGATCGAACACAATGATTTAAGTGCGACGATATGAATGTGTTATAAAAAATACATAATTACTCTAATTTGTATAATTTTTATTAAATATTCCCCCCAGTTCTCATCCCTAACGAAGTGATTATAAGAGTAAATTCATAAATTTATTATTCAGCCTTCACATGAAAAGTTGAAAACTAAAGTTTTCAAAGAGGATTTGTTGACAAGTATGAAGAAAGGCTATTAAACACAAAGTAAAAACAATTCATCTCTTTGAGAATTCATAAGCCCTAGTGTGATAGTTGATGAGCAAAGTACCGAATATAATATAAAAATTATTTTTTGAGTATTTTTTAATAGTTTAATTTTTTGAATTGAATTGATTTTTTATATATTATTAAAATTAAAACTTTTTAGTTTCACAATTAAATTTTTCGTGATCACTCTTTTAATAAAATTAAAATTTCAATGCATAGTACTTCTTGACACAAACATTCTGAATCGAGTCATGTTTCTCATTAATATACTTTGTTCAGATTAATTTGTTGTTTACTTCAGGTGTGAAAGCTCATACCGATATTTATATATAGGTGAATGAACATGCCTTCAAGCATGTCTGTTTCCTAGCTCCAAACTTATTGAATGTAAAGGAGATGCATGCATACAGGCAAATGGATACAAAGCAATATGTCTTCATATGATATCTTGGAACAAATGTCCTTTATATCATTTGTCTTAAACATAATGATGAATCGATGATTAAATGGATAAAGAACTAAGTCTTAATATATAAATGTTGACAGAAACAAAGCTTTCAAATCACATTTGATAAAATTTATAGCTCATCACTCTCTATTTTCATATTCTAAATATAAACAAAATATATATATATATATATATATTTCTTCTAATATTTTGTTTTTTTATCAATAGACTCATAAGACCAAGATATATATTTCTTCTAATAAATTTATTCTTGATTGGTTTGGATAATCTGTTATCAAGTTCTAGCTTTATTCTGTGGTAATCCCCGAACTGTAAAAGCCTCTTAATGTGTAACTCCAAATAGTAATAGAGTACGTATAAAAAGCTTCGTGTCAAGGGACTGGATTTTGTGGTCGGTTTATGAGGACATTTACTGTGTATATTTCGGTTGCTTACGTACAAATTTTTGGAGTGACACCATAGGAATGAAATTATGAAAATCTTTACAAAGATTCACTCGGATCAAATTGTAAGGCTAATGTGGTGCAGCTCGTGTTGATAGTGTACTTGCCATTGTCCTAACTATGTCAGCCACATTCATCACTGGATCACAAGGAAAACTCACTGCCATATATATACTGTCAGCCTTTCCTTTTCCTATATGTAAATAAAAACTAACAGACCAGTTCCACTTTCAACGAACGCATCAAGTTCTGAGTGTAAACTGCATCTATGGTATACGACAGCTACAGAAAAATCTAGCTAATTTCCAATTAATATTTTTACCATATATAATAGCAAATAAGGAAGTGGCTGCGACAGCTAGCATTCAATTAAGAATATTGAATCTCAGAAAGAGGAAAGAAATCTTTCCTTTCTCAGCTTATATCCAGAAGCCAATTGCTTGTTTTAGCTAAGAGAAAACAATGGTTAACATCAGAGAGAGCAATGTTCTAGTGAGGGAATTTGATGAAGACAGAGATGTAAATTTGGTGGGGATGCTCGAGAGGAATTGTGAGATTGGGACTAAAAAGGGGGTCTCCATTTTCACTAACAGTACTATGGGTGACCCTTTATCGAGGATTAGGTTCTACCCTCTTCGTATCATATTGGTGGGTGGCTGCTATTTAATTTCCCTTTTCTCTTTTCCCTGTTGCCTTTTCCCTCTTCTAATCAGGAAACCTTATCTGTTTCTAAGACATGTATATATAATATACAGGCACATGATTAGATAGAAGCTATAGTATATATTGATTAATGATGCCTTTTATCTTTTTGAATGTTAGGTCGCCGAGCTGCTTGAAAGCGGAGAGATTGTGGGTGTGGTTCGTGGATGCATTAAGAGTGTGGGGACTTCTGCTGGGTCATTCTTGAAGATGGGTTGCATACTTGGCCTTAGGGTATCCCCTAATCACCGGTAATGGTCGCTTAATTTCTCTTATTTAATTTTGGAAGGAATGTAGTTAGTTTTAGATTATGAATTCAAATTGTTGTGTTAACAACTGCAGTTTAAAAGAGAATTTGACTTCTTGAATTATGAGATTATTGTGCTAATCGAAAAGTTACAATTCCTATTTGCAGGAGAAAGGGGGTTGGATTAAAACTCGTTAGGTCAATTGAAGAATGGATGATGAGAAATGGAGTTGACTACACATTCTTAGCAACTGAAAAGAGCAACGATGCCTCTAAAGGCCTATTCACCAAAAAATGCAACTACATAACCCTCAGCTCACTTGCCATATTTATCCATCCAACTAGTTTCCCAGGAAAGAACATCTCCAAAGACATAAAAATAGAGAAGTTGAGCATAGACCAGGCCATTTCCTTGTACAAAAGAACCTTGAGGGCCAAAGATTTGTATCCAATGGACATGGACGTCATTCTGAAGGAGAAGCTCAGCTTGGGGACATGGGTAAGTTACTACAAAGATGAGGGTTGGCTCAATTTGCAGAGCAAAGTAGAAGAAGAAAACTTCATTCGTGAAAATCCAAGATCATGGGTCATCTTTAGCATATGGAATACTTGTGAAGCTTATAAGCTTCAAATTAAAAAGTCTCAGACACTGAGATTTCTTCACAACACTCTAAATCAAGCAAGAGACAAGATTTTCCCTTGTCTCAGAATGCCAGTGAGTGATTCACTTTCTAGACCCTTTGGGTTTCTCTTCATCTATGGGCTCCATGGAGAGGGAGAGAACCTTGGGTTGCTCATGGAATCTGTATGGAGGTTCACTTCAAGACTTGATGAGACTATGAAGGATTGCAAGGTGGTTGTGACTGAGTTAGGGTTCAGTGATCCTCTTGCAAAGCATGTCCCTCAAGATTCCTCTATGTCATGTATTGATGATCTCTGGTATGTGAAAAAATTTACAGGCCACAGTGATGAAAAGGATGATGAGATGTTGATGAAGGCACAAGCGGGGAATGTGTTTGTTGACCCTAGAGAGTTTTAGTGATTAATTATTAATTGTCTAGTATTTGATGGGTACTTATAAGTAATCAAATGACCTAAAATGGCTTATGTAATTTTTTATATACTAGAAATTGAATCATTAAATCGTCGTCACTTGGTTTAATTGAGATCTTTATTGTATGCTAATATGGTCCATTTTCTTTTCATTAACTCATCCCTTCTCAAATATAAATTGATTAATTCCTGTAACTATGTTTACTGGAAGAATATAAGTGAAAATGCGACCATTGCTTTAATTTCTTAAATTACAATAATTATATAAAACTTAAAGCAGGATTCAACCTATACATAAGAAGCATAATTAACTGGTGAACTTAACTACTATGAATATCTCCAGTGCACGATCATAACAGGAATTGACACTGTCCATTTATAAATCGTATGTGGCTGAATTTGCAGTAACCATTTAAGTTAAACATTAGAATTCTGTTCATGTCTGAGGCCATTGATTAAACACTCAAAGTTGTCACATTTCTTATAGAACTGGCCATTTCATGGCTTTTCTGTAATGCTAAGTATATATAAAAGTAGAGAAAAGGGTTCGCTTATAACCACATAGCTAATCTTTGAATTTGTAGGTACTTTGACGCCGTTTCAATCCAATTGGATTAGTTTCTAACTGCATAAGCAGTTATTGAAGGAGGGGATTGATGCAGCTTTATACGTTAAGGTAAGCATAAGCTGCTACAGCATAGCATATATATATATATATATATATGTTTCAGAGAATCAGGATTCAGCGTTCAGCCAAAGAATCCAATTGAAAATTAATCTAAAAAAGATCAAATCAAGACCGGTAGTTCGCCAAAAAAAAAATCATGCAATTACCTATTAAAAAATTAGAAAGCCACATATGACTGGACAAGGAAGATATACATTGCGGTGAAAGAACTAGACTTGATAATCAGAATAATGTAAAGGCAGTTTCCCCCCAGAGTGACTATACCTTCATACACTATGTCAGGACTCCCCGAAGTATATATATATAAAGACTACCTCTTCATATTATTAATTCAATTTCAATGTATGTTTTTTCCCTTCTTTTTTTTTTTATCGTTGGGGAATACATGGTTTTTTATTTTTTATGGTTATGGTTTATTATTCTTAATTTATTGTTTTATGTACTTTTTTCTATTTCCTATATATTTTTGTGTGTAAAAGTTATAATAATATTAATAATAAAAAACTACTTCCACCCTTTAAAAAATTACAATCACACTTACAAATTGCTTATTAAAATATTGTAACCTGATTATCAATATTCACCATAATATGATCATTTGTGTAAACCAATATGAAATGTAGGGTCGACAAAGTAATCATGGTCGTTATATATATATATGAGCGTGGTCATTTTTTTTAACTTTATAAAAGTTTATTTTTTACCACAAAAAGGATAAAACAGAAATTCTGTAATTATTCCATCGGTACCTAAGCACAAGAGAAAATTGTATTCCATATAAAAAAATTGTAATTAAGCATATTACAAAAGGTAGTAATTAATCAACTGCATCATATATATATATATATAGAAAAGAACACTTTCCTAGAATGAGATATCGCAAAGAATTAATGTTTCTATTCTTTAAGAATCTTATCGACAATAATTTTATGATATGGTATAGTCACTAGGCCTCATTATCCAAATAATCCGATTTTATATTATCATATTATGAAGCCAATTAAAAAAAATCGTCGTTAAAAATATCCTTAAAAAAAAAAATACTAGCTTAAAAATTTTGCTATGTCATGTTTGATGCAACCACATAATGGGTTGCATAGAGGGGAGAAAAATTTAACGAATTAAAATATCCTAGATTTCTCTAGTCCTGTTCTATATATATTATTGTAGATTTGGTATGAAATGATTAGCATAGATTTATATATGCGATTAATTTGCCCTTTTTCCTCCGCCGCCCGGGGGCCGGGGGGGGGGGGGGGGGGGAGAGGAGAGGAATGTCATAAATTTTTTGATGGCATCATGCCCAGCCCCCATAGCTCAGTGGTAGAGCGTCAGTCTTGTAAACTGAAGGTCTGTAGTTCGATCCTGCATGGGGGCATTGTCTATTTTATTTTGTCAGCATTATAAATCGCAACAAGCCCTCATAGGTCAGTGGTAAAGCAGGAAGGTCTGTAGTTAAAATTTTTGCAATCTTTGTATGAAGACAGAATCGGCTCGAAAAAATATCAGAAGCAGCCTCCAGAAAATTTCTACAGCATGGGATTGGTATAGATACACTTCTCTCTTTGTAATTTTATATTTTTCTCTCAGACGAAATGCTCTTTTCCTGTTTTGGTTGTTTTTGACCATCAGTAACTTGCACAAAGACATAAGCATCTCCATAATATCCATCTCCACAGTGGTTGGTTTGCTTCTGCAAGAATAATCAACCCTAGATTCTTCAAAAGGCTTTGCTTTGATGATTGCTTGGTAAATGGAGGAAACACTTGAGCTGTTAGTCAAATTATCAGATTCACTTATTCCAATTCCTCCATGTACCCTCTTGCATTCAAGTCTGCCAAATTTTGTTAAGTTCAACAAACTAGAAATCCAAGGCAAAAAAACTTCAATCCATAAAATTCTATTTCCATATCCAAAACACAGTAAATTTTAATCACTTTATTTTCAGACCAGTTAGTCTAATTTTTCTGCTTTAGCTATGACCCATTATACATTGACCTGTCTAGAAAATTTCCAATAATACTATGTTATATTCCTGAGTCTCATTTTCTTTTTTCTAGACTTGAAACCAAACATGATTGGAGCAATCCTCAGAGGCTACTCAAAAGAAAGGAACATATCTCAACAAGCAAAAAAAGATACTGGCCTTTCTGCACAAAAGGGGAGCACTAACATAAAAGCATTATCAAGTGGGAAAATAAGCATCTTCCAAGCCTTAGCCTTGGTTTCTTTACTTCATAATTTTAAACAATGTTGAATGCTCTCCTAGGAAGAAATAAAAAGAAAGGGCAAGAAATATAACCATAAAGAAAATCCTACATATAATTAAACAAGCAATACGTAGCACTAAATCGTCCTTATCTTCCATTGGGATCCGCAGGTTGTGAAAAAATTGCACTGTTGCTTGAATCCTCAAGCTCACTGCTTGTCCTTTCTTCCTCAGTTGTCAACGAGAAGCTGTGCATAGCATAAGCATCATTTGCCTTCTCTTCTGCACATTTCCCATCATAAGGATTCTCTTCCAACTGAAGTGCAAACTCAAGGTTCCACAGCACATCACCCATTGAAGGACGTTCAAGGCCTTGATCTGCCAAACACTTACACGCCGTGTCTGCAAACTTGTTCATGCTCTCAAGGTTGATTTTGCCTTTAAGCTGAGGATCAATAATGTCTACAAGATTTCCATTCTTTTGGCACAGCAAAGCCCAATCTGATAAGCAAACTTGTTCTTTTGGCAAACTAGGATCAAGTGCAGGCCTTGCACATAACACCTCAAAAAGAACTACTCCAAAAGAGTAAACATCAGATTTTTCTGTTAATTGTTGTCTGCGAAAGTACTCAGGATCCAAGTAACCAAAGCTACCTTTCACCAATGTGCTCACATGGGTTTGGTGAAGACTGGGGCCAGTTCTTGATAACCCAAAATCAGAAACTTTTGCTACCCAATTCTCATCCAATAGTATATTTGTGGATTTCACATCCCGGTGGATGATTGTGTACTTAACACCAGTGTGAAGATAGTGCAGTCCCTTTGCAGCTCCAATGCATATTTCTAGCCTTTGCTTCCAAGGCAAAGTTGATTTATTGTTCTTATAAAGGTGCTCTCTGAGAGTTCCTCTAGCCATGTAGTCATACACTAAGATCATTTCTCCATTCTCTTCACAAAACCCAACTAGGGAGACTAAATGCCGGTGCCTTAGCTTGGAAAGCATGTCAATTTCAGCCTGAAATTCCCTGACTCCTTGCTGTGAAGATGGATTTGATCTTTTCACGGCCACTTTGGTCCCTCCATTTATGATTCCTTTGTAAACCTTCCCGAACCCACCAACACCTATAACCTCTGATTCATTGAAGTTCTTTGTAGCATTTCTAATCTCTGACAACGAAAAATGGCAGCAAAAATGACCTCTGAGAGTTGAAATTTGACTACTGCCCTTGCCAGAAATAGTTAACTTGCCTGTTGATATCTGACATTTACCATAGATAGGTAACCCACTACCAACAGAAGAGCCTGTTCCATGAGCCTTTCTTTTCTTTCTTTCATAGGCAATGAAGCAGACAGCAGCAGCAGCGACAGCAAGCCCAGCTGCACCAGCAACACCTCCTATTACTTTACCTGGATTATGGTTTGATGGGCTAGAATCTCCAAATACTTGAGCTTCAGCTTCAAGAAGCATCTCTGATGGCGTGGGATTAAGCCCTGCCAAGTTCCTCATGTTATCATTAATCTTAAAAATCTCCAAACCATTAAGAACTGCATCATAATATTGAGGTTTCTCCGACACCGTAGGGTGCAAGGCCACCCACAATTCCTCATCACCAGGATCATCTGTGACATAAGTTACATAATCTTTATAAATAGGAACACCCTTTGATCCCACCCACCCGATAACGTCTGCACCAATCTCTGCTGTTTGATTGCTAACAAAAATATCAAACACTCTCTGATTAATCTTTGTAAATTGGAGCTCACAAAAATGTAACCTCACCAGATAAGTAAAATTTGCATCAACTTGAAAAATCCAAGTGAGGTTATAGTTCTCATTGACACTAGGATTTGGACCCATGGATCTTGCACTGCTATAAACATCAACAGGAGCAATGTACTCCGGTATATTAGAAGAGTACTGAATTTTCATATCCTTATCTTTCTCGTAAGTGACCCCATCTGCTGCACCATACAAATAGGGAGAATCATCATACCAAATCCTGCCAAGGCCAGAATCACCGGTGGGTCCAATGTACTGGCCTCCAACATTTAACCTGAACATGGTTTGAAAAGAGTAGGTTCCAAGATCCAGAGTTTGACCGAGGTAAGAAACCCAAGAGGCTTCCTTGAATATATGAGGCATATGGATGATCTCAATGCCATTGATGAAAGCATAAGATCCACTGTGTTGTGAAGAGGGTGTGAAGGTGATCTCGAGTTTACCAGAATGAACAGGCGTGAGGGAGTACTCTTTGATGAAATAGGCTTGTGTTAGAGCTTTTGCTGAAATGAAGGCGCTGAAATTGTTGAGGAGAGTGAACCCATTTGCGACGACGGCAAAATAGGCATCCGAGGAGCTGAAATTGGAGTAAGTGGAAGGGTAAAAATAGAGGCGAAGCCAAAGGCGTTTCTTTGGTGAAACGGGGAATTGGTATGTGGATGGGGAAGTGAAAATTCTTGCAGACATGTAAGGTATTTGGGAAGGTAAAGAAGGGTCTTGGGTTTGGGCTGTTGAGTTTATTGATATTGCAGAAGAATTTAGATATGGAGAATCTGGCACCCATTTTCGTCCATCAGCGTCGGTGCCACCATCGGAAGAACCACAGGAAATGAGGAAGGAACCAGAATCCGATTCTGATTTTCCCATGCTTCGAACATGGATGATGTTTATGGTGAATGATAAGAGAATGACGGAAAATAAAACGTGGGAATTGGATCTCATTGCTTTAAGAGGGCTGTATAAGGAAAAATTGGCATCAGAGAAGAGACATATGGTACATGAAGGAGCAGGGAAACAGAGGATAAGGGTTCAATTCAACTGCAACATATCATAAGAACGAGCTTAAGAAAAATGTAGAAGTTGAACAAATTTACCAGAAATTTGCGAGTAAAGGACCAGAATGATCCGGGAAGAAGGAAAGTTTCTGTTTTTGGTTCTTTATCGCTTTTTTTCCTAAGGTGTAGGCCTAGACGCCACGAGAGCGTTAAGGATGGAGACGAGAGGTTATTCTACAATGACGTTCAGAGAGTGAGATCTGTATGTTAGATGCTAGATACTTTGAAGCTTTAACTGCCACATTAACGGTTGAAGCATAGCGCGTTTCTTATATTTCGATTTTTTTTTTTTTTTGTTGAGCTCTATGATACATATTATTTATTTGTGAAAATTTCATAAATAACCTCTAAACTTTGTCTTATTTATATTTTATCTGCAAAATTTTTAAAATATACACTTAGTCCTTTTAAATCTTTAAAATATACATATTAACCTCAAATTCTAATAGCATTTGTTAAAAATTTAATAAAAAATTTATTTTATATCTCATTAGTTTTTTTTATCAATTATTTTTATTTGTCTATTATAAGAAAGAGATTAATAGAGAAATAATGTGATTTATATGCTTTTTTATTAAATTTTTAACAAAAGTTAAAGTTTGAAGATAATGTATATATTTTAAAAATTTTAAGAGGAGGTGTTTTTAGATCGAGTCTCATATCTTATAAGTTGTAAGTTTAAGTCTTATATCTATTTTTTTTTTAGGTCTCAACAATATAAGTGGAGGATGAATTTATTATCAGATCCTTCAATCTACAACTAGCTTAGTTAAGTTAACTAAAAAACTCAAACATAAATAAAGCTCTCTCAAAAAAAAATTTACATACATATAGGCTCAAACTTGAATAAAAATATTTAAACAGTCTTAACTTCTTACTAATTAGTCTTTACACCTCTCTTTAACTAATTTAATTTGTAACATTATTTTATTAAATTTTAACCAATCCTAAAATTATATGATTAATAAATTATAATTGATAAATCTCCCCCTATTATCTTTAAAACATTTTCATAATGTTCTAAAAAGTGATTAAAAAAAGACTTCACTATAAAAATAAAAATAATTATAAATGGAAAACCATTACGTCACTTTCTATAAGAAGAATCTTAACAACGTAACTACACAAAGCATCTTTTGTAAAGTTAAACTATGCAGAACAAGGCGGATAGAGAAGGCAAATTCACCGAGACAGAGCAAACCATCTCTACTCCTCTTTAAACCTCACTTTCGAAAGGCTGGTAAGGGAATCTTTATTCCTGGCATAAATGATATACACAGCTCAGCATCAATAGTTCAGAAATCTGTGTGATTATATTTAAATGTCCCATCAATTTCCTGAAAATTTCGATAAAAATACTAATTTAGAGATAAGAGTTGTCATTGATGGGAATCTTTTTCGTGTGGAAATTTCAATAAAAATGCTTATTAGAGCATCTCTAAATGTGCAACACATATTGGTTGCATAAGTTATTATTTAATAATTTTTGTGTGAATTTCATACTGATACATCACTTATTACACTTTATATAATTTAAAAATAAATTTTTCTCTAGTGTTATAACTCATATTGGTTGTATAAATGGGTCTCACAAGTTACTTCACATCATTATTTTATTTTAATATTTATTTTTATAATTTGACATATTTAAATTTATTTTATTTTATTTTTAATACACTACATATGTGCAAAATCAATACTATAAAATTTTAATAAATTTGTGTAGATTAAAATATATAATGCATAATAATACATTAAAATATATTAAACAACTACTAACATACATAACAATATTTAATTAGGACAATATCTAATTTTAGTTAATTTGATGCCCAAAAAGTCCCCAAATATACTCAACTAAATTTGCTTGAAGTTGATGATTAGTAGAAGATGAAGAATTTAAATTAAAATAAGTGAGTTCCATGTAAGAATGAAATATAGATATCAATAAACAAAAGAGGTGATGAAAAAAGAAGATTAATGATTTGGTTGTGAGGAAAAAAAGGTCACAAGTGTGGGTATATATAAAGTGGAAATCCAATGGCTCGTTATTCTTTCTTGACAAATAGTTATTTTAGTGTTTAATAATTTTTTTTATTTTCATTCTAACAGTTGAATTTATAACCGTTAGAATAAAATTTTTTTTTAAAATGCAGTCATCTAATTGTAAATAACTCATTTTAATATCTCATCCGCAACTCATTTGTAACCATTAGATTTGTCCTTTTCTCCTCTCATCCAACAGTCAGATGAAGGGTTCTAGATGATTCTCCTCTTTTCATCTCGTCTGCTCCACTTCTCTGGTTTCATGCCTTCTCTCTTCACCTCGTCTGCTCCTCTTTTCACCTCGACTGCATCTCGGTTGTGGAACTACATCAGACCGCCTGCCACCATAGTGAAGCTTCCGGCCATTGCTTCCACAGCAAGACAAGAGTAGAAGTGAGTGCTTCAAGTGGTGACTATGAGGCGAGATCAAGCGAGTTAGCCCCTTGAACTCCTTTTTAACCAGGTCAAATAGCTCTATATGATGAAAACTCGAACTGGGTCTCCTCGTTGCCAAAACTATGAACTTGTGGTTGCCTAGAGAGGTTGTGGGTGTGAACGCGTGGAGACCCGGTAGAGTGACTCGCTCAACAACTACTAACTCAGTGGAAAGCGGTCCTTTAGTGGATAAAATTGCTCTATATATGCTCCACCACTGATCATCGCCTCTACGATGAAAGTAAATAATACAAAGAGGATTTTTACTATGGGTTCTAGCTTCTGGGTTCCACTTCCATATTTTGGTTCAAAGGTTTGATTTTTACTACATCTTTGAGACAATTTTTTAATTAATCTCTGGTTTCAAATTCTGTTGTTGGTAACTCATTTCTGAAAGAGAGAAGAATTTGGCTCCAAATCTTGTTCTGTAATTTTTTAATTTTTTATTATTTTCGTACAATTTGGGTCCCTGAGCATCCGTTATCTGGTTATGCATCGCATCTCCCTTCTCTCTGCTAACGGAGTGCCACCGTAAAGCTCTCTAGTCATGGAACTGCGGCTATCTTCAATGCAAAGCGTTGTGCAACGTGAAGTTGCCGACCACTAGAGATGGTCTTAATCTCTCAGTTGCTTGCAATCCCCAAAATTTTTCAATGCGTTTCTTATATTTCAATTTTTTTTTTTTTTTTTTGAGCTATCTGATTGAGGTCCACGATAATATTTATTTATTTTGGCTACTTGTGTGGTTCATGGTATTAAAGTTTGATTCTCATCCTACCAGTTGTAAGTCAAGCCTTATATCTCTCTTAAACTAATCTAACTTAATTTATAACATTATTTCATTAATTTTAACTAATCTCACAATTATAAAATTAATAAATTATAATTGATAAATATCTCCCCCCAATCTTCAAAAGAATTTCATAAAAAATATTGAAAAAAGACTTCCTTCTAAAAGTAAAAATAATTGTAAAGGGAAAACCATTTTGTCACTTTCTGATAAGAATCTATAACAACCTAACACAAAGCATCTTTGTTGAAGTTATATTATGCAGAACAATGTCGATGCGGATAGAGAAGGCAAATCCACTGAGACAGTGCAAACCATGCCTGCTCTAAACCTCCCTTCCAACTTCTTCTTCTTCATCTTTACCTTGACCATTCTCTATGTAGCCTACACCTTCCCCAAGCAACAACCAAAGCAAACCAACCTCGTCATCTACGTCCACGACTACTTCACCGGCGAAGAAGTGACGGCAATCACCGTCGCCGGAAAAGCTGGTCCCACCTTCGACATCCTCAAATTCGGCACCACGGCCATCGTAGATGATCCAGTAACAGAGGGACCCAGCAACAAATCAAAAATAATCGGTAGGGCCCAGGGGATCTACGTAAATTCCCAGTTGGATGGGAAAGCGGTCTTCATGGTTTTCTCGGTGGTATTCAACGATGGAGAATTCAAAGGAAGCACCTTGGAGATTCAAGGATACGATGCTTTCGGCATGAAGGAACGAGAATTTTCGATTGTATCGGGTACGGGTCATTTTCGATTTGTGAAGGGGTTTGGGATTTTGGAAACCGTGTTCATAGATATGGTTAGTTTGAGAGCTATTCTTAAGCTCAGTCTAACTGTCAAGCATTATTAGGGTTCTTTTGGTACACTTGAGAAGAAAGGAATGAGTGGGAGAAGGAATGAACCATGAGAATAAAAAGAAAATAGGTCCCTCTGATATGTCATGGAAAGGAATGGTTTGATTTTCCATTAGAGTGTTTGTTTGGCGTAACGATAAATTAAAATGATGAAATCTCAGTATAATGAAAATGATAAAAATACACTGTAATTAATAACTCTTGTATGATTGTTCCTTTTCGTTATTTTCTTAGATGCTTCTGTATCTTGTGTTGTCACCATGCTTCTTAAGCTTAATGTAACTGTCAAGCATTATTGGTGAATGGATTTGATTTGCTCGTAAGGATATTTATTGAAAGACATTTTTTTTCCGTGAATGATCGAGTACCTTCTACTAATGTAACAATAGCATTAATGGTTTTTCAAATGTTCAACCTCATCCTACCAGTTGTAATTTCAACCCTTACATCTGCCTTGAAATAATCTAATTTATAATATTATTTTATTAATTTTAACTAACCTCACAATCATAAAATTAATAAATTATAATTAATAAATATGTTGGTTGCATCAATTGTAACACCAATCTTTAAAAAAAAAAAAAAAATCATAACGTTCTTCTAAAAAATATTAAAAAATACTTCATTATAAAAATAAAAATAATTGTAAATGGAAAACCATTTTGTCACTTTCTGATAAGAATCTTCTAACAACCTAACACAAAGCATCTTTGTTGAAGTTATATTATGCAGAACAATGTCAATACGGATAGAGAAGGCAAATCCACTGAGACAGAGCAAACCATGTGTACTCTAAACCTCACTTCCAACTTCTTCTTCTTCATCTTTACCTTGACCTTTCTCTATGTAGCCTACACCTTCCCCAAGCAACAACCAAAGCAAACCAACCTCGTCATCTACGTCCACGACTACTTCACCGGCGAAGAAGTGACGGCAATCACCGTCGCCGGAAAAGCTGGTCCCACCTCCGACTTCCTCAAATTCGGCTCCATGGCCGTCGTAGATGACCCAGTAACAGAGGGACCCAGCAACAAATCAAAATTGATCGGTAGGGCCCAGGGGATCTACGTAAATTCCCAGTTGGACGGGAAAGCGTTCTTCATGGTTTTCTCGGTGGTATTCAACGATGGAGAATTCAAAGGAAGCACCTTGGAGATTCAAGGATATGATGCTTTCGGCATGAAGGAACGAGAATTTGCGATTGTATCGGGCACGGATCATTTTCGGTTTGTGAAGGGGTTTGGGATTTTGGAAACCGAGTTCCTAGATATTGTTAATATGAGAGCTATTCTTAAGCTTAGTCTAACTGTCAAGCATTATTAGGTCCCTTTGGTACACTTGAGTAGAAAGGAATGAGTGGGGAGAGGGAATGAACCAAGAGAATAAAAAAAAAAAATCCGTTTAATATGTCATAGAAAGGAATGGTATGGTTTTCCATTAGGGACATAATAGCATAAACAAAACAAAACAATGTAGTACAATTAGTTGAGTTATAAAATAATTTTCTTATTTTCTTTATTATATACAAGCAAAAATTTTTGTAATATCCTATGTATCGGGAAATGTTTGTTATTTACAAAAAAAAAAAAAAGTATTTTTCAAGATTCTGATTTGTAGTAAATATATATATATATATATATATATATATATAATAATAATTTATGAAAATATGAATAATTAAAATAAAAATATAAAAAAAAATATTTTTTAAAATATATTAAGTAAAAATATGATAATTAAAAATGATTATTTTCATAGAACACAACCATAAGAAATATATATTTCGATAACCTATTCCAATTGAAGAAAAGGTAACGAGAGCGAAACAGGGACGACGGTGAAGATGAAGAGAAATGATAAGAAAGGAAGAGGCATGACTTGAGTTGAGTTGGTGGCGATAATGAAACTTGGGATGCAGAAGTTCTAGCGGTGGTAGTGAAGGCCGGCCGGCTGCTGTCAAATATTATCAGTGAAGGGATTTGATTTGCTCGTAAGGATATTTATTGAAAGACATTCTTTTTCCGCGAATGATCGAGTACCTTCTAGTAATGTAACAATAGCATTATTGGATTTGTAGTTGTCATACTTTTCATAATATTTGCTTGTAAGCCTTTTAACATTTAACAATATGAATCATTACAATATTAGCAAGTAGTGTGTAATAAGTGATGACAATCTAAACTTGAAAACGAGGACAATTTTAAGATGTTGAATTAAAATTTTGGTGATTAATTTATAGTATAATAAGTGATAGGCAAGCTAAACTTAAAAATGAGGTCAACTTCAAGTGGTTGAATTAAAATTTTGGAGATTAATTTTTAGTAATTTTTTTACACATAATAAATAATAAACAATATAAATCTGAAAATGAGGTTAACTTCAAAGTGTTAAATTAAAATTTTGGTGATTGATTTCTAGCAATTTTTTTTTTTTTTTGCTTACACTTATATTCTTAAACTATTCAAGTATAAAATTAATTTATGTCTAGGATGATGTAGTAATAAATAAATTTTAAATATAAAATTAAATTAAGGACAGTGTCAACTCAACTAAACTTCACTTAATTATATATATAATAAAATTATTAGTCAAAATGTATTTGTATATATGCTAATTGTCCTTCCTTAGAAAAAGGAATATTTTTTAAGAAGGCGAGATTTTTTTTTTAGTTGAACTGAGTTCAAACAAATTTTAATTTGTAATTACTTCTTTAAATTACTTTGTTGCACTCTACGCCTCTACAGATAGTGCACGTATGGCCTTTTCCAGGCCAGCGTGCACCTAAGGCCCAGAATACCCAGAACAGTTGGGCTGGATTGTTTGACAAATGGGTCCATTTCAAGAAAATCCCAATTCGGTTATTAACGCCGAAATTCTGTTTACCTGTTAATGCAAGCCTGTACTTTATCCGGTAACAAGGATACAACATCACCTGCTGGTCTCTGGGGATGGCACTGAGATTTTCCTGCAATACAAAAATTTCACCTCAACATCACGGTTGTGCTTAATCAATTAAACCTAATTTCTTCGTCCTTCCCTCTGTTATTCTCTCCCTCTCTCTCTCTCTCTAATATTCGTATCTGTATTTGTAACTCAGCCAGAGTGAACTCAAGGAGCAAGAATTGTCTTCAAACTGTAAAAAGCCTTGTGAACAGTATCAGGCTTCCTCATATTTCGTCTACTCCACTTGAATCTCTCCAGCAAGGAAACTGGGTCAAGCTCATTTGTGGTGCAAGCTTTGAGGTATTAACACCCACCCCCCACCAAAAAAAAAAAAAAAACGTATAGCATATACCCCCTTCTCAGCTTGAATATCAAGTTGTTATAACCTCTCTCTGTCTCTCTCTAGGATGTTGTTGATATCAAAAATCTCAGTCTGGTTTACACTCTTGCTGGAGGTGAGCAGTGAATCAATTATGGATTTATAGTAAAATTTATTTGGGAAAGATAAAGAAATTTTAGTGCATAGTATTTGCTTGCTGTTTTTTTTTTTTTTTTTTTGTTAATTTGAATTATATGGTTGCAGTTGATTGCATTGACTGCGCGGCTGATGCATCAGTGGTTAGTGCAGTAAATGAAGGAATTGAAGCAGCAAGAGATATTAAAGACCTTCGAAGGCCATGGTTGATGATTAGTGTTAATGATGACAAAGATCTTCACTTCCGAAAGGCTGGTGAGGGAATCTTTATTCCTTTGTGAACTTAATTAGCATATATGTTATACCAGCCAACCATCAATAGTTCAGAAATCTATGTGATTATATTTAAATGTCCCATTAATTTCCACAAAATTTCGATAAAATACTATATAGACATAAAGGGTTGTCATAGGTGGGAAAGACCTTTATAGCTAAAGCTTTGCTCAAATGACTAAAGAAGCATATGATAGGATCTGTTTCATGTGGAATTTTCTATAAAAATGCTTAGTCTATCCGTTGCTTGCAATCCACAAAATTTTTCATTCGTGTGTTTTGAACAGAATTTGATCCAGAGGAATGTCCAGAAAACTGTTCAAGACCCTGTGAAGTTGTGTGCCCGGCTAATGCAATATCATTTGAAGGGAAAACAAGTCACATGGTACTGAAACAACAAGCTCAATACTTTTGACTTGGTTCTACTTAAATGAGGTTTATATACAATCAAAGCTGTCTTTCTTTTTAAGTTAGCCCTATAATTTTGAATTGGCATGTACTTGCAGACTGGAGTCATAACTGAACGCTGCTATGGCTGTGGTCGTTGCTTTCCTGTTTGCCCCTATGATAAAATAAGTTAGATTTTTCACTTTCTTTTGAGATTGTAAATTTATAAGTTCATAACTTTCTCTGAATTATTCATTCCAGGTGTTATAGTTATCTTCTGTGATCTTATTCAATTTTTTTAACATTATACACTCATTCAAATTGTTCCAGGAGAGGTAGCATATGTTAGAGATGCTATTACAACTGCTGATCTTATGAAGAGAGATGATGTTGATGCTATAGAGATACATACAAGTGGGAGGTGATATCCCTAATCTATGTTGATAATTCACATTATACTTTGCGGTTTGAAGGCTACAGAAATAATATTTCAATGTTCTTTATGTCAAGTTAGTGAGGAAATATTGTCAATTTACTTATCTCATGGGGAAATAACATGGCCACTTAGCTTTTGGTGCCCTTTTTGCTGGCCATTCTCTTTCTCTTCTCATGGGATGAGGGGTTCTAAGTTGGGATTACTCAAGCAAATTTCAAATTACAGAAACACTTCTCATGGTCTTTTCCTTTCTATAGGCAGACTACACTTTTCAAAGAACTTTGGGATGCCCTGGGAGATTCAGTAAGGCATGTGAGGCTAATAGCAGTAAGTAGGAACCTTTAATCTATTTTTTACAGCAATTAATAATAAAATTTTTAAAATAAGTACTTAGTCTTAACTATAGGTTGATTGTATTGAAGTTAATGATATGGTATCTGATTGGATCCAGGTTAGCTTACCTAATGGAGGGGATTCAACATTATCATCTATGAATGAAATGTTTTCAATTATGAAACCTCGTCTACAAAGCTTCAACTTATGGCAGGTATGCATGCCTTTTCTGATAGGTGGTTTTCAATTTTTTGAACTATTTCATATTATAATAAGCCAAATTTGATTCCATTTTTCTTTTCATAAATCCATTTCTATAAACTGAAGTTGGATGGCCGCCCCATGAGTGGAGATATTGGGAGAGGAGCAACAAGGGAATCAATTGCCTTTGCCGTTCAATTAGCTACTGCAAAAGACAGACCTCCTGGTAGGTATAAAAACTGAGGATGACCCTTGAGAAAAGAACACGCACAGTTTACATCTTTCCCCTTAACATGCTAGGTTTTCTTCAACTGGCTGGTGGAACTAACGCTCACACAATTAATGGGTTGGAGAAAGAGGGTCTTTTTCAGACAACATCAATTACCAGTAATGTATCTGATGCAAAAACATATTTACTGTCACTGCTTTCTTCAGCACATTATAATTTACCTTTGTCCCTTTTTTTCTTCTAAAATAATTCAAAGATCACTCATATGATGCAACCTCAACAAATTCATCAAATGCCTTGATCGCTGGTGTAGCTTATGGTGGCTATGCACGGAAGGTTGGTCTTTTATTAATTTTCATTTTTAAATTTCCAACTTCATTATTTGGTAACTGCAGTGGGTATAATGATAAATGCCATTGTGACAAAGTAGTTTTTGTTTTGGAATGTTGATTTTGATAATGCAACGTGTCTTTTGTTTAGATTGTTGGAAGGGTATTGAGATCCTTGCAATCCCAGCACGGTGGAACTGCTTGTATTGAGGATCATCCAGCGTATCTCTTGCAGGCTCTTAAGGAGGCCCTCGCTTTGGTTGGCACTGTTAAACTTGTATGATATTTTCTCAAAGCTCGTGTTCTTCAACGATCTCTAAACTTTTGTATCTTCAACGACACACATAATCCATTTTTACATACATGTTAGTTCGTATTAGATCTTAAAACCGAAACGCAATACCACACTGACCTGAGTCTGGTTTAAATCGAGGGCCCCAAAAAGATCATTTTTAACTAAATTTTGTCGGTGCATTTAACTAAATAGAATTATAGCAATATATAGTTCCATCGCCATTTATGCTTTCTACTTGCCGATTGCTATGGTTGCTGAATAATAATAGTTTTAATCATGTAAAGGACAATAGATTAATATCCTCTAAAAATTTTAGGTGTTTAACACCCATAGCTTAAATCCAAACAACATTATCAAATAGAGGTGGACATAGAATAGGTGGAGGATTTGTCTATTTTATAATTTATCTATTTTAGTATTGTCTTAGAAATTGTTAATAATGAAAAAGTTTTTTTTTTCAATCTCATCTTAAAATTTTATTTATTTCATCCTACTCAAAAAAACTTAAGATATCTTAATTTTGTCTCATCTTAATAACAAGTATGTTAAAGAATTTCAAATAGCATTTGAGAAGAAACTAAAAAGAATAACCCTTGTAACAAACTAATAAAAGAGAACCCAATACTTCTAGTTCTAAAGGCATCTCCTATACTTAATTTTGTTCATTAGAGCTTTAGCATTAGATTTTTGGACTGATTAGAAGATAGTTGGATTGATAATGAGGCAAGATATGTGAACTCTAACTACGTTATCATTTCTTTAATTTTTTATTTGGAGATTGAGGGACAGAGATCCTCTCGTTTCCCACGTTCATATTCTACTTACCAAATTATCACCACAATTTTCATTGTCAAATGTGCATTCCAATATATGCATGCAAAGTCAATTTTGTTTCCTATTTAATGAACCCTTCCGTTTTCTGCAAAGAGACTAGCCGTGCCAAAGTGGACCCTAAAAATATGTGGTGCGATAACGACTAACGTTTGGCCCTAAAATAAATGAGCCTTCAGGAAAATATTCTAGACTAGGTTAGGGTGCGCCATGCCCGTGCAATAGTGCAACGCATAGGCGACGCGCGAGAGGCCCAGTAGCAAGCTACTCTCATAGACCCTCCCTTACAAAAAATTAATTTAATATCACGTAGGCCAATGGCCCACGTATCAGATATTAAACTGATAAGAACAGATACTACACTTGATCTTAGCCAAAAGGCCGAGAAAGGTATGATTTATTTAGATAAAGAGATGTCACTTTAAAGCAAAGCGTGGAAGCCCCTTACTCGGACTCAAGCGTTGTGGGACTCCACGCTAGCTGCTGATATCCTTCAAAACCCCCGAAGGCATTAACTTCAATTAAACAGTAAAATCAAGGGAATCTTTTTAAGTCTGATCTTAACGATTTTACAAACAGAAAACTTGCACGATCAACACAAGTTAAAGGCTCAAATACCAATAAAACTCATAATTTGACTTGAAACTTAAGGCAATGTCAACCAAGTTTTGGTACGCAGCTTTACCAGATTGATTCTTATAGCTCAACATCTCGCATGGCTTGGTAAAAGCACTTTCTCTTTTTTTTTTTTAAAAAAAAAAATTATATTTAGTGGCACTAACTAATTTGATTTAAAATTTTATAAAATCATGAATAAAAGAAAAAAACTCTTTTTATAAAATTTTAACACGATTGCATATAATCATTTTCTCAAATTAACTGTCTAAAACTTCAAAACATTAATTTTCAGCTTCCAATAATAAACTCAAGGTATATTAGGTGGAGCGTCCAATTTTGCATGTCTTGATACCCTATATACTAAAATGATCATGAATACTTTTAATTTTATGGAAAAATTAAATAATCATGACAATTGGTTTAAAGGGGGAAAAGGTAATATTGATTGTGAAGAACGGCATCATATCTTAATAGTTAAATAATAAATTTTTATCAAAATTATGTATGAAAATTTTAACTGACCATAAATTGCATTATTCTACTCTTTATAGATGAGAAATTGCTTTTAACTTAACAAAGTGCAGATACATTTTTACTTGTTTAGTACTTATTCTGTCAGTTGCTAAGATATAAATGGAAAATGATATATTGACTTTATACATAAAAGATGTTCATCCACTTTATGAAAGCTGAATAAGTATAATTACATTAGAAAATACTCAAGTTCTAACACCATACATGAATAAAATCTTTTAATTATTTATACATTTTATGTTCTCTTTGTCAAAGTTTTTTTTAACAAATTTTATTCTTTTTGGTTTCATTTATATGTAAAGTATGAGTTTGAAATTAATTTTATTAACAATTTTTTTTTTCAAACATACCTCAAGTTTTGAACTCAAAACTCTTATTCTATTTGTTTTTTTTAATCAAAGAGATCTAATTATAATTTTTTTTATGTGATCTTATTCTAATTTTAGTATGATTCTTTTTGTTTTTTGTCCTTTATTTGAATAATATTATATTATTATTATGTTTAAACAACCAAATCATTCCTTCTGCTTGGATGAATCGATCCACCTACCTAACTCTGCCTCCAAGCAGCCACCTTTCCTTATCCTTCCGGTAGTAAATTTTGTACAACTAGACATCTAAACACTATTATTCTTCGTTGTGGGCCACTACCATAAACCACGTGATCACCTCACTCTCTCACTTCTCCTCTTCGCGCCGTACTCGAGTATTTTCTCTGTACAAAACAACTCATCTTGCCTCCTCCCAAATTCCAGCATTTCCATTTTCATTACACAAATTCCCATTCGCACTTCACCCATTTACTTCGCTGATTCTGATTTCACAAGGCGAGTGAATCAGGTACCCTCCAATTCCCACTTCTGTTTTTCTTCACCAACCTCTGTCAGCACCTATCTGCGATCTTAGATCCATTGCTTTCCATTCCGTTTTGGGTTGGATTACAGCTCTTGCCTTTATGTGAATTTTGATGTTTTTGCCATCAAATTCTGGATTCTCCAATGCGTAGTGCATAGTGATGCTTTGTTTGTTTACTGAATTTGAAAAGCTGGGGATTTTGAAAGGTTGGCTATTTAGGAGCTTGAGATCTTCTTGTTATTTTGGAATCAGAATTTAAGTGACCATTAGTTGGTTGCAACTGAAGTTTCAGAAGATTTTGTTGAGTTCCATGGCCTACATTGCGGATATTCGTTTCCCCTGCTTAACAGTGACAGGGATCTTCAGTGGTTGAGCTGATTAAGCGTTAGCTTTAATTAGTTTGGTGTAATGTAATGTCTAGTTAGCTAGTAGTTGTTAGGTAGTCCAAAACTCGATTTGACAGCGGAGGATCTACTTTATTAGGAAGTTTGACTTTTGTTGCGCGCCTTTTTAAGTTGACAGCACACTTCTGCCTTTCCGTTGAGTCCCTTGACGGTAAAGGATTCATTCTTTTGTGGTGCAACAATAAGCCTTACTTTCTGAGTCGACTATAATTCCTTGCTTGGTGAGATTTCCCATTCTGATTATCTCCCTGTTCATCTGAATTTTTTTTCTAAGTATGAGGCCAGACTACTTTTTGCTACTAAATAACAAAGGATCCTATGAAAGTGTCTTGGGGGAAATTATTCTCTTGAAACTATATGTTGATTCAAGTAGTAGGTCTCCACATGTGCTTTTGACTTATACGAGGAATCTATAATATATGTTAATCTATAGCCACTATGTATGTGTCTGTATATAAATGTATATTTCTCTTTTTTATCTGTATTACATGTTAAGTGCAGGATTTTTGGTATGGTATACTCTTTAATATGTCTCTGGTGATCCCATTATTCTTTCATACTGTTTGCACTGCAATTTTTTATTGGCAAATCTGGATAGTAATGGTTCTAGCATGTCATCAGATCTGCTCGTTTCTTCATCATGGTGACTGGACAATTGTTCTCTCGAACAACGCAAGCTTTATTTTACAACTACAAGCAACTTCCCATCCAGCGGATGCTTGATTTTGACTTTCTTTGCGGTGTGTAGAGACCTTTTGCTTTTCTGTTTCTTCCTCTATGATATTCTTCAGGATTGATAATAGCAAACTGTAGAATTACATTATTGTTATTTTTTTTCCATGTTAAAGAATTTCCACTTTTGTATACATAGGGAGGGAAACACCATCAGTTGCTGGGATCATTAATCCTGGTTCTGACGGATTTCAAAAGCTCTTTTTTGGTCAAGAGGAAATTGCCATCCCAGTGCATTCTACGTATGTGTTGTTTGTTCCTTTCGATACACTCCATTCTTCCTCTGTTCTAAATTTGGATTTGGTGACATGAACACAGTTAAGCAGTGTTTTTTCTTCATTTCAGTATTTTGACCAGCACATCAAATTAAGTCAAAATGATTTGTGCATATTAATGCTTATCTATGCTGCATCCAAATAGCTTATTTTTTTGTGATAACTTTATAATTTTGCAACAGTATTTGTTTTTAAACTATGCACGCCGACATTTTTGAAGTATTATTGTGAGATGTAATTCTAAAACATAAATGTTAGTGGGATATTTGCTAACATCATGGTTTTTTTTTTACTGTTGACCATGTGTATCTGGATACAAAGCAACCCACCTCTAGTGAATGTCATACTCGTTTATCTTTACAATCTGCTATGCTCCATGTTGACTTCCCCCTTTCTTTCCACAGCATTGAAGCAGCTTGTGCTGCACATCCTACTGCTGATGTCTTCATCAATTTTGCATCATTTAGAAGGTCAGTTTTATTAAATAGATTTTTTAGCATAGTCCATCTTATTGTGCAAGACCATGAGAAAATTGATGTACTTGCAGTGCTGCCGCTTCATCCATGTCTGCTCTGAAACAGCGGACAATTAGAGTTGTTGCTATTATTGCTGAAGGTGTTCCTGAGTCAGACACTAAACAATTGATTGCATATGGCCGGGCAAACAATAAAGTGAGAGGAAAAGTGGAATTCATATATTTTTAACTAAAAAGCTAAGACAATATCATGGTGAAGCTGACTCTAGTTATGATGATGTGTCAGGTTATTATTGGCCCAGCCACTGTTGGAGGGATTCAAGCTGGTGCTTTTAAGATAGGTGACACTGCTGGGACAATTGACAATATAATTCATTGCAAGCTATACAGGCCTGGATCTGTTGGTTTTGTTTCTAAATCTGTATGTAGTCACTCATTCCTCTTTTTCCTTTGCTGCCATTTTTCTTTAATTGAATAGACCCTTTTTATCTAGTACTAGTATGGCTATATGTCATTTCCTATAGTCCTCAGTCCTCACCTATTTTTTGTAAAGGAAGTGCAGGATTTGTTGAAGGTCGTCTCAAATGTGTATAACTCTTGTTTATATGTGATAGTTTTTCTTTTAGACTTGTCTGGTTTCCAGAAGTTTAATTTAAGGTTCCACCACTTTGAATTGGACCCCAGTTACAATGAATTAAGCTATATCATAAGCAGAGTTGCAGTCTACAGCAGAAAATTTAAAAAAGACATGTAAAACTTGACATAGAAACTTACCTTTTTCCAATCTGATAAGCAACTGATATATAATAATTTTGCTGCCATGTCAGATATAATAACTGAGCATAGAATACCATACAATGGAACAAATTGGAAGAAATGGGGAAATTTGTGTCTACCTTTTGAAACTACCATCCTTATCTTTGAAATTACTTTTATATCTTCTGTTGTTAGAAATACAAGTAAAAAAAATCATTTTTGAGCCTGCCCCAAAGACATTAAAGGTTTTAGGTTAATGGGACTAACTCCTATAAATGTTTTGGTGAATGTTAACTCACTCTCATTGTAGATTTGGTAATGAAAATGATGATACATAGTAAGTAATGGTAGCAGAATGTAGTGTCTATTAAGCACTTGATCATTGCAGTTCAGCTTGATATCACAAATGTGGTTTATTTGCATGGTAGGATTATGTATTGCAAAAATGTTGAGATAAAGTGCCAGACTTATGGTTGGACGCAAATGAAATTTTACTGTGTATTATGTATGGTACTCAATTATTATTATGATAGGATTATGTATTGTCAATAACTACTAAAGTCTAATGTAGAGTGCCAAAATGATGGGTTAGACCAAATGAAATTTTACTGAAGTTTATTTGCTTTGATTTGCTTATCAAGAGTTGAGCATTTATTTCTTTTGACATGAGCTAATATATACAATGTTTCTGACATATGACATCCTTTATAATCTGTAGGGTGGGATGTCTAATGAATTATACAACACAATTGCCCGTGTAACTGATGGAATATACGAGGGTACTACTTAGCATATATGCTAATTATGACTTCCCGTCCTTCATGATTAATAATTATAGTCATTGAGCTTATGTCTAATTTTTTAATAGGCATTGCCATTGGAGGAGATGTTTTTCCAGGTTCCACTCTTTCTGACCATGTTTTGCGGTTTAACAACATACCGCAGGTATATTCATGCCTTCAACCAAGGGGGACTGCACATAACATCTGCATGCCTAATATCATCTTAATTAGGATTTTAGAATCTACTGGGCAAGACACTTGCCTTTCAGTTTCTTGTCAATGACTAATATGGAGGTGTTGAATCTCAGATTAAAATGATAGTAGTACTTGGGGAACTTGGTGGACGCGATGAGTATTCTCTTGTGGAAGCCCTAAAACAAGGGAAAGTGACTAAACCCGTCGTTGCTTGGGTTAGTGGTACCTGTGCACGACTCTTCAAATCTGAAGTGCAATTTGGTCATGCTGTATGTCACTAGTCCATTTTCTTTGACTAAATCTCTATTAAAGCATTGAATATAAGAGGATGATGTTCATAATCTCCTCTTTGCCACTGTATAATTCAGGGAGCTAAAAGCGGTGGTGATATGGAGTCTGCCCAAGCAAAGAATCAAGCAATAAAGGAAGCAGGAGCTGTTGTTCCTACTTCATATGAAGCTCTTGAAGCTGCAATTAAGGAAACATTTGGCAAATTGGTTAGTTTTCTTGTATCCTTTGCTTTTCTTTATCTCTCAATGAAACTTTTATCCAACCTCTGAAAGCGAGGGATACTTGAAAGAAGCCTCTTTATTGTACTTGATTAGCTATATATTATGGTTGGTTTTTCTCAGGTTGAAGAAGGCAAGATCTCACCAGTGAAGGACTTTACTCCTCCCGAGATTCCGGAGGACCTTAACACTGCAATTAAAAGTGGAAAAGTTCGTGCTCCAACTCATATCATCTCCACCATCTCTGATGACAGAGGTATGTTGTTGTGACTTAGAATGCTTTTGTGGCTAAGACTTACTAGTTAGACTAAAAGTTATCTTCCAATTTTTTCCAAAGGCGAGGAGCCATGCTATGCTGGTGTACCCATGTCATCCATCATTGAAAAGGGTTACGGTGTTGGTGATGTTATCTCTCTTCTGTGGTTCAAACGTAGCCTTCCCCGTTACTGCACACAATTTATTGAGGTCATAATTTGACTATAGAGTTTTTCATTAATTTTTTGCTCTGCCTTCCTCTCTCTGTAAACTGGATGTGTCTCTAGTATGTTAAAACTTCTTTTAGACATTGCTCTACCCTTCAATTTCTAGTTTTTCTCTTGTTAATACATTACATTGGTCAGATATGCATCATGCTATGTGCTGACCATGGTCCCTGCGTCTCTGGTGCTCACAATGCTATAGTGACTGCAAGGGCTGGTAAGGACCTTGTTTCCAGCCTTGTATCAGGTAAATACAATTCTTAATCTCCTACTGATTAGTAATGTTTATAGTTGATGATGGCATAAGAATCTTGTGGGCTATTTCCATGCAATTGTGGTTGACGAGCTTCTGACACAGGTTTACTTACTATTGGTCCTCGATTTGGTGGTGCCATCGATGATGCTGCTCGATATTTCAAGGATGCTTGTGACAGGGTATGATTAGTGGGTGTTACTCATATAGCCAGCATTCTTGTTGTTTGATCATCCAAGAGATCCAATATTGTAATCTCCGACCCTCTGGTATTATGCTGTGTTTTGACAGGGTCTTGCACCTTACGAGTTTGTTGAAAATATGAAAAAGAAGGGCATTAGAGTGCCTGGAGTAGGTCACAGGTAATGCACTTCTATCAGTTTCTCAATTGGAATATGCAATTCTGATTATTTGGTTTATATTGCTATTGCTCTAAAAATTTCAAGCTCTGAAGCGTAGCTTATACTGTGTAAAAGGATTAAGAGTAGAGACAACAGAGATAAGAGAGTAGAGCTGCTACAGCGGTTTGCACGCACACATTTTCCTGCTGTGAAATACATGGAATATGCTGTCCAAGTCGAAACCTATACCCTCAGCAAGGCAAATAACCTTGTCCTTAACGTAGATGGTGCGATTGGGTCCCTTTTCTTGGATCTTCTTGCTGGTAGTGGAATGTTCACCAAGCAAGAGATTGATGAAATTGTCGAGATTGGCTACCTGAATGGACTCTTTGTGCTGGCACGTTCCATTGGTCTGATTGGGTGAGTTGCATTTAAATATACCCCGTTCTTCTTTTCTGGACCCTTTTTGGTTTTAACAGTACAAAACCATGTTCTGTGTCGAGTAGCGACACATTACCTGGAGATTTGGACCTTTTTGGCCTTTTTATCTACCAGTCTTTTATGGTCCAAACCGTTCCACTTCCTTCAGCTTGGTGGTCCTATGATCTTTACTCTGACTGTGCTTATTGGTCACAAAGAGCACAGTGTTGTATGTCTTGCTTGGAAACAAAGAAAATGAACTTGGAATCTCTCCATATTCCCCACTATGTCTTCTTCTCATCCTTTATTATGTAAAATTTCAGGCACACCTTTGACCAAAAGAGATTGAAACAACCACTCTACCGCCACCCATGGGAGGATGTTCTCTACACAAAGTGAGAGAATTTTGAATAGCATAAAGAAACTTGCCGTACGTGCTTCAAAGTAGAAACGTTTCGAGAATACTAATATGCTGGAATGATTAGCTCTTTAGCTGTTAAAGTGTAACTTGTGATGGTGGCAAGCCGGGGTTTTCTTTTGTATGTTTGTATTCAAAATTCATAAAGGAAGAACTCTTAATCAATTATTGCTTTTCTTGATTAGAGATTTCTAATCTCTCTTCTGTTGTGCTTAACAAAAGAAAGATAACTAAGCTCCAGCGCATTTTTTGTGCAATTTTGTTCAAGCCCTGGTGATCATAAGCAGAATATGGAGAATGGAGGCTGTTTCAGTCCATTATTCTCTCAAGATGCATAGGTTACAATAAAGGTGATGAATGTGCTTTATAATTCATAAAAAAAAATAATAATAAACATATTATTTTATATATAATTGTGCCTTCGTATAGGCAAAGTTGATTGACACCATAACTTCATTATTCTCCTTCACAAAAAAAAAAAAAAATATTTAAATTGGTTTTTATACATTTTTTGGGTCAACAATCAAAATCATTAAAAGAGACCTCAAATTATCAAACTGTGGTTAAGTATCATTAAATTATTAGGATAATTTGTGTTTGAACCAAGATTATAATAAAAATACACCAACAGAACGATCCTCAATTTTCTTTTGCTTATCTGTTGCTTCTTTTATGTTAACCCTTAACCTGAAACTAAAATATATGTACTCTTCAGCAGAATGCCAAAGAATAATGAGAAAAGTTGGATGTATGCTGGCCACCAATCAGTTGACGCCGTTCTCAATGATATTCCCGACCGATGCCCCAACCGCCCCATCGGCCATAGAAAATCCATCCAGCGTACAAAATGTAGTGGCGAGAAGCAGAACACAACACGAGACACAAGTGACAAGTGACAAGTGACAAGATCAATCACTATAACAATTATGTATTAGAAATTTGAATATAACATTTTCAGATAATTTATACATTTATTTTCAAATTTAGATAATATTAACAAATAAAAATTATGATAAATATTAAAATTTTTAGAAAATATAATATTTATGAAATTAAGTTCTGTTATTCCATTATTGTAGTTTTTCCTTTATCAGTTGTATTAATGTAATTGATCAAGGGAAAGAAACAATAGAAAAAGGTATTACTTAAGTCACTTTAATTAAAGATGTGGCTTAAATCAACGTATAAGAGGGAGAGTAGTGAAGAAAAAATAAGGAGCAGTAATAAAAAACAAAAGTTTTTTTTTAAAAAAAAAAAAAACTTACGTTATTAGTTAGATGCTTTTTTAGATTACAAAATGTATTTTTTTTTTTTTTTTAAAGATTTGATTACTTTTTTAAATCAGCTGAACTCATGGTAGCAAATCTACGTCAACTTTCTTTGTCTCCTCTACCCGCGTCACTCATCAGTTCTTGCACTGACAGTCTCACTCCGCCATAGCTCATAGCTCGTCACTTTTTCATCTGCTTGCAGCAAATTGTTGTCACCTCAGTGACATAAAAAATCTTAGTGCCTGTTGCAGAAAACCACCTGAATTGCGAGAAAGGTAGAGATTTTGAGAAGACCCATTAATGGCTTCAGCTAGCAGAGCAGCAAATTCTGTACTTCAGGTTCACTCTTCGGCCACGGGAACAAGCCACGGAGGAGGCCAAAATACAGAATCAATGAGCAAAGCAATTGCTCAGTTTACTGAGGATGCTCGCCTCCATGCCGTCTTCGAGCAATCTGGTGAGTCTGGCAGGTCTTTTGATTACTCAAAATCCTTAAGAACCACAAACCAATCGGTGCCGGAGCAGCAAATTAGCGCTTACCTATTGAAAATTCAGAGAGGTGGGTATATTCAACCTTTTGGGTGCATGATTGCCGTCGACCAAGCCACTTTTCGGGCTCTGGGGTACAGCGAAAACGCTTGGGATATGCTGGGTATTAATCCTCAATCGGTGCCGAATCTAGAAAAGGATGAAATTTTCTCGGTTGGAAGTGATGTTCGGACGCTTTTCACGCACCCGAGTGTGGTTCTTCTTGAAAAGGCATTCGGAGCACGGGAAATCACCCTGTTGAACCCCCTTTGGATTCATTCTAAGAACTCGGGGAAACCCTTTTATGCGATTTTGCATAGAATTGATGTTGGGATTGTGATTGATTTGGAGCCTGCGAGAACAGAGGACCCTGCCCTGTCCATTGCTGGAGCGGTTCAGTCCCAGAAGCTAGCGGTGCGTGCAATTTCGCAGTTGCAGTCTCTTCCTGGTGGAGATATAAAGCTTTTATGTGATACTGTAGTTGAGAGTGTTAGAGAGCTGACGGGTTATGATAGGGTGATGGTGTATAAATTTCACGAGGATGAGCATGGTGAGGTTGTTGCTGAGAGTAAGAGGGCAGATTTGGAGCCATACATAGGTTTGCATTATCCTTCTACTGATATTCCTCAGGCTTCAAGGTTTTTGTTGAAGCAGAACCGAGTTAGGATGATTGTAGACTGCCATGCCACTCCTGTTAGAGTGATTCAGGATGAAGGGCTTATACAGTCTCTGTCTTTGGTTGGATCAACACTTCGTGCTCCACATGGTTGCCATGCTCAGTATATGGCCAATATGGGATCAATTGCTTCATTGGCAATGGCAGTCATTATCAATGGGAATGATGAGGAAGCCATTGGGGGTCGTAACACAATGAGGTTATGGGGTCTGGTTGTCTGCCATCATACTTCTGCTCGGTGCATTCCTTTCCCCGTACGCTATGCTTGTGAGTTCCTTATGCAGGCCTTTGGGCTCCAACTAAATATGGAACTCCAATTGGCGTCACAATTACTGGAAAAACGTGTTTTAAGGACTCAAACTCTCTTGTGTGACATGCTTCTTCGAGAGTCTCCTACTGCTATTGTTACTCAAAGCCCAAGTATAATGGACCTTGTGAAGTGTGATGGAGCAGCCCTTTATACCCAAGGGAACAACCATCCTTTAGGTGTCACTCCATCTGAGTCCCAAATAAAGGATATTATAGAGTGGTTGTTGGCCTTCCATGGAGATTCAACTGGTTTAAGCACTGATAGTCTGGCTGATGCTGGGTATCCTGGAGCCACCTCTCTTGGCGATGCAGTTTGTGGGATGGCTGTTGCTTATATCACAAAAAAGGATTTTCTATTCTTGTTCCGATCTCATACAGCAAAAGAGATCAAATGGGGTGGTGCAAAGCATCACCCAGAGGACAAGGATGATGGACAAAGAATGCATCCACGTTCTTCATTCAAGGCATTTTTGGAAGTGGTAAAAAGGCGCAGTATGCCTTGGGAGAATGCAGAAATGGATGCAATTCACTCTTTGCAGCTCATTCTGCGAGACTCATTTAGAGATGCTGATCAAAGCAATTCTAAAGCTGTTATACATTCTCAAGTTGGGGACCTGGATTTGCAAGGGTTGGATGAGCTAAGTTCTGTGGCTAGAGAAATGGTTAGATTGATAGACACTGCCACTGCTCCCATATTTGCCATAGATGTTGATGGTTGCATAAATGGGTGGAATGAAAAGGTTGCAGAATTGACTGGACTTTCAGTTGAGGATGCTATGGGGAAATCTTTTGCTCATGATCTAGTGTATAAGGAGTCTGAAGAAATTGTAGAAAGACTACTTTCTCGTGCTTTAAGAGGTAGTCTTTCTAAAACTATATTATTCTGCTGATTCATTACGCTCATTAGGCATGAGAATTCTAGATTTTCCATAAAGATGGAAATGTTAGTTTTTCCCTTTTTTGGTTGCCAAAAGTTTTAGTTATAAACAATTGGTATGAGTTTAACTGGTGTAAATGAAACTAATCAACTGGAAAGTGAAAAAAGAAAAATGTAACCCTGCTACATATTGAGCTAACTTTTCCAAGCACAATTCATGGATGCTTAACTGTAATGCAATCACCACTGTGATCATAGGTTTCAACTATAAAACAAGGAGTTACACTGAGATGAACTTGAAAATGGAATTTGATCTCTGACTGTTGTCTCTGTGTAAAGGAGAGGTCAAAATAATTATCTTCTCTTGTAAGGGGCAAGAAAACCAAAATTTTGTGGACCAACATCATCTCTAGTTATTTGGCAATTTATCAGTATGCTATTGAGCTAGGAAGCAACCTGCTAACTGTGGCTATAGACTATCTAATTTGGCTTTAAAAGTGATTGAGTTTTAAAAATTGGTTTTTACTGAAAGATAACTTTCTCTTTAATTAGTACAGGTGATGAAGATAAGAATGTTGAGATAAAAATGAGGACATTTGGCCCAGAGCACCATGAAAAAGCAGTTTTTGTGGTGGTCAATGCTTGCTCCAGTAAGGATTATACAAATAAAATTGTTGGAGTATGCTTTGTTGGTCAAGATGTTACTGGTCAAAAAGTGGTAATGGATAAGTTTATCCACATTCAAGGGGCCTACAAGGCTATTGTTCATAGTCCAAGTCCTTTGATCCCTCCCGTTTTTGCTTCAGATGATAACACATGCTGCTCAGAGTGGAATGCTGCTATGGAAAAACTTACTGGTTGGGCTTGTGGAGATGTCATGGGAAAAATGTTGGTAGGAGAGGTTTTTGGCAGTTGCTGTCGACTGAAGGGTCCAGATGCACTAACCAAGTTCATGATTGTTTTGCACAATGCACTTGGTGGACAGGATACAGATAAATTCCCATTTTCTTTCCTTGATCGGAATGGAAAATATGTTCAAGCTCTCTTGACTGCTAATAAGAGGGTTAACATGGAGGGTCAGGTTATTGGGGCTTTCTGCTTCTTGCAAATTGCAAGCCCTGAACTTCAACAGGCTCTGAAAGTCCAGAGGGAACAGGAGAAGAAATGCTTTGCAAGGATGAAAGAGTTAGCTTACATTTGCCAGGAAATAAAGAATCCACTAAGTGGAATACGGTTCACAAATTCTCTTTTGGAGGCTACAGACTTGACTGATGATCAAAAGCAGTTTCTTGAGACTAGTACTGCTTGTGAAAAGCAGATGAATATTATACGAGATGTTGATCTGGAGAGCATTGAGGATGGGTGAGTCTCCTTTTTTTTCTTTTTTTTCTGGAAAACAATTTTGGGACGTAATAAACCATCATTGGTCCTCTTGCTTAATAACTTAAGTTATCAGGTCGAGTTATTCTCTGATCACAATTATAATAGTTATTCTGGAAAACTTGCTTAATAGTTCAAGATTTTAGATCAAGCGGTTCTTTAATAGACAATATAATACATCAAGGCATGTTATTCTGCTAATGTTATATTGGATTTACAATAATCAATTGTTACTGTTTTTTGATAAAGTAGTTTTAATATTTAGAAAGTTTTAAGTCTCTGATTCTAAGGACATAGCTCAATAATTTTAATTCTAATGATGTCAGGATGAAAATTAACGAACTGATAGTTACCTTAGGTAGTCTGGACCTTAGATATACCACCTTGTTCTTGTAATATTAGTCTAGTACAATAGTGCCCAATCCTCCGAGCAGCTCATATTTTAGGTGTATTTTAAAACTATACTTAACCTTGTTATTCCTCTAACCTTTTTAATGAATGATTTTATCCATATCCAACTATTATTTGTTCACTATGAACTATTGAGAAAAAATGCCCCTAATCTGGTGACATCCATCCGTATCTTTGTCTCTTTTACTTCTATTATAACTTGATTCTCTATTCTCTGTCTGCTTAAGAAGTGGATCGATTTCCTTTGTCTTCTATGACACCATCAATCTTATATATAATAATTAGGAAAAGATCATGTCATGCTTGCTGGCATTTACGCTGCCTTCTCGCAAGGATATATTAATTTACATGCCATTAGAATATCTAACATAAATTCTATCAGGTAATACCCTGTTATTAATGTGAGACTACACTATACTTTTAGCAGCCATTGGTAGTCAGCTTTAGCTTGCTTACTTCCTTTCACGTCCTTCTAAACTTCCTGAATCTTGCCTCAAAAAGACACGATATAAGATTCATATATTTTTTTTTACTTTTTTGGAGTTAGGTCCTTGGAGCTTGAAAAGGGAGAATTCTTACTTGGAAGTGCCATAAATGCGGTTGTTAGCCAAGTTATGTTGTTGCTTAGAGAAAGAAACTTACAGTTGATTCGTGATATTCCTGAAGAAATCAAGATGTTTTCCGTTTATGGTGATCAGTTGAGAATTCAACAGGTCCTGGCTGATTTCTTGTTGAATATGGTGCGCTATGCACCATCTCCAGATGGTTGGGTGGAGATTCAAGTTTGTCCAAGATTAAAACAAATTTCTGATGAACTTACGCTTCTTCATACTGAATTCAGGTACATTGGAATGACCTACTGTCATTTCGATGTTTCTTTCCCTCAAATAAATGTTATTGTTGATGATGACACTATGATCTGTATATTGTTGGTAATGACATCTTGATAAAGTCAAAAGTAATTTCCTTGATCATTTTTGTTTATCTGTAAATTGCTTCAATTGTACACTGTTGAAACAATTACATTGAACAACCAGATTAAACCACTTCATTTGTGCTTGCAATCCTCTCTGATTTGTCATAACCTGAAATGATGTGTGTCATTGACTTGTCTTTTTGATCTCGGGACGTTCCCCAAAATATACTGGCCTATTTGCTTAATGCCTTTATTTCTCAAATTCTTCTTCTATGTAATAATTACACCTAGATGTTATGATCTTCAAATGGATACTAATTTTATTTCTTTGTGAAGGATGGTATGTCCTGGTGAAGGTCTTCCTCCTGCATTAATTCAAGACATGTTCAATAGGAGCTGTTGGGGGAGTCAAGAAGGCTTAGGGCTGAGCATGTGCAGGAAGATTCTAAATCTAATGAATGGTGAAGTACAGTATATTAGAGAGTCAGAGCGATGCTGCTTCTTAATTATTCTTGAACTGCCCGTGACACGGAGAGGCTCTAAGAGTGTGAACTAGGTTGCTTGCACCATACCCAGAATCTGTTCACCTAAGGCGGGCACTGTAAGAATGGCCAAAAATATAACAAGGGGCATGCGTTTTAGTAACCTGATTTGGCTTGTTATTCGGCTGGCACCTTGACAAAACCTGTTCAGTACAGCAACTAACTCAGTCGCTAGTTGGTAGGTAACCATAAATCTCATTGACCAAGTGGCAGAATAGGTAAATTCCTGTTCGGCCAGTTTTGTGTACATCTTCATGACCAAGTGGGTGCCCTGTGAAATTTTTCCTCAAATCATTGTAAAATCTTCCAACTAAAATGATTGCTCTCTAAGAAGTTGCTTTACCTCTTCCCACTTCATGTTTTTTTTTTTTTTTTTCATGGTCTGTACTTCTCTCTCTTCTATGTAATAAAGGCTGGGTTGTTGTCCTATATCTTCTGAAATTTTGTTAACATTACTATCCTTCTGTGAATCAAGGATCTTTTTTTTTGGCCATGAATCGGGGATATGTATGTTTCTGTGATTCATGGGATGATGCATTAGTTTGATCTCTGTGATGTTATGTTCAGTTTATATTCACCAAATTACCATTTGGTAGAATTTGAGTTATGGTGGTTGATTTAGTTTCTTTTTTGTTTTTTTCCTACTTACATTTCAGATTATTAACGCAAGTTTGTCTTAAAAAACGCACAACCCCACTCACTGGGAGTGGGAGTGGGAATGGTAATGGGGAATTGCCCTTGTGCATCCTTATCCCCTGCCAATCTGCCATGGCAACAGACCTTATAGTCTGGCTGACCTGGCTAATTTTGCATTAATGGTTACTCGCATGGTTTCCCTAAATAGAAGAGCATAGTCAGTAAAGAAGCTAATGGGTATGAGCGATTGATGTCAACGGGTCTCAGCTGAAAGTATATTGTTGTTTCTCAGACTATGTTTTACTAATTATGATTATAATATTTAGACTAATTATAGTAAATAAAATAATATATAAAATAATAAAATAAAATAATAAATTTTGTCTCAGCTAAAAGAGATAAGATGCACAACCTTGAAAGACAATTAGTGCATTGCCATTTCCACTGTTCATGGCATTTTTGTTTTATGGCAAAGCTTAAAAGCAGTGGAACTCCAACTACAAGAAATCAGATATTTTCTGTTACCAAATAATATGCTATCCTTTTTTTTTTTTTTAAAGAAAGAATAGAAAGGCTTGTCTCTGTCAAGTCTCTGAATTGTGTGCGCGTGCACGCCCTAATTCATGCTGTGCACGAAACCAATTTCCTAGAGTATTTTACACATGTGTACTAAATAAAAAAAATTATTATTAATATATATTATTTTTAAAAATATTTATTATTATATATTAAAAAATTAAAAATTATAGTATGATTATATAATTTTTGAATAAAATTATAATATCATACTATAATTTTTGAAAAAAAGATTAATACATCATAAAAATTATAATACAATATGTGATATTATCAAAAATTACAAAATGATACTGTAATTTTAAATTATAATACCGTACAATTTTCGATAATGTTGCTTGCTATCTTCACTCTTCGTAACTCATGATGCCATCTTCAATCCCTAGTCCCTGTGAGTCCCCATCATGATTTCTTTTGAATAAAACACGCAGGCTATTTTATTTGATTTATATATTTTTAATATTTTTTTAAAATATAATTTTTTATTTTATTTTATATTTTTTTTTTCTATAAAAGGGATATAGCGCTTCCTCCTTTCTTCTTCCTTTCCTCTTCTTCCAGTTCAACTATATATATTATTAGCAATGTAAATAGTTGATATAATAATAAATTAATTCACATTATTTGTTTGTTCACTATTATTTTATTACGATAAAAGTATGTGTTCTCTCTCATATGAATATGAACACGGACTGCAGATGATAGCACTTTTTTTAAAAAAAATATACATAAATTTTTTGTTAGATTATTTTAATGTTAAATGATTTTATAAGTATTATTTGATGTAAAAAAATTTATTTGATAACAAATATTTAATAAATCTTTAATTAATGTTATTTTTATTAACAAATACAAAAAAAAAGTATTTACTTTTATTTTAAATACTAGCGCACGTGCCTACAAATTAATTTTAAAAAAGAAAAATAAGTGTCAAGAGATGATATAAGCTCAAAAATTAATTATAAAAAAAATAAAGAAAAGATATTCAAACATTTTTTTTTCAGAAGATGCAGGATGAGTCACGGAGATAGCAAACTAAAATTGCAGTACCGTTTCTCTGATTTTAAAATCACAATATTCTCATGTGATTTTAACAATATCACCTCACAGTATTATGACTTTTATGCGTTGTCAATTTTTTTTTTTAAAATCATAATACAATACTGTGATTTTTAATTTTTTGATATATATTGATAAATATTTTTAAAAATAATATATATTGATAATAATTTTTTATTTGGTGCATACGTGTAAAATACCCACTTCTTAGCATCTCGCTGGGAACTCAGACGAAGTTCAATGCATTAGTCCTTAGAGAAAAGAGAGAGGGGACAGAGGAAGAGCTTTCTATTACCCTTACTTCCAAGTTTGAAGAAAAAATGTTTTGCTTCCAAATTAGTTACTACTATGATTTAGACTAGTTTCATACTCGATGATAAAAAAGGAAGAAGCTTTGGTATAGTAGTGGTGTATCACCACTTTGCAGCTTGGTCACACCTTATCTTTCTTTTCTTTTCTTGCTTCTTCAACACATTAAATATGCTCTCCTCTATATGATGTATATACCAGTCTACTGCAAATAATTATCAATTTGTCAATTAAAAAGGGGAGGGTAGGTGTGGGGAATCAAATTCTATTTTATTTTCTTCTTTTTGGTATGAAATCAAATTCTAATTTGGTTTAATAGCAAAGATAAGATAATATAGATATCAGATAGCCTGACAAGAGTGAATGAGATAGTTTTACCCACTGACATTGAAGATGTAAGTAATTCCTTTTGAAAAGTTGAGCAAATATAACTTTCTTTCTCTCTCTATATATATATAAACTCAAACTCTTGACATTAAAATACTTTAGATTTGATAATTGTAATAATATTTTTAGGGGGCAAAAAAATGTGATGGTAATTTTTTATATAGTACATATGTATTAACTATAATAGAGTTAGTCCTAAGGCATTTATATCTCGATTTTAAAATTTTAGGGTGCATTTGGCACAATATGCTAAATCTGATAGTATAAAAACTTATAAAATAAGACTTGATAAAAAATTATTACTATATAATATTTGGTATGACCCTATATAAAAATTAATTTTTTTAATATAAATAAATTTAGATCATATAGTTTTATTTTTGTACTTTTTTTATCTTAAATTTCAATATTTTTTTATTTATTTTTATAATTAGTTAAAAGAACAAGACATTAAAAGATAATGTTTTATTCGAGAATTTCTAATGACATTAATCAACGAGAACTTTACTTTAATTTTTTCATTATTATATTTAATCTATAAAAATTACATGAGATTAAAAAAGAAAATTATTTTTTAATAATACAAGCTTAATCAAGATAAAAAAAATCATAATTATTAATATAGTAATAAGTCTTATTAAGTAGAATTAACTATAATTGATTGTATAAAATTATTTAATATAACGTGCATACCAAATATAGTACAAAAGTGAATTATATTAAATAATATTATACAATCCGGCCTTAAAATTATTTTTATTAAAAAAAGTTGAACCAATTGATGCCAAAAAATGTGAGACTAACTTAAGTGTAAAAAAACAAAAGATAGATAGATTAATAGACATGCAACAGGTATAGGAAAGTTAATGATATAGATTTAGAATTTTGAAAAAACAACGTCAATTCAAGGAAGAAAGTTCAACCATTGATCTTAACCAACCAATTGAAATACTGGGAAGAAAAAGGTGGCAAACAGAGAGATTCGTCTTCTTTTATTGGCACAATTCCTATTTAAATTTATCTTTACCTACCTAAAAAGTAAACGCAAACTAAGAGTCCGACATCAGAAAGCTCACATTTCCTTTGACATATTTGCCCTTCGAAATATTCGCTTGATTTGCATCAAATTGCGGCTAGATATTTTTGCACATAAACCTAACTTTGTTTATTTTCTAATTTAGCATAAAGGATGAGTTAGAAGAAAATAAAGTAATGGTTCGATTGGTTCAAAATAGCAAATGTTCATGCATCAGTTCACTAAATTAGTGCCCTTTTTTTTGGCGTTGATTTCTTTTGTGTGTATGTTTAAGTCAATCCAATGAATACGTACAAACCCAAATCTCAAGCTAACCAAAATAATTTCAAAAGTCAGTTTCTTGTTTTGTTTAATAATTTAGACAAAAGAATATAAAAATAACTAAGCAATCAAATCAAGGACGAATGAGTGAATTGAGAACAAAAAAAATTAGTTGGTTATATTAAATAATATATATTATTTGATTTAATCTACTTATAAATGATTTCTTTTGCACCATCACCTAATTACATATTATTATTATTATTATGAATAATGAGGATAATTTTTTTATATATGATAAAGAGCTACTAAATAATTTAGTGTTGGTAGAAAAATCTTAATTGTTTTTTAATGAATTAAAATATTATTAAATAATAGCATAAACCAATTTTATTATAATAGCATATTAGATTTAAATTCTTGTTTTAAATACTTGTTTGATGTATAAATCTGTATTTACTTTTCATTCAATAGACTTTAAATAAGTAAGAATATTTCCCGTAAAAAAGTAAGAATAGCATTCATAAAAAATAACAATATCATGAAAATTTTCTCTATATTAAAATTATGAAAAATATATAGTTAACAATTTTGCTCTTCAATATGTCCGATATTTTGTCTGAATAAAATTAATATTAGTGGAGTGTTCTGGACAAAGAAAAAAAAAAAGGTGAAAAAAAAGACAATATTACAAAAATGAACCAATATGAACGAAGCGACTTTAAACTAAAAAGGCAGTCTCCTGTAGGAACTTCAGCAACGCTCCGATGGTGTTGATTTACACGCTCTCCCACAATTGGACCGATTGGCAAGAATCTGGCACAATGATTGGTTGATATTTCATACTCTCGAGATAGCGCGTGGGCATGTTTGATGGCTAATGACGTAATTATGATTTCCTGGTCTAAATAGCTGGATTCAGATAATAATGATGAGATGAAAGATGGAAATGAAGACTACAGTCTACACGGTCATTTGAGAGGGAGAGTTGAAGAATGAGCAAAAACCTAAAAAGAGAAAAAGAAGCTGAGAATAGATGAACAAAAAGGAGGAGAGATAGAGAGAGAGGGCAAAAGTAAGCGGTTTATTGACTCCTCAGAGCTCTCCTATCTCTTTCAATGAGCTATTGACTGCGCGAAAGAGAGAGTCAGAGATAAGACTACCTTCAATTGAAGAATTCGTACATCTAATTGTGTCTAATCAATTTCAACCCATATCTCTTCTTGTCCTCGAAGTTTACCAGCTCCATTTATAGCATTCTGGGTGTGAGATTATTGAGAGCGAGCGAGACTGACTGAAAGTTGTAACCTTTTGGCCGTTTGAGAGTGAGATGAAGAGAGGCTGAAAAAGGTGATGGATCTTCTTCGTAAATTGTTATTTTTAGCTGACAGTGGTGCATATATCTGAATATTTTCATCTGGGTATTGCTCAATTTGGTTAAAAATGGGAACCCCGCCGACAGAAGAGCTTCTCAAGAAGATCGAAGAGCTTCTCAAGAAGATCGAAGAGCTTGAGGTGGGTCACGCCCGCCTCAAGCAAGAAATGACTAAGATTAAGCTCTCTGGCGATGCCAAAGTGGAACATGGTCATCGTCAGAGGTCTCATTCGATATCACCGCAGCGTTCGAGATTGGCAACGCTGAGGAGGAGAGCTGGAGGTGGCGGATTGGATGGACCAACAACGTGGAAGAAAGGGTCGTCTTCGTTTAAACAATCTTCCCCGTTGCAGAGGGAGAGTCGTGGTGATCCTCAAAATGATGGAGATGGTGGCGTTGTCAGCGGCCCTTCAGCTGTAAAATTTACTGATAAGCAGTATCTGAATATTTTGCAGTCAATGGGACAATCTGTTCATATACTGGATCATAATTGTCGTATAATATACTGGTGAGAAGCTTTGTCCTACACTTGTTTCTCTGATTGCATGAAGTTTAATTCTTCGAGTGCTTCTTTTGAGGGCTGTTTGCAAATGGAGATGCAACAAAAGTTGTACTTCTATAATTGGATTGTTAGGTATTATGAGCGCTTAGCTTAAAATGGATGTGCAGCTGGAGTTTTACGTATTTCGAGTATAAAATGTTATATCCTGTTGATTTAATAATTCTGGGTACTACATTAAAATCTTTATTATGTCGGATTTATAATAATTTTGCAGGAACCGCAGCGCTGAAAATATATATGGTTATTCAGCAGGGGAAGCCCTTGGCCAGGATGCCACTGAACTACTCGTAGACCCCAGGGATTCTACTTTAGCCAATGATATTGTCAACCGTGTTACAATGGGAGAGAGCTGGACGGGGCAGTTCCCTGTCAAGAATAAGATGGGAGAGAAGTTTTTAGCTGTAGCAACCAATACTCCTTTCTATGATGATGATGGAAGTTTGGTTGGGATTATTTGTGTATCAAGTGATTCACGGCTGTTTCTTGAAACGAGAGTTCCTTTCTCAGCTGTGACACATAGTGAAGCAGATTCAAGCTCCACCCATCCTAGAAGTACTGTTGCAACCAAACTTGGTCTGGATTCTCAACAGCCTCTTCAAGTTGCTTTAGCATCGAAAATTTCAAATTTGGTTAGTCTTATAATCTTTTCTTTTTGTAGTTTAGTGTAACATTGCATGTCTTGATGTTAAAATTATTAAAACAGGCATCAAAAGTGAGTAACAAAGTTAAGTCAAGAATTCGAACAGGAGAAAATAATATGGACCGTGAAGGTGGGAGTGGAGATAGTCATCATTCTGAGCAGAATTTTTCTGATTCTGTTCTGGATCAGAGAGAGGATGCTAATTCCAGTGGAGCAAGTACACCTAGAGGAGATGTGCCACCATCACCTTTTGGTACATTACCTCACATTGAAGAGAAACCACAAGGAAAAACTTCTAGAGACTCTGGTGATGAAAGTGAAGGAAAACCTATTCACAAGATCATAACTTCCAAAGCTGAAGCATGGATTAACAAGAAAACACTATCTTGGCCATGGAAAGGGAATGGCCGAGATGGGTCAGAGGCAAGGAATGTCCGTGTTGCTTGGCCTTGGCTACAGAATGATCAAGAAAATGAGCCAGTTCATCAGAAGAGCCTTTCTTCTGGGGTGAAGCTAGAAAGCCAAACAGGTGAAAGTAATCGACCTGTTAATAACGAGGCCTCAGGATCCTGGTCTTCGTCCTTCAATGTCAACAGCACAAGCAGTGCCAGCAGCTGTGGCAGTGCTAGCAGCAGTGCCATCAATAATAAAGTGGATATGGATACTGATTGCTTGGATTATGAAATCTTGTGGGAGGACTTGACAATTGGAGAACAAATTGGGCAAGGTAATGTTTTTAATTAGGGGCAAGCTTGGAGAAAATAAGACTTTGGCATTCTCTATGTGTTAAGAGAAATAAGCATTTGTTTAAATAACCTTGACACATTCTTAAGCTTGAAATCTATTTGCTTCATTATGGATTTTATGATAATTTGTTGATCTCATGCCCGCAAACTTAGCTATATAAATCATCATGCATGGATTGTTTAGGTTTAGTGGTTCCTCCCACCATTTCCATATGCTATTATTCCTTCTTAATTGGCTATGATGTGACGCTTTGCTTTTTTCCTATGTAGTTACCTATTTTACCTCTGTTGTTGTATTGCAGGTTCTTGTGGAACTGTATATCATGCTCTGTGGTATGGATCAGTATGTTCTTTTGCTCTTCCTATAGTTCCTGGTTCGAGTTTATGCATTAAAATTGATATTCTACCAATGAATTTTTTGTAGTAATAGGTTACTGTTTTCTCCCCTCTTGTGTGGAAATACCATATATAAACTATGTATATGCATATAGGCAATTATGATTAGGTTGCAACTCATATTACTGGCATCTAATTTGCCATGGTTTCTTGATGTGTTAAATTTCACATTATTTAATTCAGAGGCCATGCAGTCTATGGTAGGATGTGAAATTAGTATTGAAAATATAAGCCTATCAATGGAGTTTCATATATGGTGTCTCCTTTGAACATAGCAAACTAAATGTTCCTGGCTACTATTGTGATGTTAACTTATATCCATATTTTTGCAGGACGTTGCTGTCAAGGTATTCTCCAAGCAAGAATATTCTGATGATGTGATAATGCCCTTCAGACAAGAGGTATGCTTCTGGTGGTTTAATTTTGTTGATTATGTTGGCATACTAAATAAATCATATTCAAAGGAGCACTCCAATCCCCTAATCATCATGCATCGAGGAAATTGGAGTTTTTGTATCAGTGAATATGTGGACTTGGTTCCATCTACTGACCTTTGAGGATTGCTTCATGAGGTTTTCTTATGTTTGATAGTGGCCAAAAGTGATCTTGCTGAGTTTACAAGAAACAATCAATGTAATTTACATTCATTATTGTTCCCAGGATTGCACTATTCTGGTAAATTTGACAAATTTGGCATAAATAAATACCATCTTATGGTGAATAAAACCTGTTCTATTAATTAATTGTAAAAATGGCAGAACTCATTATTGGTATAGTTTAGAAAGCATCCAATCTCCCGATATTGATATATCTTAGAATATAACTGACATGGATAGCTTGTTCTTTCGTATGAACCCCTCTTATTGATAATTTTAATTTCAGATTTCCCGAGAACCTCAAAAGAAATATCTTTTTTAACGTTGGTTTAACAGTATGTCTTTTCACAAAGGTATCTCTTATGAAAAGACTTAGGCATCCAAATGTTCTTCTCTTTATGGGGGCAGTAACATCACCTCAACGTCTCTGCATTGTGACAGAGTTCCTCCCAAGGTCTGTTCTGAACCTTCTTTTTGTATCATAAGAATCCTGATTTGTGTGTTTGTTTATTGTGTTACAAAATATTGAGTTGGACAGATTTTTGCTGCTTTCATTTGTATCTTATAATTTATAAATTCAGAGGAAGCTTATTTCGCTTACTCCAGAGGAACGCAGCCAAACTAGACTGGAGACGTCGAGTTCATATGGCCCTGGATATTGTGAGTGATTTCTGGACAAGATATCTCATTTTGATTTAGCCAGTTCGTGTGGGAATAGTGTCACATTTTATTTTCCCTCTCTTAAGAAAGCTTTGGCTGTGATTTAAGCTGTTTTATGGATGATCTTTCTGCAGGCAAGAGGTGTAAATTATCTTCATCATTGCAATCCACCCATCATTCATCGAGATTTGAAGTCTTCAAATCTTTTAGTTGATAAGAACTGGACTGTGAAGGTCTGTCATTTGTTATGTTCTTATTGTCTCAATTTTAAGTTAGTATATTTTCACTTGATTGCTTAATGATTCATAGCATTGTTTTCTATTGAAATGGACAAGATCCTAATAATGCGTTAGTGTTCCAGGTTGGTGATTTTGGTCTTTCATGTCTAAAGCACGGAACATATCTCACAACCAAGACAGGAAAAGGCACGGTAGGCTCTCTTTCTTCTTTCTTTGTTGACCAAATGATCTTTGATCCATTTGTATTTGTCCCTTTTCTTTTCCTCCAATTTTTATCATAGTGCCATTTTTCTTCTATGCAGCCCCAATGGATGGCACCAGAAGTTCTCCGTAATGAACCCTCAGATGAGAAGTGTGTTTAATCTATACCCTCAATCTCTCTCTTCCCTGAATTCAATGAATCTGAATATCTATATTGAATGCTTTTTTGGAACATCAGGTCTGATGTATATAGCTTCGGGGTGATATTGTGGGAACTTGCAACTGAAAAAATCCCGTGGGATAGTCTCAACTCAATGCAGGTATTGTTTTCATCCTGCTCTATTATTTTGGTCACGCATATATTTTATGGTGACCATGATCTCTTGGTGTGGCGGAATATGAACAAGGATTTCTCTAGGATACTTTCAGGTGATTGGAGCTGTGGGATTCATGGACCAGCGGCCAGAAATTCCAAAAGATATTGATCCAAGATGGACTGCTATAATGGAGAGCTGCTGGCATAGGTTTGTACTCTACACTCTCTCACTCTTTTCATTGTTTTCCAGATCCTGCATGATATGATGATATTCGAGCAGAAGGTTATCACCCCGAACGTAGGTCAAGTTTCTTGGCTCGGTGTGGCTTCTCTAGTTATTATTCATTCTTATGTGTTGTATCTAGATGTTGCCACTGCCCTTGCCCTTTATTATTTAATCTGTTTAGTTTAACATCAAATGATCATTGGTTTTTACTTCTTTCAGTGGATACTGAAGGGAGTTATATCCAACTTGATTTGGTTGATTTCTTGCGTCATATCTGTTATGCTCCATTATGATTGAAGTCGAATGCCAAACATTTTATGCTGACTTACAATTTTGTCTGTTCTCTCCAGTGATCCAGCTTGTCGGCCTACATTCCAGGAACTGTTGGAAAGACTCAAAGATCTTCAGAGACAGTATCTGACTCAATTCCAGGCGGCGCGATCCGCAGGTGCTGAAAAGGAATCATAGATGCAACCTGAGCTTGTTTTGTTTGATTTCACCTGCAGCCAGAGCCAGTGCATAAGGATATTTTGCTGACACTTCTACCAATTCCTGGTGAAGAGATGAAATGATAAAAAAACCTGATCTTGGAGCCAATGTTGATGTTGCTGGTCAGAATTCCAGTTGATTATCATCTGCCTTGCATTAAATTGGGAAAAAGAATTAAAAAAGGAGGAAGTGGAGGAAGGGGCTACCGTCTACCAACTTATGGTGGTTGGGTTACTAATGCCATGTTTCTTGGCTTTAATAGAGGCCCTTCAATTTACTAGTGGAGCTTTAATGTTTGGATTCTTGTCATTGAGATCGTTTATTAGCCCACTGTAATTTTATATGCAAAATGTTAGTACCACTAAGAAGAAAGTTGTACATAAGGTAGAGAAACAAAAGCTACAATTTTCAATTGACTACAAAGATTGGAATCAGAAAGTTGATCAATGTTATATTTTCTGTTAACCATTGTTGGATCTCTATCATTACCCACTTGAAGCAAAGGTGCAGCTTAGCACGTCATGCTGGCATTAAATTTCCTTCACATTGGTCACGTTCATCACATTAAAAGATTGTTTACAAGAAATCCAAGTAGATCGTAAATATGTTCTCCCTAATTTTATTGTAATCACTTTCAATTAGCTGAACTTTCTTACAAATGAAAAATGGGGAGAAAAATAGAAAAGAAGACATTGCGGGGGTCAAACATCATCAAGCCTGCAGTAAGTCAGCAACGAAAACAACAAAATATGCTAGAAAGCTTAGTAGTTCTTATCTTCCCTGCATGTAAGCAAGTCATTCTATGAAGAATATAATATTCCTATCAACTTGCGGTGGGAAGCTTATATTTCAAAATGAATCAGAACTTAGATGGTATAAAGATTCAAACTTAAATTGAAATTAATATGTGCTGATGCATGTCACAAATTTCTGATACATTGACGCTTGCTCATTCATAAAACTCCTCAACGAAGCAAGCTACGAATGGCACCAACGGCATCGCCTTTATGCTCCCGCAAGGTTCTTTCAGCCACCTTTTTGTCTAACTGTATAAAAAAGGAAAATATGTCAAATCATTTGATAGACGAATTTAATTCAAGAAAAATTGTTAAACAATCAATTCAATAAATGACCTCTAGTTCATTGGCGATGATGTCAACATCTGCTGCATTTATCTTAACAGCAGCCAATTCCTTCTCCCTGCAATGGGAACATAATGCACGTTAAACTTGAGAGACACTAGGGAAAATATTAGTGCAAAAGACAGATTGGAATCTAGTTGGGGTATTGAATTCCAAAAGAAACTTTCAAGAGTTATTGTTTGCATGGCCAAACACTCAAGTTTCATTAAATATTTCAACAATGACTTCTGAACTGAATTAATGCTTGAAGTAAGTTTATATTTATAATTTTAATATATATAAAGAATGCAATTGAGCAATTTCAGTTCACCAAACATAGGAACAAATGAAAAGTACATCCAGATGAGATAGAGGAAATCTTAGATATTGAACCTCGGTAAATTGTCACAAGTATCTTTGTTCACAGCGCAAAAGAATTTTGGGAATCGGAATCAATTCACAACCTAGGATAAAAACAAGTTGAAGATCCACAAAGTGCCACACAAGAAGACAGACAGAGAGGGAGAGGCAATAATACCAACTCTGTGATTAAGAACACTCGTCTTAGGTCCAAATGTATCTACTTCCTGTACAAGCTTATCTCATACTAAAAAGTCTACATTGGTTAAAGCATGCTTATATAGTAGTCCTCAACTACTCCTCGTCACTAATTTGTTCTGGGTAAGCATTTATCAGCGCTGATCTTTCACTTATTCAGTGAGAACTTACAATGTCTAATCGGATGGAAAGTCGACAGAGTAGTCATCGACCACCACTAATATGTAGAAATACATTTTGAAGATACCTTCATGTTCTTAATTACCAGAAGTTAAAATTTAAGCGAATATTAACGTTGATGATTATCACATAAACGGTTCACAAGAAATTAATACAGTTTATACTAAATACATATATAAATATTGAAGCCAAGACTTAGAACACCAAGAATGCCGTGGCCTACTTCATGACTAATGCAATATATTTGCAACTAAGTTCTTGTTAGAACATCACCAGCTATAGCGGCCCACTAAGATCCGCAAGGAAAAGAGAAGATTTTGTAATTCCTTTCAAGGTAACACACACAAGTTAAGACATGGATAAGTAGAGTTTTAAGATATGCAGAAATTCAAAACATTAGATCAACGATAAGTCAAAAACATATACAAGCCAATGCTAGTGCCACAAAGGTGGCATGACAAATAACCCAAGCGGTTAAAAGATATAAAAAAAACTCTCAGGCTGCAAATAGAAACTAGGCAACTAAATCCTCTGCTGCTATAAAAACAAACTCAACTTTTTACCTCATGCGCATGGCATTCCAGTCCGCTTCTGCAGATCCAGCAATTGATGCCATAGCCTGCCAAATCGCCCCAAAACCGTTACTGTATGCAAACACCCAAAAATTGCATTTTAAGCTGAATAATAAACTATTCCACTACTTGCTACATCGCAAAAGCTGGCAAGCGGCAACGCTTATAGAATGCTCTGGCACTCTGTTTGATTCCTAAGTAAACCGAAGAAAAACCAAATCGAGATGGAAAAAAGGGACTGAGAGAGGAAGAGAGAGACCTCTTGGACACGAGTGGAATCGAGTTGGCGATCCTCAACGCGGTCTGTAAGCTTATCGAAAGCTTTGCTTTGCTGCTGTAGGTCCTTGGAGTCCACTACTCTATCCACTTCGTCTGCAACCTCCATTCCTTATTCCCTTTCAAGTTTTTTGCCTCAAAATTTCGCAGTGCAATTTGAAACGAGAAGTTCGATCACTATGCTTAAACCCTAATCTACTATGCAGCGAAAAACTCTAATCGTCTTAGGAAGCGCAATCTCTCGGAGACTCGACGATTTGAAACGAGAAGTTCGATCACTACGCTTAAACCATGACAGCTTCAGCGTCAGCTTTGAGAGGCATTCTCATCATATGCTGGCAGATCAAGTAGGCCCACTGTGTAAGGCCCAAACAGTCATTAGCCTCGGATCATCGAACTTAGGGGCCACATTGGGAAGAGAGATTATGATTTCAGCCCAAAATGCTCCCAAAGATGTTGTTAACAGGCGAAATAATAATCTTATGATTTTATTTTTCTTATGAGATTATATTATATGTTTAAGGAAAAGACAATTTAGGGATTTGTTGGCTCAGTAACACCTAAAGTTTGATAGTTATAAGTTCTATTTTTTATTCTGGACATTCTACTTTTTTTACTCATTATAATTAATAAATATAATAATAAAATAACATATTTTAAATTATTTAATGATACTTATAATAATCAAAATATTAGGAAATGATATCGAATTTAAATCAAAACAGATAACACGAATAGAAAATTTAACCAAACCATTGAACCAAAAAGGCTTGTGCATTACAGCTTACATACGGTGGATACACAGCCGTTCTTACAAGATAATTTTTTGTCAAGCAAATCTTTAATGCTGCCTGAACATGTCTAACCACCAAGCTGCGACTTCATAGTTCAAATACGACCCTAGTTGCTGAAAAACAATCCAGCCTATGATTCTGACTTATGCTAGCTAATCCCCAGTGCCATTGTCTTTGTAGTACCAATAAATAATACTCCTGTTTATAATTATAGCAGGGGGACACACGCTCAGTCAGTGTCTAGCTATTTCATCCTGGTAATGGTTGTCGTAAAGAGAATAAGTTACATCTATAAAAGTACAAACGACACTTTAACAAAGATGTCGTATCATGTTGGATACATATCAAATACTTATATGATGTACATCCCAATGATTATTCTAAATGATAATTAAGCTAATGTTCGAATTTTTTTTTTTCCTTTAGTTTTACCCACAATTACAATTATTTTTATCTCGTTTTAGAAGCATGTGGAATTAATCTTATTTTAGGAGTGAAATAATCATAATTATATTTTTTTAATAATATGTGACTTTCTATGAAGTCGAACTTTTGACATTAGAAATGTTACTTAGGTTTTAATTAATTATTCAATACCATATGGTATTTAGTTATATCTTGACAACTTAAATAATTTGTGCTATCTATTTTATTTAGCAAATAGTGGTTATACTTTGATGATCATATAATTTACTTTTGATAACCATGTAGCACTATGGAGTAATTTGATCATTTCTCATTGTGTAGCAAGTAACTCTTCTAGAAAGAAATTTCATTTTAACAGCTAAGTTCTAGCACCTTACAGCTTACAGTAATAAAACTTTAAATAGCTAACTTTTTTTAAAAAAAAAAAAAAAAAACAACTAAATATTGATCAAGCAAACTTGCAGGCTTCTTGTGTGGCTAAACGCCAAGGAAAGCTACTTCTTAAATCAGCCTAGACAATTGAATTGCTGAAAAGCTAGCACATGCAATTCCCATTCTTTCAATTGGAAAATTAACAAATACACATGCTAGTGGGACATGCATGCATATCATATCCCCCTAATTGCGTCTCGATCACCTTTAATTTCTTTCTTTTGTTTCTCTAGAAACTAAATTATGAGTTTGGAAAGACCAACACCAATTATGTACTTACCTCGTTTGGCTTCTGATACAAAAATAACTACAGTTACACTTACAGGTATATCTTTAATCTTCTATGTTATTGTTATCCTATTTTCTCCATTAATTGATTAAAAAATTATTTTTAATAATACTTATGATATTGTTTTTATAATTTTTAACCAGAGAGAGTAACAGGAAATGGAAGATGGGACAGAAGATATTTTAAATTTGTAGCCATGTATAGTTGATTTTGACCCTAGATGATCGATATGAGCATTAAATTGTTTTACCTACTTGATCGTAAACGGAGTCGTTTCATTAGATTGCAGAAGGGGGAATTGCATGTAATGTACAATTTTGGAATAGAGAGAGTATTATTTGCTTTTAAGATTAGTACTTTTTAGTAGTTGAGTGTTGGGGACAGTATAATTATGAATTCACCGGCCATGAACATGTTTTTTCCAACTCATCAGTTTGAATTTTTAGGCTAAGTGTTTGAACAAATGGACTGTTAGAGGTCCTTATGATAAAAGTGAAAGAGATACCTCACCTGCATGTATTTATGGAGCTTGCCTGTACACTTACACTATAAGTACTACTCAGAACATGGCTTCCCACAACAAGCAAAGCAAGTGTTTTCTTACTTAGTTTCTTCGTTTGTTCAAGGATGGGGAAATTTCGTAAGCATGTTTCGGCACTTGGATTTATATTGGTTTTAGTAATTGGAATAGCAGAATGCAGAAAGATTGAGAAAGATAATTTGGGTGGTGGATTTGGAGGTGGTTTAGGTGGTGGTGGTGGAGCTGGGTTTGGGGGTGGTGCAGGTGGAGGTGCTGGTGGTGGTTTAGGAGGAGGGATTGGAGGAGGTGGTGGAGCTGGTGGAGGTGCAGGTGGTGGCCTTGGTGGAGGTGGTGGAGCTGGAGGGGGTGCCGGTGGCGGGTTAGGAGGTGGACATGGTGGTGGCGTAGGAGGAGGAATTGGTGGAGGTGGTGGAGCTGGGGGAGGTGCTGGTGGTGGCTTAGGAGGTGGACATGGTGGTGGTGTAGGAGGAGGAATTGGTGGAGGTGGTGGAGCTGGGGGAGGTGCTGGTGGCGGCTTAGGAGGTGGACATGGTGGTGGTGTAGGAGGAGGAATTGGTGGAGGTAGTGGAGCTGGGGGAGGTGCTGGTGGCGGCTTAGGAGGTGGACATGGAGGGGGTGTAGGGGGAGGAGTTGGTGGTGGCGGTGGAGCCGGAGGTGGTGCAGGAGGAGGAATTGGTGGTGGTGGTGGAACAGGAGGGGGTTTTGGCAAAGGTGGTGGCTTTGGAGGAGGAGTTGGAGGTGGTGGTGGAGCTGGTGGAGGCGCAGGTGGTGGCCTTGGAGGTGGTGCAGGAGGTGGAGCTGGTGCTGGTGGTGGTTTTGGAGCTGGTGCAGGAGGTGGAGCTGGTGTGGTGGTGGTTTTGGAGGTGGTGGTGGAGCTGGTGGTGGCTTTGGTGGAGGTGGTGGGTTTTAAAGAAGCTATGATGCAATATGATGCTCATTTAAAGAAGCTATGGAGTACGTCATGAAATTTAAATAAATGTAATTTTGCCTAGTCCACTCAAATTTTAATTCTGTTTACTATATATAATTGCTGCAACAAAGCTGTTCTAGAAGTTAAACATTGTATGACAAATCTAGCCTACATTACAGAAAGCCACAAAGTGACTGGCATGTTTCTAGTTATTCACGAATGAACTTGCAGAAAGTTAAGAAGCCAATAGTGAAAAGCCACTTGGCAGTTTACATTATATATACTCTCCGACAAGGAGATGACAATTCAGATATTATCTATCTATCTAATTCTCATTAAGCACAAGAACTTGGAATTACAAGTAATGCTGAATAGAAAAATAGATTGAGAGTTCATGGAGAGAGTCTCTTTGATCTCTTCATCCATCACTCTTGGGGGCATGCGCGCATGTGCTGTGTTGTTCTTAAGCTATATTACTTTGTACAGTAGTTTATGCGCAATGTGCTTAATTATAGCCAGACTGGCAGCCATTTCGGGCCATCAATATATTCAACAGAGATAAAGGAAGCAGCTTCTTTGTCTGTAAGCTGCTTTGACCAAGAAGCACGTCCATTTAAGTCAGATCCAGGTCCATGGCACTTGTACTCCGCATGAAATAGATTCCTGCAGTTTCAATCCACAAGACTAATCAAAATCATCCCAAAATTCACAAATCATATATATGTTTGTGTGCAATGTAGTTACATTAAATTTTTAATTAAAGAATTTTATTATTGTTATAGTTTTATTGGGTTTAAATTCAAATTAATTGAAGTTAATGAGATATCAAAAATTAAATGGTTTTAAAAAGAACAAAAATCTAAGTCTAGGTGTTAATGGTTGAGGCAATGAGTTGGGAAGTTTCTTACTCTGTGCCACCAGCATAGCTCCAATTAGTCCAGCCCGCAGCCACAATGGTCTTGGAGAGGTATGTCTTGGCAAAAAGCACCGTAGAATATGCACCCTTAGCCCTTCCCAAGTACACACCACCAATGCCATAGACCCTGCCTTTGAGAAACACAAACCCACTATCCTCTTTTTCACTTTCTCGATTATGAGCTGTGATTGACCCATGAATTGAAACCCTTTTGTCATCAATAACAAATATCTCACAGCTCTGCATCCATTTTTATAAGGGAAAAAAAAAATAAAAAAAAAAAAAAAATGAGAAAGCTATTCAGCATATATCTGGGTCTAATACATACTATTTGCTAAGATATTATTATTTGGAAAATTAAAGAGAGATTGTTTACACGAAAGAGGGATCTGCCACGGCCAAATATGAAGTCAATTGAACCTTGAATGTAGCAGGAGTCGTAGTAATGCCTGCCTTTGTAATCAAATAGAGTGTTATGTGTGCTGTAAAATGCACAGTGGTAAAATGCCATCTTGTCTGCTGCAGCAAATACTGCTACTGATTGATTTTGCGAGGTATAAGCAATCCCAGTTGGTGCATCATTCTGGATCACCAACACATTAAAAAAAAAAAAGTCAGAAAAATAATAGAGTCACAGGTTAAATAACATGAACAGGAATAATTAGAGAGAAGAGAATGGCGAGGCTATATAAAAATTGGACCTTGAAGCTAATGCCAAAGGCAATGAAATTATGAGCTTCACCCTTGAAGGTAGCAGAAGCCACATTGTCTTCAGAGCTCTCGGACCAAACTATGGCAGTTCTTCCTCTTCCATTCCCTCTCAAGAATATGTAGGGCTTGCTCTTTGGTATGTGTACCTTTTCCCTGATCAAATTAAAAAGTGCATTAAGAAACCACCTTACGTAGATCCATATATTTAGTTTACTTAGATTGATTTTAAATAAATGCTTTTAAAATGTTGAAACAAAAATAAAAGTAACAAATAACTTTGTTTTAGCATCTAATCTTTTTAAAAACATTACTTTTTGAAAATGTTCCTTCCTTTTTTCAAAAACTAACTTTAAATATTTAAAAATCAAACAAAAATATATTTTTTTTACTAAAAATTGCTTCTAACAGACCAAAAGCCAATTTAAAAGACTCTTAGCTTAATAACGAGTAAGTTAATCAAATACCTGTATATTCCTTTCCTAATATGGACAATAACCCAATTAGAATTCCCTTCAGGAATGGAATCTATGGCAGCTTGGACAGATTTGAATTCACCATTGCCATTGATATCCACCTTGATAGTCCTATTTGTGCCTATCTTTTTGGTTAACAAAGGAGAATCTATGACCGTTTGTGCATCTATGGCAAGAGTATCATATGGGAGGCAGAAGAATGAGATCATGCAAAGGATTATCAGTGCCATGAACATTGTTGAAGCATGCAAAGAAGATGAATATTGAGAAGCCATAGTCTTGGACGAGAAAATCTGCAGTTCTGAATTTGGGGCTGGTGGTTTTATGTGAGATGCATGCAATATCCTTGGCAAGCTTATTTATTGAGAAGGGTTTCTTTATTTTTGGACTTGGAGTTATGGTAGGTAGATTTTTTAAGAAAGATCCTCTCTAAAATATAGTGCGTCCGAAGATTTATATGTGGTTTACATTAAAAGTGCTATGCGTTATTTCTATTCTGCTAACTACAGAAGTTTTATGATTGGTTCTGCAGAATAGAAGAATAATATGCATGTTAATTACCTCTTATTTTTTAAACGTGAAAGGTTACCACCCATTTTTGAGGTAAGTATGCAAGCACCAAAATAGGTGATTTTTTTTTTTTAGAAAACAAAGTTAGTTATTTAAAACTAGTATTTATATTTTTATTTTGAGTTAATAGCTAATCATCATTTACGCTTGTTAAAAAATATTATTTTTAATAATTTAATAATAACTTTTTTATTTTTTAAAATAATAAAAATTACATAAAGTTTGAGACACAACTATGAGACAAAAAATATATTCAAATAGTTATTATAGTTATAATTATAACAAGTTTATGTAAGCTTTCCCTTGTTATTTATTCGGTTCAAGTCTGCACCAGAAGCCCACATCTTAGAAACATGGGAGTCCTAGATGTTGAATCTTTTAATATAAATGAAACCAGTTGGCACGAAGTCAAACATTAAACATTAATACAACAACATTAATTTCTGGAATTCATTGGCTAAACAATTTAAGACAAAGCGTGGATTTTGGTAGTCAGATTGCTAGCCAGAGAGATCAGATAGATATATTTAAATTGCTATGAGTCATTAAAAAAAATCAGAACAAGGCAAGTTTTTGGTCATATTGATTTGCCATCATGAATGGTTATGCACATAATGTCAGTCGACATGTTCAACGGGTATATGGTGCATTTCTGCCCAAGTGCACTGCCATGGAAACCCTAAGATCTCTGAAAGGCTTTCTTTTCCTGTAAGTAATAAAAAGCAGCCGGATATTCTTAGGGTTTCAACCTGATCCAAAGCCTTGACTTTTTACTGAAATTAAGCGCAAACATTAATCAAGCTAACCCTACTTAATTATCTTCTGAAATTAGGTTTTCAGGTCTTTGAGCAATTGATGCATGGTATAATGAACGAAAAGAAATGGCCACTTGCTATCTTTTCTAAATGCCAAATGGGGGGAAGCTCCTGTCAACATTAAATGAATTTTTTCGTAAAGAGAAAAAGAAAAATGTCATGTGCGTATTTTTATTTGCATATTATTTGCACAAGTAAAATTATAAAACAAAAAACTTAGAGATTAAAAAAGTATAAAAAATAATATAAACAAATAAAACACCACGTTAAAAAGAAACGCATTAAATTGCAGAAACGTAAGAGTCTATTGGTTTGAACTTTGAGCAGCATGAAGGTTTGTTGGAAGTTGAGGAAAATTAAGCATTTAAAGTAGCAATAGTACTTGTGTAAGTAATTATTGACTTCCATTGTTTTGCACAGAAACTTTCAAATGTGTTTAACCAACAAACTTGACGAGTTCTCAGCCGCCAAAAACTACTGAGAGGAGAAGGGAATCAATATATACTCATCAGCTTATTAACCAAGCATGCTGCAAATTAAGGAGGGAACTGTGCTTAATTTCATTAACTCTCCTTCATGTTATCTTCATTTACAGTTACTTGCAGATAGTTATTTTGTGTCTTTTTTTACCCCCATTAGAAACAAAACTAATCAACTTACCTTTGATATTATAAAGACTTTTTAATTGATTAACTTAATTTGCTTATCAAGTATACTACACTTTATTACTGTGTTATTTGCATCATTTTCAAAAGCTATAGATAGTACCCACCAAATCCAAACAACCCATCCCATCCATAACTAAAGAGAATATAAAAATGTTCAAATAAGAAATTCATTCATTTATTAGAATAGACACTGATATTAATAGAATTCATGTTGATTAATTGATAGGAAACGTTTCTTAGCATAGAACGCAAGAGAGAGGCGTAAGTTGAAAGAGACAATAATGTTTAAGGACTTTATTGTCCTTACATTCTAGCTTAGTCCCCAAGAAATTTCAGATGTATGATATAACGCTGTTCATTGAACCAAAAAGAACGAAAAGAAATGGCCACTGGCAACTTTTTTAAATGCCAAACGGGGGAAAGTTCCTGTCATCTCTAAATGGTTTATTATCCATAAAGAGAAACGCATGTAATTGCAGAAACGTGAAAGTCCATTGGCTTGAATTCGACCAGCTTCTAGGTTTGTTGGAAGTTGAGGAAAACACTTTTAAAGTACAACCTTGGTAAGCAATCCTCGGGTTTCATTGTTTTTCTCATAAACTTTCAAACATAGTCATGGAACTTCTAACAGCTTTTTTCTCAGAGGTGGTTGCTCTTTGTGCTGGCAATTTAATGTCGGTTCAGTCCATACCTTAGCTTTAAAGGGCATGTGGATCGGTTCCTTGAGCTAGGCTAAAGAACAGAGCAAGACAGGGGAATCAATCTGCTTCAAAGTTCATTGTATTCGTTCTTCTGTTATAAGTTTCAAATGGGTATCAATTTAAGTGGAAAAATCACTGTTGAAGACCTGTTTCGAGCTTTGACAGTGCTGGTCTTGTTTAGGATCTGCACTGCAGAAGACCCACCAGCAAATTTTGTGTTTGGAGATTCTCTTGTTGATGTGGGAAACAACAATTACGTTGTTTCTCTTGCAAAGGCTAATTTTTTACCCAATGGCATTGATTTTGGAAGACCAACAGGACGCTTCACAAATGGAAGAACGATTGTCGACATCATAGGCAAGAATTACTGCTTTTTTTCCCACTTTAAAAGAAAAACATTTCTTTTCATTTGAGTTAGTTTTCTTGCACTGCCACCAGGTCAAGAACTGGGTCTTGGCTTCGTTCCACCTTACATGGCTCCTACTACGGCAGGGCCAGTGGTTCTGCGCGGCGTCAACTATGCCTCCGGCGGTGGCGGAATTCTCAATGTCACCGGAAAAGCCTTTGTAAGTTTCTGCTTTTCTGTATATTTTCAATACTCCTTCTAATAGAATAGTGACAATCTGTATGGGATTTATAGGGTGGTCGGATCAACTTTGATGCACAATTAGATAACTTTGCAAACACTAGGCAAGACATTATCTCCAGCATTGGTCTTCCTGCAGCACTCAACCTGTTCAAAAGAGCAATCTATTCAGTAACAATTGGCTCAAATGACTTTATCAACAACTATTTAACAACCACAATCTCAGATTCTGAGGAGAAGTTGGCAACTCCAGAACTCTTTGTGGCCACTCTCATATCAAGACTCAGAGTTCAACTCACTGTAATATCATGCTACCTCTCTAACTTGATCCTCAATTTCTGACTTACTTGTTGCTGCTTCAATTATGGTGCAGCTTACCTTCGTTGCTATCTGCAGAGGCAATTCAATATGGGAGCCAGAAAATTTGTTGTGGCAAATGTAGGGCCTATTGGGTGTATTCCAAACCAGAGGGAAACAAGTCCAGGTGCTGGAGATGGCTGTGTCATTTTCCCCAATCAGCTAGCCCAGTTATTTAATGCTCAGTTGAAGAGCCTCATTTTAGAGCTCAGAACAAACCTGCAAGGTTCCGTATTTGTTTATGCTGATGTTTACCAAATTTTAGCAGATATACTCCAGAATTACGTATCATATGGTATGTTTACTGAATTAAATTACTTACCAAACTATTTGTAGTTGTAGTATAAAGCTGATTTGCATGGACTTTAAGAACTAATCGAAGTCTATTTTGTGTGACAGGATTTGAGAATCGAAGCTCCTCGTGCTGTCATGTGGCTGGGCGCTTTGGAGGGCTAATTCCCTGTGGTCCCACGTCGAGAGTTTGCCGGGACAGGTCCAAGTTTGTGTTCTGGGATCCTTACCATCCTACTGATGCTGCCAATGTTATCATCGCAAAGCGCCTCTTAGATGGTGATTCTAACCACGTTTGGCCAATGAACGTTCGCCAGCTTATTCGATCTTAACCTATTGCCACTGCTGAAATAAATGTTCGGAGGAATTCAATGAAGACATGTGAAGTACATGAGTATCAAACTATCAAAATATTATAAGCATTAGAAGCCAAAAAGCAAAAGCTGATTGTCATCATTACAATTTACTAGAAGCCTAGGCAATGTTCGGTTTAGAACATGAATGGGTTTATGATACAATCTCATCTAAAGGCTTATGGATTTTCCCGGTGTAATCAAGGATTCCAAATTTTCCCTGATTCTTATGATGAAAGAATATACTTATACTGTACTACTAAAGTTGTGCCTTACCAGGTCAGTGCTTTGACCTGCTATGGCGGGTTTGTGAGAAGATTTTTACCTAATAATGGCAAAATGCATGTTCAATGCCAACTGATTACTAAAGAGTAGACTGTGTGAGCTTGTTTAAATTAGCTCTCACAAAATCCGAATGCTACTGACAACACCGACAGCTTTTCAGTAAGTAGATCCACTCACCGCTGCTGTACAAATTAAGAATCTCCTTACTCTGGTCACAGAACAAAACGACCAGTTCAAACGCTTCGACGTCGTTTCTGATGATTCAGACCACCGCTTCCTGAAATCACAAAATGGGGACGACTGCTTTAGCAATGCAACAAGCGGCGTCTACAAGAGGATCATGAAAGAGTGGAGGATTCTCGATCAGAATCTTCCAGAATCCATCTACGTTCGAGTCTTCGAGAAGCGCATCGATTTGCTCACGGCTGCGATCGTAGGAGCCGTAGGTACACCGTACCACGATGGGCTCTTCTTCTTCGATGTCGCCTTCCCGCCAGATTAACCGAATAACCCGCCCAAAGTCCACTACCACTCATACGGGTTCAGGCTTAACCCGAATCTATATGCGAGCCGGCAATGTCTGCTCGAGCCTGCTTAACACCTGGGTGGGGAAGAAAACCGATAAGTGGGACCCGAGCCAGTCCACGTTGCTTCAGGTTTTGCTTTCTATCCAAGCCCTTATTCTCAACGAGAAGCCATATTTCAATGAGCCTGGCGCCGATCACACAATACGGCGAGTCATCTTCAAGAAGAAATCGCAGGCATATAATGAGACCGCGTTCACAATAAATTGTCAAACCATGACGTGTTTGCTTAATAGGCTGCGGAAGAACTTCAGGAGCTTCATTTATGGGCATTTCCGTGAGCGAGAGCCGGCGATACTGAGGGCCTGCAACGAGCACGTCAATGGGAATGTGTTAGTCGGGTACTATGATTACAATGGCGGGTCGAGTTCGTCTTCGTCTACTGTTGAAGTTTCAAAAAATTTCAAAGAATGGATGCAAGTGTTGTACCCTCTTTTTCAATGGCTCAAATACGCGGGTGCGTCTTTGGAGAATTCCGTCGAACACTTGGAGTGGGAAATGAAGGGGTCATCCAACAGCGGGGAAGTATCCGATAGAAAGAATGAAGGGATTCTTAATAAAGTAATTGTGAAGATAAAGAATGTTTTAGCATTCAAAAATAGCGGGAAAATTAATATCGCGTGTTTATGGGAGAAAATAAAAGTTGGTAGGAAATTACAAAATTAAAAAAGGACCAGCAGAGAAATAATTATTAATTAAAGAAAATGCAGTCACATTTTCTGATGATGTATGGCCATTTTCTTGGCGATTTATTTTTGTCAGCTTCTCTCTCTATAACATAAAATTTGGTTCTCTCTCTATAACATAAAATTTGGTTCTCTCTCTACTATTAGGCAAGTTAAAATTATCTACATATATGTTGCATTACGGATTTAACTATTCAAGTATACACCACCAACAACGAAATGTTGGCTCAATGAAAACTATATTACGTCGAAATGTGTTAAAAATTAAAGATTCTTTAGAATTTCTGATATCCTAGGAGATTTATTTTTTTAATTTTAAATAAAAAATTAGTCTTATGAAAAATGTGAAAAAAAAAACTTGTGTAAAAATACAAAGAAAAACTGACTATTAGCACACAACAATAGGAGAATTCAATATATCAGTTATAATTCAATGGAACATTCAACTGGAAGTTTCAACCCAAGGTACTCATGGGCTAGGCTGGAAATTGGGCTTCTTAATAATGTCTTTACGAACCAATCATTAATAAATTATCATATTAACTAAAAAATAATAATTATAAGAAAGTGATTTATATAATAATATAATTAAAAAATAAAATGTATATCTAAATTTGTATTAAAAATTTATGTCCTCGTCCCATCTATGATCAAAAGAATTAGAACCAATAAATATAACTCAATTCATTTAATTTTTTTTGAAAAAATAATTGATAAGGACTTAATTTTCTATTTTTTAAATGACCACGCACAGCCATCTCTTAAATATGAACCTAATTTTCTTATTTTTTAAATAAGTCACGTGCAGCCCATCTCTCAAAATTAACTAATGTCACATGAACCTAAGCATAGATTTTTTGATTGGGCCTTACGCAACCCATCCTAATATACAGCAACGCTACACTCAATAGGTTATAAATAGAACGTGTCCCTTTCGCTGGAGGATAGTTAGAAAAACACGCTAACATTAATTGTATGGTTAGATTTATATAACTTACATTAAAATATAAATCTAATACTAATTAATTTGGAAATTTTATATTATCTCACAAGCTTTTGCTACTTGGTGGAACATTTGCAGCATCAAATGCCACCAAACCGACCCCATTCACCGTTGAACCTCCAATGAGACCCTTCATCCATTGCCCTTGGTAGTGCATCTCAGGCACCAAATGGGGCTCAGTTTCAACCTCATCACCCATGTCTCATTCTCAGATTTGACAAATTCACAAGCCAAGAAGAAAAGTATCAAATTCCACGATAGACAATGGTGCTAAATTGTCCCCAAAAGATAAATTGAAACGACAAGGAAAACTTGATCTTGCCCTTAATCACACCAGCACAACCATTAATCTATGTCGTTTCATGTCCTAATCCTTGTTTGGCTGTTTGCATTTGCCAAGTCAGTGCAGAGATCTTGTTAATGTTCTTTCTTTCTTTGCATGATAATTGGCCTTTATCACATGATATGGTTATTAGCTTTACGAGGTAGGATTAGGATGGATGTGAAATGTTAAGGAGGTGTCACATCTTGTTTCCACCCAGAGGGAATATAATATAATATTGTATCATGTTTTTCTCTTATTTATGTGACACTTATTTATTTTAATAAAAAATATTAACTCATTGACGAGATTAGAGAAGAAATAAATTTAAAATTTAAATACAAATTTTATATAATTTTTAATCATATGTATAATAATTAAATATTATTAAAATAAAATTAAAATTTTGGGAGACCATGACACGTTAATGTCTTCCCTCTCTCTTGGATGAGACATCAGAGTCAAATGAAATGATCAAAAAGTTGACTATTAAGAAGCACAAAATATCATAAATATTATTTTAGGATGTCACAACTGTAAAATGTGCTTCAAGTGGCGGATCTGCTTACCAACCAGTATTTATTTGTAATAAGTATTTATTGTTCAACTAATTTACTTTACTTTATGCTTTCAAATCAAATATCAACTTGACCAATATCAACCATGTCCCCCGTCAACCTTTTATAGCTATTATTTTGTAGTTCTAACTTCTAAGGTAAAAGAAAAATAATAATAGTGACAGTTCAGACTACTACTACTACTACTATTATTATTATTTTTAATGGAAAGTTTAGACTATTATTTTGAATGTACTACCTTTCTTTGCCTATTTCTTTAAACTTGAATATACTTTGTATAGAATACTGTTACTTCCATTTATATATTAAAATTTATTCTTATAACTTATTATATGGTTTAGGGTAAAGAGATTTTATCTTTTAAGAGCTTTAAATGTATTATTCAAAAAGTATTTATTAAATCTTACGGTGCTTTTACTCACATAAAATTGTATAAAAATATGTACGAGTACTAATGATATTAATATATCCTAAAAATGTGATATCTTATATTTATTTTTTGTCCCGAGCTATTATTTATTTAATGACAAAAAAAGTAACTTTGTGTAGCATTTTTAATTACAAAACTTTAGTCTTTCAAAAACAATATATAAAAGAAGGGATACACCAAAATAATATATGATATATATATATATATATATATATATATTTTGAGACATTTTTGAATAAAATAATATGGATCAAATTGACTAATCGACTCAATGAAATATGTGACTCAATTTCTTGATTTGCCTCAAATTATTTTCTTCAAAAGTGTCTCAAAATAATAAATAATTTTAAATGTATTATTTTCATAAATGATTTTTGAAACTTTACATTTGCAGTCAATAAGTAAAATCCAAGCTCAAGCACTTCTCTTTTTTTTTGGAAAGTGTATAAAGTCAAAGAAAAAAAATGCATTATTGAAGAAGAGAAAGAAAAAAAGAAAAAGAAACAATCAATGGAATTGCCATTGGTTGCTCCTATGGAAAAAAAAAATTCCATAGATGGCACAAGAAAAAAGTCGCTAACATAATTAAAAGAAGAGAAAAAAACAGTTCAAAAACTGACAGAAAAAACAAAAATATATCCATAAAAACATAAAAAGCCAAAACATGAAAAAGGGAGAAAAAAAAAGTAGTTTGAATTTGGAAATTTGGAAAATAAAATAAATGAAAAAACAAAAGCAAAAGACATTGAAAATAACATCACCCGGCAGAGGCTTCCCCACACCATCCTCTCCCCACAAGAGAATGACCCCGTCTCTGTTCCTCTACCACCGAACACACCTCGCCATCACGTCTTGCTAATCTGCGCGTCCTGCTTACCCTGCCCTCTGCGCACCCTTTCCCTTCTTTCTTCATAAGCCCCCGCTTACCAATTTCTCTCTTCCCCAGATTTGGAGGACTTTTCCTGACCGCAAGCTTGAAAAACTGGCAACGCCCTGGTGTTGGGGTTTGGGTTTGTGTTAGGGTTTGGGTTTCTGAGAGATGTGGGATGCTTCAGGCATTGATGAATCTGCTCTCTCCGTGTTGGAAGCCATTCGGGCGCGGTTCTGAGAACTTAGATTCTATTGCGGTGGTCGGGGGCAATTTTGGTGGTGGGGCAGGTGGAAGAGAAGGTAAGGATGGCTTACTTTGGTTCCGGGATATCGGAAAGTATGGCTCCGGCGACTTCTCGATGGCAGTGGTCCAAGCAAACCAGGTCCTCGAAGACCAGAGCCAGATCGAGTCTGGCCCTTTGGGAACCTTCGTCGGTGTCTACGATGGACATGGTGGCCCCGATGCATCTCGATATGTCTGTGATAACTTGTTCCGACATTTTCAAGGTTCTTGATTCGGAATCCCCCTCCCCTGGTTTTTATTTCTTATGTAGGTCTGATTTGGTTTGGGTTCCTGTGGCATTCAAGTGGCCACGTTTTAATGTGATTGTTTCATCACATACCGAGTAGAAACTGTTATTAGTGATTTTCATCGATTCACTTTTCGTGAACTTTTGGAAAGTTAATGCTTTTGATTGGTATTGGTATTTAATGTCTGAGACTTTGTAAGTGTTAAGTAAAGTTGAAAGTTGAAACATGCACGCCAAATGGGCGATACTGTTCCTGACAAGTGTTTAGGAGTTCTGTTTCTCACTTTAGCGTTTAGATGGCTAAATTGAATGTGATTTTTTGCTTCCATCTGTTGGGGAGGGGGTTCGGAATTTTCTACTGTATAGTGCGTAAAAGTTTAATCTGTTTATGATCATTGCCTTCTGGAGTGGAGGCCCATTGTTTTGGTGGAGCGTTCTGCCTTCAATGTCGTTATGTAGTGGGGTAGGCAAAGGTGGGATTTGGTTTTAGATTCTCTTTTTCCATTGATGGAGTCCTTCTTATGTTAGTTGTCTTAGACTTTATGTTTATGCAGCAATATCAGCTGAGTCACGGGGTGTTGTGACAACTGAGACCATTCAAAGAGCATTTCTCCAGACAGAAGAGGGGTTCACTGCCCTTGTGTCAGAATTATGGAGTACTCGACCGAGTATGGCAACTGTTGGGACATGTTGTCTAGTAGGAGTGATATTTCAGCAGACCCTCTTTGTGGCAAACCTAGGAGATTCCCGTGTTGTGTTGGGTAAGAAAGTTGGCAACACCGGAGGTATGGCTGCAATTCAGCTATCTACAGAACACAATGCAAATATTGAGACAATCAGGCATGAACTTAAGGAATTACACCCAGACGATCCCCAAGTTGTTGTCCTCAAACATGGAGTGTGGAGAGTTAAAGGCATTATTCAGGTAATTTTATTTACTTATGGACTGTCCAGAACTAATTTTCTTCCTTGTGAAACCAGTTTCTGGATGCGTGTTGACAAACATTGATTTTCTTTTGTTCTCCTTCATGTTCTCTTCTTGAACTGCAGTGCACCAGGTACAAATTGGTGTTTTAGGATTTACTTGGTCTGTGCCCTTAGGCACCATTCTGATGTTAAAAGTAAAATGCTGCCTGTGATCTATAGTTCCTCATTTCAATAGACACAAGGCATGTTAAGTTACTTTAGTAGCTTCTTTGTTGTCACTTCTACATCCTGCCTCTATGGTATTTATATCTGCATATCATGTTTGTGGCTTTGACCTGAATAGAATTTAAAAAAGTGTAGATAATAGGCACCGCCCTTTGGAGTAAACTGTGAGGAAAAGAAATCTGCAACTTTTAAGTAGGGTTAATTTTGCCAATCCATTCCATTCCAGAGCAGCAAACCCCAAAGTGAATGAACTTTTATCTTAGGTTGAAATAGGGATAACTCTATTATGTATGCATTGAATTTATTTCCCGCTCCAGCAGAGTGTATTGCATTGTTCTAAGGCCCTATTTTCACTGGACACAATGCACATGTAAAAGTTGAAATGCTTTATTCACAAAAAAAAAAAGGTTGACATGTTTTGAAAGACATTTGCAATTTTAAATTTTAATGAACTCCCATAGATGGTGGAAAGTCGAGAGATCAATTTAAGAATACTTTATGTCTTCATGCGGAGGGTTGAGCTGTGCGATTTTTCTTTTTCTTAAAGCTTTGTATATCGATCTAGGTTGTAGGTTGACATCAATCTCAATATTGACTCCAGTACCTGAAATCAGTTGTATGATTATCATGGTTCTACATGGTCAAATATATTTTATCAGTTACTGGTTCAAGTTTCTGCAAGTAACTTGTTTCAACTGTTATCTTATTTTTGAATTTTAACTTCCACCTTTTAATAAGTCCACTATGTTCTTTCTTCAACCACTTCCATGATTGCATGTGGTGCAGGTCTCTAGATCTATAGGTGACGTATATATGAAAAATGCGCAGTTTAACCGGGAACCAATTAATGCAAAATTCAGACTTCCTGAACCAATGAACTTGCCAGTCTTGTCTGCTAATCCAACCATTCTTTCTCATCCTCTCCACCCAAATGATTCCTTCCTTATATTTGCGTCAGATGGTTTATGGGAGCACCTGAGTAATGAAAAAGCAGTAGATATTGTTCAAAGCAATCCACGTACGGTAAGATTCTTTTCTCCGGTATTTTGTTTTATTTTTATAACAATTTGTAGAAGACTCTTCTTTGTATGTGTGCATTTCAAATGGCCAAAGAATTTTTCGGTTTATTTGTTTTTAACTTTGGACCCATGATTGGATCAGGAATAGCAGATTATTTGAGGCTCTAATTTACTTTGGTCAACATTGTAGCCTACAATTTGATAGCTTATTCATTAATGCAGTTTGAATGAAAATTTCAATTCCCACCTGCAAACCTCTCAATAATTTACTCATTCTTTTGGAGAATTATTGATGGGGATAATTGTTATTATCCATTTTCCCCACTCAGTGCGTGGCTGGGCTTCATGTAGTATGGTGTGGGACAGAGGATATTATCCCCTTCTTCACATATTTTGTGGTTCCCTCCATTGGTTCTCAAATTCTTTCAATGCAGGGTAGTGCCAAGAGGCTTGTGAAGGCTGCCCTCCACGAAGCAGCAAGAAAACGGGAAATGCGATATTCAGATCTCAGGAAGATTGACAAGAAGGTCCGACGCCATTTTCACGATGATATAACTGTTATTGTTTTATTCTTAAACCACGACCTTATATCCAGAGGCATGGTGATAGACCCTCCTCTCTCAGTTCGAAGTGCTCTTCATCACTGACATGGATGATTTTGTAAAACATGATTTCTTATGAGTCTTTGCCGGATGACTGTATCAGTGCCAGAAAGGAAAGACACACTGGTTTGTATTGTGGCTTCAAGGTTACCGTTGACGCTGGATTCCTACCTTTTGGTCCCTGCTACTGAGAGATTACCGTTGACACTGGATTCCGACCTTTTGGTCACTGCTACTGAGAAATTACTTATTGAGGCTCAGGTTTGTAACATGTTATTAGAAATTTATCCATGAAAGAAAAATATTCAAAATAACTTCATTGTATCAACTTTTTTTTTTTTTTTTTTTTTAAGAAAAAGAAAAAAAATAGATTTTAAATAATCAATTTGAATTGTTTGACCTAGACTTCTTCCTTAAGATTCTTGAAGGTGTAGCGCAAGTTGACAGCTAACTTACAGTATGCTTGGCTGATTAAATTTATTTTTATTAATAAATAAATGTTACAAGATTTATCAGTTTTGGACGTAATAAAATGTCTGTAATTGTAATATAATATCCATCGGTTTATTAATTTGCGAGTTAAGGTCAAACACGACTTTTTCATACGCCAACGACGAAAAAACTAAAAATTAAAAACTTGAAAAATTAACTTTAAAGCTCGATCAGAGGGTACTAGAAATTGTGAAATCATGGGTGTGGTCCTGTTCCCTTTTAACAGATGAAATTTCATTATACCTTTGCTGCACTCTTCAATGCTTGCCTGCTATTATCTGGTATCTGCCAGCACTTCAATAGCTGTTTTGTTGAATGGGAAGTTTGATGACAGTCAATGGGTTGGAGACAACGTGGTCGTTTTGGGTTTTTTGACACGGCTTAATCCTAGTTGTAGGAGTTCACTGCCACTTGTGCAACATGTCTGAATAGGATGCCACATCCCTAATTTTTGTTAGTTTTTTGACGGAAAAAATATTTAAGATGAAAAACAAATCCATAAATATGAAAGTGTGAACGAAATTAAAATTAAACCTAAAATTAAAGAATAAAAATGCCTATTTTTTAATCTAATAACCGTGCATATGAGAGTGTGAATGATAGTTAAATCTTATTACTACTTGATATAGATGCAATCTTTCGATTAAAAAAAAAAAAAAATTGTAATCTTGAAAACGTCGATTTGAGCCAAAATCGTTACAATGTAAAGGGCATCTTTTTTAGTTTTTGTATAACAATGTAAGGGCATTTTAGGAAGTACAGTCATATTAGGGTCCCGGCAGGTGGACTAGCGTCTTCTCCAAGGTCGACCAAAACCCAGTGTAGTGTGTCAACTTCCATGGCGATGATGAGCTCCTTAGGCTGAGCTACGGCTAACTCTGAATAACAAAACTCTTCAATCTTTTGCATCCTATGCTATCTTCATCTGCGCTATGGCTTCCAAAATCTCAAACTCAAGCTCATTCCTGTACTCCTTCATTCTCGCACTGAGTTTTCTCTTGACTCTGTCCGAGTCGGCCCCGCAAGCTTTCCGTAGAGAACCTGGTCACCCTCAATGGCACCACGGAGCTTTCCACGACGTCCGAGATAGCGTCCGATCCGATGTTCGGCGCATGCTTCATTCTCGGGCTGAGGTGAATTTTCGATTTTAAAATCGGTTCGTTGTTTGCGTTTATTCGATTAATGTTGTCGAGTGTTGGTTCTTTTGTCTTTAATTGTCATAGTTAAGGTGTTAATTTTAGAATCTTGAATATTTTTATGCCTATAATTTGTGTCGTAGGTTCCATTTCAAGTTCCGCTAGAAGTGAATATAGTTCTTATCGGTTTCAATAAAGATGGTGGCTATAGATACTCTGTTGACCCGCATCAATTGGAACAGCTTCTTAAAGTCAGCTTTCCTACTCACAGACCATCTTGCTTAGAGACTGGGGAGCCCCTTGATATTGAGCATCACATCGTCTATAATGCATTTCCTGTAAGCCTCGTTCTTGCTAGTAATTTAGCTTAACTTGCTTTGCGTAGCATAAATTTTTGCTAAGGGTGAATTTCTTAGGTGAAAGAGTGCTGATTGACATTGAACGATTTAGGATTGTAACATAATTGTCAAATTCTAATTTGCTGAGTAGTATAAGAGGTACTTAGCCCCTTGGGATTTAATTGCATCAGACAGTCGTTGTTAAAGGGGATTCTTGTTGCTTTTAAATCACACATTATGGATATAATAGAGTAACATCCATAGAGCCACAGGTAAATCCGAGTTTCATGATATCCATATTGATAAAATTATTATCCTAAGAAAACATCGTCAGAATTAAATTGCTGCATTTGTAACGTTGTGAGGCATAAAGGTGAAGTTTTAAATGGGATAAAGTAGCATTTTCAAAAATTGTAATAGGACCTTGCATCATTGTCAAACTGTATTTTCGGTCTACTTGCTTGTTGAGCCTGCATTATCTTGACCCTTTCACTGTATGTACCGCATGAAACTTGTTATTGATTAATGTATTATAATTTCTCTTTATTTGGGCTTAAATACTCCTTATCTTAAATTTTAATTATGTTACTTTCGATTTAATTCTCACTACAGGCTGGACAGCCAGAGCTGATAGCACTTGAGAAAGCAGTAAAAGAGGCTATGGTCCCTGCTGGAAAAGCAAGAGAGGTAATTTGATGTTTTTTAATACTACTTCCTGCTGCTGTTGACTGGTTTTGTGAAACATATTTTTAGAGAAGATTCTAAGATTTATTTCAACTTCTAGACTGACTTTGGAAGGGAGGTACCTTTGTTTGAAGTTGAAGCTGCATCTGTGGAGCCTATATTTCAGATGCTGTACTCCTACATTTTTGACACAGATAGTCAGGAAAATTCAGTCACAGAGAGCGATAAACCAGCACCAAATGCAATATTTATTCTAAACTTTGATAAGGTATAATCTACACCATTTTTCTTACGAAATGTCTCCCTCTGTATACTACAAAGTCCAGTTTACATGAACTTCATATTAACTGCCTGTTAATCCATGAAGCAATTGGATATCTGCTATTAGTAAGAAAGAAAACATTACTGAATGAATGCTAATTGGTTCAGTTTCCTTGTCCACTCCGTTGTTGGTACGGTTTTTTATCCTTTCTCTTTTTGATTCTAATTTTTATGGATATTACAGGTGAGACTGGATCCTAGGAATAAAGAAATCAATCTTGATAGTTTAATGTATGGCAGACTTCCAGAGCTAACCGAGGAAGATATCAAGGAACAAGAAGGAGATTACATTTATCGTTATCACTACAATGGTGGTGGTTCTTCTCAAGTTTGGCTGGGATCTGGCAGGTACAACATAAGTTGGTCCCGAATTTATCTTCTGTAAACTTCAAAGTTAGCTGCTTGTGAGCTCCATTCCCATAATCCCCACATTTGCTAGGGTCAAAGTAACATGATTTTAGCCCTTGCAAATGTAGGCCCATAGTTTTATATTTTACTTAATGGTTAATTAATTATTTAAATGGATTTCATTTTTCTGTGCGTGTCTATCTGTTACTTTTATTTTGTTCTGTTTAGATTTGTGGTGATTGACCTCTCAGCTGGGCCGTGCACTTATGGGAAGATTGAAACTGAAGAGGGAAGTGTCAGTTTTAGAAGTCTGCCAAGATTAAAAAATGTGATGCGTCCAAGAAGTATGGGCACAGCTGATCAATCCAGCAGTGACATTTTTCTTGGACAGCTTGCTTCTTTGATATCAACCACAGTGGAGTATGTTATAGCTCCAGATGTGAGGTATTTGTGATATCTTCTTAGATTTTGACATGCACCTTTTTATTCTTCTACCAAAATTTTTGATAAAACTTTTGCATAGCTTGTACCCATAATTGAATATTCAGAAAGCAAAACTGAGGAGCACTTGAATTTTTTGTAACTGAAAGATCTTCTTCTGTACAGATTTGAAACTGTTGATCTGACTTCAAGATTGCTTATACCAATAATTGTCTTGCAAAATCACAACCGATACAATATTATGGAACAGGGTCATAATTATAGTATTAATGTAGAAGCAATTGAAACAGAGGTTTGTTGCTTCCATTGTACTACTGTCTATATCTTTGGAGCTTGAAAATTTCTGTTAGAGTTCTCTAAAATTGAGATCCTATGCAATAAGACTGGAGCAGCATGAATTTCTTGTGTGATAGATTGTCTGTCCTTGCAGGTGAAAAAGATGCTTCATTATGGGCAAGAAGTAGTAATTATTGGAGGAGCACATTCACTACATCGCCATGAAAAGTTGGCAATTGCTGTTTCAAAAGCCATGCGGGGACATTCCCTGCAAGAAACCAAGAATGATGGTCGTTTCCATGTTCATACCAAGACATATCTAGACGGTGCTCTTTTGAAAGAAGTGGGTGCCTTCTTTTTAAATCTGTTATTTTAAATTTCCCTTATGAGATCATATATGGACTACACGCCTTCTTACTTACAAGTTTGAATATTGAGTATAATAGAAATATGTAGGCACTACTTATTGCTCCTATTTATTATTATTATTTTTTTATATTTTAATTGACCTTCTGAGAAATTGGCAAACTTTATTATCTTAGTTTCTGTCTGTTCACTTTAGTGGCTACTTCAATGTCACCTTGGAACTGCTCTGTACAGGAGATGGAACATTCTGCTGATGTGCTTGCTGCTGGGTTGCTTGAAGTAGCTGACCCATCTCTTTCTAGTAAATTTTTCCTTAGGCAGACTTGGTTGGATGAATCTGAAGGGTCAAGTGATTCTATTCTTAAGCATAAGCCTCTTTGGGCTTCTTATGACTCAAAACGTGGCAAGAAAAGGAGGAAGAAAGTAAAGAAACAAGGGGATCTGCAACCAACTTATGGAACAAGAGTAATTCCTGTGTGCGTATGCCACTATCTCTTGCCTTAATACATATAGTTTGACCTACAGTTAGCCCACAAGCATATTGTTATTCATGTGTGTGTGCAAATGTGTTCAATGATAGGCTTGCTGAACACCTGAGCTCAATTTTTCTGCATTTATCTCTTGCAAAACTAACTTAAATTAGGATCCTTGAAGTCTATGGTTAACACAGACAATATTAAGGAATTGACTGTGGGAGCATACTGTTTATCATACTGCCAGACCTGAAGGTCATCATGCAAAATAAAAGAAATATGTGAATAGTTGAGCTTGAAAAAAGGATGAGACTGTGAGAGGACTACTAAGAATTTGCAACTGACCTTTAAGCAACCAGAATTTAGAAATATGTTGATGTCATTTGGTACCTGAACAATTCGATATTGAATCATCTTAATACATCAGTTTTATTTTGCAGTTTTGTTCTATCATTAGCAGATGTGGATCCAAATCTTATGATGGAAGATGATAGCCTGGTGTGGACAAGCAATGATGTTGTAATTGTGCTTGAGCATCAAAATGAAAAGATTCCTCTAAGGTGAGTGAATACAAAAACAGGGTATTCTTTTCTTTTTCTTTATTTCTTGGAGGGGAAGAGGGAATATATATAGGGATTTCAACCTACAGCCTTAGGGGGATTTGACCACAGGTGAGGAAGCTCACAAAGGCTTTGTGAGAGGGGCGGTGACCACTGAACCGACCCCACTTCTCAAAAAAAAAAAAAAAAACCTAGGTATTCATTACTAGAAAATATATATGTTTTCCATTGTAGACATTTAGACATGTTGATGATAAGAGAACAAAAGAAATTTTCCATTGCACTTTGTTCTAATCGCCAATATCACTGACTCCATATGGAACCATCTAGTTGTATTTATCCATATTATATCAGTTGGCCTTTTCTTTGGGGAATCTATGTCATTCTTTGATGTCCTGTTGACAGTTATGTTTCAGAAACACAGAGAAGGCACACTCTTCCATCTCAGGCTCAACGACATATATTGGCAGGTCTGGCTTCAGTTGTTGGTGGTTTAAGTGCACCATATGAGAAGGCTTCTCATGTGCATGAAAGACCAGTTGTAAATTGGCTTTGGGCAACTGGTTGTCATCCATTTGGACCATTCTCTAATACATCTCACATCAGTCAAATGCTCCATGACGTTGCTTTGGTAAATGCCCTTCAGTATGCCAAAGTGATTTTTATTAATTAGAAGGTAATTTGATATAATTTTGTTTGTTGGCAGAGAAATACAATATATGCACGGGTGGATTATGCACTTCATAAAATTCGTGAAACATCAGAGGTAATTTATCTTCATTCGTGTCGTTAATACTTGTACAAGATTAGATTATAAATGCATGCCAGTCAATTGTATGCAGACCGTTCAATCTTTTGCAGCGGAATATCTGAAAACTCCCCTTGGAGAACCGGTGAAGGGAAAGAAGGAGAAGTCAAACACACAGCTATGGTTGGAGAAGTTCTACAAGAAAACTACTAACTTGCCTGAGCCCTTCCCGCATGAGCTAGTTGATCGCTTGGAAAAATATCTTGATGTAAGCTATAAATAATAATTGATCTAAGTTCTTACCTGGTATTGTGGGCGTTTTAAGATCTTAATCATTTGCTTTATACTTATGAACGCTAGGGTCTGGAGGAGCAGCTTGTTGACGTGTCTTCATTATTGTATGATCATCGGTTACAAGATGCCTTCTTGAACAGTTCAGACATTTTGCAGAGTACCAGGTTCACCCAACAGTAAGTTACTCGACATTATAACGTGGTTCTCCTTTTCCTTCTCGTAGTTAGAAAAGCTTCCTTTACAAGTAAACTGAACTGAATATTGAGTTTGTGGTTTCTATCATTTCTTTCAATGGTAACAGAGCAGTAACTGGCCTCAATTTTGTGAATTGCAGATATGTTGATCACGTTTTGGACAGTGAGGGGGAGAAAATGAGATGCTGCGACATTGAGTACAAGTACCCTGCACACTCTTCTCAAGCTTATATCTATGGGGGAATCCTGATTGCTGGGTTCTTTGTATACTTCGTTGTAATTTTCTTTTCATCTCCAGTACGCTGATTTGAAACGGGTTTGGACACAAAATAACCCAAGATCGAACATATACTCAATTTTGGACGCAACTATTAATAACAGTACTAGTGGAGTTATAGTTGAATAGCTCATGTATATTTTGCGGGTCATGTCTTTTATGATTTGCTCATATTGCCAACTATATATGCAATATGGGATCAAGTTTGTCACATTCTTGACGTTGAAACTGAGTTAAATACGTGGTAAACTTGCCTAAAGTGAAGTAAAATTTAATTATCTTGCTTGATGTAAATTATGTTAACCAGTTTTCAACAGAAAAGATCCTTAGTTAAGGGCACATCTTCACCGTTTACACTAACAATGTTTGGGGTCATCTTTTTTGGCAAACCAATATTTTGCTTCTAGCTACCCTTTTGGTGGAACATAAAATACGATGCAATTTTATGGGTTTTTAATCTCTGCTCATATAACAACTTAATTATTCAATTGCAATACAATTAAGCTCTGAATTTTTCAAATATTTTTTGTCAACTAAAACGGGGGCAAGCATTAAGATTCATTTATACCTTTCACTTGTTTATTTATTTTTTGGCAAAGTCGAATTTTGCACTGTTTATGTTTAAGCTGGAGATTGGATATGACAAATTTCCCCATTACAATTTATCATTCTTTCATTGAGTGTATCTGTGAAAAGTTGTATTTAAGAACATTTAATGATAGAGTAAATTACTCTTTTTGAATCAATTTTAGTCTATGTTTAAAAATTTTCAAGTAAGTCATTCACGTTATAAAAATAATTCAATTCGAAAGTGTTAAAACCCCCAATTTTACATAGTCTAATTCCTAGTATTACAAATTAGGATTTTTTTTTTTTTTTTTTTCCCCCAAATGCAAAAGAGATAGAGGATAGCATGCCAGTCACATAACACCACATGTCAACAAGTAGTTCCTTATGCTCTCACTGTTGTGATGGAGAAAGAGGTTGAAATGATTTATTTTTATATCATCGAAAATTAAATTAATAAATTTAGAAGAAGAGGGATTAAATTGATTTTCTCAACAAACAAACGTTAAGTGAAAAAAAAATATTTTACTCTTAATCTTAACGTGAAGATTGCCCATGAGAATTGGAAGAGGAGCCAAGGAGGGATTGTCAGACATAGCTTTCTAGGCTAGCATTGTGCATCAATTAAGCAGCTCAGAGCCCAGTGCAAGTTTCGTCATCCAGTATTGCCAAGTCCAAATACATACCAACCAATACATATGAAACATTAAACTATAGTTTTTTGGGGGAAAAAAAAAACTTAAGAATTCATAATGCTTATGAAGGATCCTCAGCCATTATGCTTGTAGTTGTCATCAAAATAGAAAGTCAGGTCTCAAAGATTTCATGCCATCATAGGACCCTTTCAACAATCTTAACAAGTTATATCAAATAAATTTGAAAATCCAAGGAGAAAGAGATGAAAATAAATCAAAACAAGTTTGAAGATGGATTTGGCAGGGTAATAATTCACTGCGCCTGGTAGGAACACGAAGGCGAAGTGACTCAACTTTCATGCACATTGATCTGTGCATCTTTTTGTAAATTCATGTGGGATAAACCCCTAATCCATTGCTACTGAATCAAGGGCATCCGAAGCAAGAGGCAGCAACTTTCGTGAAAATCAAGAAGAAGTGGATAAACAGAAACACAACTAACATCAAACATCAAAAGCAGACTGCCAAGGACAAGGGTTTTCAGCTTATACACCAGATTTTGGCCCTTCGTTCAGATTATATACCGGAGAAATTGAATTAGGGTTTTTCTGGGTCTTATAGATCTAAAGTACCCTTTACTTATTTCAATTATTACGATATTACCTCTGTGATATGAGTCTCCGGGTTGGATGGCCCATTGGGTTTGAGCCCAAAACGTGTTGACTTCAAGAGCTTAGGTAGGGAAACTGTATCACAATCATTCAATATTTGAAGTTGATGCTATCATGGACAGCAGATTGATCAGACCCTTTCGAACACACAAAAAGACAAAGTATATCAGCATCCTGCATGCACCAATTGGATACTGTTGTGAGGGTAAGGATCCGTGGATGCCGAACACACAAAAAGACAAGTATATCAGCATGCTGCATGCACCAAATGAATATTGTTGTGAGGGTAAGGATCCGTGGATGTCAAATGTTGTGAGGGTAAAAATGAGATTTGATTTTTTTTTTTTATTTTTTTTTATCTTTATATAAAGAGAGTAGTATGTGAGCTTGAACGCTAACTCATATCATTAATATAGATTGGTTTGATTTATAACAGTTACATTATTAGAATTTTTAGTCTTCATATGAGAATATCATCAAATAGAAAGTCAAGGAATATTTATTTTACGAAAAAATAAAAATTTATGATTATTAAAATAATAATAATAATAATAGTCATTGGCTTCCCATAATGGTCATTCACAAAAAAATAATAATAATAATAAAATAGTCTTCGTGAGTAAATTCAAATAATAATTAATGGTTATAATATTATGCTCATTAATTAAATTGATATTCGTAATTTTACTTTTTTTAGTTTATTTTTAAAAATATTTATTGGATTTCCTTTTTAGTAGTTCTCCCTTATTTTATTTTAGTTTCTAATCTCCCTACAACGACGGATCGTGAAAATATTTAAAATATTCCGCTAAAAATTATACTTAAAATATTTATTTTTAAATTTTATGTGTCACGTGAAAATATTATTTTTAATCAACACGTATTAAAGACTCGCCTATATGCCTGATGATGTCACCACGTGCGTATGAAGATTCCACTAAAGTCACCTCTCCCCCTAGGCTTGTCGTCCAATCCTCGTGAACCCAACAATTGTGGGACCCAAAATTCTTGGGACCTTGCCCTATTTAATAAGCCCGCCTCATCTATTTCCCACTGCTTGCCTTCTAACACTCTCATTTCATTCACGCATTATTCCATGTGTCCCTCTGGTCAGAGTCTCCGTCATCACAATGTCTCCTCCGCTGCCAGCTCATCTTTCCGAAAGGCATTCGACGTTCTCGACGTTGATCACGACGGAAAAATAAGCAGCAACGATCTTTGCACGTTTTACTCTGGCTTTGGCCGCGACATCGCCGGCAACGAGGACGTGATTGGGACAATGATGACGGTGGCGGACACCAACAAGGACGGGTTCGTGGAGTACGACGAGTTCGAGCGCGTGCTTCTCGGAAATTCCCAGAAAAGACCGTTAGGTTCTACGGTTATGGAGGATGTGTTCAGAATGATGGACAAGGACGGAGACGGCAAGCTTAGCCATAATGATCTGAAGAGCTACATGGCTTGGGCTGGCTTCGATGCCACGGACGAAGATATCAATGCTATGATTAAATTAGGAGGCGCTGATCAAAACGGCGGCGTCAGCTTCGATGGATTGCTTCAAATATTGGCCGTTGATATTGTCGTGTAAGATTGATTCCGTCGTCGGTGATTACTTTAGCCTCGATTTTGTCCACGTTCAAATAATTTTGTCTAGTAGTATTTAATGGAGGTTATCAAAATGGTGGGTGAAAAGTAAGCGAGTTTTTTTGTTGGAACTAAAGACAAGTTGAAGAATCTATTCTTATTTTGTGAATAAGCATCAACATATATCTGATAAAAAAAACATATATATATATATATAGAAAACCCTCGTCCCAAGTATAATTTCCAGCTTAAGAGGAATCCTAACAAAAGAATCACAAGATTTTCTCAAGCAAATACTGGACATGAAGTGGAATGGCATCTCTTTTAAAAGAGTTTCCAGTGATCAAACCTCATTCAAGAAGGCAATTAATTTTATAGTTCAATGCCACTTTGGGTGTGTTTTTATTTGATCGAAAAAAAAAAAAAAATCTTCCGCTAGAAAATCATCTATTTCTTGTGCGAAGAGTGTTAAATAAGACAAAAATAAAGCCCACACATTACTGAATAAATGGGATGAGAATATGCTTTAGTCCAAAAAAGTATTATAATTGGATGAGATAAAGCTGAAGGTAACCTGTCGTAAGTGGGAAACAACCCATCAACAGTGGCGAGCATCTCATGAGCATGTATATGGAACTGTCATAATTATCAAAGCAGATCAATTTTCCCACTCTCTACAAGTGCCTTAATTGACTTGTAACATATAAAGTAGAGGACACCACGCTCCATCTCAAAGAGCTTCGACCTGCACTACAATCACATCATTTAACTTTTTTTCTTCACAAATAGAAGAATAAATTCACGCAAGATTAGCGACTTGCCTGTCATCGACTGGTCCATCCTCGAGTTGGATCCCTGTGAGATACTCTTTACTTCTACAAACGACAAATGTTTCTAGTTGTGGTTCTGGGACTGAAAACAAAGAAAAATAAAATTGCCATTTGATAGATGTTTCTTTGTTGCCAGGAGACAGTCAATATTCACGGCAATAACATATAGGAGACTGAGTCCAAAACATTATTTGAAGTAAAACAAAGCACTTGCAGTGAAGGACTTGTAACGAGAAAAAACAATGAAGAAGGCAAAGAGGGAGTTCTCTGATATGTTCTCCATGGAAATAAAGAGAAAGAAACAAAATTATTCGCAACAATTAATTCTCAGCAGTCATTTTTACAGGAACGAACGCATGTGTGGAAGAATGAAAGTAACTACCACAGTCCAACAGAATGAACGATAATCTCAGATGCAAGGCATGAATTAAAAGTATATAACAACGTTTCCATGTTGCTTTGCATTGTTGCGCATAACCCGTAATAATAAAATTAACAAAGATACCAATTTATAGACATCCATGATTGGGCCACAGACGCCAGAGCTTTGCAGGTGCACATGAACATATGATGACTGAACAAGATTAAGGCACCTCCTAGAATTTACTACAGCAATCTCAAAATTAGGAAGAAAGCCATTATAACCATCATCAAGTACACACTCCAGTAAACAGAACAATGAGGTATACAAGGGTCTATAGACATAATTAGAATGTCCCCAGTCAAAAGGTTATTAAAAGAAGCAAAGAAAAAGAAAATAAATAACGCATAAGGTGGACTTCAGTGTACGAAATCCAGTCCACAAAGATAGCAATTTGTTATCCGGTAGGAAAAAACGCACAGCAGAAAGACAACAATGCTCAACAAGAACTGCAGAATCTAGACTCAGACTTTAAGTTTAACGCTTTCAACATGACTGATGCCTGTAGTTTCATACTACTCACCAAAATGCTCGCACAAAGCCTGACCAAGGTTAAGACATAAAGACTTATCCGGGTCCACAAATCACAGAACAGAATGACGATTTTCCAGCAACAAAATTTGACAGAAAACAATATTATTTAAAATTGATCTAACATTAGTTACATAACAAAAAAGAAAAAAGCCTAAATGAATGTGTAAGGATGCTAGATTACCCATGTCATCCTCTTCACTAATTACAGATTGTTTCTGAATAGACTGATAATTTTCAGGCAACTTTGACAGAACACTCTCCTCAAGATGTTGACTTAGATCATCTGTACACCTGCAACCAAAAACTAAATTCAGAAACACAATAAAAATAACTTCTATGCTCTTACTTTATATATTTGCAATGAAAAACTATTAAAAGAAGAAATGCCTTTCCTTCTAGCAAAAGTTTTCTCTTCTTTAGATAGCCTGTTCCAAAGTTCATCAGTTTTTGCGATGTGGAACATGTATTTTTCAATCTGCAATGGAAACTAAATTATAAACCGAACAAAATGAAATATAATTTTAATGATGACTAAAGGTATTTTATGATGGCACGAGAATACAACAATTAACCAAGTCTACTTATTCAAGACATGTATTGAACTATCAATATAATTTTTGTAGTTTCCTTAGTTATTTTATTATCATCTACAGTGTTTTGGTTGCAAAGAGATCAGAAAAATATAGTCCTAGGAGAAATGAATGCCAACAGACAATCGGTATGGACAAGTACTCTACATCCGGTTAAACATAGAAGCAGAAACTTCAAACATTTTACATTCAAGATAAATTTTATTCTATGATTATTTTGAACCAAATGAAAAATATAACGATTTCCACAAACATCAAGGACAGTCCTATAGAGAAAAGGGCTAAAATCAAATAGTCACCTTCTGAATGCGGATCCGGAGATATGATCGTAATAGAAACTGGGTTCTATCCAAGTCCATTTGATAAAGTGATACTGTGAGGGGATCAGTACCACCAGCTGAAAACTCATCCACAGTTTCTTCCTGCAAAATTAGGATCAAAATTGAAAGGAAATAGTTAACACCTAAGAGCATAGCATCCAAATCAATATGGCTAATATTGGAAGATTTTACTTCAGAGGAGAAAAATGAGTGACAAACTCCCTTTATTCCATTAAAATTAAACATAAATAATGGAAAATTCGAAGAAAGCATCAGCAAAAGTACAAAAACCATCAGCTGGATCTGCCCTCTGATGCGCTGAATCAAATCGATCTCATAGCGAAGAATCTCAGGGGCCGCCTTCTCGTTACGCCACGCTGTCTTGAGAAGCTCAACGTCGGTTGTGGAAATCAAGCTCTCGTAATCGTCCATCGGAAGCGAACCCGAATCCATCGTTCCCTGCACTTTCTCTCTTCCTCCGTCGGCTTCGACTTCTTCAAGAATTTCGTTTTGGCGCCAAAACTAGAATGAAAAACCGCGAAGACAGATGGCGAATTTATATGCACCATCACCCATCCCACTTTATTTTTTTTTTCTCTCTCTCTATAATTCCTCCCCCCCCCCCCCCCAAAAAAAAAAAAAAACTTTCAACGCTTTCATCCATTATCCAATTATGTTATTTGCCCATGAAATTTGTTATTTTGAATTCGATAATATGAAAGGTATTGTATTAGATTAAAATAAACCAATTACAATCTGTCAAATGGGACAAGCTACTTGAGAGAAGCAACTCAATATTGATAAATTGCACACTATTGCTCTAATACTGATAGATGCTTTATAACACCGTTTACTCCAGATCAAAAAATCAAAATAAATAACACTGTTTACTTCTACCAAAAATTTACGTTGAGTAAATGACAATTCTAACTATTTAAATTTCATTAAAACCTTTCTATAAAAAAAAATTATAACCAAGTGAAATAAAGTTATTATTAAAGAAAGTATCTTATCTCTATTGTTATAATTAACGGATAAAGAATTTAAAATTAACTAAAACGATTTTTTGTAACAGTTAATGGGCCTAGAGATGCATAATCTCGTCTCTAGCCACAATTACATTTTTTAGTACATTGATAAGCCAACACCTCACCTTCAAATTAATTAGGATTTTTATCAAAATTCTCACTCATTATTCAACTACCTAATCAGCTGAGCTAATCACTAACTATTTAACATAGCTGGAATGAGCACTAAGGAGGATTAGTATTAACTTAGAATGAGTTGGAGCTACCATACGATGACACTTAGGGGTACAAATTCCAAATTGTAGTAACTGCTAGTGATGTTTGCATACGTCTGACTACTCCCATCTCATGTATGTTGCACATTGTGAAAGGATTCAAGTCAATCATGATTAACAAATTAATATCTTCTAATTTCCTGAGGAGACAAGTTTTATACTTATCGTTTTGCTGTGCATTTCCCTTGAAAGACGTAATTGCACACTGATTAGCATTACGAATGGGATAACAAGATACTTTGACGTGATTAATTAAACTGTACTGGAAATACTGAAACAGGCAAATTAAGATGATGACAAGGATGACACAAACCAATGTTATGGGAGCTATGGAAATCCTACACGATCCACGACTGGAAACCACAACCACAATGACTTTTCCACTGATTCAAACCTCCATCTCGGGGCCCTATTAAACCACATGATTGACTAAGCTTGTAGCACAAGTTATATATTGCACCAGGTTGTCTATTTTAATTATAGACCATCCTATTTAGTAACTTGAACAAGTGCGCATATAGTGCTTTGAATCAGTATTGGCCTTCATGTGTAATTTCTTCACATGGACCAATGACTAATCAGAGTTTTTTTATGAATACCAATGAACTTGTCATCATGATAATTCATTTTCACAAGTTTTTCAGGAAGTGGGTGAACTTATATGATAAAAATTATAAGAATAGGACAGTAGATAAAGCATATGAACAAGTTATGAAATCAAGAATATTTACCGAACGAACCCGACACAGTATTATCAGTATCAAAAGAATCTCAAACCAAGTCATTCAGAGCATAAAATTTCATGCTTAATTCAACATGGTTCCATTCCAAATGTACCTTCTGGGCCAAAAGAGCAAAACATCAAACAGAAAGCATACAGATGAACATGGCTATAAATTTCATATTTATGTCTCTTAACCTTTGTTAAAAGCCGATTAGTATTGCAGAAGGACTTTCAAGTTGGCAATGGTCCTTTGAAAACTTCACAAACATCAGAGGTAAAGAAGATCACAAGTGATACTACAATGATCCAAGTCAGCAAAGAGAGAAACAGTATTTGTTTTTTCATGGAAAGCAATTCAGCAGAACAGTCCCTCTCCTCCGGCAGTGTACATTGTTTTTCGACGACAAATTTAGTTATTTCATTCAGAAGCTTCTGATACTGAGGAGCCGCATTGGTTGAGTTTAGGATCTCAGATTGAGCTTTCCTGAGAAAATTCACGGCAGTCTCTGCTTCATCCGGAACATAGGAATGAAAACGGTTTACAGAATTGTTGCTTGATTTGCCAGCGGTGTCCTTTGAAGAAGTTGTCAGATCGGAAGAAAGCAAGGTCTGCGATGAAGCATCTTGTGGCGAGAAACACTGAAACAGATATAGAACAATTAGGAACGCAACAAAGAACGTTGATCGGTTGAATTAGAATTTTCCATTTGACTCGTTCTTCCTCGTTCATTGTCTCAGAAATCAAACAGTAAATTGTGCTAATAGTTGCTAGAAGCTTAAATCAGCAGTAGTGATCAATGTTCACTGGCAATTCGAATGAAAAATGAGCCTTCAATTAGACGGAAAATCAAAATCTTATTCAGAAAACCGTAGTATATTCAATGATTATTCTGATTTTGGTTGTTTCATAGATTGAGAACAATGAAATGGAAGAAAATAAAGGAATACTACAAGTGCAAAATCTGTATGAGAAATTGCACGAACAGTGATTCGTTCACACAGAGACAATCAGACAAACCTTGGGATTCGAGTTGAGGCAATTTACCAATTCGGCGAGATCATCTTTGTGATTAGCGTCAGAGATCTCAGAGATGGTGAAGCAATCCAAGGATTCTCTTGAAGTTTCAGATGAGTCTTCAAGAGTTGCATTCGATGCCTTCTTCGTAATCTGATTTGGATACAGATGAAAGTGCAAATAAGATTCAAATCAAATGTGAACGTAGAATAATGTGATAGATCAAAAACAAAAAAAATCTAGAGATTCAGAAGTTGCCTTGAGAGATTTCTTCGATGAAGGTTCCTTGTATCTGCGATTGGGTATCTCGGAGGAACGAGAAGGGTCCTTGAGTGGTGTTTGGTACTCCTTCATTGGGTTTTTGGCGGGACTCAAGTAGTTTTCGCAAGTTCAAACTCGGCATTTTCTGTTTATTTATAGCTCAAGCCTCAAGCTGCATGTTGCATGATTTTATAATATTTATCGGATATTAATAATGGGAAAAATAAAGGGAAAAATGGGGCCAAAATGCAAGAGAGCTCTACTTTTTTTTTACATTATACTATCAATTTTTTTTTTCATCACATTATTTCATATTATTCACTTAACTGAGAATTAAATAATTGTATCCAAATTGAACCTTCAAAATTAGTGATGCTTTTGGCAGGTATTTGTTTTTACTTTGGGAGACTTGGGGTAAAGCATGATTTGTTTATTAATTTTTAATTGAAAATGAAGTGGTGTTAGTTAACAATAAATTTAATATGAAAATAGGCATATGTAGGTGTCATAATTTGTCCACAAGCAGTGCGAAGTTAAAATCCAAGTAAACCAACAAAACAACTGAAACAAGCTTTACATGTACTGTGTGGAAGTTTTCTAATTTGATCAATAATAAAGTCTACATGCATACCATAAATTTGTTAGTTACCGGGCAGCAATATGCTGCATTCCTTATATATGTTAATGAAAATAAAATGCTACACATATCAAGACATTAGACGGACCATATTTTAAATTTGTACAAATCAAAAAAAGTCTCTTTATGTATAACCTTATGGGGGTTGTTCATAATTTCTCTAATTATGAAGATGAAAAGTCAATTCACCGTTGATTAGGCTATACATGCATAAGGAATAATTAAATCATCCGAAAAATTCTTTCTCTGCTACATTAATCGGAATGATGTCCAGTTTTTCCTTGAGTTCAATTTGTATTGGATTAACTAGCTATTGGTATTCATGTATAACTTATGAACCCTGCTGTTATAAAATTACATATATGCATCGATCAGCCCTACATATATATATATATATATATATATATATATATACACACACACACACACACACGGTAACTGATCGAGGAAGGGCTTGATCTTATTTTGCAAAACAGCAACATATATAATACAAATCACAAGACATACTTGGCCTAGAGAGCCTTTTACACGGTGATAATAAACAAAATACAGAGAGCGATTGCTTGCTCAAACTTAAACATGGTGCACCTAATATGTATGTGCCTCTCCACACACACAAGTATATATATATATATGTGACTTACTATAGTAATTGATTCATCAAGTCATGGTCTTAATTACGTTAAACTTTAGTAGGGGGATTATTACTACCGGTGTAATAGTGGTGAGTCTGATCGGAGGAGCCAGAGGGATTATACTTGTCAAAACTATCGTTTGGCTCACCGGCGTGACTTTTTGCGCCACTACCACCGGCACTAAGTTTTCGTCCGAGATTCGCATCAGTTAAAAGGTGGCGCCCGACCAGCAATTCGCCGTCTCCGTCCTGCGTCAGGGGAGCAGCTTGCAGTGTCTCCATGAGCAAAACAAAGGCAAGAAACAGTGCAAGTAGGGTCTTCATGCTCGAAGCCTAAGCAAACCCTGCAAGTTAAACCAGCAACAAATGAGTAACTATGTGTAATGAATGCATTGTACGTAGAAGATCATCTAGGGTTTAACTTGATCAGCTGCGTGGTGAGATGTCAACTATTGGAATGGCCACTGACTTGGCACTGCAGTTTGATCGAACAATTGACATCTCGCCACAGTCAACTACAATATAATGTAATTAATTGTACGAGATCTAAATTCGTGTTACAAATACTTTAACTGGCTAGGGTTACTCCGGAACCTACCAGAAGTGATAGATTGCAAGTGTTTTTGAGCTACGAAGATGTGGATGCCAAAATGTGGCAATTTATAGGCAATTTTCTTAAACTGTTTAACCAGTGATTAATGTAATGGAATGTAATTTTAGAATTGGAGGAATAATATATGAGCACTCATTAAAAAGAAATCAAGTGGATGCGCCACGTTCTTGTGGTGCTATTGGGGGTCGCTGCCACCTAGGAATTATAATTATGATTATGATTTATGATTAAGCCATTTTCAGTATTTTTTACGTAAATTCAATGATTCAATTGTTACGCGTGGATGATGTTTCCATTTTGGGGGTCATACATATATAGCGTATTTTACCTTCTATTCTATAGCATAGACTATATATATATATATATATATATGATAACCATAGCATATATTATTATAAACATAAGAATTAATGTTGATAGATATTTCTTTCAATAGAGAAACCCACTCCTGCCTTTTTCTCATATATAAATCTCATCCCACCCACTCTTTTTTATAAGATTAATTTGCACCCAGGACTTAGGGTAAAATATAATTAGGACCCAATATATTACACAACGTGAGCCCTCCCATTCAAACTCCATAGTACTACTGCCTATAATTAGTTGTAGTTGTATATATATATATATATATATATAATAGCTACTGACATATGAGAGGATTCAAACACATGTAAAAAAAACTACAAGAGACCTTACAAACATACGGTAAAATCCAAAAGCTGATATAATACATAAATTAAGGTAGTTTTTATTTCGAGGAACAACTATAAAGTTACACATCCCAATCATCTTAGGCCTAAACTTAACTGCCGCCAACTTTATATATTGTAAAACATGCAAATCTTTATCTTCTAATAAATTCGCAAGTATCACTTTCTCTTAGAAAGTCATGGGTTTCTAGGTCTGGATCCAGTAAATATATACGTTGATTAACGACACCATAGATCCCAAATTTCATCAACGTCATCATTATCATCGCTGTTGTTGCTCGATTTATTTTTATTTCGATGCCCTTAACGTTATCAACAGGAGCATTTGTTGCTTCAGCACCCCAACGTTAGCTTCTTGTCCAGCAGTATTTGCATGATCACTAATTAGAACCTGGCGAATAGCAATCAACTTGTTCTTTCTCCTCTTGCCCAATGATGCAGCAGCTTGCAGTGTTTCCATGGGGAAAACAGAGGTAACTGGTAGCACAAGGTTCCCATACAGAACTGAATTTATCAGTTGCACAGAAAGAAAAAGAAAGTGAAAATTTTAGCCTACGAACCTAGCTGAGCAATATGGTGAAATATAATTTTAACTTTAATCAATAGCAAAAGAAAAAATTAAAACAAAATGGAGAGCATAGACTAGGGCTCATCAGAAGCTATACCACTAAAGTGATTGTTCAAATCTTGTAGTTAGCTATACGAAGAAGGCCACTTGATAAAAAGTAAGTTGGTGTACCACTTTGTTGTCGTGCCATTGGAGGCTATGGAGACCCAAGAAACAATTATGATTAAGGTATGTAATTTAGGACTGAATTTTCGTTACTTGCTTATTTCTATTTCCATTTCATGGGTCAATATTGAGTGGTATATTACGTATGCAAATACAGTAGATTACACTAATACAATGCTATGTCATCGCTAAGCTATGATTGGAAGTCCAAGAGGAAGGTAGAAGAGGAAATGAGGGACTCAAGTAATTCAATCTTAAACCCTATAAAAGGACGTTTGTTTATGGAATATATTTCAATTAAAGTAGAGAAGAAGAAGGAAGTGGAAATAAAAAAGAGTATAGAAAAAAAAAAAATCATTCCTACATTTAAGATATTATGTCTATACAACAACTAAACAAGTTGAAGTTATTATAAATTGTCAATGAGACAATTTAAAAGTACACCATTATGAATATAAATAAATTATATGACATATATCTCATGGTAATATAATGGACATAAAATATTTAAATAAAATAATAAAAAAAAAAACAGAAAAATAAAAAAAGAACTGGGCCACCTGCAAGCCTGCCCAAAACTAAACTAGGTCGGGCTTAATGGGTCTTAAATAGACCAGCCCAAAAGGCCTGACCCAATTTTTGTCTGGGCCCTACCCGTTTTGACTAGCTAATTTGCACGTCACACATGGCTCAAGGTAGCGCATAATAATCTTCACATCGTTTTGGTGTTCGATTCGTCGTCTGCTCTCCTGCAAACGGGAATTCCTACTCCTGTCGTTTGGTCGTAAGTAGTGTATGGAAGCATTTGGCGGTGGCGCTAGCTCTATATATATAGATGTCCTACGGTGTGGAGTCGCAGTCTGTTAAAAAAACTTTTGAATTTCTTCGCACAGACTAGCTACCGCCAATGAAAGTGTACCAAACGCCACAGAAGTTCTCTGCTCGTTCCTCAGGCTTAGAGAATGACATCCGCAGATTGAATGATTTCTCATCAAAGAAGAAGTCTCATTGGACATTGCAACAGTTTGTAAACCTAATTTTCTCGCCTTTATTCTTCTATTCCATTGCAGAACTGATTTCTCATTTGCTTTTCTTCTCTTTTGCCAGATCACAGAGAAAAGCTTGAATTCGGCTTTCATATTTTTCTGAAGTTGCATCTGAAACTTCAAAGGACTCGGCGGATTTTTTTATCGATCTTTGAGATCTCCGACATTGATCGCAATCGAGCCATTGCGAAGGTGATATTTACTTCTCGCGTAGAATTTGAGTGTCTGTGTAGCTTTTCTTTGCTCTCTTCAATGTTTAAATTTCCACTGAGATTTGATTACTTGCTGTTTTAATTCCAATCTGTGTTTAACGAAACTCTTTGGCGTATCTCTTGAATGATAATTCTGGTGCGAGATTGCTGAGCTAGTAATTTTGTGCGTGATATGCTTTCTTTTGGTTTTAGATAAAATAAGTTAGGAAGAGAAAGTGCAATAGAAACATCAACTAATTTTTGTGTCACCGACTAAGCGTTCTTGTTATTTGCAAACTTCATCGGTGACTTCACTTCCATTGAATATTGGCAACATCAGAAATTCGGGGTGTGTTCTTCTCTTTTGGTAAAAAAGGTATTTTGGGAATGAAAAATACAAAAGCCGGTTGGAGTGTGTAGAGAAATAAAAAAGAGGACGTGCAAAAGAAATCCTCTATCATTGGCTGTGAATTTAATCATACAATATTGGGCCTAAGTACACTATTTTTTGGGTTGGCGTCCAATATAAGCTATGTTAGTATTTAGGCCGTGGGCCGTGCGTTATTTTAGGCCTAAGTACGCTATTTATGGGTTGGCGACCAATAATTGAATGCTAGTGGGTGATTCTGCACTATGGTCCATGTATGACACTATTCTCTCATCTCCCCTGCATGCTGTTTTTGTTTGTTTCGTTTTATTTTATTTCTGTTGGGAGGGTCCGGATGAGGGGGAGTTTAACTTCTTTTATGTATGCACGTCTCTTTTTTGTTCTGTTTTGTTTTGTTTTTATTTATTTATTTATTTTTTGGTTGTGCTCGTCTAAGTTTTATGAATTGATTCCTAAATAGATATAACAGATCCTAACATAAGCAGCTCATCTTCCACGTGGCTTAGCTTTCTGCACATTACGTCTTCGTGACAGCTGATTCCATGCGGCTTTCCAGTCAGCTTGGAACTTAACCCCTTTCCACGATGGCAAAGGCATGTATTCCAATCTTTTTTCAATTTATTAACATGCCCTGCCCTGGTCAATGATTAAATTGGTTGCTGTTCTGACAATCTATGGAGAGAGTGGCGCCCAACTTTGAGGGCACATAATCCAAGACTTAGAGTGAATGGGTTACAGAAAACTTAATTTATACTATTTAGAAAAGTCTGGACTTTCATAGAATGGGTGTCCAAATGGGTACTTAACCCATATGCACATAGACGTCATGTGTCTGAAAATCAATATGATAATGATAGCAGTGGGAAGAATCATAATTTTAACTGCTAATGCATGGCTCTGAGAGACCATGTTCGGTTTGAAACTCTACAACCTAAGATGCGACATTCCTACTGACATAAGTTATCACATAAAGTCGTTTTATGTTTTTTGAAGTGTGCAAGAAGTATGCCGATTACATCGAAGATACTGAATTTCTTTACAAAGGTGGATTAAGATTACTTCTAATGTCGGGTTTTGTCGGAGTGTGGATGGACTAAAAAGACATTATCATGTATTAAAATCTTTGTCGCTGCCCCATTTATTTGATGTATCCTTTTTATTAGTTCACATGTTTCATATTTTGAGGGAGGTCTCTTGCCTGATGGTCAATTATGAAATCGGTTAAAATTTTAACCAGGAAGGAATAGAAAGAATGCTGATAGAATAATGACACTAGATTAAGTTCTGTGTCTTCGTCCTGGAAAGAGATATTTTAAGATGCATAAGAAAATGCTGAAGCAATATGTTATAATGAGACCTTTCTATCCTTTCATGTTGACTGATCGTAAAATAATTGTGTGATTTCAACAATCTGTGGTGGGCTGCCTGGAGTAGGTTAAAGTAAAAGATTTGGTGCCATCTTTGGAAGTATCTGTTAAGTCAATGACTATTGCATGTGAGGATAGGGCATTTAGAACTAGCCAGCTGTACTTAAAAGCAAACATTTATTCTATCAGCACAACTAGTTAAAGCCAAAAACTCTCTTGTAGGGGAAGAGAGTGAGAGTGCTTTGCTTTAACTTATTGTGTCACTTCGCTGTAATCCTGGGATACCGGTTCTTGGTCATCCATAATCATTTTTTTCCGAAAGGAAAGAATGATTTGCTTCCACTGGACCTCAACTGCATATTGGCATGACCAGACATTAGATAAACATCTGATGCGGTAAATTTATCCAAGTTACACGTGTGTTAATAATGTTTACTAGGATCCATGACTAGATTCAAAAGGCAGGGCTATCTGGAATTAGCTAGACGTGTAACCGAGTGTTTGGATGAGGCTTCATAAACCGAGCAAGAGTTCTGACATTAAACTTTGTCACAATTTTAGAGGATTGGTTTTTGAACAAAATCTTGTGGTTCTTAATTCTTATCATGATCACCTAACCTGTTTAGAACTGTTGACTTTCTTATGAACGCTCTCTTGTTTTCTTTAAATTGGACATGCTTCGAAATGGAGCTGATGAAAATAACATTCTAGTTTGCGTTACTATGAATATGAAACTTATGCTAGAAAACCAAATATTATCTGTTCTTTTACCCTTGTTTACAGTTTTACTGTTAAAATCCTTAGAGGGATAGGATATTGCTACAAGAGAAAGAATTTATGGAGCCTCATTTGACTGAACTGAGGAACATCTTGAATATCTTCCGTTGCCGTTCACCTCTGGTAATGCAGAAAGTATCTTACTTTCTGGTTCTTTTCCACGCTTCCCCCTTCAATTTGATTCCCTTGTCTTATCTTGTCTCACTCGAGGGAGACAACTTCTCTGGCACATCATGATGCCCATTAGTGATTGAGCTTTTCAAAATATATATTTTAAGGTTTCCCTGTACAATGTCCCTGATGACATACACATGGTACCATGATTTTGGTGACGATGAGGATTATGCTTATGATTGCCACGATTTTATTCATAAACTAGACCATCCATGATGTTATTGGCACTTAGATCTTTGTTTTTATCTTTTCACCTTTTACTTTTTTATCCCGTAACTCGGCTAGGCCTTTCTCTAACTGTGTAGCTTCATCCAATGAACTGAGGACACAGAGCATTGCCCCTCTGAATTTTCTCACTTAGCATTACGAGTGTATTGGTTTGTGGGAAGCCTACTCTAAATAAAATAAGGTTTAAAAGTATTCTAATTATGAAATAATTGAGGATTAATGGATAAAATATCTATCGTTTAAAGGGATTAAGAACCCATTTTTTGGGAATTTGTGGGCATAACAATCCACGCCTCAAAGAGGAGAAAATTCCAAAACCCAAATAAATACAAAACAATGCCGGGGATAGAAAAGTGCCAGAGAAACAGCCTATATAGCAGATGCATACCCTTTTTTTTTTTTTTCTTCCTCCTTTTGTGGATCATCACCCCCAATAATCATTACAAGGAATGGAAAGAAAGAGTCTGTAGGACCTCCTTCAGTCAATTAGTGGAAGCCAACAGCATATTGATCCATCTAATAGGGGATCAAATTGCTCTTGTTAAGAAATAATAAGCACCCAGCGCCGGAACTATCAGAATTTACTAAAACTTGGCCTTTAAATAGCCTTTACTTCCCTCGGTATTAATTTATTTTTTATTTGGGTTCAAAGTTATGGCAGAAATGGGAGAAGGTTTTGAATTAACTAGAAGTGTCAAGTAAACATGAAAAAGAATATTATATTATTTTTATAGTTTTATTTTACTCGAATTTAAATTGGTGTCAAATTGTGTTACCAAACATAGGATGGCTTTCAACCAAAATTTGTATTGACCTTGTGGTTTATGTCAAAGAAGACAGCTTTCTGGAAATCGCGTCCACTCCAGTTAAGCACGTAATCTATAGCATATATGTAATATAGAGCTTGTTTGGATATTTCTCACCCGTGTCACCTGCGCCATGCTTAACCGATAAGGAATGTTGCAGTTAGGTAAGCATTTTAGGTTCTAGACACTTGAAAAGACAAGAAAAAAATTACACCTTGAGTGTTTTGACAAATTGGTTATCAAATTATTCACGTAATGACTTTGGTTGTGGAGCAGTTGTGTTAGTTCAGCAAGGAATTCATATAACCAAATAGGATTAACGAATGTCATAATAACAAACAAGACAATAAAGGAATAAGCCGCGACTTATAATCGGGAATCATGTGCAAATTACATGACAGTTGGATTGCAATTGAGAACATAACCCCTCTTGGAAATAGTATCGAATGCAAGTTCGGTGAATATCATTAATTTTCTTTAAGTTCTGCACGATCCATTTGTTGGTATGGTGTAGGTAGAAGTTCATGAACGTAATTCTTAATCATGCTTGAAGCATAGGTCTTTGTCAAATATTTAGTGATAATTCTAATAACTTGTTTGGTGCATGGAATGAAAATTATAAAATTAGAATGAGAATATAAATAGAATTAATATTTTATTTCGTGGTTTGGTAATTCATAGAATGGCTCTTCTATTCCATTGTTTGATAAAGTAATGTGAATTGATTTAGAATATAATAAAACTAGTTATTAAAAATAAAAAAAATATAATTAAAAAGGTTAAGTTAAAAAAAAATGTGAATTCCATAGAAAATGAGCAATTCAATCTCTCAATATGAGAACGTATTTACTTTTATAGAATCAGCTTTGGAATGAAATAATTATTCTATGTTTTTTTTTTTTTTTTTACTATTACATGTAGAAATGTTGATTCGATAAAATAGAGCATCAATATAATCAGCATTTCATATGCCAAACATAGCTTGGTTGACATTTATCCGTTGGATGAGACACGAAGGATACGGTTGTTGACTTTTCATCATTGGTGCTGATTGTGAACTGGATCCTGCAATTAGAAATTTAGGTGCTGCCGTACGAGCATATTTAATTATTTATATAATTTTTATGAGTCTTACGATGACACATCATTTTATATAATTTATACAATTTTTTTTTTATTTATATAATTTTAAAAAAAAATTAAACGAATCTTACAAATTATCTTATATCATTATGTATAATTAATCTATTCCACATTTTTTTTTTTTATAAAATACAAGTTGGGCCTTATTTTTTTTTTATTCACCGTTTCATATTTCAACAACCTTTTATCCTCTCTCTCTTCTAACTCATTAAACTCTATTAGTGCAATCAAAAATGCAACCTTGCATATTTAGGTACAATGCTTAATTTAGTTGGCCCTAGTGATGTTGCAAGATGCAGCTGCATGCATTCTGCTAAAATACATTTATATTATATTTAATTCACGTGTTAAGAAGTATTATTCACTAAGAAGTTGAAGTTACCAGATCCTGATCGATTAGAAAGGAGTAATAAGATACTTGCGAAGTAGTACCCGATGGCGATAGATATTGAAATGTAACCTCAAAGTGATTGGTTAGAGTTAAATCACAAGTTAAAAGAGTGTGAAATGTAACTCGTACTATTTTTGCGAAGAAGTAGCATATTTTTTTTTAAAAAAATCTCAACTCGCTGTAATATGTAAAATTTAAACACAACTTCCCAAGATAAAATACTTAAAACAAAGTATCCCATAAAAACTACGCACATTATTTCTATACTTATTTTCTTTTTTATTTTCGGGATGTTGATCCTATATACAATCTTATACTGTCTTTTTTTTTTTGGGTCAGGACAAGAAAGGGTTGGAAAATGCAGGGATAAAAACTCAAAACAGTATGAGCCAGGATGGGATTAATTACCAAATTTAAGGGATCAAATCCTTGCTCAAATGCCCAAGAGTTAGGTGTGCAGTATACACGTTACATAAATTAAAAGAAAAAGAAAAATCAGATAAGACTGTCCAGTCCAATGTACTGAACTCACTCGTTTGGATTTTCTTTTGGGTTGTCTATGCTATAAAACAAAAGAAAAGGACGCGTGCTCTCTTCTGATTCCTTTATAAGCCTCTCCCCCCGTTTCTCTCTCCCTTCAACCTCCGAGAGAAGGGACACCTCACCCACTCCGTTCCGTTCTTAGTCACAACCCCACTATTGCCTCCACCACCAATCTCTCTCATTCATTCTCTGAAAGCTCTTCCAGCTATTTATTCATCGGTGGTTATCCTTCGAAGGTAGTGATTCTATCCCACCCTGCTTTCTTCCTTAAAATTACCACTTTTCCACGTTCAAAATTTCACTCTCTAATCCTCTCTTTCAAGAATCTAACCACAGTTCCCTGTAACCGATCGTTGTTGGATTTCATAAATTCGAATCAGTTTTTGATAATCCAGCATAGAAAATACTTGCTAGATTGAATCTTAGATTATCCTCCCTGTCTCAGGGAAGCATCCATTATCCATTTGAATCTAAACTTTGAATTTTCTTTACAGGTTTCTCTAATCATCGTCTCAGACCCAGAAATAGAAAAAGAGAGAAAGATTTAAATTCCTTTCCTTTTCTTTTCGCCACCCAGAATTGAAAATTCTGTTTGGAATCGGAGATTGGGCGTTGACATGGCATCATCTGTGATCTCAAATCCAGTAATGAACTCTGATCGATCACGGAGGAAGAAGAAGAAGAAAGCTCAGCCCAAGCACCAGCAAGAAGATCAGAATCAAATCAAATGGAACTCCCAGGCTCAACAGCAAATCTACACCTCCAAACTCCAACAAGCCCTGGCTAGAGTCAACATCGGCTCTTCTAGTTCTGTCGCCAACAACGCGCCTCGCCGCGGCAAGGCCGTACGTGAAGCCGCCGATAGAGTTCTGGCTGTGACGGCCAAGGGAAGGACCCGATGGAGCAGAGCGATTTTAATGAACCGGCTTAAACTCAAGTTTCGGAAGCATAAGAGGCAGAGAGTTACGGCGGTCACCGGCACCGGTAGTACCCGATCGAAGAAACCGAGAGTGAGCGTTTACCGACTGAAGGGGAAGAATTTACCGGCTGTGCAGAGAAAAGTTAGGTTCCTTGGCCGGTTGGTTCCCGGTTGCCGGAAACAACCGTTTCCGGTGATTTTGGAGGAAGCCGTTGACTACATATCGGCGCTTGAGATGCAGGTTCGAGTCATGAGCGCCCTCACTGACTTACTCTCCGGCTCTAGTTCCGCGCCACCGTCTAGTTGATGACACTTTTGAGCGTTATGCCAGGTGTCATTTTTTTTTTTTTTCTGATTTTTATTATTTGCCTAGCTCGTCCACCCTGCCATTCCCCTCTGTCACCTGCAAGTAAAGTTTTCTGTTGGGTACATAGTCTGTTTCCTTTTTCTTTCTTTATTTCTCTCTTTTCAAGTGATTCAATGCAATTTCATACGTAGATTGAATCTTTTTATCTGAATTTCGCTCTTAACTTCGTAATTAATGTTAGATGATCTTTGTAGCATTCAAAGGTTTTGTAATCTATTTCAGAGTAATATTTTTTTTCTCGCATGAATCTTGTATGGGTTCTGTTTGAATGCAAAAACCAAATAAAGACTTGCAGCCTGCATCCGCGTTTGAGAATGCTATGACAAGACAACATTGAATACCATTTTCAGAGGATGTTAAAGGTCATAAATTTACTAAGGTTAATTCTTAGTGTGTATGAAAAAAAACAAAAACAAAAACAAAAATCACTTTGGGTAATATCAGCTTTTTATCTTTAATTGCTCTCGCGATGGCCCATTCCCATAAAGCCATTCTTCCATTCCTGTATGTGTTTTTTAACTCCAGTTAGTACTTGGTTAGAGGAATACCTAGTTGCTGCGTGAAAAGTAGGAGAAAAAAGGACAAATATCTAAGCAAAGTTACAAGCATTTGAGAGGTCAAAATAGGGTTTGGGATAACTGTCTTAGTACTTTAAACTGTCTATCTTTCTGAATGGGTTCGTTGTGAAAGACAGAATTTATTGGTGTTTATCTCAGCCGAGCTAAGTCTTGTGGGTGTATATATCTTGAAATTGAACAGCTAACTCCATTTCTGCAAAGTTACCGAAAGCGCCAAAAACATATTTGCTCGACACAAATTGTCTAACATCCCATGTGGCTTGTCCCCACCTACACTGACATTTTGACATCACAACATCATCCTCTCCATCTTCTCTTCATCCCCAACACAACAAATTAAACAATGCCTACAATATTTTTACTTGCACAACATATTATTTTTCACTTTAAGATCATCTCTTATTTAAAACATGCACTTTCATCTAAGCTAATAGTAGTAAAAGTTTTCCTTCAAGTGTAACTCAGTAATAAATTGAGTTGAGTGGTTAAAAAAAGAGATTTTTACCATATTAAGGAGTTTAAGCTTAAAAAAGATATATATTAAAAGATTATATAATTATAATTGCTTCACCTAATTACTTTACAAAATTAGTATTACCTCAAAAAGTGAATATAAGAGGAGTATAAAAAAAAAATTCCATAGAACAGTTTTGGTTTAATATATCATGTTAATACACATTAATGCAATTTCAAAATTGTTCTTAAATTTAAAATCTTAGAGAAACCCTCAAGTAATAATTTTTTGAGTTATTTTTGTTTAATTAGTTTTCATACAAGACTAAGTTTCATTATACAAGGTTAATTAAATCCCTGTCCAGATAATTCTTCAAGGTGCATTTCAGAAGGAACTTTTAAATAAAATTAGTAACGTTAACTATTTACATAATATTTTGATTTACTCTATCAAATATGTTTAATATACTTTTTGAGTTGAATTTAATTGACTTAATTTTGATATATACAGATAAAAAAAATTTATATACAATCAGAACTATATCATCTTAATTAGTATGATACAAGTAATCCAAAAAAAAAAAAAAATTCAGATTATGTGACTATTCACTTTTGCGCTGAGTTTGATGGAGAAAAAAGGTGATTGATAATGAGGTAGAACTGGCATTTGAATAACTCAATAACCCAAATTCATCTGAATTGAAATCGAGTGAACTGCTGCACGTACAATCTTAAAGACGAGGATAATACTATGTAACTTAAAAACACGTAGAAGGAGAAACCGAGGGCATCATGGTTGGTGATATACGTACTGACAATCCCTAGCTCGCCACCAGAAGTAATGAGAATTGTCTGAAGGACTAAAAAGGGTTGACACGTGGTTGGAGCTGATTCAAGAACCACCTCTCACTTTCGGTGACAGAGAGGCAGGCAGTTAAAGGCACACGAGTGTCTGGGTTTCATCGCTTTCAATCGCAAAGAATGATAAGCTGTGGAAAGGAAACTGGAAAGAGGGATTATGCTAGCTGGAGTAATTTACTATCCAAGGCAATTATTGATTGAATTACAGGACCTCGAACTTCAATAAAATTTGATCGTATATTAAATGCTTTGTCAAGTTCACCACATGCCTGCTAGCTAGTATGCATTCATTTCAATTCACCACAGATATCAGACTTCAACTCTATCCATGCTTGCGAGCTATTCAATCCCTCTTTCACAGAATCTGGCCCTCATTAAATCATGTTCTTCATGTAATCACATTGAACGATTACCCAATTGGGGATTCTGACAAATGATAAAAACCACAGACAAACATAAAGATGAAATGGGTTCACCACCCCAAACTTCTTTAGTTTGAATTAAACTTTGGAATCACATTTTTGTTTTTTGGAAAAGATTAAGGTTTACTGCTCTACGGTTTAAATGTTTTAAACAGTTTTATATTCAAAAGGTGTGAGAATCTTGAGTATAACCTAAAAGAAAACTTAACTAAAAAGAAAGAAATAGGGAAGTGAAGTAGAAAGTGTTTGTATCTGTCCAAATCGATCCTGGTATAGTAGATAAAATGCATGATCATTTTCAAAAGCCAAATGGCAAGTCATTAGTCAGCTCTGTGGTATTTGCTTAAAATAACTCGTTCGTGTCACCAACTTTTAACATGTGGTAACAAAAAGAAATTGATGAAAAGGATCAGCGAATTAGAAATTAACAAATTAAATTGATTATTCCCTTTGCGTTGCCCCCTATCTGCTCCTTTAGACGATCTGCAAGCTAGCATGTACTTCCTTCTCTTAAAAATGGTTTTCAGTTCTCATCATCACGAAATTACCCAAAAATGGACAAATAATTCACCCTTCTCTCTTTTATTCTGTGGGCAGCCCCTTGGTTTGATGATCTAATTTGTTGTATACCACTAAATGGCAATGAACCTTATCCAAGTTTCATAAAGAAGCTTCTTTTTACACTCTGCACATAGAAAAAAATATAAAAAAATAATAATTTTTTTTTGTTTATAATAACATTTAGTCAATTGCCCTTCAATATTATTTTATACAACAGCATCGATCATAATGATTAAGGACAAATGCTGGCTTGGTCTTTATCTCTTTATTATTATATGTCTCATACGAGGGTAATTTTTTTTTTATTATTCAATTTAATCCTATCATTTGACATTCAAAAAGTTAAAGCAATTGGTTAAAATCTTGGATGCCTAGAGATTTGGGCAGGTCTACATTTTCTTAGGGAAAGAAAAGTGGAAAAACATGTTGCTTAAAAAGCAATAAACAGTTCATGGCAACAACGGATTAATTATTCCCCAATTAGAGCTTGATTTAGAAAAAAAAAAAAAAAAAGATGTTTATATAGCAGAAAATTATAGAGCCATTTGTGCACTAACTCTATAAATTCTAATCATGGTGGCTCCACAAAGCATCAAATCATTAGTGCTTAGCATGTGGCATACAACGGTGGGTCAAAGCAATCGCCCTTACTTAAAATCAGTACCTATCTATTTCTGCTTTATCACTACACTAACTAAATAAAAAAGTGAGTGAGGATTAATAACTTTTGAGAGAATACGGTCCAGTAGAGAATTGATCAAGTAACCATTTTAGTTTGCTTTAATTATTTTTTGTTTGCTTTTTTATAGGTACATCTAAAATATCTTCGTACCAATAAAATTTATCAAATAACTTTTTTAAATTTAAAATTTAAAATATTTTAAAACTTAACTTATTTTTACTAATCAAATACTATGTTAGATTAGAATCCATCAAGTATGAAAAATATTTTTAGATCAGGTAACTGAAACACTAATTTTCTCAATTAGATAAATTTTATAAAGTTATAATTCCTGATAATTACATGGGTGATTTATTTTATCTTGGATATGATGGCAATTATTTATGGTATTAAAAGTAGGTTATGGATATCAATTTGTTTTGATTGAAAAGGTTCGGCATGAATCAAAGGTAATAATGAATTTAATTGTTTCAAGGTTGAGATTACATCATAAACAGTGTAAGCATATGATTCTACTTTATAATATTATTCCATTCCTCCCTCTTTCCCAAATGAGAAAATGGCACCTTATGTATATATATATGTATGTAGTTCTCATGTGTTTATTTTCTATTCATGTTTCAAACAATCATATATACGAAGATTTTTTTTTAAAAAAAAAAAATTGCATTATATTTTATTCTTGAGCTTTCTTTTCATTGATTTTCTTTCATTCCATTCCACTCGAAGTTGTTTCCAAACAACCCTCATGAATTGGTAGGATGCATGAATGAAAATGAAACTTTTGAACTTTCTATCATTTTCACTCAAATCACCCCTCTACTTCAGTCCTAACATTATATATGTCAATCAAGATGATGTGCCGTGCTTAAACTTGCATATTTTAATTAATAATAGAGGCTACCCTTTCCCGGCTAATGTAGGATATATACCATTTGAAAAAAATACTCACTTACATATGCCAAATTCAAACAAATTTACTCAAATGTACCATTTTTTTATGAAGTCAATCTCATTAAAATATGACTTTTGTCTATATCACAACACGTGGCAGAAAGTGTGTTTAAATATTTTTATTTTAATTAAGAAAAAAGGGAGTCTAACTAACCCCAAATAATAAATGGGTTACACTACCTTATATTATGTGGCTAAATCAGGAGCCTTAATATCATAATAGACGGTAAAGATACATTTACAACTAACTTAAATAGCCAATTTTTTTGTATTTTTAAATTCACCTTCATAACTACTAAAATTTACACTTAAGATCATACTTTTAATTTTTTATTTATTCTCATCTTCTTCAATTCCATCTCTCTCTCTTTCAAGGTCCTCTTTAGTCATATATTTCTTATGTCTCTCTTATTATTTTTTTAACAAAAAAATTTTATTTTTTAAATGAAAAATAAAAGAAAAAAAATCTCTTTTTCTACCTTACGAAAAGATTTATTTATCTTTCATTTAATTTGGCAATATTTCATAAAAGCAAGTTATGACTTGAAACATCTTTTTTTTTTTTTTTATGTTGGCTCAACCTAAAATTTAATATTGTGAAGAAGTGAGAATAATATTTAAGAAAGAGAGAGATATATATATATATATATATATATATATATATATTTTGAACTTAGTTATTATAACCAATAAATAAATATTTAAAAGATTTGATTTTAGGCCTTTACTTATTTATAAAGTCTTGCTTATAGGTAATATTTTTTATTAGAAATGTAAATTTTTTTAGTAATAAATTATATCTTTTTAGTATTACTTAAGTAGAATAATATACAATAAATTATATAAGTATAAAAACTATAAAAAAAAATAAAAAGAATTAAGGGAGAGAAAGGGTTAATCAGATTAGTTAAATATTAGTATATATATATATATATATATATATATATATATATATATATATATATATATATATATATAGGTCGAAAAGAAAAAAGCAAAGAAGGATGAAAAAATAAAGTGAACAGAAAGAAATTAAAAAAGGATGAAAAATATAAATTTTTTAAAAAAATAATGTTGATTTGTAATAAAATAAAATTTTATTGTTAAAATTTATAATATTCATTAATATTTATAATAAGTTAACTGAACATATGTGAATCTTATAATATATATATTTTTTATTTTTTTAATTTATTAAATATAGTTCGTTTAACTTATAAAATAACTTAAATAAATCCTTCAAAAAAATATGGCAAAAGTCCTAAGATGTTGCTACGAATTCTGACCAAGTTGTCAAATCTTTGGCACGTGTCGTGATTTAAACGGAATACGACTTCATAAAATGGTATCCGTAAATTAGCCCCCTTTCCCCAACATCTTACGTAAACTCATTTATTGACCTCTTCAAGGTTATCTTCGATTCACCTTTTGTTTCCTTCAAGCCTCGAGCTGTTAAGATATCTCAAACACAAAATGACCAGACAGATTCTGAAGGGCAGAAAATTTGTCAAAAACTTTGAAAAAAACATAAAATAAAATCATTAACCTCACATGTGCTGTGTCAAGGCACAGCCAACACCATAACCATTTTGGCTACCCTCTTCTTTTACCCATGCAAGCAAACCAACCCTCTCCCTTAGGTACTTATTTTAATAATATAAATTGCTTTTCATGGCGTCTGCGCCATGTGAGTCCAACAAAAAGTATGGAAAAGAAAAGGATAAGCATTTGAAAAATAAAAATAAAAATTTGCATCATTTATTTAAAAAGCAATTTCTCTAAACCACATGGAGGGGTCATCTCTTGTCCATTAAACTCCAAGAAAAATAAAGTGAAAAGAGATGATAAAGAAAAGCTAGCTAGTGTGTGAAGATCGATGGCACCCCCATATGGTCACCACTAGCTTGATGGAGATGGCGATGGAGATGGGTAGAAAGAGTTTTGCTTTCAAGATGCAGAATCCCATAGTATATAGGACATTGAGGTCGTCTTCTTGCTTACCGACAAAAATTTACAGGTTTCGAAAGGGATGAAGTTTGGTATTTCTTTTGGCATATAGGGTGTCAATGCCTCAAAACCTTCTTTGTGTATAAATGTCACATTGTTTTAATTTCTATGCATGATGGGCGCCTAATGCCTATATATATGTATATCTAGGAAAACTTTTTTTTTTATGTGAAAATTATCTTATATTTATTATCTTATTTAGTACCAATAAATTTAAATTTAAGTTAAAATAAAATTATAAAAATATTAAAAAAATTATCAAATTTTAAAATAACATCATTTTTTAAATTATATTCAAAATATTTTTACACTCTAAAAATAATCTCTATATAAGAATATGGAAAGCAATCAATACATCCTTCTCAACGACATAAATCCATAGAACTTTTACAGCTTTGAGAGAGATCTTTTATTTTCCATGGAGCATTCAAATAATTCCAGGTACGTATACCGTTAAATGGTGGCCATAATTTTGGATATTGAATTAGAGAGGGAAAGGGGGGGGGGGGGGTAACTATGTATATATATATAGGTATGGTGGTATTGATGTGTTACTTTATCTAATTAAGATGGTACCCTAATCTTTTTAATGATACACGTGAAAGTAGATGGTGAACAGAATTAGTGACCTCAAATAATGGCTCCAATTATAATGGACATGTTTATTCGTTTTGGGTTAGGGTTGTAGCTGTCCTATTGACTGAAAGAAATCAAGGGTGACTTTGGATGGTACTCCTCATCCCACCATTAAAGTAAAGAAATGATATGACTTCTAAATTATGAAGGCCTTATAAATAGAGTAATGATATATACAAAAGCTTAGAGTCTGTTTGGTAAAATTATCTAAAAGTTGCGAGATTATAGTATATAGCTAAAAGCTGTAAAATATAGCTGAAAACTTATAACTACATAACTAGTTGATTAAAGTAGAATTATTTTGTAAAACTAGCAATACATCTAATTTAAATATGTTAAATGACTAAAAATGATATATAATATTATATTAACATAATATAAGATTAAATATAACTTATTTATTTTATTATCAATTAATTAATTAAATAATAAAAATCAAGTTTGTGAGAGAAAAAAAAAATGAAGAGAGAGGAGAAAAAGGAGGAGAGGAAAAGAATAGGAGAAGAAAACAAAATGCGAGATCATATAAAAAGAGAGAGAGGTTGAGTTGTTAGGTCTAATTGTGCGAAATAAAATTTGTAATTTGTTAAAAAACTCAAAAGTAAAAATAAGAAATGAATTACTAGTAGCTAATTTTTGGAATGAAATGCTATTTTAAATAACATTTCAAAAGCTAATTTTCAAATGTTATAAAAAAATTTTATTCTTGGTTTATCAAACAACTTTATTAATTCATATACCAAGTCTATAGAACACAATCTCCCAAATAAGCTAATAGCTCATTTGCCAAACATACAATTAATTGTTTTGATATTATAAATCTAGATAATAAAATCTAAATCTAAATCTAAATCTAAATCTAAGTAGCATCACTTAAATCTTTTAGTCAAGCTTTTTTCTTTTTTCAAAGAAAATTTAGGACAAAAATAAACTATTCATTCCAAAGCCAGAGCAATGCCATGAGTCTTAACAAAGACTTAATACCTATCAAATTAAAGAGAGCTCCTTATTGTATTAGGATTTACCTAGTCAAGCTCAAATTTTGTTATATTATAATCTCTTCATTGTTGTGTACTTAAAATTTATAAATTTATTATTTCTCAAATCAATTAGTTGTACCTTTGCCATGCAAGAAGATGCGCTATGTTTCAATTAATTACCCTAATGCCAAAAAAATAATAATAAAATAGTTTCTTACCATAATTAAGCGCAATATGTAAATCATTTCAATTGACTGAATAAAGGGGGGCCTAACCACAATTCCAATCACACATGTGCTGATTTGAAAGCTACGCATGAAAATGTAAACTAAGAATAATTGGTCATGAGTTGAAAATTAATTGATGTTCTTGTCATTTTAGGTCAATATCAGTTTAACCAAACAGTAACTATAGTTGGTTGGTTTTTATCAATTTAAATAAAGTATTGAAAAGGCAGGCATAGATATTTCTTCCTGCACTCTGTGTATTATTCTGTGCTTGAGTTGTAATTTTACATTTAAAATAAGAGAAGCAGGGTAACATTTTAAAACTAAGCAGAGATCATAGAGAAACTGTATGCAGCTTGATCAGCTGCAAGAACATATGTGTATTAATTTCATTTTCTATTTACAACTTGCATATATTATAATAATAACTCAGATGAGGCCCCTATGCATTTTTTAGATAAATCAATTAGTGGGAATCCTTTATAAATTATAATAGCAAGGAATTTGGTATTTAAAGTGAGGGAAGAGTCCTTTTCACCAACAGAACCAAAGCCAGCTATCACATAGATTTTAATATTTATTTGGTTAAAGGAAAAGACCCATTTGATCTTCTTTTTTCCATCTCTAGCCATTTGGAAAGTTCCTTACATATCCAAAATCTACAATTTCTCCTCACACTTAGGTTTGGCCAACACTAAATTGACTATTAATATATAGATATTGGTGGCTCCAGCTGCATTTTCGCATTTAAGAAATATTCATGCAGTAGTGCCATTCAGACATGGTCTAACAAAGTGTTCACTATAGTTATCCAAAAAAAGAAAAAAAAAAAAAAAAAAAAAAGGTAATAAGAAGTATAATATAATTAAGTTGAAAGTAAGTAAAAAAGATGGAGCCTACAGCTAGAAGCCAATGTCTAGCTTATTAGATGAGAATTGAATGGTATCTTCATACTTTATACTAGTTGTTTTCTCAAAAATTGAAGACAATAAAGGCCAAGCAATGGGTACTTACAAGTTTCAAAACACTATAAAGGGGGATGGGACCAAGCTACAAGGCTCCACAGCTCAGCCTCCATCAATACCACACACAGATTATGACCTTTTTAGAGGCAATAATGATACTATCACTTGAATTAGGTCATACTTCTATATGAGTTAACTCTTCTGTCTTACTCTTAATTATATTGTTTATTCCACTTTTTTTTATTTATGAAAAATTATTCAATAATATATTTTTAACAATTTAATTTTACTTACATAATTAAATTATAATTTTTTACTAATCAAAAATAAATGTGATATAAAATGAGACAAAATAGTGAGACATAACAGGAAAGAATACAAGAAGGCAAGCAAGTGCCTTGATTTCCTCTCCTCCCCCTTCTTCAAAATCTTTTGAACTTTTATGTGAAATAATTAGAAATTCTCCTCATAAGAAAAAGACTACATGAATGCATGGGGTTGATTCAGCTAAAAATAATCAAATTCTTCGTTTGTAAAGCTTTAAATCCAACAACAAGCCATTCCTAGTTGATAGCCAATTTATAAGTGTACCATTGTAAATCATTAATATGACATGTAACTGACCTTAAAATGAGGTAACCTCCTTAAATAAAACTTGAAAAAAAAAAAAGAAGAAGTCTCCATTGAACGTACGGTAGTTGCATTGTCGTGGCTATATAATTGTACTTTGATAGTTTTTGATAAAATGCCTCACATAATTAACCTAGTGATACAGATGCATGGATCATCCCATTTAAGGCGTAGCATAAGAGACTTTTCACCTTACAAAGATATATTCCCATTTGTCTGTTTTTGAGTTATAATGGCAGTGTCCTAATTGTTTGTTTTCCGAAAAATCAAAGACACTTGAAATAGTTTTGTTCACCGCCACCTTTTACATGTAATGGCCCCTCAACTGAATTGATATATACTGACCTGCCTAACGAAATGACAAATGACAATATAAGTGCTTAATTGGCGTGCACTCCATCCATCCATCCATCAACTTATGATTCTTATTCATATATATATATATATATATATATATATCTCTTTCCCCACAAACTTCGCAGCATTATTCTCTAAACCTTGTTTCACATAACATCCAAAAACCAATTTAAACAATATATCATAGTAACTTGTTATGATTGAGGAGACTTGCATTCTAGGGTTCATATTGTAAACTTATATGTAAGAGATCATACTTGACATGACATCACTTCAAACCTAAAATCTTAAAGATATTAAGTTAATAAGTCTTTACCATTTGTATATATTTTTTATTCTTCTTATGTGAGACTTTTACTTTATTCAGATTAACACTTACGTATCTATAATAACACACACCTAAACATGGTATGAACAAAGATGTAGATCTATCAGAATATTCCATTTTGGTGAGGTTTGCACGCCGCCATGGCAAGAACCGTTCTGTTTGGTAGAGATTAGAAAATATGTTCCATGCACTTCCAACAGCCTTCATTGACAGATAAAGTGTCAAAATGTTAGGTTTTCGTTTAGGTTACGGTACTCCTTACTTACCCACAATTCCGTTAAGAATAATGGCATCATTGACAGATGTAATAAGACCCTTTAATGTTTTTTAACTAGTTTACATAATATGTGTATTGAATCAAACACCTGGTGGGCGCGGCGCTATGCTATGCTCCAGAAATAAAGCATCGGTATTATAAAAATTGAACCAAATCCAACATCCAGAGCTAAGATAACTGCTTCCTGTTAGCTAAGGCGAAGACAAGTTAATGCTTTAATTATAAGTCTTATCATATAATTTCCAGCAATATCATAAGGCCACCCAACTCCAAATGATGAAATAATCATGCTGAGTTTGTGGCCATAAAATAAATAAATCTTCGTTCATTTGAAGATTCATTGAAAGTAGAAGGAAAAAGAAAACAAGGGGTTTTCTTGAGGATGGAAATGGAAGCAGTTAAGAGTAGTGTCTAGTGGCATGATGGGGGAGCATGTGCAATTGGATTACAAGACATGGCGAGAACAGTTGAGAGTGGGACACCGACACATATGCATTCATCCATTTTCTCTAAGAACAACAATTTGTGTGGGTCCTCTCTCTCCTCTTGTACATGTTTCATTTTAACCTTAAGTAATTTGTATTGGGATAGATCGATGGATGCAACTTGTTTTGCAACCTTTGTATTGAGTGGTTGGGGGACTTTTAGTCCTCATTCTTATGCTGGGTTTGGTTTGCACGTGGGAAATGACGAAAGCATGAGATAAAGTGAGACTACTACAAGAAGGAACCTCTACGTCTAACTAATTCTGTCTTAAATTTCAAAGCAAAATGAAGCCAAAGTGGATTTCTATTCGCATACCCATTCTAAAGTTAGATATTATATAACTCTTAGCCACACATAAAGTGATAATTACAATCTGTCTATCGAGGAAAAATTATTTGCAATGATATTTAAATTGAACTTTATAAATTAAGTAATTTGATTCTTATTGGTTGAACCAACTCTATTATTATAATCTTATTTTGCTTCCTTTACACCTTCTTTTTCCCTTTAATTTAATACATGAATTAAGGAATAGAGTAAAAAAATTAGGCTGACCAAACATAATAAGAAGTGTGTATACGCAAATAACAGAGGAGATTTGTGTAATTACCTTATTACTTTAGCTGTAAGTAGTGTTCATGAGGAGAAGAAAAGGAAGCATGGAGAAGCAAAGGGGATATTGTTGAATATGAGGATAGAATTGATTGATCAGTCAAAATTATACCAAACCAATGAACTGTTGAACACACTTATTTCCTATTAATCATTTTTCTTTTTCTTTTTTTAACTTATGAGATTATATATAAGTTTCTTCTTTTTTCTATCGATTTATTGGGCATTTCAGGTTAGGAATCCTTCGGGTTGGATCCTCAATCTGGGCCCAACAAAATCAGTTTAACTTTCATATGGATCAAAATTTGACCCAAAAACGTACCCCATCTTAGCCCATTAGTAAAACGGACTCAAAGTAAGCCCATAATCAAACTAGGCCCATGAGTTACGAGCCCAATGTAAACGACGAAGGATGGATTGTCGTAGCTGGAGTCAGTGGCAAGAGAGAACTCAGTTGTTCAGCTGCCTGAAATTTTCAGCAGAAACTTGTTCCAGAGTTGTGGCTTGATTTGGAGAGAACCATGGCCTCGTCCTCAACGGCATCGTCTTCAGCTTCTGGTATGACGGAGCGAAGAGGAATACCTGGAGCTCAGTTTGTTGAAGATGTTCAGACCTATCTCACACAGTCAGGTTTCGATGTCAACTCCGCCCTAGCATTCCTCCAAGAAAGGTCCTCGCTTTTACTTACCCTGTTCTTCTTCATAGCCCGAAATTACATTCTATGGTCTCTTTTCTTCGTTTTGGAATCTGGGTCTTTCATTCGTGTGTTGACCTCATACTTACTCGACCAGTGAAAACTATTCCCAAACTCGATTCCTGTGTTGACCTCATACTTACTCGATTATATGTGTTTGCATTGCCTTTAATATCAAGTGTGAACTTTACTTTAATGGCTTAAAACCCTTTGGGTTTTAGGATCTGTTTGCTTTAATGTGCTGTATGCAACAAGATCCCTCAAATAACACTTTTTGTTGGTTTTGATATTGGGTCAATCCACCAAGGCTCTTTGGGTGTAAATTCTAGGGCCGTACTAACTGAATCCTATGGTGGAGTAACACGGAATATATGGTATTGAAATTTAGAAACAGGATCATGAATGATATAATATAGTCCATGTTGATATTCCTTTTTAGCTTTTACTACCTCCGCTATATAACATTTTTATAGCCTACTCGTAATTAAGATTTCTTTTTTATTCATATTATTGTTGTGTCTGTACGGTTGCATAAATAACTCAGGTTGTTTCCAATGTGATTCTCTTCTCAAATTTTGATGTTCATGTACTTCAATTCTGGTTCGTTGGAGTCTCCAAGTGTTCACTTCTCACAATCAAATCCTCTCTAGTTTCTGTTCTTATAAGTTTTAAGATGATATTTAAAATGGGTTGATAAGTTGCTATACCTTGATCGGATGCTTGAGAACTGAAATAACTTATTTCCAATGTATATTATGTGTTCAGAAGGGTATCACTATTATTTTATGACCGATAACTTATTTCTGGCAGACTTCAGCAATACAAGTTGGTTGAGATGAAACTTCTTGCTCAGCAAAGGGATCTTCAGGTGTTGTTACCTTACACGTTCCTATTATATACCTTGCTTTATATGCAAAAGACTTATTGACCTACAAATACCCTTCTAAGTTTATATACCTTGTCTTATTGTCACATTTGGCTGTTATATGAACAAGCTTCAATTCATCTTCTTAATTTTAACTAGAGGTTTTGGTTCTGCTGGACTGGATCACACAGTAACATTTTTGCTGTGACATGTCGTAGTTGTGAATCTTGTGATCAATAACCATTTAAAACTTGTGCCGGATTGAAAATTTTCATTTTTCCAAAACAGTATATGCTGTAGGAAAACCTAGACAGTTGGGCTTCCAGCTAAGATGGGTTATGATGTATTTACATCTACCTGAGAATTTGGACTCCATAATTATATAATTTTTTATACTTCAAGGTGATTTACATTGCTATTTACTTCATGCTTTCAAGATAAAAATATAAGTCTGTTGGATCCTTTGGTAAATGCTAATTCTGAAAAAACTAGGCAGGTGAACCTATATTGCGAGTTCATAACTTAGGCAGTTGATCTGTGCGCTATTCAGGTCAAATATGACCATTTTAAATTGATTTACCTCAATTAGATACTAATTTCTTGTTAGCTTTTTTCTTTCTGTGTACACCCTGAACATCTTTTAATAATTAATGATGCCTATCTATTTATGGTTGTGCTCAGGCAAAAATTCCAGATATTGAGAAGTGCTTGGACATTGTTGCTTCATTGCAAGCTAAGAAGGGTACTGGTGAGGTTCGTTTACAGCTTATTTTTTATTTTTTTATTTTTTTTTGGGTGCTGGGTAGCTACATGTATCCTTGTTTTGGTAAAAGAAACTTTAACTTTTATACATGAAAGAAAAGTGAGTTAAATGTTAATGGTCAAAATGGATGTTATCAGATGGAACTCTGTTTTCCTGATTATGTTGATTCACATTAAGTTGTCCACTTACCCTGCAAATTATGCAGCGAGTTCCTTACTCTTGAGAGCTCATAACTGATGCATGATTCCTCAGGCCCTTTTTGTTAATTCGCATATATTTAAATTTTTATGTATTCAACCGGATGGTTTATATTTCCTTTTTACCTTGACACAGGCACTAATTGCTGATTTTGAAGTCTCAGAAAGCATATATTCACAAGCACGCATAGAGGAAACTGACTCTGTGTGTCTATGGTTGGGAGCAAACGTCATGCTGGAATATTCATGCGATGAGGTCCTTGACTGCTGACATTTAGATGTTACTACTGTCTAGTCTTTTTTCCCCCCTTCTTTTCTCTATTAAGTGGAAGAACTTCAGTCTGATTAACTTTCTGGTGCAGGCTAATGCTCTTCTAAAGAAGAACTTGGATAATGCTAAAGCCAGTTTGGAAGTTCTTATTGCTGATCTACAGTTCTTGAGAGATCAGGTGACAATAACTCAGGTAAGATGATTATTAACATGTCCTTTATATCTCTTGGTGTGTCTGTCACCACACACAGAGGCCCAAGAAAAGATAAAATAATCAAACCTTGATTGCCTGGCCAACTGACTCTAGCCCGTTACTAGTTTTAGAGCATGTTTGGCAGTAAGATGGAAATGAGAAAGTAGAAAGTGAAGAAGGGAGTGAATTTGAGAGGGTCAGAGATTTTGAGTTTTCCTTGTTTCTGCTTAATAGAGAGTTGGAAATGGGATATGATAGAAAATTTTGTAGTTTGAACATTTGATTTGCACTTTCGGGATGGAGGGTTTAACAATGGATTAAATGCAAATGGTGGTTTTCCCATGTTCATTCCTTTCTCTTTACTCTCTCACATGGCAAGTACATAATCATTTTTACAACTATTTTTAACTCTCACTTTGACTTCTCCCATTTTCAAGCACACACATAAAGATGCAGTTTGGGGTGTGTAACACCCTTGTATGTACATGTACTAGAAATTAATACCTAAACTCGTAGAGTTATTGGCAAATTAGTTGCAGTTTATGATTGTCTATCTAAATTTGATCAGGTTACAATGGCTCGAGTGTATAACTGGGATGTTCATCAAAGGAGAATGCGACAAGCTACTGCTTCTACTGCTCAAGATTAACAGAAAATTTAGTAAAACCATACTAGAGTTTGTTAAAGATAGGACCACTATTTTTTTCATGGTTTATTATTGGACTCTGTAACATTTGTAATATACCATGTTTATGTTGATGGTCATGTTTTGTTTGGTGTGGTTACGGATATCATCATACTACAGTTGCAAACAAGTCTATATTTTTTTTTATTATAAAGCTTATGCTGATATTATTCATCTGTCTTAGCAAATGTTTTAAATTCAAATTATAGAACAGAGCAGTAATCAGGGGCCAAAGAAGCTTCAATTTGTGAAGAAAATCTGTCAGCAAAACTACGCAAAACGAAGAGACAAGACATCAGAATCAGTTGCCCTCCAATGATGTTAGCTTCATCACAGCCTTTTCTAAAAGGTTGTAGATCATCACTATTGTTAGTTTCTTTCTAACCAGCAAACTAAGTCAAAGTTTCTGCTTATAGTCCATGCTACCTTCTTGTCTTTTTTCTTTTCCCGGCTGCAGAGAGTCCATCACATCCATTAAGGCCAAGGAATGATCTTACCATGCCATGGATTAGTTTACATGACTGAGAAGTGGAAACTAAAATCTTACAAAGGGCTTGTTTTAGATTGGTAGTGGGAAATGAAATACATCATGATGGTCAAAACTTGTAGGTGTAGCTGAACGTATTAGAAGGGACCCATGCCCATTTAATGCCTAAAAAGTGGTTATGGTCCCAATCCTCAACGCTATCTTATCCTTAGCATGTGGTTTGACACCCTTCGACTTGAAGTTAGACTATTATATTTGAACCCCTTATTATATATTAATACAATAATGTTCTTAAAAAAATATAAACTAAGCTGCTTCATTTTCATTATACTCATTTTTTTGCTCAATACAATTGTATCGTCACCCTCTTTGTGCAAAAACAGTAATCAAAGTTGTTTTAGCAAATTAGAAGATCTTTTGGTTCAAGTTACTTTCAATGACCCAAAGCCTTGCTTTCACAATATCAGCTTACAATCGTCCAAGTCTTACAGAAAATAATTTTTAAAAAAAAAAAAAATTGCCAAATTGGGTATGGATGAGTTTGCTGAAAATGAAGTTTACTTTGGACCATCAATTTTAATTTCTTTTAATAGAAATAGTGAAAACCTTTCACTCATAAATATCCTTCAATTATTAGAGGATGATAAGAAAGGAACCTACCACATGAGAGGCAATCAAAATTCTACCTATCCATCTGCCTTTCTTCATAATTTTGTCACTTTCATTTCCATGGTTGAAAATGATTGAAGTGCAGAATCTGACAAATAAAACTCAAATTTAATTAGCAAAAAATAAATAAAGAAATTGTGTCCTCATATATATATATATATATATATTGGTATACTCTAGTTCATATATATACTACTATACATAATATCAATATCAGTCTAGAATTTGTAGCCTAATCCATACCCAGGTGGATGTTGCAAATAACTCTAGATGATGCTTATGGTGTAAGACAAGAAATCCACGTATATATATATATATATATATATATATATATATATATATATATATATCTTGCAATAATTGGGGTACGAATTGACATAATATTCATTTTAATCTCAAAAGGAAATTGTTCGAATCTTTCTCATGTTATAATCAACGTTAATGTTGGGCAACTTCTTTGAATGCCCATAAGAAAGATGTATCCAAAATCAATTTATACGCAATGATATTTGAGGTATAAAGTAACCTCACACATACGAGCTGACGTTGTTTATTCTTAATGTTTTGGAGAATCTATGAGATGTCACGAAATAACATATGTTATTTCCCTTTAGCTAGCTCAAGTGCAAAAATAATTTCGTAGCTAGGGATAATTTGATTAGAAATCTCATACCACTTGAAATATCTATATATAACCATTCTCTAGATTATTTTGGTACTTGAAAGAAGGTTAAATATACTACTAAAGTATTAGCTTAATAAATGTAGACTGAGTTTTAAAATTAATTAATAGCATGGATTGGCCACAACTGCAAAAGAGAGGAAATCAAATCACTGATTTTTTTAGGATCACGCAAGCCAATGCTGATTTGTCTTCATTACACCCCCAATTAAATTCCCTGTCCTTTAATTAATTTAAACATGTTAAATAGAATATTAGTAAAAATAGTATGAGATTAATTAAATGATTAGTACTCCACTTACCTACATTAGAAAAAAATTCACTTTAATTTCCATGTGTGTCCCAACATCTCAAATCAAATACTAAGAAAATTATGTTTAGAGGGCAAGAAAGAGAAAGATTGATGTGCAGACTCTGCAAGGTAATAATTAATAGTAGTAATTTGATCAGAGACGCCGCAATCACCGGTCGCGTGTTCTTGTTCCTAAAAATTCGAGAAGGCTGAGTCAACGCGGTGCCTGTAGTGTTGACTTTGAATCCAAAATTATTCTGCAACTTTTCATAAAGATTCCTCCCTGTTTTTGTTTTTTGCTTCTTCTGTCTCAAAACTAGTGTAGTTTTAGAGCGTGACATAACATAAGAAGTCTAAAAATGAACGCAGTGTCGCATTAGTAAAATCTAAGAGTTTGAGGTTTTGAGATAAATGGTGATGTGTCAAACTCATACATTTTTATATATGTTGCTGCTGTAAAACAATGACTAATTAATAATTTCTAATAGTTCCTATGTTAAATCCAATCGAATTATATATTGTTCTTTTCACCGTTGCTTTGGTCAAGAGTTGCTGGACTGACTATCAAGATATACTGACCATTGTGATCACATAAAGAGAGAGAGGGAGCTAAAAACAAACAATTAAATCATAGGGAATAATAATTAACTTATTACAATATATTCTGGATGGGAATATAAGTGATCAATTATTCTATTGCATGATCATATATAAACTAAAAAAATTGACTTTACAATTACCATTAATTAGGAAAATGGATTACCCGTAGTCGACTGCACCTTGCAGTTAATTACGGGTCATCTGATATACCTATTATTGCAATTGATTGTGCAATAGTAAGTAGATCAAATGCCCGCAATTGACTACACGGTGCAATCGACTGCGGGTAATCCGGGTCCCATTAATTAGTGGATGATGTCAATCGTTAATCTGGAATGAAAATTGATCACATTTATTAAGTATCTAAAACATGACTTTATTGATAAAAACAGAAATTGGGTTTGGTTAACATCTTTAAAAATGACTCATAAAAGTTTATTCGTATCACAGATTTAATAAATGATGCTTTTCGCATTTGCTTGCTAGATATAACTCAAAGAAGAACATATGTTATTCAATGAATTGCTAAGTTGATAAAGTTTTTTAAAATATATAAAATATTCCTTAATTAATGACTTTAGACCTAGTTACATGAACCTTGGATGAGAGAGGGATTCTTAAACCTAAACCATCCAATATTGGCATGCATGTTAATTAACAAAACAAATTAATTAATTAAAGGAACTAATCAATTAATATACAGATAATTAACTGATATGGTCGGTTATAGATTGACTAAAGAATTAAGGTAGTTTCAATTGGAAGATGGCAGTTGGAAGTTGTAATTATATTTGGAGGCTGTACAAAGAATTTCACAAAGCAGTTTTGATGCACAGACAGTGCCTATTTGATACTTTCTTTTCAAGAAATAATGTAGAACTTATGGAGAATATTCTTAATCTTTCGGTTTCAATAGTTTATTGGCCGGTCAATACTGGTTAAAAGAGACAAAGCTATTAGATGCCAAGTTTTGAACTCCATTCGGAAAGAAGATAAGAATCAAAATTATCAAATTCAATTGGGTTTAGTTATAGGATGAATTAAAGAAGACCGAATCAATTAATTATAATTAATTAAGTTAAAAAATGTATTTAGAATCTTAATGTTTAATTTAATTATGCCTTATGATAAGCTCATAAAAAAAATTATGCCTTATAAGAAGAAAATTAATGATAATATATGCATCACGCGTCACACCTTGAAGTTTCTGTGTACTCTATCTTCTTTTACCTTTTATTGGTCTTCACTCCACCATAACTTCTTGAAACATTTCATCAACTAATACTATGCAACTTCCTAAATTGTTAAAGTCACGAAGTCAACAATCAAAAGTGAAGATGGCATATTGCAAAATTAAATCATTACAATCATATTTTTTCATCATTTTACTTTGTATAATGATTTTTTTTAAAAAAAAAAAAAATTCGCACCATCCATAAATCACATCAATCAAGAATTTTAGGAGGAGTTTTTTCTGAGACAATTTAGATCCTCATGGCTTGAAATGCCGTTTAAGCATTCCTTTATAGGATCCGAATTCCTTTTTTATTGATGTTAGGGTTTCTGTTTTCTGCTTGTATTCTTAGTATATATATGGTAAATGTGGTTGAGCTCTCTCCCATATCAAATCTTAAATGGATTCGTTTATGTTTGAAATTGCACTTCGAACATGAGTATCTTGTTTACATCAAGACCGTTTATGAGCCTGAATCATGTCAAGATAAGAGATGTAATACAAATAATTAGATTGATAAATGGCCCTGAAACAAACATTAATTGGCTTGGGTGATTTTTCATAGTATTTGGTTATCTCTCTCTCTCTTGACATTGATTTCAGGAGCAGCGAGAGAAACTCTTATAAGCAAGATGAGAGTTTGAAATCGAAGAATGATTGATCCACATGACAAGCAACGTGGAGCGCAGAAGCATTGGATGGGCTCCCCCACATGAATTATTAATGAAGCTAACCATAACCAAGTTGGCCCCCAAGCCTCTTGTGTTTTTTTGTGTGTCGTCGAACCAACAAATATTCAGAGGCTTGACTTTTGACGAATGCTTTGAAAGAGTGTGAAGTGTGCATTGTGTGGATATATAGAGTAATATATAAGACAAAGAGTTTTCCTTTGCTTCCCTTTCTCTTTCTCCCTTGTATGGCGCACAAATAACGGTCAATTCTTTTCTTCATCATTATCTAAGTCGGTGGCTCCCAAGTGGTTGAGATTGCATGCATGCCACCACCTGCAGACCACGCGCCGCCGTAACTCGTTGTGCTAACTCACTTTTCCTCCACCTGCGCACAATCCCCTTCATTCAGACTCTGATATTAGAGCTACGTGTATAAGTATCTTGTTGACTTCCACGACATAGAGTTATGTGTGACACGTGAAGTGCATGTGCAAGGAATATATAGGGAGACCTACCAATATGATATGATATTGAATCTTTGGTAATATCTTCTACTACTACATCTGGTCATTTGTCTAACTCGTCCCCACCTTTCCAAACTTATTACTAAGTGACTAGAGTTTTTTTTATTATATACTTTATAAATAACTCATGAATTGTCACGTTAACAAGGACACTACAGTCAACTATAAGTCATTAATATAATCGTAGCAATATAGATATGGAAACCATGATATATGATTCTCCCAACAAGTTACCGAGCATATTCATATTTATATCTATTTTAACAATTAAAAAAAGTCACTGTTATGATAAAAATATTGAAAACTTCAATGGAAGGAGCCAGAAAAAGAGAAGAAAATTCAACAAGAGGAAGAAAAATACAAACAAATAGAGACAAAATGAAAGAGGCAAAGCAAAGGAGCAAGGTTGGATAACATATAGTATCAAAAAGAAAGATAATAAAGAGAGAGCGTGTGTTAGAAGCAATCATAGAATATACCAAAACCGCGTAAAGTGCATTTGCCTTCAAGTTCTGGTTTATCAAAAGCCAGCCGTTCGATGTGAAACGTAGGTGGGCCTGACTCGCCAGGATGTCCCCACGTGCAATACCAACACTGGCCGCAGCTGTGTCTCATCGGCTCTGGTTCTAGCCGTGCACGGTGATGTCGGCCCCACGAAAAGGTCATAATAATTCATCTAAGAACTTTTCTTTAATTTCCATTAATTATACCTGGTTTATTATCCTAAGCTGCCCTGGTTAAACAGTGGGTGTTTTTGTCTTTTCGAAATATATAAGATAATAATAAGAATTTTTCTTTAAATGATATTTATCCTCTCAGGACTCAGAAGTTGTCCAAGTTGATATAATGATTTAGATATGAATTAAGGGACCCAAAAATATTTAAGAGTATGATAGAGGTCCCACTTTAATTATTAAAAAACTACATATAAAAATCTAATTATTAAAAATTTTACATATAAAGTTTAAAAAAAATTGAGGGAAGGCGTCAAGGCGACAGGAGGATCATTGTCATTCCACTTATAACTGGATGATTTATCTTATATTTATACATAGTATGTGATTTTAATTTGATTTTAAATTTAACTGATTTCATAAAAAAGATTTATTAATTATTTTTATAAAATTCAAAATGTGTACACATATTCTTGAGTAAATTCGTGACGTGTCGCAAATGTCAGCAACGGCAAAAGCACATCGAACCAGAAAGTCGGGCATGGTTTGCACGTGCCGAAGCTTCTTAGAGGTGGTCGTAAAGTAAAGAGTCCCAACTCCCAGTCACAAACGTTGTTGTTGGGTTTTTTCCCATCTTTTACTTTTTCGTTTGAGTACATTAAATGAAAATTACTTTTTCTCCGAGTTGTCTCCTGTTCCAATTTTAACCCTGACGGTTGATTATCTGCATGTGAAAGCATAGTTACCAAAATGTCTTTTAATTTATATGCTAATTTTTGGACCCGATTACCTGCAATCGACTGCACTGTATAGTGACTGCGGGTAATTTGTTTTTCTAATTTCTCTACTTTTGCTCCGCCGTTAGTTAATCATATAAAAATGTTCCAATTAATTAAATATGTAGCTATATTTTAGGCTTTAGCCAGCCTCGTATTAGAGTAAGAAATGATGCTAAAATAGGAAAGGACATGCTTGAAGATTTGATTTTGAATTCTTATGCTCTTACGCTAAATCATGACAACCAGGATTCTTTAGTGTGTGATCATGTCAAAAATTGTATAAATCTTGTGCTAAATATTGAAATATGAATGTTTAAAGTGGATTCCTTTTGAAAATTCAACATGAGAAATAGGGCAATTTGTGTCATGATGCCTAATTATATATAACTTGGGTTTATTTTATTCAAAGATTCTTATTTTATTTTTATTTCACACAAATATTTAAGGCAAAAGAATGTTATTACATTATAAGATTAAAGTATGTTACGTGACTCAATGAAAATATTTAAAGATACTTACACATTTCACACTATGATATTAAAAAGGGACCGCTCATGGTAGAATTTGAATTTAAGTTTTTCAAGTAAAGTAATTTAATATTTACCAATGAATAAGCTAATTACAGTTATTATAATCCTAATTATAAAACCTTTCTGATCATATATTAACTTTCAATTTTTTGATATTATTGATAAAAAATAAAAACAAATTATTTCTTCGCTACCTTTAAATTTTGAGAACAACATGAATAATACTAATATGATAAAATGAATTTGTTTGGTAACTAACGTAAAAGAGATAGCACAAATGTGTGTTATAAGATGGTTCAATTATAAGCAAACTAGATATGAAGGAGGGAGTTTTTTTTTTATAAAAAAAGAAGAAGTGAAAATCTATTAATGAGATATAAAGGAAGAATGGTACAAGAGTTAACTAGCAAAAGCCAAATCCTATAACATGTAAAAAGAAAATGAATGCTCAACATTCCTCCAAAATATTGTACTACAAGTTGTGCAATTCCGTATACCATCTTCATTTGTCTTGTCCAAATTGTGCCACATTAAATAATTCTATATAAACACACCCTCAAGATTGTAAACTTTTTTTAAAAAAGTATTATATATCATCTTATATTATATTTAATATTGATTAATTTATATTCAAATTAAATAAGATCATAAAAGAATGAAATTTTTTTTTAGTTATATATAAATTAATTTTTTAAAAAGATAAATAACAAGTAACAATAAAGTTTTGATACGTATGTAACATTCTAATATAATCTCTAACTTTCAAATTATAACTTTCACAAGGTTACGCCTCATGATGATGAAGTGGATGGAGTTTTCAATGAGCATATGTTGAATTGAATATTCCATGCTACTTAAAATCTTATTACAATACATAGTATGTTATGATATATTTCAAATGAGATGTATTATTAAGGAAAAAATAAATAAAGTGAAACTCTTCAAATTGTTGTTCATTAAAGTAAAAACTTAGCGATATATCCACACGTGTGTGTGATATATGTATATTATTGTTATAAAAGAAAAAAAAAAAAGAAGAAAATAAAAATTTAATATCAGCTGTTTATGCTATTGCTATATTAATAGTAAGTTTTAATTAATTATTTGATTTAAATAATTAATAATGATATGTTAATTAAAAAAAATAAAAAGGGTGATTTGGGGTCGAAAGTTGAAAAGAAGTGCCGCGAAAAAGGAAAATAAAAACAGAGAAAGAGAGAGACGCACGAGCCATCGCCAAGGCGAAGCTTTTTAGAAACCACGTGTACACCCTGAAAAGGCTCCGTTCACATACAACCGGTTACCAGTCAAAATTACGCGTAGAGACGCACTGGGCCCCCTACTGCGGTCCTCTTCCTCCTCGCAATAAATGCCATGCCATCACCGTCCCGTTGCCGCGGTCCGTACGCTTGGCAACCGACAGGTGCCGGTGTCATTCCCACGGTGGGAAACCTCTTCAAGCCAAGCTGTTGTCCAAATTCCCAACCCAAAGTCCTTTCACACACTCAAACCCCAAACTGTCCTTTTCTCTCTATCTGCTTTGTAATAAAAATTAAAATGAAAATTGGGCAAAGCACACTTTTTAGAGTTTTGAGAAGAAAAGCTGAAAAAAAAAAAAAAAAATGAGGAATATGTGCTAGCAATATAGCATTTAAGTAGCTTTTCTTTTCTTTTGGCGAGTGATCGATATATAGGAATTGAGACAGTGAATAAAAATCCAATGGAGAAGAGAGAAGCAGAGAACAATTCCACCATTGAGATTGAGAATTCCATTTCCATGGCGACAACATTCTCCGACGAGATTCCGAGCACTAGCAGTTACCCTTTTACGAGCATCTTTGACATGTCATGTGATCAACCGGAAAAGCCTTCTTCTTTTGGCTTCACGGACTTGCTAGCTATCCAAGATTATACCCCTTCTTCATTCGATTGGCTTCCGGTCACCGCCACCATCACCACGACCTCTTCCATGCCAACCCACCACCCTCTTCCCTCGCCAGCGAGCTCCAATGTCCCCAACACCTCCGAGGTTTTGAACACTCCCACGTCCCCGAATACTAATTCTTCGATTTCCTCTTTGTCCAATGAATTGACAACCGCGACCAACATGGATGAGCAACAGAGTAATAATGATAAATCACCAGGAAACGAAGAAGACGAAGATGGAGATGGAGACAGAGGAGATGACCCAGATCATGACAAGACTAAGAAACAGTAAGCTTTGTTGTTGTTACTATTTTTTCCTATTAATTTCTTTTTTGTGGGTTTTCAGAAGAAATGAAAATAAGATAAAGTCAGTTACAGTTGAAGACAGAGAGTGAAATTTGAGGAAAATTGATAAAGAGGTGGTTTCATCAGTTTGTGCTTGCTGAGAAATCTGCGATGTTAATGTTATTGTCATTTTCTCTGGTTTTTCTGTTTTCAAAAGTGAAAAAGCATTAATCCATTAAACGGTGGCGTTTTATAGGCTGAAACCCAAAAAGAAGAACCAGAAAAAGCAAAGGGAACCGAGATTTGCGTTCATGACAAAAAGTGAAGTTGATCATCTAGACGATGGGTATAGGTGGCGCAAGTACGGCCAAAAAGCTGTGAAGAACAGCCCTTATCCCAGGTATCAAATTTCAATATATTTTCATCCTCTTAATTTCTGCTTGTCGCTACTTTTTTAATTCAATTATTTTGCTGATCTTTTTTTTCTTTTTACTTGCGGGGCACGCAAATGGTCTTGTCCGTTGCTCTGCCACGTAACAGGAGCTATTACCGTTGCACCACAGCGGGATGCGGCGTCAAGAAGAGGGTGGAGCGGTCCTCCGAGGACCCTTGTGTCGTTGTGACAACCTACGAGGGCCAACACAGCCACCCTTCTCCGGCGATGTCTCGGGCAAGCTACGGAGCATTCATGCAGCACGAATCTGCAGCTGGTGGGTTCGGACCCATGGGCGCCAGCGGCGGTGGTGGCGCTCTTGGCTGTCCACACTTTGTTGGAACCCAACAATTGCAAGTAGAATTACAATCGCAGCATCATCAAATTCAGCAGCAAGCGGCTTTGTTATATAGCGCGACCCCAGCTTTGACAAATTATATGAATATGAATTCTTCGAGTTTTACGAGCTTTCTTCAAGACAACCAAGGATTTGGACCATCTTCTGTGTCGGCGGCTCAAGCTTTGTTGAGGGACAATGGGCTTCTTCAAGACATCGTGCCATCGCAAATTGGAAAGGAGGAGAAGGAGGATCATGATGACTAGGTAAATTAACTAAGGAGGAATATTAATAAATGAATATTGTGTATTAATTTGTTGCTTTAGCTACATATGATCATCTGTGCTCTGACTGTTGGTATTTACGACGTAGTTTTGTGTTTTAGAGTTTACTAGGGATCGTAGAGACAACCTACAGCTTACAGCTCTGCTATAGCTGGGTAGCTTTGAGTTCGTATGAAAACCATTGGGAGGTTCACTATAAAATGACTGGTCTTATCTCATTGAGGAGGGCCTTAGATTCTTATTTTGTTATTAAATTTAAATATTTTTTAATTTCTTCTTTTGGTTATTCTTTGTATCTAGAGATTTATTCACTGTGAGCCATTATATGATCTTCTGTTTATATATATATGTAATCAATTCGTTGTTTTAATTTCTTCTCCTTCGCTAATTATATGAATCACTGGAGGGGGTGAGACAATGAGAATATTTAGGGTTAGGGTTTCCCATTCTGAAGGGTGAAATCTTGTCTGTCTTTTTGCCACTGAGATCGTCATGGCATACACTTTATAGGGAAAGAGAGAAGCCATAGCTTTATGATTGTAATTACTTGATCCCATAATTAATTCGTTGTGTTGTGGAAGTTAGGGTTGAGGTACCCTCAAAGATAATGGGAGGAGCGTTGTGTACATATGAAACTGTAACTTTAAAGTTTATATAGAGCTAGAGATAGGGAGAGGACGGAATTATTCAATAAATTTTATTTTTAATTTTTTTTTTGTTAATAATTTTTTTCACAAATTTTAAATAGACTAAGTGTACGCCAACAAACGTGCAAATTGGATTTTCCATGTATAATTGTCCCATGACTTGACACGATGCATGGGTATGGAAAAGTTATCATCATAATTACTCAAGAAGTACCGTCTACCTTTTCATATGATGGCTGTTCTCATCATCATCTTCCACTATAAGCTACATATAAAGATGGGCTTGAGCCATTAAATCATGTAGTGCATTTACTAAGAAGGAAATAGCTATAGAGCATGGTTCATAATTGGTTCTTGATGGGGAAAGAATGGAACTGAGAGATATACTCTGCTTTTATGGGTTCTCAACATCTCATGCCCTAGTATTGGAGTTGTTACAGTAGCTGAAGCCAATGTCCGTATCACTCCCTTTCTCAGCTGGGAAATTTGCTGTACACTTGAATGCTGCTTCTACTTTTAGCCATACGTGGTGATTGGTGAAGCCAGGCATATGCAAGACCAATCTATTTAGCCAAGCAGCTAGCATTAGATATATATGGAAGGCAATCCAATTCTACCTCTAGTTTTGGCTTTTATCAATTCCCACGTTACAAGGTATACGGACAACTTTAATAGACAATAATATTATTTGTAATATGCATGCAATTTCAGCATACATGCATATATTTCAAGTAAAAAGGGGTGAGACATTTATTTAGGAGCTAGCGTTAAAGGTACATTAATTATTTAAAATTTATGGAGTAATTTATTGGATTAAATAATTTTGTTTGATTCCTTTGTGTGATATATAGGAAATAAGTTATTTAATTGTAAATTTGTAATGAAATTTGTTTATTCTATTATTAAGTACAGTTAGGAATATTTTCATAAAATGTTTTTTTTTTTTTTTTTGGTGTTAGAAAGAAGGTTGATGTGAAAATTTTCCTAGGAAAAAAGAAATAAGTCACAATGTTCTATGAATTAAGCAAAAGTTCAAGAAATCTATTTGATGTAGATTTAAAATAGTAAACACGGGAACAGGCTAAACTATTAAGAATAAGAATCATAGGTTTTTCTGGGTTGAAAGAAAAAGTTGGAACTGACGAAGAAGATGTGGGTTTGAAATTTGTGAGCAAAAGGATAAGGTTTTGTGGAAAGTTATCAGATTTTAAATATTTCTCTCTCTCTCTCTCTCTCGCCCATTCATACTGACTAAGAAAGTTGCCTACACAAGATACCAATATATATATATATAGTTCCTTCTAAAAAATGGATTTAGGGTTCGGTGGAAAGCAAAGCTATGAATTATCACTTCCATGGATATTGCTTCGTAATTGGCATGCAAAGGCTCTAGCTGGTATGAACACAAGCAGAATATGAGAAAAAAAAAAAGGAACAAAAAGGGAAAAGGAAATTAAAGAGAGGAAACCACAGAAATAAATGCAAGAAGGTGAAGCTTTTTCTCATTTTTCCACCATGCTGCTGGCTGCAGCAGGTGAATAATCTCTACTTGAAGTGATCAAGAAAATTTTCTGATATATTCTTTTGAAAAAAACAAATAAATAAAAAGGCTCATGCAGAAAGAAAATGCTATTAATTTGGAGAGTGACTTTTCTGGTATTCCCAAACTTTCCAGCCATCAAACTTTATTGATTTTGTGTTGCATGAAAAAAGCACCCCAACCTCACGAAAGGTCGTATCTTTGTGAAATCTAACTGTGAAAGTGCCAATGCTCAGATCAGATGCTTCAACAGAAACCCAATAAAAAGAAGTGACGGAACGTCTAGTCACTTGTAAAGAACCTAAAATGATTCTTTAGAGCATCTGAATCCATGCTCCAGTAGAAGAAAGGGTTTACACTCATCAACCACTTAAATGCCACCAACAGCACATGCCTTAATAGAATTCACTTTTAATGATTGAATTTAAATGGATGTACACACACACACACACACACATATATATATATATATTGTTAGATGGATATACAAATATAAGTATTGAAAAAATCTAATTAAAATACTAAATAAGTATGTAAGTAAAAAATATCGATTAATCAAATACTTCAAGGTCTTGGGTTGAAAATAATATTTTTTCATATGTTATGAAATGGTTCTCTTTGATTTGCAAAGGCTCCTAAGTGTGTAAGATTAAGGTAGGTAGACAGTCTTATCTTTGAAGTGTGTAAGATTAAGGTAGGTAGACAGTCTTATCTTTGTCAAAGTGTGAGATCAACAGCATAAGATAATATTTGAACATGTGTTTGCTTCGGTAATTTCTATATTCTTTTTTTGCTTAATTTGCAAGTTTAAGAATATGTAGGACAAAGAACATGTTAAATGTGCCGAGTTGTAAACTCAAAATATTAACTTGTTGAGGAAAAACTCTTTGCTTAATTAACATTTCAAGCCGTATTGATCACTTTATGTAATTATCAGTTTCAAGCTAAAAATAGTAAAGAAGTCACTGGCAATAACTTAGGAATTAGACAAAGAAATGTGCACCATAATCAGAGAATCACTTGGATATGACGCTACTAGGCACCTATTTGCTGTTCAATATTATCAAGTCTTATTAATTACAATTTATAGAAGTTCAATCATTGAGTTTGGTTGAAATATCTTAAGTGATTAAGTTAATTACCTGAGGCATTAACTTGTGGGAATGGTAAAATCTTGTGTCAATAAAAGAAGGAAATATCAAAAAAAAAAAAAAAAGAAGATCCAGCTACTAGGTCAAATATGGTGTCATCTACATACTATTTAATTTTGACTAAAATTTTTGTCACCATATAGTTTCTGTTTATATTAACTAAATTTGGTACGTTAAAAATTTTAGGGAAGGGGAGTGAGGAGAGCGATCCATGTGCCAAATGATCCAAGGAGACTCGTTAGAGAATGAGAATACAATGAGACAGCAAATTAATTAATGTAGTAGAAAGTGGGACAGCATATGGGGCTTGGTCTTAAACCCATGCCACTATTCAATATGTTTGATTCTGCAAAAGCTGTCCATGCATTTTCCTAACTTGATGGATATCTGGAATGGAACTCTTCTGTTTATTTTCTCACCTTTGCTTTGGTCTGAACATTTTCCCAAAAGTTGACAAAAATAGTTTAAAATGGGTTTTCTGAATGAAGATTCTTTTTATATGCTCGAATAAGCATTACAAATCATGATAACTCTCTATTTTTACCAGATGATGTAAAGAAGCGTACGGCCTTACATGAAATTTACATGCCACATATGAATAAGAACAAGGAAACTGTTGTTACAGTGCAAGCTTTGAACTTCCATTTAATTTCTGGTTGTAAATTGGGAAAGTGACTCTGGCACAAATTAAGGCTAATGTTATCAATAGAACAGCGATTAATCCAATGCTTTTCTCAGTTCCACTGCTTACTACCCTTTATTTCTATTCCATGAGAAATGGCATTTTGGCATTAGCTCTGTCTCTCTCAGAAAATTATATGAAACCGCATTTTCTTGTACACAAAACTGCTACTTTCTCATAAAATTCAACCCTTCATGGCCCACTGAACTTCGCAAGCAACTCGGTATAAATAGAAGAGAAGCTTTCAGCATGCTTATTCGGATGACCTTAGCATCTTCCCGAAAGACTTTTTAAACCTAAGGATGGCCATGCAGATGCAGTTTAGTATTTTGTCTAGTAATACTGAAGATAACTTCAACTTCGGCATTAGTAAGTAGCAGCAATGGCAATGTCAACCACCTTAGATGAACCATATGTTGCAACGTGAGAATAGCTAGCTGTCCATTAGGGAGTAATATCTACCAAAACACTTGCCCAGAAGCAGAGGCCATCATCTTTTCTTGGGTGGTTAAGGCAGTCATACTCAGAGGACTCAAGAATGGCAGCCTCACCATCACTGCTTAGGTTTCATTTTCATGATTGCTTCATCAATGCAAGACAACACCCCCCCCCCCCCCCTCCTTTCTCCTATCATCTTTTTATGTTAATTTTTTGTTCTAACCCAAGCGCTCTATATTCGTTGACACTCTTGTTTACTAACATTTCATTTGTAGACATTTTGTTTTGCTAACTTGAGCTTTTAGTTCAATTAGATGGAACTATACATGTTTTTTTTTTAAGGTGCACACACAATAGGTAAAGCTCACTGCAACTTTTGCCTCTCGTATGCAACAATTAAAAGCGATTTGAAACAGCCCAGATGCTAATCTAACTTCATAACATCCCTGCAACTGGTGTGATGGCGGGAACAACGTTGCTACTTGCACATATTGTGAAGGGTTGCTTCAATCATATCAGGCTCTTCTCACCAACAATGATCAGACATCCATTTACTTTCTATGAAGATTTTAAGAATTTAATGTTAAAAATGGGAAGCTTAGTAGGACCTTTAAGTTGGAGTAACGGTGAGATTAGAAAGAACTGCGCAACTGTCAATTAAATTTAACCTTTGATATTGGCCAAAACATAAATGACAAAGAACAAAAGGGTATAATTCCTCGTGTCCACCTCTCCCTGTACTATGAGGCGAAATCTTTTCCTTTTTTTTTTTTTTTTAATCATACATAGAGGAAACATAAGAATTTCATCTTATATTTAAGAAAAAACACGCACGCAGATTCAAACCCAAAATTAGTAAGACTAAGAGCTTTAAACTCTCAAAGTATACTACTACACTAATTCTTATTTCTCAAATCTTTTTGTCTTTGAAAGTCAAGAAGTCATTATCATTAAAATTAACGGTTAAGTTAAATAAATATGCAATCATGACAAAATTTATGTTACACTAGTCGTTATGGTTCTGGGTAGGGCACATAATTTAATTGCTATATGTAATGTAATGTAATGTAATGACCCCACCCCCACAGGTTTTAAAGCTTAACTAAGTACGTGACAAGGTTATACCCTCGATAATGAGGGCAAAAACTGATGACTGCAATAGCTGCCAAACCATGTCACTTGCGTTCAAACTGCAGTCCTGCCTTCAAGCATCATTGAGACTAAGCTATTGTGAAGCAGCAGCTTGTCTCTATGTGCCATCTCAAGCTCGGCCCATTATGGCTTAAATTCCTGGAGATACAAAAAAGATAGAAGATCTGTCAGTACTGCAAGTCATAAAAGGTCCGTAATGGAATTATGAAATGCAGTATTATGAAGATATAACCATAATCTAGTTGAAACAGGGCATCTCCCTATAATGATAAAATGAAATTTGATTTGTCTGACTCTCCTAAATTATACTAACGATGTAGTTCTGAAAGCAATTAATATCATTTTCCACTGTTCCCTTTTACTGCTTCACAGTAGGGAGAAGTAGGAAAAATCAAATAGGAAATCACCAACACCCTTCAGATTCAGCACCACTAAGACCTCAACCTACGCTGGCAGAATTATCAAACACCAGAAAATTTGAAATCAAGTGTAAGGACTAGGAGGTCCACAACCTGCTGGCTTGCTTTTCCACATCCACTCCTGGGTAGCATGAACCCCCTGCCAAGGTATTCCAAAAATTAGAGCATGACTAAAAGAAACAGCAGCACAGATGGGAAGAACATGCAGTGAGACTCATACCTGCGGAAAACGTGTAGGATTACCCATAGAATTTGCTGATGCCTGTAAGTGTGTATAACCAACTTCCTGAAAAGCCAAAAAAATTTCCAAAAATACACATAAGAAAGTATTACTACAGACACAGAGACAACGGAAACCTATGATAGACATAGATGACAGCACAACAGCAAAACAATCTTATTTGGGACAGATGTTGGCAAAGAAACAAATGTTACCTGAATACTTTGATGTCCAGCAACTCCATAAGCCTGGTACTAGAATTTCAGAAGGTAAAGTCAGCATCACAATATTTTTACAATTCCCGAAGGCTATCAGAGACTGTCAGAGAGATACTTACAGAATTAGATAAAGGCTGTTGCATCTCTTGCTGATGGGGAACCTGTGCTTGAGTCTGGCCTTGAGGCTGCGCCTGTTGAATTTGTGGAACCTGCTGGGCAGATAATATTGTAGGCTGGGACTGCTGAGCAGATGAGCTTTGCTGTTGCTTTTGTGCTTCATATAATATTAACTCCTGAGGTTTCTCCCACTACAGGTTTGATCAATTAAGACATTAGTTACCGGTAAAGAGATTAAAAATGAAAGATAGAACAGAAACAAAATTCTTACCCTACTTTCACCGGTAAAACTATTATAGTAGTACTTGTAGCCATCAGGAGACATATGCTCTGTCCAATTACATTTTAAATTAGACATATTATGGTTTGTCACAGGTACAGAAGAAGCAGCAGAGGTAGCAGCGGATGAGGAAGAAGGCATTTCCGCAGTTGGTGCAGCTGAAGGAATGCTGGCAACTGCCTGCGGTGCAATTCCAGACCACTGGGACTGCAGGAACAAATAACACCATCACATGAATGTTTTTGTGGAAAAATGCAAGGCAAAAGACATTTCCTCTAGAAGACCAGGAGAAGTAAAAACTAAAAAGTATGCATCCTAACACCACTAGCAGGTATTCAAATGCTTAGAAGGTGAACTGCTACCAACCAATCAGATAAGACATTGAAAACCTCGTAAAAGCTTAGACATCAAGAAACTACAAGAACTTTCCCCCAGAATGTAAGCTAATAAACACACAGCCTTTAACTTAAAATACCTGCTTTGTAATAGCTTCGGCACTCTGCTGTAATGGTAAACCTTGACTTGATGGTTGCATCATCTGTAATTGTTGCTGAAGCTGGGAGAAAGCCTGCTGAGATGAATGAAAACTAGCTTGTAAGTTCTGAGTTTGTTGTGACAGCATCTGAGCTAACTGAGATGATGACTCCTGAAGTGGCTGATGCTGCACCAGTGCAGGAATTTTCTGTTGATTTGGAGATGTCAATGCTGTATTAGATTGCAATCTAGAATCAAGAGTGGTCTGAGGAATCGGAGCAGATGAAGAACTCTGCTGAACTTGAGGCTGAGAAGGTGGAAACTGCCCACTTACGCCAACTACCGGCCATGATGAAGGGGGACCAGCAGGTGAAGGAAGTTGAGCCTGGCCAAGCTGCTTAACTGATGCAAGGGTTGCTGGCGTCTGGGGGTAGGGCATTGCAGTCTGTGAAGGAGGCAAGTCCCGAGGCAATTGAAGAGGTCTCTGCGATGGTGATATTTGTTGGCCAACTGGTGGAATTTGTGCCGCAGACTGGTTGAAACTCTGAAAGCAAATGTTATTCAATCAGCCTCAAGCCAGAAAAAAAGGGAAGAAAATATTCTCCAGCACATACCTTTTGTGACATCGAAGATGACAAAGCCTGTCCTTGAAAAGGACCATCTAAGGGGCCTACGATACCTCTCATTGGACCACCCTACATTTTTCAGGCAACAACGTTATAAACAGCATTTTAGCTGAAAAATATAGAGGAGCAAAAGGAAGAAATAAGCAAATAAATGCATCTAACCAATAACCACACAATGTTTTTACTGAAAACTGATTACTAGCCAAATGCTTCTTTCTTAAATTAGCAGCTCGTAGCACTACATTTAAGTTTCCAATAAGACCATATTTCATTTTTCAATGAACTCCTGTAATTTCTGTCAGAAACTAGAGAATGCATGCTTAATTTTCAGTATAAAGTTCCTTTATTAGTCTCTAACAAAGATGACAATGTTCATGCTCTGATTAGCCAAACTGCCTGGTGGTCTACTAACAATTGGCAACAATAAATCCATAAAATTGGTAGCAAATGCAAAAGTAAAGGAAACAAAGAAACCACAGGAAGCATAACATACCAGAAAACATTGATGGAGGCCATACATATGGACCATTGTATCATTTAAAGATAAAAATACTGGTAATTCTGAATTTTTTTCCCCCCTTTTTGCTAGGTAACCATAGCATTAAAGTACAACTTTGATGCATCATCAGATTTATACTTACTGCGTTCATAGGCAATGCCATGTCACCAGATCTTGGCAGCAACGGAGGCCCCATGCCTTGAAGCCCATTACTAGATGGCAGCCCCATATTTGGTGGACGCATTGGATGCCATGTATTAGGGGGAGGAATACCATCACCCATATGATCAACAAGATTGGATGCTGATCTGCAAACAATGAGTACCAAAAAAAATGCATTGCACTGACTATAAAAGGGGGGCACAAAATAACCACTTAGGAGACAATAAAGAAAGAGAGGGAGGGGGGGGGGGTGTGAAAACATACCTGGGGACTGGTGCTTCAAATCTGGGACCAAATCCAGGACCTCCAAATGCAGGAACCCTGAAACAATCCAAATAACAATTTTGGAAACCTTATTCTGAAAAGTGGACATCTCATAAGCTCAGAAGTGAAACTGTATATGTGAAACCTATATGATCATTTTTAATAAGGTCTTTTGGGCGGTTGGGGATTGTTGCAGGTTCATTTAACCTCAAAACAAAGTCACAAACATCAATGCAACAGTCTAGCCAAGGTATAAAGCAGTGCCCCCCTCCGCCCAGGCCCACACAACCATTCCCCCAAGGTGGCTATAATATCAAATGACAGTAAACACAGTTCTTTTACACCCCAGAAAGGTTAGCCAATTTAAGGCTCCCTTCCGTACCCATTGACCATATATTCCATGTATACAACAGCAAGAGTATTAGTGAAAATCATATCCAGTATAAAATAAGTGAGGGGAAAAAAAAATCTTTTTGGCTGGCTCAAGGAACTAAAAAAACACAGAAATTAAATAAAAATAAAGTACAAAGTGACTTCTTGAGACTGCAAAGTGATGAAGGCAAAGCCAAATTTGAAGGAGTTACTGTCCAACTCAAAGCTTGTTTAACCAGACTTGGATTAAAAAACAACTGAGTCAAATTGTTGAGGTCAGGTAGGTCAATGCTATACACATGTGAAGATGTCCTTGCTCAGATTCTCAATAAGGTCAAGGATTCTTTATAGTCTCTATACCCCTCTTAGGCTGGGCATAGTTCCCCAGTGGGTTGACAGCCACAGAAACCAAATAAAATGAAGCTTGACATCAAATTAAAAGAGAATGTGTTTTTCAATCCGTCAGCATTACTTAAGTATTACTTATATATTTTATACTTAAAAGTCATTAGATGATGCTTCAGACAAAAACCTTGAATCTCCTTGCCGGGGTCTCTTAGGATCAGCAAACCGAACAGTTAACGGTTGATCACAACCCTATGCAGAATATACAAGAAAATAATTAGAAATTTCTATAAGCAGAAGTTTTATTTGGAGAAAATAAGATTTCTTACTCTCATAGTATAAATTCCATTAAGAGCATTTATAGCTGCCAGTGCCATATCTCTGTGGGAGTATTTAACAAAACCACATCCTTCAATCAAAAGGAGAAAAGAGATTATTGAACAAATAAATCTAAAGCCATTAACAGATAGGAAAAGGGGGGAAGAGGGGAAGGAGAAAAGGTATAGCCCAAACAGAAATCAAGAAGATCCCTACAAACACAGGCAGAGGAAAGAGTAAACAGGATATTGCCCAGTGCATCGGTCAGATAATAATTTCCCTGGGAACTGACTAGAAGCCACAAACTTCCGAAACCCCCTCCCATACAACAAAAAGGAACTAATGAGATTTTTCTTTGGGTTAGAGGTAGATGATCTGATTTTGGAACATGCTATTAGCAATCATCTTGTCAGTAAATATTCATAGATTTCCATGAAGGATGTCATAAGGTTAGGGCACAAACCACGGCTTTGCTTCTTTTCATCACGCATAAGATAAACATCTTCAACCCGTCCATATTTTGAGAAAATCTGATGCAAGAAAGGCATCATCTATTAGTTTCATGCACTCAGACTACAAGGAACACTACACATAACATTATACGAAAGAGAAATTAAACATGTCTAGAAAGTTAATGATAAATGGTTAAATAAATTGTTAAGAAATAATAATTCCTTAAGGCCACAGTTCTCATTTTGTGAAACAAAATATAAAATATATTTGTCACACTGAAAAAACTTGAATCCTAGGAGTTGACCAATATCTGCAATTTAAAGTTGAATTAGTGAAAGTAACATACTTCCTCAACTTCATTTACAGTAGCCTGCTTGTTCAGAGAGCCCACAAATAATTTGTACTCCATTGCACCTATCAATTAAATTGATTTAGAGAAATATATATAAAACAAAAGAGTAAATAATGCACTCATAATAATAACAACAAAAGCAACAACACAAGTATAAATGGAGGACATTGTCTCCTATTGCATCCAGCATTTATGACAACCAGCTTCAAAGCATGTTCTATTAATTTGATAGTCATTCCAAGTTTCCAACCAAAAAGCTATTTCTCTGGTGTACTAGAAAAAGCTCATCAAATACAATGAAGTGAAACAAATATAAGGTCATGGCAGTGAAACAGATAACATGAAGAGAGACATTCACATCTATACTCATGAAACCCCAGTTTAACCCTGCTGTTACAAGAACGTATTTGTATGCTCTTCTATAAAACATATGCAAGCCATTCTTCCAACATTTTGTGGGTTTTTATCCCCAGACTTAAACTCAAAAATACAAGAATTGCAACATTGTCTGAAGCAAGACAACTAACAGCATCTAATTAACCAAGGATGTGTATATTATTCATACAATAGTAAGAATTTCCAAAACCATCAGATTTTAAGAAATAAAATGGTACCAAGGCGTTCCCGTTCACCATCAGCATATCTCACTTGGATTGGACCTACTCCCTAGAGAAGTAATATAAAAGAACTTTTGAGAAGATCAGAATACATGAATTACACATGCTACATAGAATCAAAAATACAACAACTCACTCCAGGAAGAGTATGTTGATTGTGCAATGCTCTGATTGCTTGATCAGCTTCTTCGGAGGTAGCATACTTTATGAAACAACAACCTGCACAAACAAGCACTTTACAAAAACTGCAAACTCTCTCACATACAGGTTTATAACATAAACTTTCCATCAAATCAGATCTTCATATCCACAAACAAGATAAATCCATATATACACATATTGCCTGGTTCAACAAGATAAACAGACAGGAATACTCAAACACCAGGTTTGACTATGATCCAATCATGCATTACAGAAATGAAGAAACATCAGAATAACTAAAGCATTAAAGGTATGGTAAAACAACATACAACTAATATTTTCATTTGACCCTCAACACAATTTATTTGATTTGTTTATTTGTTCAAAATGTCATCAAAGCTGCAGCAAAAAATAGTACAAAAAAGACCTCAATGGTAATCAAGTAAACTTCCTCAAAAAGCTTGAGTGTTGAGGAGGCAATAGACCAACATATCTAGGGTAGCACAAGACAGTTCAACTATCATTATTAAGCACATCAGATTAAGACATGCTTGCAAGGAGTTATTGACAGATTTTTCCCACAAGCGTTCCACTTACACAAATAAATCCAGAGAAAACTGACAACTCTTAATTGTTGTCCCCTACAGCAACTGCCAAATGGAAGTAAAACAACTTTCCCATGCTTTGATTAATTTAAACTTAACAAAAGAAAAGAATAAATAAAAATCACAAAGTAGATGGGAAATCAAAATAAAACCCTAGATCCAATACAATCAAAAGGAGTGATGTAATGGTTACAACAAAAAATGAAGGGCCACTATAGATCCTTTTGCATCAACCAACATAATGTCAAAAGGAGATGAATTTCACCTGCGGTTTAATAGCCTAAAAAGGAAAATGAATAATGAATTTAATCCATAGTTGCCAAAACGCTTCTCTCAACAAGCATGATTACAAGAATCACTATTATCCCCAACCAATGGACATACAATTCCAAATAACTGCACAGCCATCAAATAAAATTTGATGCAGTCTGCATTTCTAATGTCTTGTCACAAGTCATTGCAAGCCTATGATCAACAAGGAGCCAAATAACTGCTCCAAACTATTAACAATTCCAGAACTACACAGTAATGGAACATTTTATCCATCAAATAGGCATGAATGAACATGGATAAAAAAAAAAAAAAAGCACAACAAAAAAATTAGACAAGAACTATGAATGAACATTCACCACATGACCAACAGGGCCACCATTCATAAGGTAGCTATCTGGGTTTAAAGTACCAAGACATAAATCACTCACTAATAACGATAACCATCCATATCTCATCCATTCAACTCCAGACCCATGACAATTTATTGAATTGAAACTAATATATGACATTCCAAGCCATTCAAAAAACTTTTGCATTCATCAAAATATGGGAAACGTGAAATCTTGCAAATTACATTGTGAAACCATTAAAATGTAATATTCCAAGGGTTCTGTTATTCTATTCCTTCTATACAATAGCTGACTTCTGAATTCTTAACATAAACAAGCTACAGTTATGACAACAAACATTCCCATTACAGTCACTTGTGGGGTAGTGCCCCCACGCTGCAGCTACAATTGCAAGAGCAGGATCTATTGGTCCTCCAAGATCCCATCAGCAATACAAAGAGCAGTTAAGAGTAGGTTCACACATCTTCTCTCCTTCTGGTATGACAAGATGAGGACAAAAAAAGGTGCAACTAAAACCAACAAGCCAGTACTTGTTGCAAAAACAAACTTGAGATGAAGATGAGGTTACTTCTCTCCCATCAGCCTCTCATCGGACCTGAAATAAGATACACATAGATCACAATTGTCTCACATAATATGAAAATCACAAATACCTTGTTGTTGTCCTGTTTTTTTATCCTTAATCAGAGCAACCTCTATCACAGTTCCATGTTCCTCAAACAAAGGGCGAATCTGACATCAAATTATTGCAACAAATTAATAGAGTCACAAAAACCAAATTAAGGGTGGAACATGAGAACCAATGATGTTAATAACTAAACCAACATATTTTAGATACCTCTTCTTTTATAGAGAAAGAAAGGAAAAAAAAAAGGTGCCCTGAAAAACTATTTGCCACTCAAATAAATAGCCCTATAAACGCATTCAATAAAAGAAGAGACAAAGAAGTGTTAGGCGAGTTACATCTTCCTCAGTGGCTGTCCGAGGAACAGATCCAACAAAAAGTTTAGCAAAACTTCGGCCGCTGAAACGATCTGAAAAGGAGAAATACATCAATCATTTTTTTTTCCCATTTCCTGGTGGTGATCCAATCAATATCTTCTAGAATATAGCAAAACTAAACTGGTAGAAATACAAAAAGAATTGAAATAAATCAAACGCTACATCAAACATAGTAAACAATGATGTAGCCAAAAGAGAATTGAAGTCTCGTTTCCCTCAAAACCAAAAGGAAAGATCAGAAGCATTACTCATATAAAAATAACTCCTAAGAATACACATCATATCCTCCTTTTCAATTTTGATATGTTCAACATGACACATCCAGCAATGCTAACTTCATATACCTCCATAGAAATGCAATTCAAAGCAGAATGGTAACAACCTACAGTTCAACTGACCAGAATAGTGTACATGTGATTTCAATCGATTATGCAAAATAGTATGATACAACGAAATTATTCTGAAATTGATGAGGAAGTAATCGGAAAAAAAGAAGAAGCTGCTTTTCATATTTCAATTGCCATAATAACTCTAAATTACGAGGTTACACAACAAAGGCCGCGTTAAGGAATCAAACACGAGTTCCACTCACCTGGTGAACCTCCGCGTCCAGAAAATGGAAACCCTCTCTTCTGACCAGCCACTGGGGTTGCCTGACGATCGTTAAACCCAAACCCTCCAGGACTCCCACCACTCATTGGACTTAACGCATCTCCACCTCCGGGACCTCCGTGTGGCCAGAACCCGCCGCCACTGCCAGGAGAACGATGTGGCGGACTATTAAAAGTTCGGCGGTTATCGCCGCCGCCGGAGCGGAAGTTTCCGGGGCTACGGCGGTTGTTGTGGTAGCTGAAAGGAGCATCGGAGAATCGAGAAGGACCTCTGGAGTGGCGATAGTGGGGAGAATCATGGTCGTTACCATAGCGGTCTCCTCTGTGCCTATCCAGCTTGGCCAGCTGAGTGAAACCCTAACCCTAGAGTTAGCAGAAACAGAGAAGAGCGAAGTGAAGAGTTCTGTGAGAAGCAAGCTAAGAGACAAATGGATGAAGAAGATTAGGTGGTGCGTGCGTCTTGTAGCTCCGGTTGAACTTCAGTGGACGTTGAAGAAGACGACTTGACTTTGGCGTTACCGCGTTAGTGTTCGCACGAGCGGGGCGATATTTTCCACTGGGATCGAGAAGAGCCTAGGCGGTAATTGGAGTATTGGACTCGGAAGTGATGTCGTTTCATTCTCACTTTATGCATCTGCCAGTAGCTAGTTATCGTCGTTTAATGTGCTTAAGCTGTTAGCTGCTGGGGGTCTGACTTGCCGTTTCCACCCACACGACAAATGAACCTGAACTATATGGAAAAGATAAATGTAAGCATCCAGTTCTGTCGTCCACTTGGTACGAAAGTTTTGGCGCCAATCTTTTCCGAAGTAAAAGCGCCAACTTGACAGGAAAATTTTGTCCTATTCACGTAATGGGCAAATTTAGCAAATTCGAGCAATATAAAGGCTAAAATATTAATTTCGACGAGAATTTATATGTTATGATTTATGATTAATGATTAACATGTAATGATTGTAATCATCATGACCCCATGTTAAAAAAAAATCATTATTTAGATAGTTTGGTGCATGGATACAATTCTTAAAAATAAAATTAATATATTTTATATTTCAAATTTAAACGAACTTTTTTAAAACACTTAAATAAATATTAAAAAATTCTTTCTATCTATTTCTCATATTTAAAATGATGACTTGTCAAATTATCACCGAACCACTATTAAATAGGACAAAATCGCCACTGACAAATGGGATTAATTGCCACTCAACTCCTCTTAGTCCCTAAGTGAGATTGAATGGCATCCAAGTGAGGTTGAGTGGCAATTCTCACTTATTAGTGGCGATTTGGCACACTATAATTTTTTTAAAAAAAAAATGATTAAAAAGAGACACATATATAAATAGTTTTGCCTTAACCAATCAATGTACATAATAACCCCGGAAAAAAAAAAATGTCAAAAGGCCTAAAAATAACAAAGCTAGCCAACTTGTGTTTCTTTTATTCTGGGTAAACATTAAACCGACAGAACAAGTATTTCATATATATGCACACTATCATATAACTAATGCCTTTACAATCTTCATAAGCTCTCATGTGAAATGGATTGGACAAACAAAAGTGAAAAAGGCATTCAGACGTCCATGTAAAGATATGCAGAAAATATAGTCAAACTAGTTAACATATCATTTACAATATTTATTCAACAGTTGACTTCTTAGTAATCATCCATTCTCATATATGTATTATTGTTCAGTTCCCTAATTGAAAGTTTGAATTTAATAGTTCAGCGAGAAAACTTATCGGGGCTATAAGAAGAGCTTTAGAAGTACATTATGGCTAAGAAGTAATGCTGATGAAACATAGATAACATATTCAACAAATGATATAGAGAAAGCAAATTATCAGAAGGCAAGAACATCAAAACTGCCCAAGCTATATATATACATACTTGTTTAAAAGCATTAATTCACTGGAAGTCTTAGTTAAATTGTCAATTGTAAATAATCTCTTGTTAATGTTTGAGACTTGAAGTGCAACTAACGTAATTCTACGAGCACAATCTCAACTACATTGAATTATGTCTTTGCTATCCAAAAGAACTATAAATTTACTCATTAACACAAGATAATCCACAAGTCCATATAATAATACGAGTAGCTCATAGCCTCCTAAACCCAAATCATAAGCAAACTTTCTTATGATATGGTAAAGAAAAAATAACACAAAAGAAGGGCATTCAAGATATAAAATTAAAACATTGAAAATTAGTATCATCATCCTTATAAAAGAGAGACTTTGTGATTAAATTTTATACGGTGCCCGCATCATATATGTAAATCAAAGCAACCCACCATCAATCTTTCTAGATAGAAAAATCTCGATCTCATTGGTAAGAAAATAAAAACTCAGATTAATTTTAAATTTTGACTTTTACTAGATGCGCTTTTCCAATTCCAAGCATGCAATTCCTTTCCCATTGAAAAGGAAAGAAAAGCATCAACACAAGCATATTGCACCTGGTCTTCACTAAGCCAAGAAGAACTCCAATTGCTCCGCCCAACCCAGTTCGGTTTCTTCACGTTTTCGAAACCCAGTAATATCTCAGCCAACTTCTCCATTGAAATCTTCCGACCCACCCTCTCTCCGCCGCTGCAATTGCTCGAACATCTACGATGTTCGAAACTAAGATTTGCGTCTGCACCTCCGGAGCATGCTCCGGTCCATGTAGTTCCACACTCCTACGAAGGTGATAAGAGGGTCACAGAGGAATCGCCGGAGAGCGATCGGGACAGACGGCGTGTGTTGGAGCTGGAAGATGAGGCAACGGCCGCCGACGCAGAGTTGGAGAGTGGCGGCTTGCGGCGGCGAGGTGGAGTATGACGGGCACCACTGGACGCCAAGACCAACTACGAGTTTCTGGCGGCGAGTGAAGAAGATCCAGTTGTGAACGACGGCTGGGGTGGATGTGACGGTGGTGCGGATGCGGTGTTGGAAGCATTGGACGGTGAAGACTCTTTGTCGGTGAGGTTTTTCGTTCAGGTGGGAGTAAATTCTGATGTGATTGTCGTTCATGGTTTGGTGTCGTCGCTGGGGTTTCGGTTGGTCTGGTCGGGAAAAGACGTTAGACGTGCCTTTTGACGTTGTTGCCGGTGGAAGCGAAGAAACGGCGAGGACTGTGAATTTTGCTCAGGGGTAGATGCACGGATTGCCTGTGCTAGTCCAAAAATCTTGAAAATGGATTTCTGCGTATGATTACGCAGTCAATTATAGGTAATCGATATATTTATTATTTTAAAATTAATTATTAATTTTATAATAATAAATAAATTATACGATTTGTAATTGATTACAAGTTGATTGCGGTAAATTTTGACTACAGATAATTCAGATCAAAAATTTTTTCAGGGAGCTTTTTATTTGCGGGCAACTTTTCTAGGTTTTCGCCGAGGTGTACGGAAATTAGTACTAAGTTTTTTTTTAAAAAATTTATAAATGTTATTTTATAGTACTTTTTTTCCTAAAAAAATATTTCCAGCCAATATTTTGTATGTAATTTTATTATATACTTTAATCGTTTTTGAAAAGTAATTATAAAATTTTGGAATAATGAATAATCAGTTTCTAAATTATAAAAAAGGTCATCAATTATCCATAGAAAGAGGTTAAAATTTTTTTTTGTCATAGACCAAATATTTCTAATGTTCTGTTTGAGAAAAATGGCCAGTCCAGAAAGTAGTGATGTAAAGCAAATATTATTTCCAATCAAAGCAAATTTCAAATTAAATATATACAACAAATATATTTAGGATAAAATTGGACAATTGAGGTTACAATTTTTTAGTTATTTTGGTAAAAGAGAATTATTTTCTTTCTGTTTTTGTTTTCTAAATTACTTAAAAATTAAGGTTCTTTCAATAAAAAAGCAAAACTATTTTTTAAAATGCTTCAATAATTGGTAAAAGAAATTAATCCAAATAGTTGAGTCCACAGTTAGCTTTGTAAAATTATTATTCATTCTCGTAATTCGTAACGTCCCCATCTCCGCAGGTATGAATTACTTGGAAATAAGGATTGCAGTTACTTGATGACCTTTTTTTCTCGGGGAGTGTAACTGATCCTAAACAATAAATATGTACTTCGCTCAATCGTAATCATAGCATAATAGATGTAAAGATGAACTTATTTTTAATTTAAATATTTAATTTTATTTTTTAAAATTAAATTATTTAACTATTAAAATTTACGTAAAAATTTACCTTTATTTTTTTTTTTCTTATGCTCCTGGCTCTCGTTCCCTCTCTCCCCTCTCATATCTCCTTTTATTTTTTCGTACACAAGAGAACCCATGCACTCAAAAAATTAAAAAGATTAAAATAACAACCAAAAAATAAAAATAATTATTAAGTACAATTTTTTTTTATCTAAAACTTATTGTCATTTTTTATTTGCAAACAATATCTTCCTTCAATTTAAAAAATTTCTTTTATTCTTGAAATAAAAAAAAAAATTCTTATTCTTCACACGCTAATCTATATTTTTCATTTTTTTCTTTTAGTGACAATTCATAAAAATAAGTTAAATCAAAATATGGTTTAAAGCATTTTTTTCTATGTTATTATTGAAAACATATATTAAATGTGGTCTTAATTTAATTATTTATAAATTATTTTTAAAAATTAAGTATTTCAATAAAAATTATATTAGTTATTTTATTTTAGTTAAAAAAATACTCTATTTTTTAATCTGTTATCGGTGTTAATTAAAAAATATAATATTTTTATTTTTATTTTATTAAAAAATAAATTTTAAGAAAAAAAATACTATGAGCATAAAAAAATTTGTTAAATAGTAAATTAAGATTTATTACAAGCAACGAATGGAGAAGAAATGGTATAATTTTTTTTTCTTCTTTTGTTTTAAATGTAAGGGAGGGTGAAAATTAAAACTTTAAAAAAATATGACTGATTTATAATAAATAAAAATATTATTATAAAAATTTATATTAATCATTGATAATAAGTTAGTTAAATATAAAAGTCTCACTATTATACATTTTTCATAATTATAATGCCTTGTTTAACTATGAGTAACTTCCCCTTTTCACTTTAATTTTCTTCCCCTGGAAAGTGGTAAAATCATACTCTCCAATAGGCCGATGGAAATCAGAGTGGGACCGAAAATATGCAGTTTATGCTATGCAGCATGGAAAAAAAAAAAAAAAACAGTTGAAAGCGCCATTTGATTCTACAAGCAGAATTTGTTTTCTGGGAAATTTACAAGTTTATACTAGAGTTTATGCCATACGACGTGGCCAAAAATGAAAAAAGAAAAAAGCCATGAGAGCTGTGAACTGAAAACTTCCATAAGAAGGAAATCAACAACAGTGATGAGGAAAAAGTGCAGAAACGAAATCGATTTACCTTTAAATGCACCAAGCCTTAATGTTCTTCCCAATCTCGAACGCACAATGAGCATCAAGACAAGCTTGCAGAACCTGATCGTTACTGAGAACTTCATCGTCCCAATCGCTCATACTTATCTCCCTCCTCAAACTTACACCATCAAACCCGAGGCATTCCTTTACGATTTTCTCCACCGAAGCAGACGTTAGATCGATCTCATCGTCCTGTGACTCCACGCTTAGCCTCAGATCCAGAGGATTCTTAACCATCTCCAACCTATGCTTTGAAATCAGCAGCTTCTGCCTATCCGAATGGTTGTGGAAACCGACGAAGGTGAACCTACTGTCGGAGAGGAACTTCCGGAGGGCATTCGGCACGTAGTCGGCGTGAGCGAGTTGAAAAATAAGGCACCGTCGACCAACGCAGAGTTGCAGTACGTCCGCGGGAGCGTCTCTCCCTCCAGGAGTCCATTGAACGCCGAGACCGACGACGAAACAGTACAATACGTGACGGCGAAGGTAGAGAGTAGAGGATATCCACTTTCTCACCACGGAGGAGTTGGCGGTTACCGTCACGTTGATCTCTGTTCCGTGTAAGTGGACGATGAAGTGACGGCGTTTGGAGTCTGAGCTCGCACACTCCTCGATTCTGATCGCCATTTTGCAACTCTTCGCTCAGTGGAAAGAGTACGGAGAGCGATTGCACTGTATCGGTTATGAAGCAGTTAGTGGCTATCCGTGCTTGCTAGCTTACGCTAAGCGGGGATGCGTGAATGGGGCCCATGCTTTTTCCCGCTGAAATGGATTGCGATATGCTACAAACGCCTGCAGAGTGGACCATACTGCTGCGCGGACTGCGTTTGAATCGTTTGATGTGCTTCTGTGAAAGATTAATTCCAATTTATTATTTTATTCGTCTGTAAAATAAGTACGAGTCTTCCCTCAAATTTATCCTTTTCAACTTTTTTTTTTTCTCTGATAAGTTATATAATGCATTCTTGAATTAATCGAGCAAGAAATTCCATTAAAAAAAAAAGCTTTATGATGTTAGGGACTTGGTAAATTTTGGTTGTAGCATATTAACTTCGTTCTAAATATATTGTCAACTTCTTTTTAAAAATAAAATAAATAAATAAATAAAGTCGCTAAGCTGCTAACAGAATTATTTTTTTTTTTGAAAAAATGGTATGTATATTCCCCAACTAGATAGTACAACATTCCTAAAAAGAGGTAGCATAGTGTCAAATAATTTAACTTATAAGTGTGTAAATTAGTTGATAAAAAATATTTTAGTTTGGTTAAAATTCTTGAATTTAAAGACTAATAATGTAGTTATATCAAAACTTTATAAGGAGAGTTTTATTATTTTTGTAGATTAGTTAATACATCATATATATTGATAGTTTGCAAAAAAATAGAAAAATATAAAAACAAATAGCTATACAAAACAACACAATTAATCTATGAATAAACCTCTAATTTAATACTTATTAATATTTTTAACATTATTTAAGTATATGTGAGATTGAATTTATATTAAATAAATTTTTTTTGATATGAATATTACTAAGTTGATACTATAAATTTAATTACATAGATACTTAATTGAAATTAAAGATATTAACATGATGTCAAATTTTATAAGCACCATCTCGCAACTACTAAATTAAAAATTTACTCTTAATTTATCTTGGCAAGTTTTTAATGACATGGCTGGTAAAAAAAGGAAAAAAAGACTGGGCAAGGCAATGTAGTATTATAGGCCCAACGAACTTATGGGCCTAAAGCTATTGTCCAAGGAAAAGGTGTTTGCATTGAGAGCAATCCAACCATTAGAAAGTATAAGGATATGTTTGGTACACACTAATAGAAAAAAATAAGTGGAAAAGGAAATAGTCTAAATGAATGAAAAAAAAAAAACTCTTGATTTATTTGGTGTATAATGAAAATAAAATATTTCTCTTTTCTTTATAATGTTTGATATGCAAAAATATTTTAAGGAATAGAATATATATTTTTATATAAATATAAATTTACTTTTATTTTAAAACTAAAAAAAAAAGTAAAATTGGGTATTCATTTACCGTAAGCAGGGGATCAAAAGACTTGCCGAAGAAAACAGAGATTAATCCAAAAGATAATCATATATTATAAACAGGCTGCTTCCATTTCCACCATTTGAATTGTAAACAGAACTCCAGTTTTATGTATAGTGTAAATACAATTTCTTTTTAAGGGTAAAACAGGGAAAAAAATATATGGGCAAACATAAAGACCTACATTTTCATTCATTTCCTTCGCCTCACTCTCAATCAAAAAAAAAAAAAAAAAAACCAATGGCTTCCTCTCTTCTAAAATCAAGGAAGAAAATTTTGCTTAAAGAATGAGCTTTGCTTCTTGTTAGCTACCAAACAATATAAATGAAAAGAAAGTAAAGCCCATTTTCTTCATTTTTTTTTTTTTCCTTTCCTAGGTACAAACTTACCCTAAAACTCAACAAAAATGCTTTCAAAATTATCATCATCATCAACTATAATTGTTCTTCACTTGGGTCTGAGAAAAGTGATGAAAAAAAAATAATTTTTATTAAATGTTTTTTTTTTTTTTAAATATTCATGGAGATTAAGTAATTATATCTGTTTATTCTCTCACTTTTTTATTTTTCAATTTTTGGTCATATTAAATAAAATTTCGTTAAACAATTTATACTTTTTCAATATCATAACAAATAAAATTTTAGTAATTTAAATTCCTTTTCATTCAAACAAAAATAAAATCCCTTTTCATTTCTTTTCTTTTTCCCATTTATATTTCCTCTTTCATTTATTCTTCAAAATTATTTGTAGCAAAATGGACCTGCATTTCTTCTTTTACATTGGGAATATAGTAATATATATATATATATATATATATATATATATATATATATATGTATGTGCGTGTGTGTGATTTTCAGTCATTTTGTCTCTATTTGATGATGCTGCACTGGATGATTAAGCCCGTGTAATTTTGTATGCAGCAAAATTCTATTTTTCAGTAAAAAAATGTAAGCAAAAATATACCAATTTTTCTTGATAACACATACCAAAATGTTAAACTTATCTTTTAAAATACTCCAGTTTTTTGTCCCATTTTTATTAAAATAAAATCTATTTTCATCTTATATTTAATTTTGAAAAATACAAATATATTTTTTTAAAAAAAAAATAGCACGAAAAGGATGTTCCATTAGGTTCAGCGGAGGGATAAAACCTGGACCCGGGTTCGGACTGTGGACTGCTTTAGAGAGACACAGGGAAGCAGCGGAAAGGAAGAAGACTCCTCCATTGACTGTTCGGAACAAAGTTGAGAGTTGGCACCTTATCGCCATAGCAACAATAGAAAGCAGTATCAGTCGAAAATGGATATCGACAAGGATTCCAAGAATCTGAAAGCTGAGGACACGCCTATGCAAATGGACTCCGATGACTCTTCCGGCTTTCAAGTACCCACTCAAAACTTACTTCTTTCTTTCCACTTATTCTATTCGTCTTACTATAACGATGGAGAGCAAAAAGAGGAACATGTTTTATATCTTAATTGAGGATTTCATAGTCAGAATGTTTTGGCTCAACATGACTAATCCACAGGAAGCTCATAGCATAATTAAATAGTTATTCTGAAAATGATGAACCCTAGTTTTGATTTTTTATCTTTCTGGGTAAGTTTACTTTACGATTTTGAATAGTGGGTTATTGTTTGTATTATTTTTTGATGTTCGTTTGAAGGCAAAGACAAAGGACAAAGAAAAAGAAGAGCTCACGGAGACTATGAACAAACTAAATATTGAGGGATCATCATCTGGAAGTGGAAGTTCATCTGATAAATTTAGAAGAAAGCCGGTCATAATCATAGTGGTGGGAATGGCAGGTGATTTATCTAACTGACTTATCAAAAGTGTATAGTTGATAGGCTTAGTGGTTCCTGTTTTCTGATAATAGAGGAAATAATGTAGAAAATTAGGACTTTTAACTGTGTCTTTTCCTGAATAAAGGCTGAGAGTAAACTTTGTGTTTGTTTAGGGAGTGGAAAAACTACGTTTCTCCATAGGTTGGTTACCCACACAGTGCTGTCCAACATTCGAGGTTATGTGATCAATCTTGATCCTGCTGTCATGACACTCCCATATGGTGCTAACATTGATATAAGAGACACTATTCGTTACAAGGAAGTCATGAAGCAGTTCAATCTCGGTCCCAATGGTGGAATTTTGACATCACTTAATTTGTTTGCTACGAAGTTTGATGAGGTAAAGTTTGATTATGAATGTCTGAGACTCTAAAAAAAGTTCACATGTCTCTATTTGCATTATGTTACTTACTCCCTTGCAACTCTAACTCAAAATAAGGAACTATTGTTGGATTGGTCTCAGTCAATGTGTGGTCTTATTTTATTTATCACTACATATGGTGGTATGCCTCCTACAATTTTTTTTTTTTTTTGGTGGTGTTCTTTTAAGCATATTTGATACTACGATTAGGTTGTATATTACCTAAGTTCATGGTTTAATGTTTGAGGCCATAAAATTTGTGCCTGATGCAATGAGGCACTAATATGGGTTACATACTGTTAATTTTCATGATTTCCCCTATTTTTTCTGTACAATTTCTGTAACTAATATGTTTTCTTCTCATCTGCTCTTTTTGGTGCAATTGAAATTCAAGTAATGTTCATGCTTCTAAATTTCAGGTAATTTCTGTTATTGAGAAGCGGGCAGATCAGCTTGATTATGTTCTTGTTGATACCCCTGGACAGATTGAGATATTCACTTGGTCTGCTTCTGGTGCTATCATTACAGAAGCTTTTGCCTCCACATTTCCCACTGTAGTCACTTATATAGTCGATACACCTCGTTCAGAAAATCCCACAACTTTCATGAGCAACATGCTTTATGCTTGTAGTATCCTTTATAAAACTCGCCTACCACTTGTCTTGGCATTCAACAAGACTGATGTGGCACAACATGAGTTTGCCTTGGAGGTATTGTTTATCTTGAACCCTTAAGTGTTTGCTTTGTAGTGTAGAACATTCATGTATTTGATCTGATTCTTAGTAATATCAGATTAAGATTAAATTTTAAAAGCTCTCTGCATTGGAGACTCACTGTAAATTTTTCCTGTTTCATGGTCAATTCTTATAGGCAATAGTTTTAGGGTTAAGCATAAAGTAATTTTGAACATAGTTAAGTGTTAGGAGGAAAAGAAAATAGAAAATGACATTTATGGAAGTATCTCTTTTATGCAAAACTAACGTGCAGTAGCATGAAAAAGATATAAAGAATTAAATTGTAATGAGACTAGGCTTCAGTATAGAAGATTTCCATAAACTGGAAAAGATAGTTTTCAAGTTGAATACACGATTATATTTTGAAGTGGGACTGAGTTGTTCGTAGTTGAAGGTTTTACCAGCCCAGCATGTTTATCCATATGTGTGATCCTTCACCTCTTTTTAGATGTGGAGTTGAAGTTTACTCTTAGAAATTGATTACCATAATCTCCTCAAGTTGTGTTTCTTACTTCCTTCTCACAAAAGCTTAAATTAGACTTGAGCTCTCTAGATGCACCACCTCACTCCCTAGAGATTGATGGTGGGATTTGAAGTTTATTCCATCCTTTATCATGTTTATTGAACTTTTATATGCTATTTTATATTCTATTTCGTTTTTATAGCTTGTGTGAATTTATATGTATGCAGTGGATGAAGGATTTTGAGACATTTCAAGCAGCAATAAGTTCAGATCACTCATACACATCAACCTTAACTCAGAGCCTTGCTCTTGTGCTTGATGAGTTCTACAACAACTTAAGATCTGTTGGAGTTTCTGCTGTTTCTGGTGCCGGAGTTCAAGACTTCTTTAAGGCAATTGAATCCAGTGCAGAGGAATTCATGGAAACCTACAAGTAACTGAATGAAGACTCCTAATTATTTTTCTCCATTGTACCTCTGGATACCATGGTAGCGATTAGTTTGAGTAACTAATCAATTGAATTTTATTGCATTTCCTATTTGTAGGGCTGATCTTGATAAAAGACGTGCTGAGAAGCAGCGTTTGGAAGAAGAGCGCATGAAGGATAACATGAATAAGCTGAGAAAGGATATGGAGAAATCGGGAGGAGAAACTGTAGTCTTGAGCACTGGTTTGAAGGACAAGGGAAAGAATAGTACAAGCATGATGGATGAGGAAGATGATGTAGAAGAGGAAGAGGATATCAATGATGATGATGATTTGGGGAGATTCACCGAAGATGAGGATATTATAGATGAAGATGAAGATGAGGAGGTTGGTAGGTTCTCCTTCTAATGTGATTTATCATCAGCTGGGGTGCATCAGAACTAGATCTTGTATAGAGCTTTGCTTACTAACTAAATTAACATGTTATTCTGCGAGGGATGGTTTTGGCTGTATTGGATGAGGTTTTCGGTTTACACTGTTGGCATAGATAATTATGCTTAATTTTTGACGAAACTTGTTTTACTGTGATCGTGAGGATATATTTCTTTAATTTCCTGGCTCAGATGATGACATTTCTGTTGCTTTGCCTTAAACGTTGTTGTGCTTCTTCCTCCTTGACAAGGGATTGAGACATGAAGAATAAGTAATTTTAACTTTTGATAGATACCTGATAATAGAACAAAATGATACTGCTCTCAAAGAAGATACCATGTCTTCTTAGGCAATACTATATAATTGATACATTTGTTCAGATTTGAAATGGACAGCAAAAAGTAATTTGCATATGCTTTTGTTGCTTGATGCATGACCAATGCTGTCTTTTCTCTTTTCCTATTCTAATGTCCTATTCATGTCATGTGGGCTCAACCTACATGTTTGATGTGCCCAGCTGAGCCTTTCCTCTCTCTCTGTTCCTTTCATTTTCTTACTTCGCCCCACCTCTCATTTTGTCATCTTAGTAATATAAGCTTCATTTTTTGTACTTAGTTCTACCTCACCTCCTAATATCTACCTAGAGGACAGAATGAAAATTTTCAGCGGATGCATGATTCTACTGATGTTATTGCTGCTATATTATAATTTTTGGGCCATTTATAATGCAACATTTCAATCCAACAACTTTTCCATAACAGTGGTTTGAGAATCCAAAGATGACGTTAAACATTCCTTAAATCATTCTTATGTTAGGTTATTATTATACTATTTAAGAATAAAATTAATCTTTATTTAGGACTTAGAGCAATAAATGATAAATTTATCTGTGATTTTGATTTGAAGACGTTTGGCTTGTCTTTGAATTAGCAATGACAATGTATTTATCCATGTGTCTTCATTAATACAATAATTTTCATGTATGCCCGACATGATGATTCATGATTGTAGGAGATGACAAAGGGTGTATCTTCCACAAATTTTCTTTTGCATTGGTCTTGGTCATTATCACCCATAATACGACTCTTCAATCTTATATCACATTTGCTTTTCTAACGAAACCCAGAATTTTTAAGACTGTCTTAACTGGCTTCGCTTTAACTTAATCGTCAAATTATATTGTTCATTCCTTCTTCTCTATATATCAAACTGCTTTGTGAAAAATATACTTTAATAATATAATTTTTAATACAAATAAATTAATAGGTCTTGAGAGTTTATTAAGATCTCTAATAAAAAAAAGTTTTTTCTTTTTTTGATCGGATGCGTTGGTACAGGGTTTTCTGTGGATATACACTGGATAAGTAACAATAATAATATTAATCATTAATTATTATTAATAATAATAAGAAACGGCTAAAGGAGGGTAATCCGGAAGTTAATTTAATGGTGATATCTACTAGAATTTTAATATTTTTAGATAGACTCTATTATATCACATAATTTTCTTTCACTTTATATGCAATTTTAAGTAGTTTTTCACTCTACCTATGTTACTCTCTATAAAACTCAACTAAATCATACAATTTATTATCTCATATTTTAATTTCATCAATATTTAATTTTATTTCAACTTATCAGTTTTGGCGTTAGTTATTAACTAATTCAATATATTAAAAATGTACAAGTTACATATAATTACATAATTATATAGCAAAAGAAAGGGTCAGAAAACATTCATTTTTCTTTCCAGAATTTTCGATCACCCCTTCAAACGCTCTGGGAACCGAACAAAGTGCCATCCGCCACTGCTCCCGCCGTCCTCCGCTGCTTCTTATTCCACGACTGCATATGGCTGTCGACAAACACGCTTAATGAACTCTGAAAACAGGCAAAACATATCTTGGAATTGTTGCCTTCAACACGGTTAGATTTCAAAGCTTCGAGTCCCCGAAATCTCTGGCTGTTCCTCCACTTCAAAAATCTTTGCATCACTTCTCAATTGCAGAGCAATTGCAAATTCATCTCTCCCTCTGTCTTTTAGGTTTGTTTCACTCACCAATTTGGTTCTGCATTTTGCTGTCAATCTTTGGATTTGTAGATTTCTGGTTATCTATGCCAATTGCTGCATCGATGTTTCTGCATTTTGCATGTATTTAGCTTCATTTTGCTGAAGGTTGCTGTACAGTGTTAGGACCAGTTTTCTTTGTGAAACCGTTGCTTAATTGATGAACCGTACCTTACCGTTGTCATCCACCTCAGCTGCACAGTCCAGTGGTGGAACGGAGCATTGGCACGATTTCCAATTTACGGGACCGTTAAGACCGGGCGATAAAGTTGCTTACGTCTGATCCGATAATCAATCGTGATGAGGAACAGGGATTGACTTTGTCCGATCTGATTTGTGGTTTTTTCGATTACGGCATCCTTTTTTTTATAATTACGATATTAATAGGTTGAAATCCCATTAATTATTAAGGTTAAAATGGACAATCTCTCAAATCAGACACGTCATCGCCACGTGTTAAGTTATCCGTGCCAATGACCTTTTGTCATCATAATCGCATAACTTTTGAAAACTTTTCTCCAATTTTTTTTAAAAGTTAGTTAATTAATTATATAAAGTTATTTTCTTTTGCTTGGCGAAAGCTCAGAGAAAGTGTAGGAGGTTGCAGAGGAATCCGGGTTGAAGCGTTCCCGGTCGAAAATGGCGAAACACGAAGAGCTTCCAATTCCAATTTACAATAATCTTCAACCTGTGTACGGTGAAGGATCCCAGCTCGAAGAAGCTCAGCTTCGTTACGATAATTTGAAGTCCAAGTTTAACATAATCTTCGGTCACCCTCCTCAAGTCTTCGCTCGTTCACCTGGTACTCCCCCCCTCTTTTTTCTTCTCTATGTGGGAAAAGACGATAAAGTAATGTTCTATTCTCAAAATCCTTTTTTTTTTTTTCTCTCCTGAAATTAATGTGTTGGCATGTTCGTATCAGTGAGTGTGCATGTGCGTGCATTTGTTACTTATTTTGTTTGGATTCTGTTGATATTTTTAAAGATGGAAAATTAGAAGGTTAGCTACTGCATGTTTTACATTGTAGGGAGAGTGAACTTGATTGGAGAGCACATCGACTATGAGGGGTATTCAGTGTTGCCAATGGCTATTCGGCAAGATACTATCGTGGCAATTCGGAAAAACGAAGGTGAAAAGGTTGTCAGAATCGCTAATGTGAATGATGAGAAATATGCCATGTGTACTTACCCAGCTGACCCTAGCCAGGTGCATCTTCTAATCCCCCGCCTTTCTGTAATTTTACCATAGAATTTGGATCTACTTTTATTTTACATACAGTTTATGTTCATTGTTTTTATGATTCGTTTGTTGCTATAAGATTTTTCTGATAATCAAAATGTCGGGTCTGGTTATTTGTTAGTATACTGAGGCACTGGTTTTCATGCAGACACTTGACTTGAAGAATCACAAATGGGGCCATTATTTTATTTGTGGGTGAGTTAGATGATTACATGTTTTTACTTTTATATGATTTTCTTAATGTATAACTGCAAGTTTAGATAGCTGTCATGTACTTCGTTCATTAAAAGGATCTTGCCTAACACTGCTAACATAATGCAAATTATGGTTTATTTGAGCCATTAATCCAGTAGCTATTAGCGTCTAGTGTGATTACAGTTCAATACTTTTTTGGGTCCAAAAAAAAAAAGGATTTTTATGAGTTATCAGATGAAATTTACTATTCTAGAATGGAATGCAAAAATGATCTGCTAGAACTTTGACACGTTTATTGGTGTATGTTAATCACTTAATCATTTTTTTTTTTGGAACTGTTTAACAGAATAAAGAGAAAATTACTATGTTAGTTTTCAATTCAGAATGGATTGACAATATGTTTTATATAGATACAAGGGATATTATGACTATGCAAAATCAAAAGGAGTTGATGTTGGTCAACCAATCGGACTTGATGTTCTTGTTGATGGAACAGTTCCCACAGGTGTGTTTGTTTGTTTAAATTAGTACTGCTTCTGAGGGTATCCTCATATGCCTCTTACTGAACTTATTTTTATCTTGAGTACTCTAAAAGAGATGATAGATTCTTATCTATATTAGTTAATTGGGTTGAGTCTTTCAACAATATCAACCTTTAATACAGGTTCTGGACTATCAAGCTCTGCAGCATTTGTTTGTTCTGCCACAATTGCTATTATGGCTGCTTTTGATGTGAACTTCCCAAAGGTATGTGATGCATTCTGGAATATGAATGCTAGTTGTTACTTTTAGAGGACTTCATTTTCATAGTCATTGATGGAATCACCCTGAGTCAGATCTCCGATTGCTTTCAGTTTGACCTTGAATGCTTAATTGAAAGATTGATGAACATTTTGTTTCTGTATCACCCCTGGGATAGTATAACTGGAATTTCATATGTTGTGCCTTAGAAGATCTATTGACAATTTGAAACTATTTGTGACAGTTGAAGCCAAGTTTCTCAAAACCTTATTCTTTTTATACACTTTATTTCTACTTTTCTACTACCTCGTTTCAAATACTTTATTGAGTTTAGTTAATAATTTGACTTTAAGCTTTGTTTGTCCTCTACCACCTGAGATATATTATGATTTTCTATTTTACAATAAAATCATGGGTTCCTGTAGAGAAAGTTTGGCTTCTTGTTTATTCTTATTATTCCATTTACAGTTTCTAACATTCATATGTTTTTGACAGAAAGAAATTGCACAACTTACATGCGAGTGTGAAAGACACATTGGGACACAATCTGGTGGGATGGATCAGGTCATACGCATCTTTCATTGTAGATATCTGTTGTAGTTTATTGCAAAATTTTCCAATGACTTGTCTAAACATGGCCTTGTCCTTAGTATTACCTTCCAATGGAATGGCCCTCACAGCAGGTTATTGCTTATTTGTACTGATTGAAACCAGCTCTTCAATTGCAGTATGTGGACTTATATCTGGTTCTAATATATTGTTAAGAAAAAAACCTATGTTAAGGAGATTCTAGCTCCTACTTGAAACTATACTTATTTTTATCGTTGGATGAAGTTTGCTTCTTGAAATACTAATACTGTCAGTTATAGGTATTCAACTTATGAAAATTGATCTTTATTGATATCAAAAAATGAGTTAGATATGGACTTGGAAGTGATATTGCTGCTTTATTTCTCAATTTTAAGTCTGGTTATTGGTACGTTGATCTTTTTGAACCCTCAGTTTTGAAGTGTAGACTTCAAATTACAATTCAAGTCTGTATTATGACTCTGCTTCCAATGTGCTTTCACTGTAGACTTTTTCTTTTGGTGAAAAATTTGGAATGGTTATATGATGTCAAAGAATTGTTTCAAAATAAGTTTAAGTTGTTAAGAGGAGACCCAAGATTGGTATTAGTTATATGTCTAACATGATAATTATACTTTATCTATTGTTTTAAGTAAGTTTGCAAAAACTATTGATGTTGCTTTTAGGAGATTTTGCATAAAAGGCACTGAGCTTCTTGTCTTACATGGCAGGCAATCTCTGTTATGGCAAAAACTGGGTTTGCTGAGCTTATTGATTTCAACCCTATTCGAGCAACTGATGTGCAACTTCCTGCTGGTGGAACTTTTGTAATAGCCCATTCTTTGGCAGAGTCTCAAAAGGCAGTCACAGCTGCTACGAATTACAATAATAGGGTTCTTGAATGCCGTTTGGCTTCTGTAAGTATATTTCAACATGGGTTCGCGAATTTGCAATTTGCAAGTCCTTTTTAATTGCTTATTATACTTTTCAGATTCATCATATGCTATTGGCAAAATTTCTAGATTGTGCTTGGTATAAAGCTAGGAATGAAACCACAAGAAGCAATAGCAAAAGTGAAAACATTGTCTGATGTTGAAGGGTTATGTGTATCATATGCTGGGAGTCATAACTCTTCTGATCCTGTCCTTGCTGTGAAGGTAAATTTATGCTGTGTCAAGTGATCCTTATTATTAAGGATATATAACAAATTTTGATATCTTTTTGTTTAGATTTGTGATAATTATAAGCCTTCTACTCTTTAAATTTTAAAAACGGTATTTTTGGTACAGGAATTTTTGAAGGTGGAACCATATACAGCTGAAGAGATTGAGAAAATAAGTAAGGAAAAGCTTACCTCATTTTTGAGCAGTAATTCAGCTTATTTGGATGTCATAAAAGTTGCTAAGCAATATAAGTTACATCAGGTACCTCCTGCAAATCTTAGTTTCCTCCTTCTATTTGCTTATTATGTTTCTAGAAACAGTTTCCTTCTTTAACTTGTAGTTTTAAATGGTAGGGTTTTCTTTTGGTTCTGAGGATCTCTTGAATCTATAACTAGTAATAGGAATGTGTTTAATTTTTTGGACTGTGTTTATGAACATTTAGAAGGCATTTATATTTCACTTATTTCATTTGGGAAATCTACATTTTCCTGTGGCTATTTTATTGCATTATGCCAACGATCATTTCTGTGGTTGGGGAGTTACTGTTTGTTCTTTTATTTATGTGTTATTTAATTTTGATACAATTATTTCTAGAGAGCTGCCCATGTGTACTCAGAAGCAAGGAGGGTACATGCTTTCAAGGATATTGTATCATCGAATTTAAGGTGAGCCTTTCAAATTTATTAGTGCTGTACTTTTTCATGGTTGCTTTTTCAAATCTAATGTAAATCTCGCATGAGGGATATTCTTGGACTGTTAAAAAGTAAGGCCTCACAACTTTTATAATTTTAAACGACTTGGTAGTATCTGATAGTTAACTATGTACAAAGATAAAATCCACTCACTGAAGCACACATTTTATCCCAAGAAAACTTGGGAGTCGTAAAAACTGTCTGATTTTGTAGTTCCACTGATAATGCGTGCTGATATTTCCAAAGCCTTTGCATGCAGTCTGGAGCTAGTAGCAAAATGTGGCTATACAATCCTGTTCCTTAAAATTGGTTAACCTGAATTGCTTGGTTTGTGGCTTTCCATTTAAAACTAACTTCTGGAAACTGATGCCTACCAATTGAAAAATTATTGGTCCACATCCTGCTAACGACATGTCTAGATTTCAGTCACTTACTGAAATGTGCTTTTGCAGAATTCAATTGGTCTTGGGTATAAATTGGATAAATAAATTGAATGGACACCACGTTTATTTTATTTTTTATACTGTATGTCCTAGTACATGTTGGGCAAATAGTAGGATATTATCTTTTTATTTTCTATCTTCATGAGGATTCATCTTATGATTAGTATGCATAGTTTGTGATCCCTTCATAAATAAGAGTTTTCTTCGCTTAATATCCTTTTCAGTGATGAGGAGATGCTGAAGAAGCTTGGTGACCTAATGAATGGGAGTCATCACAGCTGTAGCATTTTATATGAATGCAGGTACTCACTTTCGACACTAGCGTACAAAATGATAGCTATTATTTTGAAAATGAGTGCTTCCTTGTTTGTGTTCATCTCTCAACTGTTTGGCTGTCTCTGTGGAGAGGCACAATTTGTGCATCATATGACCTTTTGGAAACTTTAAGAGAATGGTGTTTGTACGACGTAATTTCCTTTTTCACAAGTTGTGATTGATATGCCGTTTCTCTCTTGTTCATGAAACCAGCTGTCCGGAATTGGAGGAACTTGTAAATATTTGTCGTCAGAATGGGGCTTTTGGGGCAAGGCTCACTGGAGCTGGATGGGGTGGTTGTGCTGTTGCTTTGGTGAAAGAGAGCATTGTTCCACAGTTTATCCTAAACTTGAAGGTTTGCTTTTAGATAATACTTGACGATTATATAATTGATCACTGAAATAAACTAAGTTGTCATTGATGGATACCTATCCATTTCAGGAGAGTTTCTATCAGTCTAGAATTGACAAGGGGGTCATCAAAAAGAACGATCTTGGCCTTTATGTTTTTGCTTCCAAGCCTTCTAGTGGTGCTGCCATTTTCAAGTTCTGATATTGATACTCTAAAGTTTGTAGGGTATCATGTTCAATGGAATAAGTTTCAGTGGTACCAAGTTTGTCATTAGCTTAAATTCAGTTTAAATAAAGTTCTATCAAACAGGAAAAGACATTTACAAAGTCTATTTTTTTTTTAAAAAAAATTTTTGCTACTGGAGATTTCATAAGTATGAGCTGCCACATTCAGCAAGGGAAACAATGAAGGAAGAACCCTAATTCAAATTACAGATTAATACCTCTTATATTTTGAAACCCACAGCCATTTAGATTCTTTAGTGCATTCCTCTTTTTTAATTCATTCAACTAATTTTATCACCCGAGTCAACTAATTTTGGGATACTACTTTCATTAATTATTTTTATATACTTTACGTGTCATCTCATTATTGGTTTGTCATCACTTATGTGTGCACGATACAATTGGCCTAAAAAAATTAGATAGACAAAGAGTGAGTGGATGGGTAAATCAAGGATAAATAGGCGAAAAAATACTAATAAATTATAAATTAATTATGATTTAAAATTAAAACATAAAACAAAGATGAACTAATTAACTAAATTAAATTATAAAAGATTAAAGAATTAACTAATAGGTGAAAAAACACTAATAAATTCATTAAAATTTAAATTTAAAATCTAAAACAAAGATTAACTAATCAACTAAATTACTTCCAGATAAAAAAACTAATTAACTAAATTACTTATGAAAAACTGATTAACTAAATTAAATTATAAAAAGCGGTGGGAGGAAAATACGAAATAAAAAAATAAACTTGAGGACACAGAAGAAAGTTAGAAATTGCCAACTGTCGGTGCGGCTTATCTGTCTGCATCGCATTTCCATGCCGTCTACTAGATAAATACGCTGTTTTGAAGACAGCACATGCGGATGAAAGAAACAAAACAGGGATGAAAAAAAAAAAAAAGACAGAAAAAGATGTCATAATGAGAGAAAAGGATTTCCGTTGAATCTTAAAAATTCCAGTGCTTTCCCGGTCATCCCTGAGGTCCCTTTTCTCTCGCTTTCTCTTCCCTCTGATATTCGAAGAAATCTTCCATTTTCGGCGGTGACCTCGGTGAATGCTCTTTTCCGGCGTTGGATCTGGGGTTCCTTCTCTTCTTCGCAAAGGTGTTTACTTTCTTCCTTCGTCATGTCATCTTAATCATGTTATTATAATAATGTCTAAAGCTTGTTCGAAGAAGTTGCCTATTTTCTCTGATTTTGTGGGTTTTGATTTTTCTGGCATTTATTAATCATCTATGGGGAAAAATGTAACTTTAAATGATGGGTAGTAGGTGGTTTCAATTTGCTGCATTTTTTGAGGGGTTGATTGATTGTGTGTTGGTTTTCCTTCCCCTTTCATGGGTTGGCTGCATTTCTGTGCCTTTTATTTGAAAATATACGCTTTTGATGGCTTTGGTATGCCACTTCCTTCACTTTTTTTGTGCGGCTCTTTTCTGTTCCTTGCTTTCTTAACAAGGTTTTCGTGATTTTGACATTGATTGTGAGTTTGGTTTGGTGCTTTTAGCTAGCTTAAGGTTGCATGATCTGTTTCACAATTTTGCCTCCTTATACCAAGACCTCCTCTTATATTAAATAAGGGGTGAATTTTCCGTTTTATGACTCTGTGTGATTAACTACGCTTAGTCTCTTCTTATATTGCAGGGACAATTCATTCTTGGGAGTTCGCTTTTCCTTTCCTTTTGGAGGACAAGAGAAGCGTTGCAATTACAATCACGATTGATATAGTGACAAGGGAAGAGGGAAAAAAAAGATTATTGATAATTTTTGTCGAGGTACGAGTTCAAGGATTTAGCTTCCGGAGGCAATTTGGAAGTTGTGGCTCTCCTAATTATGTGTGTAACAAGAGAGGAGAAGTGGTATTGATTTCTGGCTCTGGAATGGATTATAAGAGGATAAGAGATAAGGATACTGAACTTGACCTTGAAAGTGGATTGGCTGTCCATGATGATTCAAACAAAGCTTCTACTTCGGGAACTGCAAAACAAGGAATGACATTATTTCCTAAAGTTTCTAGTGGGTTTGCTGGAGGTTCTAGAAAGGAAGATATGCCTAGTTCGTACAGTGATGAATCAAACTTAGGTGGAGTTTCTGTTGTGGATGTGGCCAATGTGACGAACAATTCATCGCCAGGGGATGATTCAGTAGATCGGAATGTCCTGTTAAAAGAGAAACGTAAGAAGAAAAGTAATAAAAAGGCTCCCAAACCTCCAAGACCTCCACGAGCTCCATCATTGGATGCTGCTGATATGAAGCTAATCAAGGAGATGTCTGAAGTTGCAACCTTGAAGCGTGCAAGGATAGAGCGAATGAAGGCCTTGAAGAAGATGAAGGCTGCTAACACATCATCATCTCCCAGTGCTAGCATATTTGCCATGATTTTCACCATTGTCTTCTGTATTGTGATAATACTCCAAGGTAATATTTGTATTGGAAGCATATTTTATCATGCATATGGCACTTTATTACTAATTTTGTGAAGTCCTTCAATCCAAAAACGAAATCTTGTGCAGTGCAGTGCAAAATGAAGCTTAGCTTCTTAATTTTTTTACATTTAGATTTTTTATTGTATTAGCCACTGAAGAAATAATGCTGTTTACTTGTCTAGACCATTTCAAATTTCATGATTAATACTCAACTTAAGTAATCTGTTTGGTGACTCCATGAGAAAATCATCATATTGGTGATTTGTACATATTGAATACAATTTTCCATCTCAACATTTATGAACTAGACAGACCACTGAAGTTGATAATATGACAAGTATTCTTTCATGAAATGCCGCGGGGTTGAATTTGTAGTTATAAGTTCAGCACTAGTTTCAGTGTTTACTATTCACTAGTTAATTGTAGCCTAATGATTTTGCGTTCAATCCTAGGTTGGAGTTGTCATGCCTTGGGAAATTTTAGTATTAAAAGAAGAAAAGAGAGACAATATGGCTTACAGTTAAAACCAGTCCTGTCAGATGATGAACATATGAACTTATCTAAAATTTGGTATTATTCAAAATTAATAGGATGTTAGGAGCTGTTTACACGGGATACCATTGCCTAATGTGGTGGCGCCTGTCGTCTCTATTTTTAAGTACATTGTAGCTTTCTAGAATTTTTATGGTCAAGATATTCCCTTTGCAGGCATGTGGTCTGGTAAAACTTCAGTGGCAAGTTTCCAGGGATCTCCCGTGGCCGCAGGAGGAACAGAAGGCGGTCTGATTTCAGTTCAGTATAACCTCAACCCGTCTTCAAGTGACCGAGATGCACCTAGGTCGGAGTCACCCAAGTAAGTTAAAATGCATGCTGCCTATTGAAACTCTCCTCTGGCAGAACGTGTTTTTTTTCTTCTTCATTTTCACTTCTTTCCACATGCTGATATGCCATCCTTTTTAATACTAATTTGATATTACCTTGCAGTTTTGTACAGCGTCATTGGTTCAGAACTGCTTGGAAAGATTAGAAGACATGCAGGATAATGCCGTTCTACTGAAAATCTTTCACTCTTGTTTCAATATAGATATTTTTTGGAGACTGAATATGTTGGGTAATTTATCCCCTTTGTGTATATGCATTGATATAATTGGGGGGTGAGTTAAATTGACTTAGCAGTGCTGCTATTGTTCCTTGTTGGCCTGAGGAATACGTGCTGTTGCCTCCATTTCATCTTGGACCACACAGTTGTAATATAGCATATCCCTTTGTATTTCACCTGTGACCTTTTGTGAAGAAGGAAGAGAAACCCTTTATTTGTTTCTCTTGCCAGATGTGGTTTCTGTGGAACCCATGGATTTTGCAGAAAAATGTAACACATCTCGATTTTGTTTTCTACCATTCAATCACATACCTTGTTTCTGCGTTTATCTGAATAGCGTCAGAGTAACTTAATCTTAAATTCTAAATTCTAAATTCTAATTTTGGTTATATTTTGTAATTGATTTGCAATCCCTGAAATACCTCCCACCCTTGAATTGTATGTGCCTTTGTTCTCTTGATATTAGCAGATTTTCTAAACTTCAAGAGAACTTGTTCTTTTTCCAGGGAACGAGGGCAAGTGCCTTGTCCCTTAACTTTTACTTGAGCTGCTTGCCCCTTCTTTTTCTTTGCCTCTCTTTCTCTATTGTCCTGAGACCAGATTAAGGGTCTTCCTTTGGGTAATAGTTAATACATGTGATCTCACATGTGATATCTGTTGTGAATCCAAAATGAAAATTAATATGGTTGACCTATATGAGGCTAACAGACAGAACATCTGTAACAGCTCACACACTAAAACAAGAAGAAAATTCTAAATGACTTCAGTGCTTGCATTGCAGGTCCTACTCCAACTTTCTTCATTCCCCAAATCCCACATCGAATATAGAATCATTGATATGGAACTATTGATTATCCTATTCCTACCCTGCAGCGACAACCACAGGTTAAGGCTAATACAGTGGAAAACATATGCGTTATCAAATATAAGATGACCTCGGTTCTGATGCTCATGCTATCACACTCAAATTTTAATTTAATCCTTGAAAGATATAGCAATAATTACTTCTCAAGGAATTGTTGTCACTTGAGTTCAAATTTTCAACGTTAAAAGATTTGATATAATTTATTCTAAAAGATTAAAGAGATCATACTGCTATTTGGTCGGTTGGTCTTTGAAATTTGAAAATCATTAATTTATTCAATTACTAGATTTTTTTTAAGGAGCCAAACAAGCCATGTTCTTGGTGCCGAAGGTTGTCTAATGTTTAGAGATTGCAGCTAGCAATAACCCAGCTGAAGGTTTGCATTTTCGTATTGTGGGGCTACGGCAAAACAGAGCAGGGTAGAATTTCATCAAGCATTACAAGCAAAAACTGGACCAAACCCATATACAGTACAAAGACCACAACAATGCTCCAAAACAACGTATGGTTGAAATAGGTGCTCCAAAATAAAGTAATCTTAATTTGTACGAACTCAAAAACCAGACAGACACTCTTAATTGGCTAAGAGCACTCCTAAAAGCAAGTCATAGAGGGAGAAAAAAGACAGAAAGAAAATGGGTTTACAGAAAACTTCAACCTTTCAATAACAGTTTGATCAAAGAAGTAGCCACATCCACAAGCTTCTGCACAATGTCATTCCTATCACTCAAAGGTGGCTGAACCACGCCAGAGAATTTCTTGTCACAAGCATCGACTTCTTTCTCAGCATCAGCTATGCAGTAACTTGCAAATCCAAATCGACCTTGGCTTATAGCATCAGCAGCTTGAGGGAGAATGTATTTGACAACAGGAATATACGATTCTGCACAAAAGGCCAAAACTTGCTCCATTTTACGATCTGGGGCTTGCTTGATTAGCCCCTCAATGTAACTGAGTGTGTCAGTGGCGTTGGCCAAAATGTTATTGACCATTATAAGGGCAAGGCCTTTGATATCAGTTTTGGGGCTTAAAGGGTTTGAATGGAGGGTAGAGCTGCAAAGGTCATAAAAGGGTGTCTTTTTGCATATTTGGTCTATTAAATCGCCATTGCCATTTTTCTCAAGGGTGGAAGATTGGGTTAATGGGAGTAAGAGAATGGAAACAAGGATAATAATGTGAACAAGTGCAAAAGGAGCAAACATAGAAGGTGAGACTGAGAGCCTCATTTTCACTCTGTGAATGGAAATGAAGGGTGAGTGCTGTCTCCCCTCTTGGGCTGCTTTTTATAGTGCGTTAAAAATTGGAATTCTTATATATATATTAAACTTGTTTTCACACTCCTTAAAAATATTACACTAATTTGCGTTTGAGATTAAAGTAATAATCAACAAATTTTTTTATGTTTAAAGAATTTATTTTTATTTATATTTAAAATTTTTCACACTTTTTGGAGTGAGACTTCAAAATTTTCACCATAGGACCATAGTTTAATTGGAATTTATATAAAGAGTGTTTAGACTTTGCATTCTATTTTCTCTCCTTTTTATATGACGTTTTTAGTCTTTTTATATATTAAAAAGAAAATAGTTTCTTGCCTTGTCTTGTTTATGTTTGTTTGCTTTGTGTGACCTTGGACTGAGAATTTTGAAGGGAATTGCCTCTACACATTGTTCAAAGTTCCAATCAACTTTTTTATCACGGATCTCTTTGCAAATCAACATTTATTCAAAAAGGCTTTTGTTTTTGTTGTTTTGCTGAACAACACCCTTTTTGTTCTGTTCCCTTTACCTGTGACTGTGAGTAAGATGCCAAAGCTTGAGATCTTTCTAGACGTTCCCTCGATTCCTTTTCTGTCCGAGAAACCAAGGCATAGAAGAAGCCCTCTGTTTTGCAAGTGAGATTTTGTTTATTACAAGACAAAAACTCCGTGATTATATGTGACATATAACTACATTGTTTTCTTTTAAAGATTATGGAGTCATCAAATAATACCAAATAAGAAACATAAAAATGAATCATTGTTTCGAATCATTCTTTTTTTTTTTTTTTGATGGGATGGTTTGAATCACTTTTACTCAAAAGTATCAAAATTAAGACTAGTTTTGCTTTGTCATATACTCTCTTTCAAGATTAGAGAGTACCATTTGCCAGCGAGTTGGAATCAACTTGAATTATTATTTTTTTAATTTTTATTTACTCATAAATATCCCTACACATTTTAAGTATAAAGTTAGAATTTGATTTGCCTCATCATTTGCTGTTAATCATAGAGCCCGCCATGAACGAAACAACGTTCATTTTTATGGTAATTATTTTGAGGGATTTGCTAAAAAAAAAATTAGCCTCAAGATTCCTTTATACAATAAATAAATAAAAGAAAGAAAGAAACAAAAACATGATGTGCACTAGAAAACAATCTCGTTGGCTCAACCTTATTATTTGCGCCCCAATAGAAAACGAGACTAAGACGCACAGGCAATAGTGTGAAAGCAGGAAGAAATGAAGAACGAGACAAAGACATGCACTATCCATTATAACAAATTGAACACTTGCCAATAATTGAACAGCAAAATGTTATGTGTGTGTGTGTGTGTGTATATATATATATATATATATAATGAGTAGAATCTTTTACATGTAACATGACCAGGAACAAGTTATAATATTAAAGGTTATGCATATTATTATGTCACGATTGCAGTGATTTACTCGGTAATACTAATAGCCGAGTTTGAGTTTGAGCATTTAGAGTAAATTTCTGACAATAGCTGCAGTAACGACAGAAACCTCATGCATAATTTTGTTATAAGGAGTAAGTGAAGATTTCCCACCAAATTCATCATCCTCACAAGATTTGGCCTCAATAGCAGCATCATTTGCCCCATCTTCTGCAAATTTCGGGTTCCCTTTTTTAAGGGCTTCAATGGCCATTGGAATATCTGCTTCTAGAACTGTTTTGTAGTTGTCAGCACATTCTCTCAAAGCATGTTTGTGAGTAGGATCTCTGCCTTTCCGAAGAATGTGATTAATCTTATCAAGAGCATCGTTGGCTTTGGACTTCATGACATTGACCATGATTAGAGCTAACCCTGTGACATCACCAGCTTGGGAGCTCTTCGGGTCAGACATGAGAGATTGAACGCAGACATCGTAATTGGGTGTTCTCTTGCAGGTTGCTTTGATGAATGCGACGTCGTTTGGAGGTGTGGTTCTGCTGTGGGTTAATGAGACTGAGAAGGTTGCGAGAAGAAGAGCTTGGATGATGAAGATGAGAGCTAGAGAGTTGGAAGCTGTCATCTTTGATAGAAAGAGATAGGTAGAGAGGCTAATTAAGAGTGGATTGAGCTGCTGAAGAATTGATGAGTTTATGGTGACAACTTGTGCTGCTAAGGCTACGGCCCTTTTATAGGTAGGAGATGAATTGCTTACGTGCAAGCAAGTGGGACCTGAATTAGGTTTGCCTTTAGCCAAAAGGAAGAAATACCTTTTAACAAAGACGAAATAAGTTTTGTAAAGACTTGCTATGAAGTTAAAAAGGAAAAGAGATCTACTATAGCTATATCTATATTTTTACACTTTTTTTTGTTATTTTTTATGTATTTTTTTTATTTATAATTTATAATATTATATATAAAAAATTTAATATTTAATATTAATTAATTTAAATTTAAACCGAATAAAATCACATGTGTATATATGAATTGAATATATTTGTTTAAATTAAAATATTCTCTTCTTAACTACTCAATATACTTCCTGGTATCCATATTATTCTAAATCATAATTAAACACTATAATTATTTCTAAAACTTTTAAGTTTAATATTTAATTCAAACTATAGAATCAAATCAAGTATATATATACAAATAAAGAAAAGTTATATAAATAACTTTAATCACTATAAAATGTGTTATTCGTTTTTTTTTTAATCACTAAACTAAACGCATTCAGGGAGCAGTTACATCATTCAGTAAATGTGTTATACTGCTTTGTATTCTTTAGGGTTTTTATCTTTTTATTGGCCTATATGAAGATCTCCGATCAATTAAAACTTAAAAATTTGATCGTATCTACCAAAGATTTTCTGAGGTTAACTGTTACTTTAATTCGATCAATTGGATAAGTGGCCAATCTGTAAGTTACAGTTGGATTTGCGTTTACAACACAAAGTTTTTTTTTCTTTTAAAAAGGTACTTTAGTTAAATAAAGGAGTGATATGTGTTGAGAATCTAATTGATTTTATACATTTAATAGCTAAATATGGTGGGTACGTAGATATATATATCATCTCTGATCCTAACTTATAATCTTCCCTACAATTTAATCAGCCTATTGGGAGACAGATGTCACTCGTAGGAGAAAGAAAAGGAGATGGATTAATTAGATCATCTATATTTCATGAGATATTTTGCGTACGAGTTACTGAGTTCTAACCATTGTTTATTGTTTCATGATTACGTTTGATGACTGAATAAGTTGCATATGCCTAAGCTTTTCGTCTTGGATAATACTATTGGTGCTATGGTTTATTTTAATTAAGTTGAATAGTACCAGATGTGTCTTCTTTATGGGGAAAAAAAAGTATAGGTTGGAGTCTGATGAGAACACCAGAGATAGTGATAAGGAATAAAGTGAATCATTAAATTTAAAATAAGATATAAAATATAATATGAGTCGATATATAATATAAAAAATTCTTTAATTTAATTGTTAAGATTAAATTATTTTTACCTTGAATGAATTCTTGATTCCTAAAACTCATTTATCACTAAAAATTATATGAACATAAATCAATTGAGCAACAGCAATTCAACTTCTAAACATGTATGATCTAATTACTTAAACTTTGTTAAAAATAAAATTATGAAATTCTTTATTTCAATTCAGTATCCCAAACAAAACACAAGGATATTGTTGTGCATGAGCAACTAAGGTAACATCCTAATAATAAATGCTGCATTTTGCGAAACAGCATACATTGCATCGTTCTTATCAGTGATAGGTGACTCAAGCGGTGGGTTTCCGGCGGCGAAAGTCTGCTGACACCTGTTGCTCTTTATACTAATCTCATTAGCCTTATATTCTGCAGTCTTAAAATCTCCACCGTTGAGAGCTTGAGCAGTTTCAGCAATATTCTGGTTCAGAATCTCTGTATACATGGAAACACAATACCTCAGAGGATCCCTAATCCCAGGTGGAGGGTTTCTCTTAAGAAGCTCGTTGATTTTGTTTAACGCATCGTTTCCTCTGGGTTTCATGGCATCTACCATGATCACAGCCAACCCTCTTGTGTCTGCTTTGGCGCTTCGAGGGTCTGATTTTAGGGTTTGGATGCAACCTTCGGTATCGTATGTTTTCCCGCATACCTCGTTTATGAGGTCGTCATCGTTGGGGAACACCGTTCTGCTTTGGCTTATTGGTAATGAAATGAAAGCGAGAAGAGCTTGAAAGAAGAAGAAAAGGATTAGGGACTTTGAGTTTGTCATCTTGGTTTGAAAGGGAATAAGCTAAGGGTTACGGGATTTAGAGGAGTTTGAGAATAATGGGCATGTTTTATATAGATAGAGACTTATGATTTGGGTGAGATTTTTCTTTTTTTAAAATCATTAATTTTGGAATATATTAATTAGAAATTGACCAAATGAACACGGCTCAGATTTCTGTTTTATTGACCAGATATCTCCTAGAGAAGGAACATTATCTTCTTTAATGGGAAAGAATATGATATGCTGGATCGGTTTTAGATTTGATATCAATGATGCGGTTTTTCAGTAGCTTCTTTGAAAGCTGAAACAGATCTTCTGCGGTGCAATTGCAGTGCAGTAGGGGAGAGATAAAAGAAAATGAAGCTTACTCTCTCTCTTATTACTCTGCAACTGCATTACAGATAAAAGCTACCAATTTGACATCGTTTTCCGGGGAGGGTTCTGTAGTGCCAACTTAGACAGAAAAGGTATAGCAAGAAGAGAATGCATAAGAGCTAGGGACTTGTGAATTTGTCATCTTTGTTAGGGGGAAAAAAAATCAAAAAATAAAAGATTGAAGGGGCTCAACAACTAAAGTGTATGCTCAATCTTAACATGTTAAATTTTAAGATATTCAAGGTCTTGAATTTTACACTTCAAAATCTTAGGGATTAGGAATATGTGGGAATAAAATATTTGCCTAATGCTTTTGGTCAAAGTAAGAATGTTTTTGACAAAATGGCATATATGGTATAGTCAATATCAATGTATCTTATTACATTGCAACATTTTAAATTTACCCTAAAATTTTTTAGTTACCTTGTGAAGCATATGCTTATATATACATACGTGTTAAATTTACCTCAAAATTTAACATTATATATGTATATGTACATGCATATATACATATATATGTGTATGTATTTAATTAGAGGAGATGCGGCCTCTAATATGATTAAAAAATTAAATTTAAATGAATTTATAATTAAGTATATGATTCTAAATCTGTTAAGTATGGATAATTTATCTTTTAAAATATAGATCATAATCCAACTTAACTTTGAAAAAAATAAAATTATGAAATTCTTTATTTCACTTCATTATCTCAAACAAAATACAAGGATTTATTGTGCATGAGTGACTAGACTAACTTCTTAATAATGTCTGCTGAATCTTCTGAAACAATAAACATGGCTTCGTTCTTATCAGTGATGGGTGACTCAGCTGGTGGTATTGTCGTATAGAAACTGTCCTCGCACCTGGAGCTCTTAATACCCGACCCAGTTGTCTTGGATTCTGCCAAGTTAAAGTCTCCACTGTTGAGAGCTTGAACAGCATTAGGAATATCCTGGGTTCAAAATCTCTGCGTACATGGAAGCACAATAATGCAGAGAATCCCTTTGCCCAGGTGATGGGCTTCCCTTGAGAAGCTCATTGATTTTGTTTACGACGTCGTTTCCATGGGCCTTCATTGCATCTATCATGATCAGAGCCAACCCTTTGACGTCTGCGTTAGAGCATTTTAGAGTTTGGACGCAGACATTGGGATCGTATGTTTTCTGGCATGTTTGTGTTATCAGATTGTCATCATTTGGGAACAGCGTTCTGCTTTGGCCTATCGGTATTGAAATGGAAGCAAGAAAAGCTTGAATGCAGAAGAGAAGGATTAGGGACTTTGAGTTTATCATCTTGGTCTGAAAGAGAATGAGGTTATAGGATTTGGAGGAGCTTGACAATGAGCCTTTAATATATAGCTAGCTAAGAATTGAGATTTGGGAAAGATTTTTTTTTTTTTTTTTTAACAAAGTTTTATTGTGAAATGCTAAGACAACTCTCCTCGTTTACTCGGTTTAGGACGGGCTATGAGAATCTTAGGTAGGGTTAATTGTGGCGAATTGGTAAGGTTGGATAAATTGCAGATGGTGAATTAGAAATTGCCCAGTTAAACATGTAGTGATCATCTTCAGAGTTTGGTTAACAAATAGAGTCTGTGGGTATTTTTTTATCTAAAAATCTGTGGGTATTTAAATTTACATGACAACGGACATAAATTATGGAGATATTCTCCTCTTTTCTTTTCTTTTTTTATTTGATGGATATTCTCTTACGACATCCTCATGATTCGTTATTCTCCCTTTTCTCTTTATTTAGTTAGTGTTACTCTTGTATAAGTTGGACTCTCTGTAATTTTCAATACTATATTCATCGTTTTGTTCTCCATTACCACAAAAAAGATAGATTTTGTAAGATTAAATGGACAACTTTTATAATCAAAAAAGGATAACACTAAAAAAGAAGTTAAATATTTTTTAATCAGGAAAACTATTCTTAATAAAATTCATCAAACAAATTTATAGCTAAAAGCATAACCAAAGATATACGCTTCTCAGTCATAAGGGGATGGATATATTATTTTGTCGAAGAGTTCAACTGGGAACAAAGAGCCATTTTGAGAAAATATATACACATGATGTTTCAACTGAGAACAGTTCACATGAGAGCTGCATCATGACTTCTGTGACCATGACTAGGCCATTGAAGGAGAAGCTTCAAATAAGTAAAACAAACCAAAAATTTGAAAATAAAAATGGGAATTGAACCCGACGTGAATCGTACACGAAACCTTCTGATCTCGAAGCCATTGCACCACGGACCCACAGTCATTTGTTTAGTAAGATTATAATTATAGTTTCTCATACTGTAAGCCATAATGGACAGAAATGGGTTTTCATTTTGCTTCATTAAGTCTTCACGCAAAATGATATTGAGGAGTCATTGGACTTGGCCTGAAAAATATACACTCCAAGAGAATTCAAAACGGGAATTGAACCCGACGTGAATCGAACACGCAACCTTCTGATCTGGAGTCAGACGCGCTACCATTGCGCCACGGATCCACAGATAGCATTGGGCTTCGAGTAATTTTATTTATAAGATTGTAACTTACTATGCAAAATCAGAAAATAAATCCTTATTGCAACGTGTTCAGAGTAACTAGATAACTTTCGTGGGTCAATCAAACATCCACAGTTTGAAAGCGTTCAAAGATTTTTGATTTTTGATAGAATGTTGTCCATATAATACTAATTAACTAAAAGTTAAATTAATAGATATTTAATATGATATTACATATAAATAAAAAAAACTAATCAAACATGATAATGCGTATCCAAAAGAGATGAGAAAAGATGATCTCTCAAGATCACTACCCATGATATGTTTCTCTCTCTCATTTCATCGTTAATGATTTGTCCCCACGAGAGCAAGCGTACGTGTTACTCTTAGAACTCTACACGGGGACGTGTTATTTTCTCATGAAGAGGTCAATTCAAGCACTGTGGCCTGCGGGTGACACTTGGAGTTTTCACTTACATCACCACAGGAATCAGTAATGTTATCATACAATTCTTATAATTGTTACAAGAGTTTAAAGTTAGTGTGTTGTTAGTGCGAAAGAAGAAAACCAACAAAAGTAAATTAACCGATAGTAATTAGCAAAAGGAAAAAATAAATAAAACTAAAAATAAATGCACCGCGAAATTCCAATTGCATTTCATTAATCCTGACCAACAATTCAAATGTCATTCCTTTGGATAAAAGAACTGTATGAAAAAGCATAATGAGATTTTATTCACTTTACATTCTATTCTATCTTTTCTCAATATCTCTCTGAAAGCTCCCAACTTTTGTTTTTTTGCTTTCAAAATTTTCTTTCTATCGTGAGACTAAAGACTAATCACTCGTGTCTATATAACCTGATTCTCTGTAACCTATACACTATTGAATGGGAGAAAAAGAAAAGAAAAGAAACTAAAGACAAAAAATGTGAATCTATCTATCCCCAGAACCCGGGCAATCTGCTTCTTCTCCATCTACTGCCACACGGCCAACAAGGCAAGGTGGACTCCTTTTCTTATCATACTCAACTATCTTCCAATATGATTTTGTGGAGCCCTTGACACTACCATTATCAAACTTAGCATTCTTGGGCAACTGAGAAGCTAGCACTATAGATAGTTCCATCTTCCCAGGATTACCGTCAAAGCCATTGCTGATATTCTTCAAGAATTCCCCCTCCACCAAGTTTATGTCCACAAGGTTATTCCTGTTATGTTGTAAGCCCCAGAAGAAAACCATGTTTGGCTCAGTCTTCTCGGTATCAACATATTCTGTAGGGTTAGGGTCACAAAATCCTTGAACCTCCTCCTCTAGCTGTGGCAAGCAAGACATGTCAACCAAGAATCCAAGTTCAGACCCAATGATCAATCTCAATTTCAAGGCCATTTTTTGAAAAAGCTTTTATTGCTAAGCACAAGAATGGGCAAGCTGTATGAGATAACTAGGTTCAATCATTGGAGCTACCTACCTTGAGAAGAAGACCACGGAAGCGTGACTTGACCCAACCAACCCAGTCTCCAAGCTCATCTTGATTAAGAGTAGATAGGTAAATCTTGACAAATTGGGAGTATCTTCTTGAGTATGGAAAATGCTCGAATACACTATCCCAACTGAAGTTTGGCTTCAAAACATCCTTCAATCCAACCAAATAACTAAAATGAGAAGAAGGCATAAATATAGAGCATGCACTTTGTTATAATGGTAAAACCAGAAAGGCACCATAATATGCAGGGCAATAAAAATATATACATACCCTTGTTATATGATGGCCACGGACAAACTCGGTCCTAATCCTATAGAATGTGCTTCTTGTTATATTAGAATGGCAATACTCGTAAGGGCTAGAAGGAAGTCGAATAGGCATCAAGGACCGTGTCTCTATAATGTCTGCAGTTGACGGATACATTCCTTCATTCAGCATGACTGGTGTAGGCCAGGGCCAAAAGGCGAATGTTCGGAAAAAGTTCATAATTAGAGCATTGAAGCTGGCATCAGGATATCTTTGACAAACATAAGCAGCAAGAATTGCCAAATGAACTCCTCCCAAGTAGCCAAGTAACTGCAGACAAAAATAGGTTCTCCACGTTTAAGTCAAACAAAGTTCAGTTCATGCTTGAAGAAACAACGAATATGAATATTACTCCATAAATGGCACTTACAGTTCCATACACTCCTCGTCTTTTAGCCCATAATTTAAGACAACGCAACATAGACTGAAAATTCTGAAATGCATGATTTTTACACATATGAGAGACAAAATAATAAGAATTTCAAAAGCAATGAAGCAAAACAAGCCAAAGTACATCCCCTCCCCCAACACCCTTTTTCTTTAAAGTGAAGGTACTTGCAATAATATGCCAGATAAATCTAAAACTAAAGGTCAGAAAGAAATTTTTTATTAATTGTGCGAATATTTTATAAATATAAAGGAAATGAAAAAAAATGGACTCTCATTAGTTATACCTTTACATTTGGAACAAGCTGAAGAATTCGTTTATTTGCACGCACACCAGACAAGCTTTTCCAGCTGGTTTCATCAATGTTCCTCAGGAAGAACGGGTTTAGTATGTCAACATTCTGCAGCAGAAATTTAATGTTTACAGGTAATTGATAGCATTGTTGAAACAAATGTCAATAAAGCAAACCATGTCCAAAGAATATCAAAAGCAAAACAGTGATCTTTATTCTCACCTCAGGAACATATAATACTTTAAGTCGGGCATATGGAAGATCAATGGAAATTCCATCAAATTTAAACCGCATAAGTGGGACTTTTGCACTCTTGACACAGTGAATCTCTGATACTTCAGGTCTTCTTTTAAGCATGTTGTGCAGAACAACAAAAAAGTCCTCCTGCATTTATCATATTCCAATAATAATCAAAAGAATTGTTACGATACCCAAAAAGCAATTATATTAATAGGTAGAGAAATATAATAAACTCACTGCAATGGTGGCAAAGAAAGGACCGACACACAAAGCATCAATGTCAGACTCGGGACTGTGAACCTGAATAGATTCAAAATATTTTTCCGTGAATAATTATGGAAATTGAAGAAAGAAACTAAGATTGATAAAATTATACCAATCAAATTTCGCATACTTTTCCCTCAAGATCATATTTTATAATATACTGAATGGCATCAGCATAATAATATGGAAAGAACTGAAATGGAAAGTACTTACTCCAAGGCCATAAGACCCATAAGTCAATATGGTGGCAGAAGTAACAGCAATCTGGTGCTTTGGAAGTCTACGTTGCCATGCAACCTTCTTGATCCAGGACGAAACTATCTACATAGTAATTTGCAATCATCAATTACATTACATAGTACAGGAAATGAAGCAACATAATGGAAGTGCAGAGCTGCTTTCTGAATAGTGCCAAATAGTGGATAATTTTTTTTTTTTTCTAAAACTGTTATATTTGTATGCACATACATATAACATGACAAAAGTGTCAATTTTACCACAATCCTGCTTAAGTCATGAACATAACAATGTAGCCTTATTTCTTTTTAGGAAACAGATTGGAATCGCTAATTCACCATATTGCATCCACTCCAAGGGCTTCAATGCAACTCAAGATGATACAAAGAAGAAAAGAAAACCTTTTGAAAAGGATTGTTTCCAAAGAGCCAAACAAAGCCAAGATATGATTGTTAAGAGAATATATTTCTCTAAGACAAACATGTTTCCAACACACGAAGTAGAATACATACAAACCAAACGAACAAATGAGAAGGAACTTTAGCAGGGGAAAAGAAAGAAAAGAAATAGTTCTATCTAAAACAACCTAATATTTAAAATGGAAATCACAAGAAATTAAGCAAAGAGTGGAATGTTCATGAGAACGAGACTAAGTATAATGATTTGTTATACAAGAAAACCTGTTTAAGCTTCTGAATTGCATTATCCCGCTTCTGTTCTTCCTCCGGCGATGGAACAAGTCCTTCATTCGCCATGAACTGCAGTGGTTCAACCCAAAAGCATTAACCCAAAAACCAAAAAGAAAAGGGGATCTTCGAACTTCGAAGGAAGATTGACAAAACCAGGCAAAACCCATCAACAAGGCGATTTATTAGCCAAAAGGGTGAGAATGGTCTAAACTCACCAAGAAAAGAAAAATGGCGTAGAAAAGTAGAAGATACCTGAAGCAGAGACATTGACCTTTCTTCGTCGATTCTCCTAAGTAGAGCTGGATTCATAGTACCTATAGGTGGATTGAAGGGGACCAGCACCCCAGAGGGTGATGGTGGTGGCACAGAAGGGTCAATGACCAAAAATGGGGGAGGCACGATGAGAATATTGGGATTGCCAGCTTGAGGATAAACAAGAAACCGATTAGGATGAACGAAAACCGGGGCACTTTCAGATGGGTAAGCATGCGCTGCTTCCATAAAAGTTATAAACCCACCAAAACCCAATAGGGTAAACCGAAAATAAAATGCTTGAGACAAGAAAGTTCAGGAAAAGCAAAATTCCGGTGGCTCCCGTTGACCACCACCTTCTAAAATGGCTTTCTGTTGAGAAACCCCGCGAAATCGAATCAAAATTAGCCTCCCAAATTTAGAAAACTTCTCTTGTCTGACTTCTCAGTCTTCTTCTTTTCTTCTCTTCTGCTAGTTGCTGTGCCTTTATCAGCTGTATTCTTGCAACGGTCGATGATGGAGAGGAGTGAAGACACTTGCTTTGAGAAAGAAGATGTGGCCGCGTACCACGTACTGTGTTGTTATACTTTGGCAGAATCTGACACGTGGGCAAAGATCCTAGTAGCCAAGTGTCAGATCCCAGTACGGGTCAATAGTGCCAGGGTAATGCTACTCCAAATATATATATTTTTCATTTTTTTTAACGAAATGTCTTATCTTTTTGCAGAGTCGGTGCTAACGTGTACCAAAAAGGAAAAAGTCGGTGCTTACCGCCAAATAGTGGGATTTCTTTTTTCTTTTTTTTTTTTCTCCTTCTCGAGAGAACGTTTTTTTGGCCGTTATTAGCACACTTCAATTCTATACAGTTCTAAATTTATAATTTTGAACAAGTCATGATCACCTAATGAGTTTTCTAATTTTCATATTTTCTGATAAAATATATATAATTTCGGGTTTGATCCTTTTTCCAGTGGCTATTGTGCAAATTTCAGTTTATCTTTTGGGCCATCAAATTTGGCTTGCTTGGTTCAAACCAATTTCAGGTTAGTTAGTTGAAAAAAATCAAACTGACTAGAAGTTTAAAATAGAGGACAAATAATCTAAAAATAATGTAGTGGACTCACAGAGGTGCTTAAACGTATATTTAAAAAATTAGTATTGTTTAACTTTTTCTTTAATTAGACTGCAGTATTGTTAACTTTGAACTTTACTATATTAACAATGATACTTAATTCCCATAAAACTCAATTTGAGCTTTTTTTTTTTATCTGAATCCAAGCTTAAATTTAAGGTTCGATTAAAATCAATATTTTTAAGCTCAATTTGATTGTACCCAGCCCATTTAGTACTAGGCTGACCAAAATTTAATTTACTTATTTTTCTATTTTAATAAGATTTTTTTATTTTTATTTTACAAGTAATGTTTAATTTATTCATAAAAAAAAGGAACGTTACCAAAAAAAAAAAAAAAGCTGATGTTTAATTTTAAAAAGCAACAAAATAATATAAGTCAAGCCAATCCATTTTTTGGTGGAACTCACTTAAAAACCAGCTATAGATTTTTTTTTAACTACCAAAAAAAAATCATATTTTTTAAGCCCAACTTATTTGACAATACCCAAACTATTTTACTCTTTAACAAAACCACATTCATTTTGCGTTACAGTTTCATTATTTTCTTTATATGATATTCTTTATTAGCCTTAGATGTTCAAAATGCCTAACTTTTTGCTATCTCTAATTTAGAGAGAAAAATGAATCACAGAAAAATACAAGTAAAAAAAAGTAAAATTTCCAAAAAATATGTCTACAATTTAATTAAAATGCTCTCCATTTTTGACTAATTTTATATAGTACACGCAAGGGTGAAACCTCTTATTCAATATTGGACTGCTTGTGATGTAGATAAAGACGAAGAAGATGCATTCCACCCAAGAAAATGAGAAATAGAGAACTGCAGAACAACAACTCTTTTTTGTCTTTTATTGTTTTTTTTTTTCCAATGTCTTTTATTATCTGGCAGAAATTAACAATGGATTATTCGGAAATAAAAATGAACCGCCGCCGACTTCGATTTCCGACACATTGCAGATCACGAATACAACGGAGATTCTGTGCTGATTAATTAACTAATTATAGCTATTACTATTCACGCGTATCTAAATTATCTACAGATTCATGGATCGTGAATACCTTTATAAAAGGAAAAATAGAAAGAAAAAAAAAAAAGAAAAGAAAATTAGATGGTACAGCCACAGCAGAGGAAGAAGTAGCAAAGCATGGCGACCAATGCTATGGACTCCGAAAACATCACAAACCCCCAAACGACGTCGTCAACCAGGGAGAAATTCAACCATCGGAGGCTATCAAAGATCCAACCTGTACTCCATTCCGAGAGATGAAGAGCTGACCACGACAGAATAGAGAAATTGAACTCCGGCCACCGGAAGTTCGCCGTGTACCACCACCACCGTTGGGTGCTCATCATGCCCGACCTTCAACTTGTCTTTTTTCTAGATTTTTTTTTTTTTTTTTTTTTGGGTGGATAACGTCAATTTGGTGTCTGACTATAAGTTTGTTTTTATAGATGTTGTGTTCTGGTTCTAGATGGTGGGGGTTTCGGATGCGAGAAGTTGAGACCGTGGGGATAAAAATCTCTTAGGAATTACACGTGTTCTAGCGAAATTGACTGATAGAGGGATTTTCCTCATTCTCGCGAAATTTCTTGCTAATCACTTTTGTCAATTAACTTAACTGGGAAGCTAATTACAATGATCACACGACTAACGAGGTTACCAACATATTTTCGAGAGTGCAATTGCACGAGGGTGCAAACATTAATTTGCAGCGGTCCAAAAATTAATCTCATTAAAAGAAACACCCTTTTGTTAATGGGTTAATTTTTTGAGGTTGGTTGGGCCAGCCCAAAAACATGGGCCACATAGCCGAGCCATATTTAAGACCCAAAATCGCCTATTTCAGAAATTTGACTGAAATCTGAACCAGAAAAATGGAAAACCAATTAAAAAGTTAGAAAAACTGAAAAAGACAACAGTTTAGATTAAAAGAAATGAACCAATAAAAAGGGAATCTGCGCGGAGATTGGGCTGCCGGTCTAATCGAAGATTCGGGGCAGGAAACCCTAAACTCTAGAGATACACTCATCCCACATGCACATGATGCACACGTGACCGTGAAAATGGAAGTACCTTACTACCTAGCGCCGCAAGGCGCAATTACACTGTCCGTAATGAAATACAAAATCTTTCACGAAGACCGTTCGATGCTCTGCCACGTTAACGATTCGCGCGAATTCGTGTTTCAACGGTTGAGATCAGTGCTGCAGAGCAACTGGTGGAAGAACGAAGGAAGTTGCATGTTTATTCCCCGTCTCCTCCATTCTCCCGTGTTTAAATTTCGATTAATTTTTCTTCCTCAAAAATAAAGAATTTTCTCGGGAAAAATTGTTGTGAATTATTCATTTGATGATGAAGGCTGCAAAGGAATTGAAGGAGTATGTGGAGGAAAACGAAGTTACGGTTTTGAAGGAAGAAGAGGACGAATATGACTCTGAGGACGAAGTTGAAGACAAGGATGACGACGACAACGATGAAGATGAGGATAGTGATGAAAATGATGAGGACGATGAAGATGAGGATGACGAAGATGCTCCGGGCGAAGAAGAGGACGATGAGGACGAGGAGGAGGAGGAAGGAGCAGGCGGCGAGCTCGGCGGTGATGCCGACAGTGACGATGATGACGATGACGAAGACGAAGATGAGGAGGGCAAAGAAGAGGTAATTGTGATAAATATTTCTTCATCCTCTTTAGAAGCAGTTAAAATTTAGAAAGACCTACTATTCTGGATTATGCAGTAATTTTCATCACTTCAGTTTGTTTGTTTAGCTTTCTTTAAGCTTAATATCGTAGCTATCTTACTTTCCGGGTACCTGATGATTTATGTCATACCTATGCTAATATAGAAATTTTATTTTGGCGTGTTCATGTGTAATGAAATGATTCAAGTCTTTGTATCACTGCAACATAGTTGTTGGAAAAATTGTTTTGTAAAGTTACTGCAAATATGACACTGTACATTCTTTTGCCCTCTTTGATGTGATAGGAAGCACCCAATGCTCTCTATCTACTTGTCCGTTTCCCTTTTATTAGGATTTTTGAGTTTATGACTCAGCTCTTCTTGCTCGTTTTGTTTTTGGCCAATAATTTGATTCTTAACTTTTATCTTCAGGCTTTTTTAGCATACTATGTATACCTTTTAAGTGTATCTCATGAAATGCTCGTGGTTTCATTTTCTATGGTAGCATCATTGATGATTCTTATTTTTAAAGAATGAAAATTGACAAGGTATCTGGACATTGTCTAGTTGATGGTTACAATTGAGAGAACTCGAAACTAATGCATTTACTTAGTAGACTGGATCTTACCTAATTATGGTTGGATTGCTTGAATATTCAGCCATTTTATTATGGGCTTTGATAATCATGCAAATTGGATGCATTTCAAACTTATTCTTTTCCTATAATCATGATCTATTAGTGAGCAGTGTCAGCTAGACAACCTCGTTTCAAGTTAAATCTATTTTGTTTTGTCTTCATTTAGACCACCCTGACACAAAAAAACTTCTAGGAGGACTTGGGAACAGAGTACCTTGTCCGCCCTGTAGGTGCTGCAGAAGAAGAAGAAGCATCTAGTGATTTTGAACCAGAGGAGAACGGTGAGGAGGAAGATGAAGGTGATGAGGATGATGAGAAAGCTGATCTTCCATCAAAGAGGAAGAGATCAGATAAAGATGATTCAGATGATGATGATGATGGGGGAGAAGATGGCGAGAGACCCTCAAAAAGATAGAGTTTGAGTCCCCTTCTGACTTGAGGACTTGACTACGAATATAGTGTCAATTTCATGGTCCCTGTCTCCAAACTCATCTCTTTACAGAAAGATAGGAAGTTTCATGGAACTTTTCGTAGTCTTCTGTATTATTATGATGTAGCATTGTTAGAATTTTCCAGTTTCATCTGTTGGGTTCATAGTCAATGGACTTCCTTTAAAAGGTTGCTCAAAATTTGTGTTAGAACTAAATTTTGTGAACTTTTTGAAGTCTTCTCTGTTGTAGGTTCTAAGATAGAGTCCTTGTGCACTGCTGTTTCTGATACCTTTGAATTGTCGGTAGATGAGACATCTCATGATTCTATATAACGTTTGTTTATTTTACAATTATTTCTCTGTATTTTTATTACATTTTGATGGGGTTTCCACTTTCCAAATGTGAATTTCATTCGTTTTTTTTTTTTTTTTGTTTCTATTTATTTGGGATTATGATGATGATGTTGGAGGGTAATATGCATCATGACATTTCAATCGGTTATTATGGAACTGTCTTGCTTTGCTAAAATTTGGAGAAGTATTTATTCATACAGGATTTAGTTGTAGTTTCTTTGTGCTTTGTTTACTTTGACAAACACTTGATTTTAAAAACTTTTCATGCGCTGTTTATTAAAAAAAAAAAAACTATGTAGGCGCTCAATAGTTTTGTTTTACTTTTGGATTACTGTATACCTTTTTTTTTTTTTTTTCTTTTGAACAAAAATATACGCCACAAATGGTGTTTGTTTTTTTAGGTGTCAATTCTATACTTACCCAAAAAGAAAGTTACCTTTTTTAAAAAAAAAATTATTTATACTTTTACCTGTATAAATCATAATAAGTAAGTATTTTCATTAATTTAGGCCAATTATAATTAATAAGATATGTAATGAGCCCTTGACCTCTATCACACAACGATTTATATTTATATTTATAATTAAATTAAAATAAAATTGACAAACTTGCAAAACAAGAAGCCTAAATTCAGATAAATAAATTCAATTGAGAAAATTATATTCGTACATACATTTCAAAATTAAATTAACCTAAATTCATATAAATAGCCGGAACACTCTCACCCTGCGTCAGAGAGTCCTCACCGTAAGCGACCCAATGGCCGAATCCAGTGCTTTGTCGAGAAACGAGCAAGAATCCCCCAATGCATCTTCAGCAACCATCGATCGGATTAGCGAACTACCTGAATTTGGTCCAAAATGCCCTAAGCTTGAAGTTATTAAAACAAATGGTCTTAAGGTATGTTGTACTTAGCTTAGGACGTGTTTTTTTTTTGGCCTAATTGTTCTTTTAATTTGTTTAAACCAAAGTGGACAGAGCCAACAAGAGTTCCTGATTGTGTTGCCTCGACGTTAACCGAGGTTGATTATCGGCCTTATTCATTCACAGAAAACAGGCTAAATATTATGGCATATTTTCTAGAAGATGCAAGTTTTTTGAAGCAAATGCGGATCGTGGGAACTTATAGAGATCACAAACGCCATTTGGAAAAACTAACTGCCGTGCTACAGAAGCGCTCCGACGCTTGTAAATTTTTATAACACGCTTTTCTCTTTGACATTTATTGGTGTTTTTTAAATTTTTATAACACAACTACCAATTTTTTTTTTTTAAGTTGTTCTGTATTTAAAACCGAAAAAAGTATAGTTTAAGTTTAAATTAAATTAAAGTGCGCAAATAATATTTTAATTAAATTATAATGATGTGATTGAATACGTGCATATTGTATGTGTTATATTACACACACAAGTCAAAATCGCGTTCAAGCATGAAAATTTCTTGCTCTTATCAAAAGCAAATGATTTAATTTTTTTAAATTGACATTAAAAAACGAAAACATCGACTGGGTTAGATCTAGCGACCGGCACCCGATTAATGAATTATGAGGCTCATTTATTTATGGAACTAAAAAAATTAATTGTGCGGGGGAAATAATATTTTCAATAAGAAAGCGATATAAAAAAAAAATAGGAAGAGGGTCTCTCTCAACGACCAACAACTCTAGGCATCTCATTTATATTTCGCGTCTTTCTCTGCTCTGCCCTTGTTTTTCACCTTCTCCGACACTTTTATCACTGTGCATTCACGAACCACTTGCTTATCTCATTTTCGCTACTATAGATTCTCAGCAAATTTAGGCCTTCTTCTTCTTCCTCACCATTCACGATCAGATCCGGTTTCCGAATACACTTCCTCTGCAATGCTCCTGTATTCCCTGCTTCAACTTCTCTGAATTCTGGTGTATCAGAGCTCTGATTGTTCTGTCTCTTCGGTGTTCTCGAAATGGTGATCTTCGGTCCGGTGACTCCTGGTCAGGTACGTGTTCGAGTTTCTTCTGCTCTTGGATCTTGCACTGGTTGCTTAGTGGTGTTTGATTTGAAGCTTCACAGCTGTGGATTTCGATGTGTTCGTGTTTTAGTAAGTGTTGTTAGCTAGTTACCTGTGTCTGTTTCTGTTAGGTTTCGTTCTTGCTCGGAATCGTTCCAGTCATTGTGGCATGGATTTATTCAGAGATATTGGAGTATCGGAAGAATTCAACCTCTTCGAAAGTGTGAGTTTGATTTACTACTCATTTTCCGGTTTAACTTTACGAGTCAGCTACATTCTTAAATTTCCGGCTCGTTTCTTTAGAGAGTTGCTATTCTAATAGAATTAGAGCACTTGGCTATGACTTCAATATGAGTAAGAGGATTATGATTTGTAATGTTTGCCACAATGCACTCGCACGTTCTGTACACTTTCTTTTTTTTTTTAACGAGGAATGTAACGCTAGCTACTACTGAGTTTGCTGTCCTATTTCTTCAGAGAGTTTCTATACTGAGTAGAACAAGAGCACTTGGCTATGACTTCAATATGATTAAGAAGCGTATGATTTGTAATGTTTGCCCCACTGCATCTGAACGATTCGTACATCTGCGACTGAATTTTTTTTTTATACCATATCTAGAGTTGAATTTTTCACATTATGAAAATTTTCTACGTAGCAGCACACACCAAACAATCACAAAGTTTATCTGTTATCACTATCTAGCGAGTCTGTTTTAAGAGTAAAAAAAAAATTTCTTAGATGATCAGCTAGTTTTGTTAGTATAGGAAAAATCAAAAACGTGTGATTAGTGTTCCTCATGGAAGTTATTTGATCCTTCTATAGGCGTTCAGACGTTAATTTAGTTGAAATGGCTGCTGTCAAAGAAGAAGATAAAGCAGTTTTATTAGAGGGGGGAACTCTGCAGTCATCCTCCACAAAAGCCCAAAGCTTAACTGGCTCATCACCTATCATCAGGTTTGTAAACATGCTCCTTGGGGTTCTTATTTTCTTAAGTTATGGGTAACTAAGACTCATGTTCTTTGCATCTTTATTTATTTCTTCAGATTCCTTTTGATGGATGAATATTTCTTGATTGAAAACCGTTTGACACTTAGAGCAATGTAAGTGAATACTTAGATTTGAGAAATACAATTCAACAAGACAATCAAAATATTTACTTCTATTTCTGTAACTCTTTCTGCTGTTACAGATCTGAATTCGGAATCATTTTAGCTTATTATTATTTGTGTGATCGCACAGATTTCTTTGGATCATCGAAAAAGGTAACTATTTTTTCTTTTGCCTCTTTTGTATAGCATTGCTTATTGCTTTTGCTTGGTGAAATTTGATTTTTTTATTGGAGAGACTCTTCCGGATGCAACATATTGCTGCTTGTTTGTGTGTCTGTTTAGCTTGATCGTGTTTGTTTCCTTTAAATAGTGTTTCACCTTAACTGTTTCTTAGGAGCTTTTATTTGTTTTTCTGTTGTCAGTGTACCCACTGAACCTTCCATGGTTTTCCTTTATTTAACTGAGTAGGAAAATGAATGGAACTTTTATTTAGCATTTCTATGATGATGCTTCCTAGATACTCATTATGTTTGAGGAACTTTTTGACTATCATACTGTAGAAAAAATATTTTCAAATTTTGACCAATGATAAAATTCCATGTTTATACTGTAAAAGTTAATGGCAGATTAGTAAAATCTCATTGGCATTCGGTATCATTTGTTTTGTCAGTAACCTACTATCCATTACTGATTTTTTTTTTTTTTTGGTTACTGTTATCTGTTTCTGCAGAGTTACAATAGGGATCTCTTCTTATTTCTCTATTTCCTTCTCATCATAGTTTCGGCAATGACTTCTTTTACAATACATCATGACAAGTCACCGTTCTCTGGGAAATCCATACTTTACTTGAACAGGCACCAGACTGAAGAATGGAAAGGCTGGATGCAGGTTGGTCTTATATATAAATGGTTTTCTATGTAGTCTCTAATTTTACAAGGGAAAACCTGTGACTTGAAACCCTGGATCATGCAAGTTATAATCCAGCATGAACTCATTTAATATAAATGTAATCGCAATTCAAGCCTTGATTGAACTATTTTGTCTGATAATGTGATTATTCACCTCTAGTGCTGCATGTTAAGATTGTAAAATTATCACAGAATGCTTCCAATTGAAATCTGGTATTTTTTTTCTCATAGTTTCTCTTTTCCAGGTTTTGTTTTTGATGTACCATTACTTTGCTGCAAGTGAAATCTATAATGCTATTCGTCTGTTCATTGCTGCATATGTCTGGATGACTGGATTTGGGAACTTCTCATATTATTATGTTCGTAAAGATTTTAGCCTAGCAAGGTTTGCTCAGGTATTCTATCTCTAGAACTATAAGCATACTTTTGTATATTTGGTCTTTCCTGACTGTGACATTTCCCTCCTTTTCTGTTTAAACAGATGATGTGGCGGCTTAATTTCTTGGTCTTTTTTTGCTGTATCGTTCTTGACAACAGTTACATGTTGTACTACATTTGTCCCATGCACACTCTTTTCACTCTTATGGTTTATGGGGCCCTTGGTATTCTTAACAAGTACAACGAGATTGGGTCAGTCATTGCTGCCAAAATCATTGCTTGCTTCTTGGTTGTTATTCTATTATGGGAGGTTCCTGGTGTCTTTGAATGGGTTTGGAGCCCATTTACTTTCCTGCTTGGTTAGTAAAATTGAGATGTTTATTAGAGCTGGAAGTATTGCAGGAAGCAGGTCATTCTTACTGGTGTTTCTTCTTAAAAATTTGCAGGTTATACAGATCCTGATCCTTCAAAATCGCATTTTCCCCGCTTGCATGAATGGCATTTTCGCTCTGGGCTTGACCGCTACATATGGATAATTGGAATGATTTATGCTTATTATCATCCAACGGTAAGTTTTATGAGTTAACGTTTCATCAACTGATCCAAATAATTTAATCTTTTTCTCCATCCCTTATTTTGATTGGAACTGAAGTAGGAATATTTTCTTGTTGCCTTTTAGCCTTTTCGTTTCTTGTTAATTGGCCTTTTTTAGTTTAGTACATAATGACTGCAACAAAGTATTATAGATTGAAAGATGGATGGAGAAACTGGAGGAAACAGAAATCAAGCGTAGAATATCAATCAAATCTGCTGTTGTGATAACATCTTTACTGGTATTATATTTAACTTTACATTTGTATATGGTACAACCTTCAGTTTTTGTATTCATCAATTGTCCTGACCACTTGGATTAATTTGTAGATGGGTTATTTTTGGTACGAGCACATATACAAGCTGGACAAGCTTTCTTACAATAAATACCATCCATACACCTCGTGGATTCCTATAACGTACGTCCATATTTCCTCAATGTTCTTTTGCGTTGTTGAGATATTCAAGACCTTTCTATGCTCATTCATTTGACATTCTATTCTTTGACAGGATTTACATATGCTTGCGAAACGTTACTCAGAGTTTCCGTAGCTACAGTTTGACCCTTTTTGCGTAAGTTGCGTTTGAACAAGTGCAATCTTTAATGTTTTAACCGCTCTCCCTCTTGGGTGTCTCTTTTAACACCCACAGTTTTTCTCCCCCCACCTCATTACACTTGTTGGTAATGCAGAATGGGGGATGGGTCATGTGAGAAAAATTGGAGGTCTTAAAAGCAACTCCCCATGAATTCGGGCCATCCTTTTACTCGGCTCAGCCCAATTATTTTTGTGCTAGCGGGTTGGCATTTTTGTGGCCTAGCACAATCTTAAGAGTTTTTCCCCCTCTAATTACCATTAAAAATAATAAAAAAGATATTTTTAAATTCATAAAAATTGAAAATAATTTTGTGCCAGCCGAAGCCGTCCATCTTGCTTATCAATTTATTGCTACATGCTGTCAAGTAATTATAAAAGAAATATAGTTTATACACTTGGTATGGGATTACTAATTTGTGGACTACTTCACTGATGCTTTCAATTTCTGTAGATGGCTTGGAAAGATTACACTGGAAACCTACATCTCCCAGATCCATATCTGGTTAAGGTATGCACAGGCTGATATCTTCCAAAGTTCCAGACGCTTGCTTGTTTATAGCACTTACTGAATCATGCACCATCGAAAATCATCTGCATTCACCAGTAGAGAACATGTACACAGAAGCAGATATTTTCTGAATGCTTGCATGTTTACAGCATTTATAGATGTGCCACCCCACCTGATGAAATATCCTTTACGCATGCATAATATTTCCATACTCCATTCACGATAGTCTTAACTTATATATGGAACACTGGTACATGTAGTCGCACAAGAAATGGCATCTCAAATTATTGTTTCTCGTTTTTGTGCGTATATAGTATTCTGTGTCATAGTTGTCGGGTCGTTTATCTCATTACTTGGTCCGGCCCTACCTGGCTTAAATCAGACCTAGGGTATTTTCAGGCTGGGCCAAATTATCTTTCGGCCGCACAAGTTGATGCCCATCTTTTTCATAATTTTATATTTTACAATTAAAATTAAAAGAGATTATAACTTCAGAATGTATAAAAAATAAGAAAATACAAAAATTAAAATTCAGCCCAGGTCCGGCCCAAATTTTCTGGCTGTATTTTAGGGCCTAATCCGTTCCTAAAAGCGGGTTAACCCATCTAGCCAACCCAAATTAACCCTGGTTAGCGTAAGGGATTTTTGTTACTCAGCTTTCCAGTCCTGTGTACACTTCATGAATAGTTTCCTAGTGAACATCAGAAGGGGTAAAGCACATTTTTGTAAAGCTACGTGTATGTGCATGCGCCTAATCACCCGCTTACTGTATTTGATAATTATTTTCTGAAATCTTTTTTTTTTTTTTAATTTCAGGTCGGGTATTCCAGATGGTCAACCCAAATTGTTGCTTTCTATGATCCCAGACTATCAAATGTTGAACTTTATGCTCACCACTGCCATATATATAGCAGTAAGTAATAGATGCGGTTAGACTAATTGAACATGTTTCACACTTGATTCTCACATTCTATTTGTTCGCAGATTTCTTATCGGTTCTTCCAGCTGACAAATACACTAAAAACGGCATTTGTACCCAGCAAAGACAACAAACGCCTTTTATACAATATAATTACAGCATCAACAATCTCAGTTGTTTTATACTCCTTGTCCTTTCTGTTCCTGAGGATACCTCAAATGTGGGTAAGTGCTATTAATCTAAAGCTATACTATTCTAGCATGTTAAACGTCCTTTTTTTTTATGGTAGTTAAATATGCATTTTTAGACATGATCTAGATGCATGCAAGGGTGTCAATTTATATTCAGCCTAATAAGCTAGTTCTTTAGCCCTAAAAGTAAGGCCCGAGCCAGCCCTAAATTTATTTGTTAATTTTTTTTTTCCTGAACTTATAATTAGTTTTTGTTAATTTATAAATATTTAATTATTTTTCATTTACTATTTACTATTTATTTCTAAAGCAAATAAGAAAATGTTTTAAGGCCAAACTAGGCTCCCACTTGGGCCAAAACATTTCCGCCCAGCCCAGCCCAAATTCCTGCTAGCCTAAATCGGTTTGGTCAATTTGAGACCCTATATGCTTGTATATTATGAATGCAGATAAGCATAAGGTGCGTAGAGTCCTTAAGTATGTTAGAGCAAGGTTTGGTTGTGGCTGCTAGTGAATATGTGTCTGCATTGCTGCCCTGCTATTAAATTCTAGTGTTTTTTATTTCCTTTATATATGCATGTAATATTGAGCTTTGTGATGGGTCTAAAAATTTTAGAATGTAGAAGCAAAATATATATTAAAAAACCAAAATTAGAAATCTTATGTAACAGTAACATATATAGAATGCATATAATTTAGTGTATAAAAAATCAAAATTGGAAATCTTGTAATGTAGGTAACATGCATTCTTCATATAGAATTTCTCTCATATTGACTGGTTTAATAAACGAAAAACATCATCTATTTATATTAGGTTTTCTTGTTTACAGATGACGCAGATTATCTCAACTACATAGTAGGTTAATCTTTGAAAGCTTTTCATTTTTTCTTTTAAAAAATTAGAAAATGTATGCATATACAAAAATTTAAAGGAAAATAAATAGTATATTTAAAAGTTAGTACTTTTGAAACATATTCTTGTTTTGTCTTGACTAAATTTTTCTTTGTAAATTTGACTGAATTCACTAAATTAGTAATTTTTTGGAGGCTTGTGTACTCTTAATTTATTAGAAAAGTATGGGATTCATATAATATCCCAATTTAATTATAAATTTGATCATTAATTATAAATTCATATAGTCACGTTATCTTGATTTCTAGCAATTTAATCACGTATAGTGTAACTGCTATATTTTTGTATCTTCCTGCATATATTTTTTTAAGACCCTCCAAATTCGCAGGTTTGAGAAATAAAACATGTATAGTATAGACGCTGCAAGGTTCTGCGCGAGTTTCCTACAGATGCAAGTATCGTGCACTACTGAGATTTGCTACAAGTAGGATAGCTGCAGGTTTTGAGGTTGCGTTGTATAGATGAGACGGTGGTGGTGGTGACACCTCCGGTTTTTACCATATGATCTCAATTGATTAGCACTGTAAGACAAACACTAATACGACCATCATGTCAAATAGATGAATGTGAATTTCATTTTTTTTATTTTTAAGCTTTTACTTCGAGCACTGACATGAAAAGCAATTTTTAATGTTTGCTTATTTAAGACAGCATAATATAATATACAAACAGTATTTTGAACCCAAAAAAAAACCCTTAACCACAATTATATTTTACTCTGAATACATTTACGAAGCGGTCAAAAACATTAGCTTCTAGATCCATGCTTCCTTGTGCTAATTGAGACATTAAGTTAAGTGTCAATCCAAATCTTTTTATTCACCAAGTCTAGGGTCCCTCTTTAGGTGCAAGTGAAGTGAAGAGACCTTCGGTGTACTCAGTGCAATATTAATTGTTCGTCGTGACATACATGCACACAGACAAATCCTACTGGAAATTTAGAACTTAAAGGAAGTGTACTTACATAGCTAGTGACACAAACATTGTCAAGATGAGCTTAGCCCATTGTAAAAACCGAGTTAAGACATCTTATTTGAGGCCAAATTCAAGCTTGGCAAGAATAAAACCGCTTAACACCCCCTTTTTAAAGTATGGATTTTTTTTTTCTAACATAGTAGAAGGAAAAAAGAAATATATACAAAAATTTTAACTTACAGTCTTTAGAGAATTCAAACTCAGTGCATTTGAGCTCGATGCTAAATAGCTTCCAGCCAAGCTTTTAAGTTTGGATTTGAACCTAACAAATCTCAAATCTCAAATTAATCTACAAAAATAAAACTAGAAAAAAGCTAGTATGTATCAATATTATATAAGGTTTGTCATCTTTTCTTAAGCACCAACAGCAGTGGCAGCCGAAATCGCCTTGTCTTTACATCCCGTGTAACTCACTCAGAATATATGAACAATGTCATAAGCAAACCTTTATAATGTTAAAGAAAGCACATAATGGTTTGGGCATTCCCCCCCCCCCCCCAAAAAAAGGCAGTTATTATGGTACGAAATATTTGATAGGTTGCATTTTGATAAGATGCCATTAGGCCTATGACCGAAGCAACTAACGTCCAGAAAGTCATGGTACAAAATGAGTGGATATGTTGGCTTCACATGGACAACTAAAATTTAAAACCACTTATGAGTAAATGCTAGTGCCATATTTAAGAAAAGCTTACCATTACTCTTACAGAGAGTTTGGTTAGAGGAGAAGAGAGGGATTTTGGCGGAGGAGACAGCTCTCCTCCTTGTTTAGTTTGTAATTTATAAATGGAGGGGGAGGGGAGAGGAGAAAAAGAATAAAAAAAAAAGGCATAAAATAGAAGAGTAATATAGTCATAAATTTTTAACCCCAAGACCCAAAAAAATTTTGGGGGGTGCAGGAATGGAGGGTATTTTAGAGACAAAAATCTCTACCCCTCCAACCAATCGGACTGTTTTAAGTTTTAGCCTTTAGGTGCTAGGCATACAGCTACTCTATGTTTGGCTGATTTAGGAAGTTGAATTAATTAAAATTTTATGTGATATTTTACCGAGTATTATAATTGATGAGAAGGATACGTCCAGAACAGCACAAATGACTGCAGAAATTAAAAAAAAAAGATAGTTACGATACTTAAAAGAATACTGAGACAAACAAAGACAGAAAATAAAACTAAGAAATGCAACCTTTGAGAAAGAGAAATACAATACAATTAATATAATCCTGATCCGATCAAACAAACATGGGCCAGAGGCAAAGGTGTCTTTCTTTGCCTTCTCTTTGACACTTATCAAATATATTACCGATATTGATAACCACACTAGACAAACAAGAAACATGGAAAGACGGGCAGGCTTTTTCTTTCTTCTATTTTTCTTGTCTTTCTTTTTTTTGGGGGGGAGGGGAGAGTGATTTCCTCATTCCTTAATAACAGAACTGATGAAAAATGCACACAAAATCCTTTTTTTATAAATTAAAAAAGAAAAAGAAAACAATATTCCTATTCCATAACAGCTAAAATGATGAAAAGATATACAAGAAATTGCTTGCACTGTAAGCTTGAAAACACACAAACTGTCTGAGTATCTGACATGAGATCACTCAATTCATATTTACTATTATCATATAGAAGTTAATAGCAGAAAGCATGCTTGGCCTTATTGACTAGGCATGACAATCTCAATGACCAGGAAGTTGCAGAGCAACCCAATTTTGACCATTCCAACAAAATGAAGTGAAGGATTCTAGCAGTCCTATATGCCTCAAGTCATCGTGTTTATGACATGTAAGACAAATAATCACTTAATCAGAAAAAGGAAAAAAACGATAAAGATAAAAAGGATTTAACACACGAACTGAGTTAAAAAAACAAAGTGACAAACTGATGAAAAAGTTTAGAAGAAGAAAAGGAATCTACCATCAGACCACCTAGAAAGCCATCAAGTACCACCCGGTTCCAGCTGTCAAAGTATGAATGGATTGAAAATTTTGCTTTGGCTATGAGCCCGAGTGAAGTAACAGCCATGAGAAGGAAGTAAAAGAAAAATCCTTTCAAGCCTGTGAACCCCAAAATTCCAGCGGCAACTCCACCAATTATGGACAAAAAAGTTCGGCTGCACGACAGACAAACAAACAAAATCTTGAATCTTGTACTACCTTAGACAATATAATCAATCACCAACACACCACCCCCAACCCCCCCCCCCCCCCCCCCCTTCCTCTCCTTTCGAAGTGTACTTCTTATATACATCTCATGCACTCTACTGGCTACTTTCCACAGATGTAATCATGCAATGTTGTGCATACTCAAAAAAACACTGCCCAAACATGATATATCAAGCCATATGGATGAACTCTATAAAGCATTAATCTATCTTCTGTCAAAACAAACCTGTAATAGATAATTTTCATGTTGCTTTGCATATTCTCAGAATTAAAAGTTGGTAAATCATTCATTCCGTTGCTTGATTTCTTCTCTGATGAACGTGATTCATTATGTCCAGCCATAATTTCACCTTGTGAATTATAATTCTGAAAATGGAAATAGAATCGAATGATTTTGGGAGAAAGGTGTAAATCATGCCATTGAATATGCTTAAGTTAATAATAGGTCTCAAAGGGAAAGGTCAGACATGATAGGTCACAACAATACCATGAAAAAACCTAGAAATATATGCTAACAACTATAATAACTTTCCCCAGTCCCGAAGATAACAAAAATCCCTATATGAACACAAATCTCCCAAAAACCATCCAGATATTTTCGAATGTCTGAAACGTGTTCTATTTCACACTCGACATACTTCAAACCTCCAAGTCAAATGATAGGAGCCAAATAAAAATTCCTAGCCATAAAATCTTGCCGCTTCTTCTATATATATATAACACTTAACTACGGTAAATGCAAACAACAGCAAATGCATGCCAATTTCTCATCCACAAAAATAAATAAAATACAATTCCATTTTATTAGAGTTCTCCTAAACTCGTAGTTCAACGCTTAATACTGAAAATCCAGCTCTAACATTCTGATACGCACAGTTCATTAAACATATATATTAACAAAACAGAATATATATGCTATGCGTATAAACATCAACTTTCAAACTTCTGCGTGATTCCAAGGCGTTTAACATTAATGTGTGGAGACAGAGACAGAACTAGGTAATATTCGACTAGAAGTTTTAGTTTGATTCTATAGAAAATTAAGGAAGATAATCGGAAGGAAAATAATCATAACTAATCATGAAGCATGTAATTCCGATCAACCTTGAAAATGAACAGGAATTGAAAAATAAAATTGAATTTCCAGAATTACAAACTCAGCAGTATTTTGAAAGAGATTTTCAATCAAAAACAAAATCTGCCATGGAAAAGCATATCCAGTAAAAACGTAATCAAACAAGAAAGAGAGAACTGCAGACAGTGAAATCTCAGTGACAAATTGCAAAGGAAATTGGACAACGATGAACTAGAGAAGATGGATTCGCGGCTGAGATTGGAAGGAGAACGCACCTAGATCTAATGCTTCTTCGTTCTTTGAGCTTCAATTCAAGTAAACGAGAGATTGCGGAGGGAGACGGAACGGCTACTTCTCACGTTGAATGAAGATCGCGCTGCTTCTCCTTCTTGATGCCGGCACTGCTAGAGCAGCTTACTAGTGAAACCGCCAGCAGAGAGGGAAATGTCTAATAAATATGCACATTTGAGTTAATCTGCATCTGTGCACATCCACGTAAATACCTGTTTGCACCGTTCGGTTGTCCAGCTGTCATCTCTAAGAGTCAGCACATTGTTAGATTTGATTAAAAAAATAATTGACGGGCCTTGGGCCTGGAGTATGAAGGCCCGAAATTACTTACGAATTGATAGTTCAAATTGAGTGGTTTTCCTCTTGTAGAATCTATTGGATATAGTTGTAAATTCATTTAGAATTAGTTGCTCAGTTACTACCGCAGTCACGTATTGGTTAAGCTTAGTAGCTACAGTATTTAAGTCTGATTCCCTATGTAATTATCCTCAGTTAATACAATTGCTTTATCTCCAATTCTCTCTTTCTTACTTTCCCTTTCCCTTTCCCGAAACCCTCGAAGGAACAGAATCAATATATGATGATTAAGTAAATTGGTTATCGAGTAAAATTAAAAAGCTCTTTGTACTCATCTCATTATAGATTTAAATAATTATTCAAGGAAAGGTGTTAAATAAATGAGAAATGGGAGTAATTTAAGTAATTAAGAGTTCTTCCTTAATACTATAAGATGCTAACATTCTTATTGCCTTTGATTATACCATGTAATTGGCTTGTCAGCTGTTAGATTCGCACAACTGCACTAATCCATTTCCAAATTATATACCTTACCTGCATTCTAAAAGGTGTCGGAATATCAACTTACATTATACTAGCGCATTTCATCAACTAAAATCTCAATCCAAAAATCATGACAAGACCATACTGAATAATTATAATGTTCTGCATTTCCTATAGCAACCAAGAGATAACAATTACCTACCTACTTTCTCAGCCCTCAACTTCTGTATTTCTGGCTGTGTTACATTGCCAATTGTATCATGACTATATTCTCTACCTTCATCATCATCATCAACATCAACAACAATAATTTCATCTCCATCGTCATCATCATAGCCATCCATCTCATCTTCTTCATCCCAATCATCATCCTCATATTCTTCCTCCTCGTCATCATCATACATGTTTGAGCGCAATGTGTGGAATTCAGGAGGCGGAGGGCAATCTTCTGTGACTGCTTCATCCATCTTTATGACAAGATGACGAATGACTCTTTCATCTTTGTCCAACAGACTCTTGAACTCGTTGATATATTTGGCATCCAACTCGAAGTTCATCAAGATGTAGTTCGCATTCTTCGCTTTCTTTATTTGGTAAGCCAGTCTTCTCATACCCCAATCGTTCAGTCTCCACACCCTGCCTTTCTTCTCCCTCAAAAAGGCTGCAAAATGCGTTTGCACAAATATCAGAGATATAAGCAGATCAGAAGCTATTTTTCATCATATGAGTAAACAAATTTCATGTTAATCAGTGCTGCTTTAACTTTTAAAGAATAGATAACCTTCTAGTTCCATAGTATTTCCACAACCTTTTTTTTTTAATCATTTTCACTATAAAAAATACCAAATATTCTTTGAGAGGAAAAAAAAAAAAATGGGCAAAAATGTTGAGCACAGCCTTCTCTTCCAACTGAATATAAATATGGATATAAGAATCAGAAGGCCTTATAAATATCCTAGATGGACTAATGTAAAGAGCACCACCATAACTAGCCATGAGTTATGGTTTTTATTGTAGGCAGGTTTAACAGAGATATCTTCACAGTTAATGATATTGACAAAGATTTTGTTAGCAAACATCTAGCCTATGCAACTATTGCAGACCACCTATTTCTGCCAGACCGGAGTCCAGCCATTTCAGAAAATTGTGAAATAGAGACATGACTACCGGAATAATGGTTACTTAATATCTTGGAAACTTGTAGATTAATGCCACATAGCAAGCCTGTAAAGGGAAAAATTACTTTGAATTTTCTCGTTGACATCCGCAACCTCTTCTGCATGCTTCTCATGAATTAAGTAAACAACTTCATAGTGCCGCGCTGTACATGCAACCAAGCAGAACATTTTGGCAGAGATAAGTTAGCATGATCCGTAAGATTTAAAACAGATGGCTAGAACACTCTTTTATTGTGTTGATATTAGTAGAGAACAGGTTGCCATAATTTCAAGCCTGCTGAAAAATTTCAGGGTTTAATGCACACATATACAAATTCATCTATCAGAAGTTAAGAAAAAGAAATACAACCACCTTTTTTTTTTCTTGCCCCTTTTCATTCTCAATGACAAAAGGATAATCAATTCAACTGGCTAAGAGGAAGGAGAAAGAAGCTACTCACTTTGGTCTACACCCATATCACTTTCCAGCTCAAGCATCAGTGATTCATAGAGTTGTTCTGTAAACCAAAAAGGAATTTTTCAGTACCAACATAAGCATCCTAGAAAAGATGCAAGCAACAAGCAAGGATTGAATAACTGAACAATGAACACTCACTTTCTTCAGCGTCTGCAAACTCCGGGAGAAGTTGACCGTCTTCCTGAACTTTCTTCTGAAATTTGAAATAACAAACCCCAATTCAATGTCGATGAGAAAATTCAACTCGTAGAAAGGTTACATTTCTACTGAAAAAGTAGAAAGACGTAAAATCCCAAATCAAATTCCACAGTGGGCAGCAAAGAGAGAACGATTTGGCATTCAAGTCAACAAAAAATGTAGTAGATAAGATTTTGCAAGAGAAAGTAAATGGGTCTAAACACCTCAGACAGCCTCTGCCATTCTTCGTTCTCTAAACTAAACCTATGGAATTCCCAACTCGTCGTAAAAAACATAATCAACACTAGCAAATAAGAAGAATCGAATCACGAGTTTGCGTGAAAAAATAACCTGTTTAAGCAACACAGCTTCGGGAAAAAACCCTGTGGCCTCGTCTGGTTTCGGTACAAAGCTATGAGTATCTTCTTTCTTGTTGTTCTTCCTAGCCCTCACAATCAGGGATACTGATTGTCTCGAAAAAGACGAAGAAAACGAATGGTGCCCGTTTGCGAATATCAAGCCGGGATTGCAATTCACTCTAATTCCATTGCCTACCATCATTTTCGGAACATTTGGTAGCAGACAAGCTACCGAGGAAATTTGTTGGAGTGCCTCCATAGCGTGAAATTTTCCACTTTCCAAGAGAAAGTGCCAGCGCGTTGTAATGATAAATAGAGAAAAGCTCAACCAAAATATCTAGCTAGTAAAAAAAAAAAATTGTGCTACGGTTTATACAATGCGATAATGTTCAAATTTTATTTTTGACTTAATACTTCGTATATTATGTATACTATTTTGATTATTTTTTCTTGCATTCGTTGGTCATCTATATTTAAGTAATTTTTTTTTATCATAAGCAATTTAACAGATGGAATATTTCACGAATTTCAAATTGTCCTAAAAAAATTCGAACTCCTTGTAGATTTAAGTAATTTACCTTTGCCAAGCTAAGCTTCACTTCTTGCATATTTAAGTAATTTACCCATGTAAATTTACATTTTTGTTATCCTTTATTCTTACATACATATCTAATGCTTCACCTCTGTAAGATATACCATATTGAATATCGACTTGAAAATTGAAGCTGAAAAGGATGATTGCCACGTCATGCATTATCAGGGCTATAACTGTGCAACTGCAAGTTAGAGGAAGAACTACAAAGACAAAGAAATTAGGAAAATAGTGCTATACAATGGCCTCCCTTTTTCTTTTTCTTTTTTGGCCTTCATTATCATATAACTGCTCTTTAATCTCTATATGAATTTCAGGCCTCAGACGTGATCAAAAAATATTCCCATTATGATAAAAATACAATTTCTTGAATCACCATTTGTTCTTCCCCTTTTTCTTTCTCTTGCCACCACTGCCAGGATTTTTGTTCCCACTTCCAGCTCTTGTAGGTGGGCTCTCAGGGGCAGTGCCACTGCCAAAATTGTCAAACGCGCCTGCCTGTCCCGCATTCTGCAACCACTCAAAAAGTTCTTCCTCTGTCATGGTTTCTTCCATGTTATGTGTTGGCATTCGACCTCTTTGATCTGAAGTTGTTCCCTTTCCAGAACTATGCTTGGATGTTACACTAGTGTTCACATGAAAACTTGGTTTATGAGTGTTTGCTGGGCATCTCATTCCCTGCAATCAATATAGTTCAGCATTAATATCTTTATACAGAATCATAATAGCATGAAACAGATAAGTCCTATGACGCATTACATTACCTGACAGATATACCATTCAGTGGCATCATATATCCTGCTATCAGCACACACGTATGCACAAGGAGCATCTACCTAAAGATTAAACAATTTATGTTATTAAGCACAATGATATTCTGATCTCATATATCACTAGGAATTGATTAACTAAAAACCTAGAACAATTACAAGGTGCAAAGTCTTCCCCCAAGACAAGATTTTCCTTTTTACATTGACATACCTTCTGTAATAAGCCAAAAAGAAACGGTTGGGATGATTGTTCAACCCACCCATCACCATCTTTTGCTTGATGAAAATCTTGGCAATCCTTCAAAGGAATAAACCCCGGCAGGGCAAACGCAAGTGTCAGATACAAATGAGCTTTCTCATTAGGGATAGGATAACTATTAACTTCATTCAGATATATGCTAATCTTGCAATGACATAGTATACTTTGGTCAATATTCAATTACATATGCAACTTGAAAAAGATATAAAGGAAAAACCTGACACCATCTTGCTCGAGACTTTTGTTTCTTGGTGTATATCCAAACATGAAAGTTACCACACTTTTTGCAGGCTATTTGCCTTGAATTTCCAAATGAATCCTCACCATCTGCATCTGACGGAGCAAATCCTGAAGCAAAGAATCCATGCCGACCATTCTGGCCAATTTGTTGCATCCAAAACTAATCAGATGAGATATTAACATGCAAACTTAGAAATAGATTATTGTTTTATAAACAAGCCGGAACGTTCAAGGAGTCTATTAGTACCTAAGGAATCCATGCCTACCATTCAATTTTTTGTATTCCCTACCCAATACACAAACTTCAATCCAGAACAAAATGCATCGGATGTGATAAAATAGGATTTTCATGTCCAGTTCCCACAGTACTAAGACATACAGAAAGAATGCAGACATCCATACCCTATGAGAAGTACTCTGAAACTGGCGAAATAGACTCAACAGCTCCTCCCTCCTTAAATCATCATCATATGCTTTCCGCTTCAAGGAGTCTATTAGTACCTAAGGAAATCATTATAACCAATTATAGAGCCTGCAAAAATCTAAGGAGGGGATTTTTCTTTTGATTTTCATAGTGAATAAAAACATCATAATATACCTCGTATGCATTCTGAAGTTTCTTGAAAGCTTCTGCAGCCTTTTCATTGCCCATATTTTTATCAGGATGCACCAACATCGCCTGATAAGTTATAAATGTAGCTTATTCAGAAATGAGGAGAATTATCAAGGCAAAATAGCAAGCTGCAAAAAGTCTATACTGAAGCCATAGAAGACATGGTTTTTCATCCCATAAACACTTGATATCCAATCACTAATATGTTATAACTCCATTAAGTAAAACATATCAAGTGAGAATTTGTTAAATATAAAATATGAAAGTATCAGCATAAACAACAGAGAACAGCAATAACCTTTTTCCTGTATTCCCGCTTCAGTAGTGAAACATCTATATTCTGATATCGTGTCAAGCCTAATACTGAGTAATGATCAGAGCAGTTCAATAAACGGACAACTTCATCTTCAGAAGAAATCTCAGAATCAGCCCCACTAGTTGAAGGGACTCCTCCACTACGATCTGCAAATGGTCGTGGTCCATTTTCAGAAGAGGAAGCTTGCATTGGATCATCATTAAAAAACCCTGGTTGACCTTCCATTCCAGCTCTTTGTCCAGGAGAAACATTTGATCTTCTATTTTGATTTGTGTTATTCTTGAGGAAGTACATCAGAACATCACTGGACATAAAAGATAAATTCAAAGCCAATAGCAAACCAAGCCACCCAATGTACATCCATGCACAGTAGACAGAATACATTGTGGTGATCAGGAGTGCAACACGTTCATGGCTCAACATAAATGCCAATCCTGAAATTCGAGTAACATCCATCAGCAACAAGTACAGCAAGAATGTAGTGCATATATGTACATAATGTATGTACATATATGCTTGTAACACACACACACAGAGATGCATATATACAGAGGGAAGAGATAATCCAAGCGACCTACAAGGTCAAGAAATCACCTCCAAGGAAGATGACAAATGAAGTTGTCCAAAAGCTGCCATAAAACCACAAGAAAGCTAGTCCAAGGATTGCAACTACCAAAATCACAAGAGTCAGCCCCATGAAAAGTCCAATCGAAGCAGCGAAGACCTAATCAATTAGAACAATCAGTAAGCCAATATGGGAAAAGAATAACAAGACTTTATCCAACTAAGAACCGGATAGAATGAACAAATGTGAAAAGCAACAGAAAATAATAATGGACTTAGGAAGAAGGTATATCAAGAAGTAAGCCATAATATGACAATGTTGTCATACATGATACATGCCAAATCTATACACTTCTGGTTCCAAAAATAACTCCATTAAAACTACAACTCCATCTCCTTCAAGTTATGTGACAAAAGATTTTATAATTGGTTATGCTCATTTCCAGCATATTGCTTTTACCCTCTTGCTGGATTATCATTGGGAGATATCAACTTAATATTGTGACCAGAACAAGCATATATGAGAACATAAATTGCAACCAAGATATCTATTTGTGATGGTAAAATATAAAGACAGATATAAGTACTATGTAGTACGTCAAATAAATAGGATTATCACTCTAAAAATCCATTCCTATTGACCAGTGCTCATTAACTAAAGCAACAATTTCTCCCAAGTTCACAACATTCATCCTAATCTACACAGTTAGATCAATTGTTCACAAGACAAAAACTGTAGAGAAGCTGTTCTTAATTTTTATGCATGTTAAACATCTAGCATGTCCTACACATCATTTAAGATAGATAGTGAGAGACTACAATTGACTTGTGGAAATTAAATACACCCACTGCTTTTTGCATTAAGTAAAATAGCTAAGAACATAATTCAGATTTCATAAGAAGTCAACAACCACACAACACATTCAACAGTATGGAGCTGGATTCAGGAACTAAAGTAGACGTGCTTCGTAGTATTTTAAAATAAAGGTTCCATCTTTTACATTAGCACTGTTAGATGGGAATATAGATTTTACAAGGACAACAATCAAATATAAATAATTTGACCATTAGGGGCATCCAAAAGAGATCAAAATACATAAATTTAGGCATAAAAACACGACCAAAAAGTACATATGAATGTGGAGTGGGTTAGAAAGAAATAACAAGATAAAATCCACCTTGTTGAATGTAGATGTTCTCCTAGGATTCACTTTAATTAGAATAACAAGAACAAGGGCTTACCAACACAATAAGAAATTTGAGCATCCCTATTGTACTGATCACTGAGAATATGCTGCACCATACAACAGAGAAGAAGGATGCAGTCCCCATGTGTACAAAGGAATCAATACCCCTGACAGCACAGTCCAACCAAAAAAGTGATAAAAGAAGAATAATATTCCCAAAATTCATGATCCATTTCAGTACTATGGGATAAGCTTGTTCAATTTTCATTCTAAAAAGATCACGAGCTTTCAAGATGCCGGTTGTAAGAGATACAAATAATGGCTTCTGTCTTAATAGCCACTCAGTAACTGATGCAAACATGGAAGATGTCAATGACCTTAATTTTCTAATAATCATACTATCAATAAGCTCTACTTTTTCCATCACACTTTTTGTGTGCAATCCATTCAGCAAACAGCTCAATCTACTCTTTTGATTTTGTTGACCTTGATTACTTCTAGGGAACATCTTGTTTTCTTCTCGTATGGGAACTTCATTATCCTGACTTCCACCCCATGGATTACTCTGGAAAGATGTTGGTTCCTCTAGGTCATGATTTGCAACCATCCTTTGCTTCTCTTTCCTTGAAAGCTTCTCAGGTTTTCGCTCATTGTTATACTCAACACCTGCAGAACTAATTTCACTTATATTCTGTGAAACACTGCTTGTTTGACTGCCATTTGGGAGATCATCTCCAGGAAAAACCTTCACCTGACCCCCTTTAGTTTGTCCTTTCTTACCAGGAAGAACACCCCCAGAAACGCCCTTTCTGTGATCCAACCCATGATGGCCCAGTCCATTCTTCGGTTGATTACCCTTTCGAGCCATGAAGTTTCAAATTTGAGGAACAGTTCAAAGGGAAATTCAAGTTATGTCATTTCTGATTCCATCCAATAAAGTTGTATGAACACCTAATAATTGAAGGGCAAGAAAAAGATTTAGTCTGTAACTAAAGAGGCGTGCTTCAGTAACAAAGCAATTACAATCATGCATATATAAGACGTTACTTTAGTCATCCCTAATCATAATAGCCACTTAATTAATGTAATCACCTGATGCAGATTTCGAGTTGATTTTTAACACCTTGAGGCGAAGTTTGATAGGGTAAATTTCATCTTCATATAAAAGCATAAGTCACAACTAGTCATGAATGAGAGAGTATTTGTGCACAAGGTTATCAACAACAATACTGACCAATACGAGGCAGAATTACTACAGAAGGTTAACAACAAGCCCAATCTTCAGAAGCACAACGAAAATCTTTGGGGTATTAGAATTACCAAAATCCCTAGAAAAGAATCAAATGGAAATGAATAACGCACACATGAATTAAACTCATAATAAATTGGACTGTGTGTGTTTGCTGTATCTAAACTGTTAGAGACCGTAAGAGAGAAGCAAGAGGTTTTAAAGGATGTGGTCTAGCACTTTAAGTTCATATTGACATTCCCTATGCTGTATCTCTTTACAATTATAACTTCCCGGTTCTTCCCTGTTTAATTCACAGTCCAAGCTATATCATGCAGAGCTTCTAGACGAAGTTTCTACAAACAGAAGATTATACTCGAGAACCCATTTGAGCAGGGAATCCAAAATCGAAGAAATTGTAGAAGCACATGTTCTTCTCCCACCCCCACCCCCCACCCCAACAAAACAAAACAAAAAAAGAAAAAAGAGTAATTCAGGGAACACCAACAAAAACGCAACCGAGGACTGGGATGAAAGAGTCAAACAATATCCAAACGAGGAAATACCGCACATGCAAAGAGTTCAGAGCCAGAAATCATCGTCAAAACATACCTGGGAGTTACGCCACAATGACAGTGGGGTACGGATACCCAATTGGGAGAGAAAGAAAACGGGGCAAGTATCAGTGAGAGATAGCCAGCAGTGGATTGGTGAGCCTCAGAAACCCTAGAGGATCATGGTGTTTGGGGCAACTTGATCATGTTGTTCGAATCGGATTGGGGAGATAGAAATGTGAAAAATGCCAAACCGAGCATATATGCGTCTGTGTTAGAAAATAAGCTGCAAAGAGAGGGAGACACTCACGAAGCTCTTCTTGTTTAAGCCTCCAGAACTTTCTCTCTCATCCATTAAGATGTCGAATAGTAAAAGGAAATTTTTGTTTCGCTGGAAATTTATGCCCCACCGTCCGAAGCGTTACCTCCCGTGGGCCCTAATCAAAATCTCTACCGTTGCTGAAAATAATTTTCTTATAGGAAATGTATGCTTTTTAATTCAACTCAAAGAAAAAAAAAATGAAAAAGGAAAAGGTATACTATAGTCTATACCAACATTTTTTAAATTTATTTTTCTCTTGTGTAGTGGATTTTTCTTTATTTTTCTATCCTTCTGGCCTTCGTGGCTTTTTCCTCAAATAATTATTCAGATACTACCTTTTTTACTTCTTTTGTTGAAAGGAAAAAAAAATAAATAAATGAATATTTCCTAAGAAAATTATTTTCTTTATAGATGATAATGGAGATTTTCTTTATTTGAGAAAATCGAGATTTAAATTAGGGGCATCACCTTTTTTTCTTTAATAAGCTTGCATCAAGAAAACAAATACTAATTCATTAATTCAAATCAAGAGTGTCAAGAAAAAATATATGTAGACCTTTTATCTTATTGTTTGGGAGCTTGGATTTAGTAGACTTAATCATCAAAATTTTCGGAATTAAAACCTTCTTTTTGGTTTGACAAATAAGATCATACAAAGAATTTCCCTTATAACATTTAATCAAGAGCACGAAATCTATATATCTAATTCAATAAATTTTCTTTTTCCTGATTAACATGTAGAGTATTTTTATATTTTTTCTTACAAGATTAATTTATGTTTGGGATAGATTTTTTTGCTTTTTTTCAATTACAATTTCCAAAGCATGCTTTGCCAAAATATTAATATTTTTATAGGTAAGGCTATTAGATGTTTACATTTACTTATCTAATAAATATTTTCATGCGACAATAAACGTGTAGTCATAGCAACCATGTATTACATTAAAAACCCATTTTCTACACAAGAAAATAAATAATCCATGGGGATATGATATGGTGCATTCATTATCATGTAGGGACGCTGCCTAGTTAGATGGTGAGGTGTTAGCCTTAATCTAACTGTTAGCTTTCTTTTTCTTGTTGAGAGTTGGAATAGGATGGGGATGGTGCGGAAGAGTGGTTGGAACTTTAGAATTTATATATATAGGTTTAGAATAGACTAAGTACGTGACGAAACATAATAAAAGTATATCCGTACTATCTCAAAATGATATTTTGGCATTTTACATTCACATTATTTAATATGAGATTAATTTTATTTTGAACGAAAATAATAATAAATAATTTTTTTAATAAATATAATTTTAAAATTTTAAATTTATTTAAAACATTACAATTTAATTTTATTGAATTAATACCTTGTTGGTTTTGTTCAACAAGGATGGAAAATGATATACTTTTAATACAAAATATTGATATCTATATCTTTAACATGTTAACAAAAGACTACCATGTTATGTCTACTTATAAATACACCTACAAATCTTTTTACTCATCTTATAATTGACACATATTAAGAATTGACATATATCAACTTGAAGTGAACAGAAAAATTTATAGACATATTTGTAGGAGGATATATTATTACTCTATGTTAAATGCAAGTACAATTAGTTTCAACGAACACTAAAGAGGGCACATGCAAAACCCATCAACACTATATATTGAATTATATGTGAAGATTGAATTTGGTAGACTAAGAAATGAATGGCTACTTTCAATTCTACCACTCACGTAAAGTTTCAAAGCAAACCTATCCTTAGATTAGTTACAAAGGCTAATATATGGTGATATTGATATCGACTAAAGTAAAAAGGTTGCAACTTGACACAAGTTTAGTCAGGTAACGAAAAAGGGACAAGACTTATTTTTGGCTCTAATGTTCTCATTTTCATTCAAACATGCGTACATCACAAGAATAAACTATGTATGAAATTGGAGATATCATAAAGTTTTAAGTCTCAAGCAAAAGCAAAGAACAACATAGACTAATTGATTCTCGTGAAATCAGAAACAATCAACAGGGTTTGACTTTAAGGTAATCTATTCTGCAGCTAGGCATCTTCATCACCTTCTATACGGATGGAAGTTGTTTGGTGAAAATCACACTACTGCAATTAGACTGCATTGCAGAGATGGTGTATCATGACTTCAAACTAGCAGCATTGAACACATCTTTTGCAAGGCACTCTTGCCCAAGTGAAATTAAGCCCGAACCTACGCAAGCTGCTTGAAAGGGGTTTCATTCAAGAAGCTCTTTGTGGTTACGTGTAACTACAAGCATGAAAAAGTGCAGCTGAGTAACCAATCGTAGTTTATCACAGTCATGAACATTCTTTTGACAAAACCACAACCTATTGGAGCCCGAGAAAGCTGAAGTTCCGACATGACAATGGAACATCCAAGGCATAGCCGACACTATAAAAAGTTATATGTCCTGTACCAGACTTTCGAATAGTAAAATAGCTAGATGAGCAACAAAATAATTGCAGCTAGAAACTCATGTAGAAGAGTTACCAAATGTGGTTACACCTCAATTACATGACAACTTTGTGCTTCGATATGCATGTGCCCAGAACCATAATGGGAGTCCTGTGTTGTGCTCCACTGAGTACATCTCTTTCCAAACTCGACTCTTACGATGATACACCAAAACCTTCTCAGGAGTTGCAAAGAAAACATATTCACTTGTCTGACTTATTGGCATGGCGCCTAGCAGTGGTAGCACCACCTCTCTGATACACCTTAGGCTTACCTATCCGCCATAACCCATTCATCTTTCCAGTAGTCTTCTAGCACCCATGTATCCATCCATTTTTCTGAGGAAAACTGAATAACAGATAAGCAACCATCGAATTCTAATAGATGAACTCTATTATTAAACATTCCATTACTCACTTCAGATAGCAATGGCTTCTTGCTCCAAATGCCACAGCCTAAATCAAGCACAAGTATATGAGTAGAACTATCTGTTAGCCAATGCAGTGCACCATTGACGTAAACAACTTGGTTCTTATTCATATGAGAAAAATGATCATCTTGGAATGAGATAATCTTCCTCCACTTATTCAGCTCCGAATCAAACACTAAACATAAAAAATTTCCAACCCGCCTATGAAAAGTGCCATGGTACGCCAGGACGACTTTAAACTTTTGAGAAGTGAAATCACAGGCCAAACCAACCAGAGTTGCTTCACCATTATTAGGAGAAAACCAAGTCATACCCCTCAGATTATCAACACAGATTAAGCTAGATTGCTACTCTGATGAACCTGAAATGTCTACAAGGATCATGGGGTTCTTACCAGATACTTCATTGTACAATTTAAGGAAATACTTGTCCGAAGACAATTTATACCAGAGTTTACATACGGTTTTGCACTTGAAAACGGACTTGATAAGCAACCTTGCAAGAATCTGCATGACAACTTCATCAGGGAAAATCCTATCTCTTCGTGCGGTCATAATTCAAACGTTATGTGCGAAAAAGGAAATGCCAAACACCCAATGTCAAATAACGTTTGAGGAACCAGTAAAAGAGGGAACTTTTCTGAAATTTGATGAAAATTTGGAGAGGGTTACATAATGAAACTCCACCTGATGAAATGGAGACAGAAAATATTTTGATTTTGGTACCAATTTTCCTTGTGATTAAAAGGAACAATGGATTAGCATTTTCGCCTTTCACTTTTCAGCAATTAATAAGAGATGATCGAATTCACTGGCTATTCGTTTTCACAGCACAAATGCAACAAAAATATTTATAGTAATTCGGTCTAAGCCATAAACCCAATAACGAAAATTTTGGACGAATGGATCGAATCGAAAGACTCAGAAAATTGAAACTCTCTGGTGAAAAGAAAGGAGTATTTTTGAGGATGAACAGTGTAAGGGCATCGCCAGAGAAAAACGCGGGAGACATGCAGACACGAATATGCGACATGTAGATACAAATGATTCTTGTCCCATAAGCAAAGCCGAGGAATGGATGGGGCTCAAACTTGCTATGTTATACATTATGGCCCAAAAAAATGAGCAAAATCGTATAAATTGTTCTAACTTGTTTACTTTTTTGCGTTGGGAAAAGAGAGAATAGTGAAGAAAAATCAACGAGATTTTTTTTTTTTTCTTAAAATGAGTAAATAAGTTACGAAAAGAAATGAGTTACTCTTATTTCATAGCCTTTTACAGGATAAAAAATTAAGGTTATATTAACATAATCACGTTTATTTAAATAAATTCACCTTACCCAATCACACCAAATAAGTTAATTATTTTTCCAAATAAAGATAAAGGCACGTGCACATTTCTAGTATGAAACTCAAATTTATGATTTTTTTTATATTTTTATTTTTTGGATCTATGGTTCCACCTTAGAAATACAATATTGTTTGGTCCAATAAAATATGAGAGGGCCATGTAATAGTCATGGTGGTGGCTGGAATAATTCTGGTATAAAACTTCACTCAATCCAAGGAATAACGATACGGATACCTTACAAGGCTATATAAGCAGACCACCATCCACCATTCCTTTTTGCTTCCTATACACAGCACAAACTCCTCAAGTTCAAAATCAATGTCCTTGCAGATAACAGAAGAGCTCAAGGCCAAAGCAGAGCTTTATTATGGCGACCAAGTTTGCAGGGAGAGGTTCTCTTTGTTGCTGGCAGAAATTGGCTTACCAGATGGCTTGTTGACCATTCAGAACATAGAGGAATGTGGCTACGTCAAGGAGACAGGCTTTGTTTGGCTCAAGCTTCAGAAGAAGAGGGAGGACAGGTTGGATAACATACTGGTTTGCTATGACACACAGGTCACTGCATTTGTTGAGCCAAACAAGATTAAGAATCTCACTGGGGTCAAGGCCAAGGAGTTCTTGATTTGGGTTACGTTGAGTGAGATTCATGTGAAAGGTCCTCCAGAAGGTTCTGTCATTACTTTCAAGTCTCTGGTTGGCTTGTCTCTGTCTCTTCCATTGGCGTGGTTCCAAGGAGGGAAGGAAGCTCAGCAAGGAAAGGAAGAGAAATGGTGGAGGACGATCAAATTCTGTACTTAGGGGGTGAAAAATAAAAGGGTAAAAAATGAAATTACCTTTGTAACTAGTTTATGAATTATTATATTATTTATTTATCTGATGCAATTGTATAGTTTTAATAATTGAGTGAAACTTTATTTTTGTTCCTTATTTCAAGTTTATCAATGCCTTTATTCACATTTCAAAATCTCTATTAATTTTATCTCTTACATTTAAAAGATTATTAATATCTACAATTACTTATAAGTTTAGTAACAATTTAAATTATCAAGTTTATTATAAGAATTTTGAAGTATCAATGGCAAAATTAAAAAACTTAGACTAAGAAAACCCAAATTTAGGTAGTTTTAGGTGTGAAAGATGAAAATAGTTTTTTTTTTTTTTCCTTAATAATTTATTCTGTGGTTCTCTGAAAATAATGAGGTAGCCAGCGAGGAATATGCTAACCAGTGTTTGTTTCGTTAAGAATATGCCTGAGAAGTGCTTATTGTCCCTTTCCAAATTCTTCACGCAATCTTCCTTCGCTTTGCATGCATACGTAAGATGAGCAATTTATTAATGGTCATTGTCAAGAGACTCGGGTTTCTGCTTGAAAAGGAGTAAGTTAAATCAATCACGTCCTTTTTCCATTGGCATGCTAGAAGGGGCAAGGCACGGATTCATAACATCAAAGTTTAGGAATTGCATTTTTTAAGGTGGAAAAAACTAGGGCATCCATATAAGATAATATTCACATACTTAAACTAATCCCTTTTTCACACATCAGTTTTCTTGTTTTTTGAAGCTAATATTAACATGATAGATATATAGCGTAATACCTGCAGGACCTCTAAAGAATTTGGGTAGCAATCGGCACCCGGGACAGAAAAAGCAAAAGCTGCATTCTTTGTCTGCGTCTTGTAAACTAATGCCCCAAGTTATAGATATATGGAGGAGGTTTGAGTCAGTGACGGTACAAGCATATAGCCTCCATTAGTTAATGAACAGTACTTCAACCCTGAAAATAAACTATCACTGAGTATATCTGTATCAGGTGCTGAGATTTTCACAAGGAAATAAAATTAGTCATAACAGATTGGTAATAGAGATCAGGACACATTTTATTAGAGGATGAAATGGTATGAATATGGAAACATGCCAGTTCAGTAGCATACTTGGTTGAGTTTGAGGATTCCAAAACCGTGTTCAAACATGCTATATTACAACGCTTTCTCTGAGAATCATTCAAGCATAAGCTTCAAATACAGAAGAAAATTGTGAAACGCATTTAACATTCATACGGTATCTGCAACTGTTAGATTCAATAAAAATTCATATAAAAATATTCTAGACACTGGAAAAACGAAGCTATTAGCAAGAATCCAATAAAACAAAGACAAACAAAGAAAGAAAAACTACTTAAATGGTAGAAAATCTCTCCGTAATTTTTTTTTTATATAGATTATTTGCTAGCTTTAAATGACGACGATTGACTATTTTGCAACCTATTAAGTCAATATGGACAAATATAGTATTTGAACATGTTAGAAGCAAATAGCAGAACAGCACACACAACAAGAACAACTCACAAACTTAAAAGGAGATTGTTACTTCATTCTAAATATAAATGAAAATGGGACTGCTTAAACGAATTTGAAAAGGAAGTATTTCTTTGAGGCTGTACCTAAGGAGGAATCATCCATTTTCCATCTATCCATTCTTGATGAGGCCTCAGATCAGAGTGTTCATATTCCAGCATCTCATTTGTAGGCAAAAAGTAAACTAAGTACTTCAAGCCACGAAGAACCTTGACTACCTGACCCACCCACCATCCATCATTATACCAAGAATCAACTTTTTCATACTGTGCATATGGGTGAAGATGGTTGGTCTCCGGTGGATATGGCCTGATATCTGAAGCTTCTGCTTCTTCTTTAAGTTGTTCAGTTAAATCATCCGTTTTCAGGGTCTCATACTCCACCAAGTACTTTCCATTCGGCATAAGATCAACAATAACAGCAGCATACCAGGCACCTTGGTAACCTTCTTCATCACTTCTGACTTCGACCTTTGTACCTTTATAGAAAGGTACCCTAGATACATTTCCAGTGTCCTTGGTCTTTGACATTACATCTCTAGATTTCTTTGCCAGCTCATTTGACCCCTCAAATTTAATGATTACTTTCTTTCCAGTGCCATTTGTCTTTGACATTACATCTCCAGACCTCTTTTTTGCCAGCTCCTTTGACCCCTTTAATTTAAAGATTAGTTTCTTTCCAGTGTCCTCGGTCTGCAACATTACATCTCCAGGCTTCTCGGTGAGCAGAATTGACTTCTAATATTTCAAGATTTCATGAAATGTGAGACATATTGCAGCGATAATCCGATATTTTTTTTGAAAGAAAACAGAGAAATAAAGGAGAAAAGGATGATTATTTTGCTGGATAATTAATAATATTATATCAAACATCAAATTTACCAGGAAATTTCCAGAAATGTTCTGTAGTTGTAGTTTACACCCTGCATCCTATTTTAACACAACAATGCATATAACCTTATATTAAGTGACAATCGTGCATAGTTTGCAAGTATGATTACGGTTAGAATTTTTTTTTAATGGTTCCTTCGCTAGCATTTTCTACGATGCTTTATCCAGTAATTATTCGCTTGATATCTCATGTTTCAACGGACAACAAAACTCTTCTAGATAGAAACTCTCAAACTCATTTATCATCTAAACACACAAGGACCCGACAATGTAAACAAGCACATCAAAGAAAGTAAGGCGTTGTGACTTGTGACTTGTGACTTTAACAAATCTAGCTGTTTTTTTCCAATTCCACAAATAATAGGAAATTGTCAATATCAGTTGCAACTTCAGAAGGAAACTTGCAAAAGAAAAAGAAAAAGGGCAGGAACGTCTAATGTTGTACCTCAGAGGACATGACCCATTTTCCGTTGACCCAGTTATGATGAGGCCTCAGTTTTGACATTTCAAATTCTATTACCTCATTGGAAGGCATGAAATGAACGTAATACTTTCTGCCGTCTAATATTTTGAGAACAATGCCCTCCCACCACCCATCATTATACCAGGCATCAACTTCTTGGAACTGTTTAAATGAAACAACTGATGGAACTTGTGGCGGACAGGGCTTAACATGCCTTGCATCTACCTCTTCTTTTAAAAGCTGGGATCCATCATCTGTTGTCAGGTCCCTATATTCCACCAGAAACCTGTCATTTCCTATTGAGTCAACAATTGTTGCAATAAACCAAGCGCCCTGGTAACCTTCCTCATCACTGGTGACTTCCAGCACCATCCCTTTCTTAAATTTTGCAACCCGTATTTTCCTGCTGTATTTGATTTTAAACCTCGACTCTCCAGGATTTGTCTCCATCTCCAGATCAGGTGGCTTCTCCTATAATTCAAGTTTTCAAAAATTAGCCAAGATATGAAAATCTGCATGTCTACTTAGAAACTGTAATAGCTTGTGTAAAAAGAGACCCATTTGTGTAAAATGTTCTTAACCAAACCTATCTAGGGAAATAGTTTGTATACCGCACCCACTTTAGTCAAAAATCCTGGTATGTGATTTGAAAGTTGTTCACATGTATATAGTCAATTTCTCTAATAGGAAAACCAGATTCAGCGCAGAACACTAGAGGCATGAATGCAGATACTTTTATGCTTTGTTCTCACCAAGATCAGAGAAGAGAAATCTAATCCTGAAAATAGTAATAAAGAAAGCAAAAGCTCACGAGCTAAAAGAAAACAAAAAAAATAAGACAGAGAGGCACTATCATCAAACCCACCTGGTTTTGAGATTATGTGTAATAATTAAAACACATAGCTGAGATAACTCTTCAGATAACGTATTAAATATAAGCACCCAAGAAACATGATACTAGCGGGGAAACGAAACGAAGACGATAAGGAACAAGGGGCCAATTTGATGATAAGTTTAATAATCCAAATAAGAAAATATCATATTAACTGACAAATTTACCCACAAACATGAACATAACGCTATATATACCAGTACTGCACTGAAAAATAAACCTCAAAAGTCAAGTTTGGTTGGACCAAAAAAAAAAATATGCTCAGTTTGCCTTTGGCTGATAATCTTGTAAGGGCTTACTTTCTGGTGGCTGGCGAACCTGAGTTATATATATATATATTTTTTTTGTCTTTTCTTTTTTTGCCAAGCAATTATAGTTGAGATATACTTATAACCACAACAACAAGAAGTAATCAAATATACTACAAAGTTGAGATATTGTCAGAATGGAAACCTGTTCAGAAATAGGTGGCACCCAAGACCCATTAACCCATTTTCGGTGACGCCGCAAGCTGCATTGCTCAAATTCAGCAATTTCTTTCTTTCCACCGTCAAACGCCACCAAATACTTGGAATTCTCGCGGATCTCCCTGATGGTTCCGGGACACCAAGCATTTTCGCGAAATCCCTCTACGCAATCGCCGATTTTGTAGCATAGGATAAGATCCCGCGGAGCCTTGGGCCTCACGTTAGACACATTGGTGAACCCCCTGCGAAGTTTTGATGGTTCCGGCAAGTCATCCTCCGATGAAGAAAACAGGGTTTGGTACTCGACGAAGACGAGGTTCTTAGGCTTGACCAGTTCGCGGAGCACAATAGCAGGATAAAATGAGTTGGTCTTTTGCTTGAAGACCTCTACCTGGTCACCCTTGCTGAATCGGGGGGTGAAAATCTGCTTCTGCATGCTGAGATTTGGGGGAAAGGAGAAGCATTGGGTGAGAGATAGAACCCTAGGAGAGAGAAAGAGAGAGAAGGAAGGTCATGCGGAACAGACGCATAGGCGAGGAGTGGAGGCAATCGTAGAGAGCATGAGCTGCTGATTGAGAGCGGCAGTGTCGACGGATGAGGGAGAGTAAAATGACGGTGAGCGTCAATCTTCTTAACTTGTTGACCAAGGAAGTAGAGAATATAACCAACTGTCGTCAGAGATGTCAGGGAGACATGGCGTTAGACGAATAAGCTGCTGCCGTTATTCATTTATTCTTTTTAAGCTTAAATTAGATTAGCTCAACGTGCTTTAAAACACAGCCCATATTAACAAACAATGAATAAAATAGATGTTAACAAATGAAGAAAATACTCATGAAAAAAAAAATTATTTGTGGTATCCATACCATTTTTTATTGAATAATTGGCCTAAATTTATTTATTTTGTGGAAATAATTTTCCATATAAAGATTAAACAGGTAGAAAAGTTTTATTTGTGTGTAGAAAATTTTAAGTGGGTTTAATAAAGTTTAATGTGCAGGGCATAAAAAATAAAATGAGCAGAATTAAACTTTAGATATCATTAAATGTGCAAATACGAAGTGTTGTGAAATAAAACAAGTTATTTCTTTACCTGCAAGAAGAAAATAATCCTTCAAAACTAAAAGCACTTAATACAAATTATTCCCCAATTAAGATGAAAAATCAAAACGCTGCTATGTTAAAGTGATCAGACAAATTAACCAAGAAAAGACCATGTATTTATAAGGGAATTAAAGGAAACTTACTTGCCCACAAAATGTTTTTTCATTTTTATTTTTATGGTGATGTCAGAGGATGTTTAGTGCAAGAGAAGATAAATTTAGATCTTCTGTAGTAACTGCACGCGTGTAATCGACTACAGACCGTTTAATATATGTTAATTGTATAATTTATAAAAATCAAACGACCTGCAATCAATTACATAGCCGCACCAACTATAAGAAATTCAGATCCCTCCACAAAAAGAGGCCTGAGAAATTTGAATACCTTTTGTATGTTGGGTTGGACCATGAGTAGTATTTCTTCTCAGTTGGTCATGGACACTTCGGCAACACAATAGCCCATTTCGTTTCTCACCCGCTTTTAGGGGTGTTAAAAAAAATTTTACACTTTTTAGACAACTTTAGTCATGATTCTCGAGTTTTATGGGCTCTTTTTGGGTTTCAGAAACTGATTCTTAAATCATCCTTGAGTTACAGAAGGCCATTAACAGCAAGCATTTAGGTTCTTGTTTTTTTTTGCATACCATAGCACCTGATTCTCAGTGCTAACAGAGATGATAATGTGTTATCATTAACGGTGAATTAGCAGTAAGCATGGCTGTTTTTGAAGACTACAAAGAAAATGGCCACGGTTGAGTTGATAACAAGGATTAGTGGTGTTACAGGTAGGTGTCACTCTTTTACCCGGAAATTGATGGTGACCATGTGGACCATCCCAATGTGTGCCAAATTCAAAATATTAACTCACTCTTTTTACCTTTACTAATTTCTGAGTGAATCTTTGCAGGCTATTTTGTTCCTTTCTTCTCCCAAATGGGTCTCTCAGCTACAGAACTAATACCGGAACAGCTCCCCTTTGGCCACATACGCATTGAGAAGGGACATGTACGGATTGGTAGAGCACCTTTCAAACTGCCCTTTATCCCTTTGTTGCTGCATCATTGGTTTCCTGATTTGGCTGTGCATAGTTCTCATTCCCAGACATTTCATGGAACAAATCAAAAGGGTACTCCGCCCCTGAAACTACATTTTTTTTTCCTCTCAGCTACGTTTTTGAGTTTACGTGCAATGTTATATGCACACCTTCTGATAAAATATCTAACTAGTGCGTATCTCTTAGGACCCGTTTGGTTGGCTAGAATAAGGGAAAAACTTTTCCATTAGAAACACTTTTTCATCAAATTAATGGAAAAATTATTCCTTTTAAGAACTACAGACAAGGAATTCCTTCTCCACTAAATAACACAAGTTTCCTAATCTGACCTCCATCTTCCTCCAAGCAGGGCAGCCCTGACCTCGCCACGAGGATGAGCGAGCCACCTGCTCCGCCGCATATTCGCCAGCATCCTGGGATTCATTATCCTAAATACCCTTCATAATCTTCTCATAACCCCAATGACGGAATTGGAGTTTATACCCAGAAGCTCGACGTTTACGCCTCTATCGGAGCCAACAGATCTAGCTGAAGACTGTGCTGCCGCCCACGTACCAAGGTCGCAATGATTTTACTGTGTGGTCTCCATTCTTGCTTGGGCTAGTGCTTTTTCCAATTCCTTTTATTTGAGAATGAAAGTAGAGTCAAGCTATAAAACAATTGAAGGCCACTGTTGAAATGGAAGGTTCCCCTCTACATTTCCGTTGTTGACAGTGAGATGGAGCTAGGGGCACAAAGTGGGTTGTCTTTTTGTTTATTTCGTTATTTGTTTTTAAGAGTAGTATAATAATTTTATTTACGCATTCAATGGGGGCTTACTGTTCAGTCTCATACCAAACAATAGAATAACTTTATGATTCAATCACTTATTTGTGATACCAAACAGAATAAATAGACTTCTATATCTTTCTTTATTCTCCTTTTTTTTTTTTTTTTTTGGCCTTTTTCTATTCCAACTCATACCTATTCTCTTTACCAAACGGGGCCTTAGTCTTCAAGTGATTCCTTGTCCTAGTGTGTGGGGTTTCATATGCTGCTGCATGTTACTCATGGGTCACATCACTTTGCATATCCACCCAAACCGCACCAATTTGATGTTTGAAGTGGCACTTACTTCAAGCCTTTTATGTGAAACTTCAAGGGGCTCCACGTTTGGAACTTGAATGTGGAAGTGAATGCCGTGCCAAACCATAAGTAGAACATACACACTTTGCATTTTTGTTACTGTTTAAACGAAAGAATGTGAACTATATCTAAACGCATGCACCATTCTTTTTTATGATCTCACTAAGAAAGTGCTGTGAAAAAGGGTTTCTGGGGGAGGGGTGTTTTTGTTCTTGATGTGATGTATATGACTGCAAGTGAAACCATCTAGGTAAGGACATAGTCAATATCGTTAACAACTAGGAAGTGGAAAAGTGGAAAATGAAGATCAAGATGGTTTTTTTTTTTTATCTACCACAAACATGTAGGGCATTAAAATTTGGCTTTTGCAATGTTTTTCTGGTTGAAGTTTCTGGGATGGCCCGGGAAGAGAATCATGAACCAAAGGGACAAGTAGTGGTCCTAGATAAATAAAGCCACAACTTATGCAACATTTTGTCACTTTAGTTCTAAAACTTTTTGGGTTTTATTGAAGCAATCGATTAGGTCATCTTATCAAGAAGGCATGGATGCATCTGTAGTTACAGCTAAGGAGGGGCCAAAAGCATATATATACGATTAAGTTCATCATTTCATTTTGAGGACCATAATCTTTGATTTGATTCTCTCAGTCTCCAGGACCAATCCCCCTAGGTCCATGTCTTCATAAACCTTAATTAGCTTACCACACAAGCAGCTCAAAGTTCCAAAACCCTGTCCCCATCCTCAAGCTTGTTTTAGTTTTTGGTTAACCTAAGCCTAGTTGTACGTTCTCACTCACACAAACCCACATACATGTTTGCGTGGCTGACATTTCCAATGTTGTCTTGTAGCTGCAGAATTATTATGCTATCTCTGACCCTTTAATCCTATCTTACAAGGATACACACACTGACAAGAAAATTTTGGGCAATAGAGGCATGTTGTAATTATCAAATCTATAGTGGGATGGGGAACTATTGATATAGTCACGGAATGGAATAAAAGGGTAGCATGCATATCAGAGGGACTTCAGGTTGAGGTGAGCAGAAAAAACGAGACTGGACCATTACTGCTACATTATTCGGATTCTGATGGACAGGGAGTGGACCTTAGCTCAGCTGTTTAACGTGCAATGGTCGAAGATCTTGCAATAACACCAAGAGACAGCAAAAAGGTGAGAGAGTGAGAATAGGGACACTTGAACCAAACATGGGGTACGAAGATTTTGGTCTTATTTATTCTTAGATATACTATACGTACTGTATTTATTGTGTGTATACATTGGTGTGACGTAGAATAGACTATTGAATAACACCCATAGTCTTCGTTTGAACTTTAAAATTATAGTTATATTAAAATGTGATAAAAAGAGTTTTGTTATTCTTAAATTTTATTTAAGTTTAATTTAGATCAATAAGTATGAAATATTAAATAAATAATTTTTAAAAAATAATATTATATAAACTACAAAAACTTATACAATATTCACAAGATTACTTAAAAAGTATAAGGAGGTTCATGTAGAATTTAGATCAATTAAATTGATTGTCAACCATTAATAAAATCTCAATTATATTAATTGTATTGTTATAAATTATAATTTTATTTAAAAATTGACAATTGATTACATAGTACAATCAACTACAGCAAACATGTCCATTTGTGTGAGAGTGAGAGTAATTCCAGGAGACAGTCAAACGATGCAAAGCAATTTAATTATAGATAGAACGAAAGCCAAGGAATTGGGGAAGGTGTGACTTTGTAACTTGTTTGACCACTTAACTTCGGAGACTGTGATGTTATTGCTGCCTTCTCTCCACGCTTTCAAAGAGTTTCAAAGGCCATCATCACCAAAACCCTAATTTATTCGTGTTTATGAGTGTCAACTATAGTCTAGCATATTTCTTTCGGTTACCTATAGATTCTTGTTCCCCCATTAGTTTGCGTAACGGACTCTACACCATTTTTTGTTCCCTCTTTAAGGGGTAACGCGCGCATTGACATAGTTTAAGTCGTAAAGAAAAGCCAAATTAGATGACCCAAGCTATGCCATCCAATATAAAAATTTACTGATAGACCGAATACTATTTTATATTAGACTTTCAATTTTAATGAAAACGGTCGTTTTTAGTTACACCAAACTTTTAAAAGATACACTTATATTAATAATGGACACACGACGATAAATGAAAAAAAGTTAATATTAGAAAACATCTTTTTCTTTTTAGTATAGATATAGAATTGAACATAGATTTCTAAGTATTATTAAAAGCTTTTCATTAGAGTCTATGATACACCCATACTTAAGAGTTTGTCAAAATGGCAATAGCAAAGTGCTTGAAAAGTTTAGTCATTGTTTCAACGAGTCTCATCTTGGGCACGGCAAATTGGGAGTTTTAAAGGGACACCACACGAGCAGCAGTGACTCATTTCAGCACACCCACATGGTCAAAAGCTCAGGGCTCCTTTAGTTCTCCCATGGTACGGACATGGCCAAAACAGGAATGTAATTAAAAAAAAAAATCAAATTTCAAAATTACCGAAAATATTTAAAAATTAATAAATTTATACACTGGTGGGCCAGTCATTCTTAATTTCTTCACTCGGTATATTTAATTTAACTCCCCCGGGCCCGTAGACATGACAAAACCCAACACCATCGCACCAAAATTAATAAAAACTAATTAAAAATGAAATAAATAAATATCATAATTTTAAATACCAAGTGGGCCATGTACTTTAATAACTTTTACTTAGAATTTTCATTTTACTCCCCGGGGCCTGGACGGCCGGGCAGGTCAGCATGTTCAGTTGTCTCTTACGGGCAGGCCAGCGCTGCTGACGTCATCAGTCCGTTTACATTCTTTCTGGGCCTTGGACGTGTCGCTGTCAGGTCCACGGGAAAAGCCCACTAGCCGTCCCAAGCACCATCTCTTCCTCCATATAAGCCTCTCCTTATTTCCTTACCTTTTCTCTTTCCCATAAGAAAAAAAACTCTTCTTCCTTTTGCCTCTTCTCACCCTCTAAAGAATAAGGGAGAGAAGAGCATAGGCTTCAAAGATGAAACCAAGAGGCAAGCTTTTTCAAGGTATAATAAACATTGATAGAATCTCATATACAGCTTAACTCTTGATTCTTTCCTTTTATATTTGTGTATAAAGTTAGGTGACACATTTTCTCTTGAACCCTTTTTGTTGTTTCTTCATGATATAACCATCTACGCAATTCATGTTAAAAGTATATCTTATCTTGTAGCTTTTTCTCTTCATGATCAGTAAACTGTGACTCAACAACCATGCTTCTGTTTTTGACTCATGAATAAAGTGGCATAAAGTGAGATATGTTGGTGTTCTTTAATGATTTTGGATATACTGTAAAGCTGATTCTGTTCCTGCCATTCTTTTCTCCATATCTCTCTGCAGTAACTGAGACCTATAACATGATCGATGATGCAGATGACGCAGGCCCATATAAGGGCTTTACCATGCATGTTTCAAGCACCAAAGCCAACATGAGAATTGGGAACCAAATCCAAAAGAAAGCCCTCATTGGGTCTGAGATTGGAGCTCGCACTTTCTGTGAAATGGAGGCAGGTTCATTCTAATCGCGGTGCTATCCTACCTGAGCTTTTCACCCACCCTTTTCTTCTAATTTCTATTTTTTTTTCTTCTCTAGTTTCTTTTACTTTGATTCTTCTTGACCTTGTAAGACCTTTTCTTGACCTTGTAAGACCCCGTGTGGTGTCTGTTGTTTTTGTTTTAGTGTGCCTGAAGAACTCTATATCAGAATTCTCGGATATAGAGTTCGATCTCTGTCTTTCCCCATTACCGCCCAACTCATCTTCTCCTTCCTTGTCTATCCCTCCTGAGCTGTTTCAATTTTGGCCTAGCATGCAAGAAAAAAGGACCTTAGAAGTTCTGAGAGCCCTCTCCAAAAGTGTCTTTGAAATGTGCAAGTTTCTTGTGGACCTTCATTTCAAGTACATAAATGGGTTTAAGTGTAAATTTTGGAGCAAGTACACCAGAAAAAAAAAAAAAAAAAAAAAAAAAAAAAAAAAAAACCTCTTTGTGGTCCTTAAGCAGGTAGGTTTTAAAAGTAGCTTGCCAGAATATTAATAAAATAGATGCTGTTTGTATATGCAGAGAGTTTCAGAAGCCATCTGTATCTTCTTTCTGTTAAGCCGGTCAATTTCGCATTGTATCATTGTGTGCAGAATATTTGTGCTGTTCTGGGCATCGGTTTCTTGTTTTATATGCTGTTTGGCTGATCAGAAAATTGTGTGTATGTGAAACTATACATATTCTCAGATCTGAGCTGAAGTTCCTCTCGTGACAGCTCTTGTGTACAAATATCCACTGTATTATTGGAAGCATCTCTCTTTTCCTCTCTCTCTAATTTTTCTTTTTTGATTAAAATGAAATTAATATCCACACTGCCATATGAAAACAGAAATGAATTAAATGTGCAGAGATGCAAACAAAAACCCAGAATAAGGCACAGAGAGAGAAAGAGAGTTAATTCCCTGATCTTTCCCTATCTTGCTGATTTGTTTCCTTCTTTTATACAAGACAAGTGAGAAAGAAGTCATGAGCAAGCTCAATTTGGCATTACATGTGTCCCAAAACTGCAGAGTACCATTCTTTCTCAGTCTGCTAGCTAACACATAGTGAAGGAATTAAAACACCCTCTGTCACAGATGAGTCATGAAACTCATGATCATCTCTCCCTGTTAATTAGTACTATATAGAAATAAATGGCTTTATAACATTGTGAAATCAAGTTGAAAATGTTAAAGTTAAATACTGAATTTAACCAAAGTTAAAATTAGTCATATTCTTATTATCCATTTATCAATGTTAATAGAATAAGTAAAGTACATATATGTTGAATAATAAATAGCTGAGATCAAAATATGATAATTATGTTCGTGATCAGAAAAGTGGAAATGTGAAGAGTTAAAATATTTTCTAACCAAAATGAGTTTAATTTCCTCAACCCATAGTTTCTCTTTTTTGGATCAAGCCATTCTCATCCAGTGAGAGGGCAAGGACAAGCAGTTTGGGATAGAATACAAACCTTAGCCCATAGGAAATATTACAAGCATCAATATTTCTATGGACTATGGAGGTTGATACTCAATTATCATTGATTGGAATTATTAGTTTCTCTTACAAATTCAATTTTTGGAAGGCTTATTGGTCAGATTCCCCAGTATAGATAGGAAACATGTCGGCATCAAAGAAAAGAAAAAAGAGAAAATAATTGTTGGGTTTTCAACCATTTGTCAATTTAGACTCCCTAAATGTTTAATCAGTGGTACTACATATAGTAGCCCTACTTGGGTAGTATATCAAGATGAGACGTGTGTAGACAATGATATTTTCCCAAGTTACAGCGTGGTATTCCTAAATGGGTGCCTATGAGTTAGTGAAAGACCTTACCTTGGAATACGACATCTATAGATGTGAAATATCTCATTTTTTAAAAAAAAAAATTATGATATATTTTAGTAGAGATTAATTTTATTTAATAAAAAAATAATAAATTAAGAATCTCTTTTAATAAAAATATTTTTAAAATTTTAAACTCAACAATTAACACTATTTTTACTTTATAATAGATCTAGGACTATTTTAATTATTTTTATATTTGGGAGACAAAGGAGATTTTTACTGATATGTATGTAATAACAGTAATATGTAGCATACAGAATGGTCTGATTGTGAAGTTAAAAGGTAATTATAAGGAGAAGGCAATTTTGGAAGTAAAGGGTATGAGGAAAGGAAGAGAGCTGGTTTCCATATTTTTAAGTACCCAAAAGGGGTCAGAGGGAGGTGACCTGTTGCATAAAATAATGATGTCTACAAATTGGACATTGAAAAGTTAAATGCCTTTAGCTTGGTAATGACGGTCACTATTTACCCTCTCTTTGAAGTTTGTGGCAATGAGGGAATGTGACAAGAAAAAAAGCAGAGGTTGAATTGAGTTACACTCATGATATGCATCATATTCCTTTTTCAGGTCATTTGGTGTTAGGTGGCAACAACGTTGGGCCCACCATGGTCAAACCTTTTTCCATCTTTTGGTTACATAGGAACATGGCTCTTTCATTAGCTCTTTCACTTTGCTCAGAATCATCCAATTCAAGACTCTTGAAAAGTGGAGGAATGACATCTCTATAATGACCTGATGGGAAAAAAAAATTAAAAAGATTGCAATCCTGCTTTTCATGGAAGTGAGAGGAGGATATTTTCAGAGGTTGAGATATCTTTGTCTTAAAAATATATTTTATATTTTTTTAAGATAAAATTTTAAAATGAGACAATGATGCTTGTCCAAAGTATAAAAAATTTGTGTGTTTAAAAAATACTTGCAAAGATTTATATTTACTTATCTTAAAAAAGTTTACAAATTTAAATTTATAATTTATCAAATGCAATACCTCTTTGTTTCCCTTGATTAATCTTTTGAGATTAATGCATTTTATATCTTTTTTCAAAGTTTTTATTATTTAAAAATAATATAAATTTTAGGACAAGATATAAGATAGACTATAACATAGAGGATGATGTCCTTTTTATAGGATAAGGCTGAATTTATATAAAATGTGTGGAAACAAAGCTGAATGGTGATAACAGTTGTTATGGTGTTTCTTTGTCATCAACCACCAAGGCCATAACAAATATACTTTTAGTGTTTTTTTATTAAAAATATTTGATTTATTTTTCAATGATGTGATTTTTTTTAGAGCTATATAACTACCTTACTTACCCTTATATTATTATGTTTAAATACAAATTAAATAATCTCTAAAAAAAAAACTTACAAATTACTCTCTAACAAATTCTATATATCAGCAACATTATTCAAGCATCGATTTTGAAACTATTGATAGCAAAGACTTGATTACAATTTACAATAAATTAGAATTGTGTGGATTAGATTAAACTAATTGTTTTGAAGGAGTAAACGTGGGATGTTGGGGATTTGGAAAGGAAATTAAATTTGTTGCAGTTAATGTTAACTATTTGATTGGCATATATTTTGTATTGACTGTGTATTTACATACCGATCATATGGTTAATAGCCAATTACATACCCGACTATAACAAATTTAAATTCTTTTAAAAAAATCAACTTCTCTATAAAATTAAATTTATTGTAATTGACTGTACCGTATAATTAATTTTTAATCATTTCACTAACATATATTTATATTAATTATACATATGTATGCCGATAGAATAATTAAAAGTCAACTGCAACAAATTTAGCCCCTCAGGGTAAATTCTTTTACTCATCACTAGGTGGGCTTTTATTTATTTAACATCTGGGTCTCTTTTGTTTGTCCAACAAGGCCTTTTATCTAGAATGGACTGGCCTTTCCACTATGAAAAGGGTATTAATTTTTTATACCCCTGTATTTTAATATTTGCGCCTCTTTTATACTTCCGAAATGTATGGAGTGCAAAAATCAATTTCCCTAAGAAAATTGGCCCAAAATGAGTATGGGCTTTGTGTTCACTAAAATTTGTTGGCCCAGTTTCTTTCGTTTTGTCGATGAGCAAGCTAACTAACTTGTAGGATTATATCGGGCTTACAAACTCAACCTACTAGTACTATGTATATGATCATAGGCTTTTAACATAAATCTACGAATCTTAAGAACTGCAAATGTAGAATATAAAACTTTCTAAAAGTCAAAGTTAGATTATTATTCTACTATGATATTACCTTATGAGTTGCAAAAGAAGATTCTCATTGGAATCTTGGATAAGCCTCCCAGCAATGAAAAGTCCATGAATTAGAAGTTTCCACTTTGAACGAATAGCAAAGAAAATAAACAAGATATATTGAAATTAGAATAGCATCTGACGACTTATATTATCGTATTTGACAAGTAAGAGCGGTATGATTTTATTGTATACCAAAATTTTACACGACATTTTTTTTTTTTCGATCGGTTGTATCCCATCACACAATCCTGCATTTTTGTTTTAGTTTACATTTCCCATATCACCGTGCCAAACAATTACTTCAAGATTTCAAGTACTTCAAATAAAATTTGGCTTAAAACCTTAGGTTTATCGAGTCAACATTTTATTGATTGCTATATAAAAAGATTGACTGTTCATGTATCATCCCAATGTTCACAAAGAATGTTGGGCAACAAATGATCTGGAATTGTTGGTGTGGACATTTACGTTGTTGTCTTCACAAACTTTTTCAAATTAATATTAGATGAACATAGCTTCTATCTTTAAACATCGTGCCATCTTTCTCAATGTCTAAGACTTGACGGTGATGCAATGGTGCCATTCTTTTCATTCAACTTTAACATGTAAAATGAAAAATTCTCACGGCAAATCAAAATTGTATTTATTTATTATTTTTTACAAAAATCATCTGGTGTTTATCTTTTACATATATTTAATTCTTTCAACTCTGTTAAAGTCTCTAGAAGATTGTTAGTTCACAAGAATGGGGTTATTTGATAAATATTCGTCCTTTTTTTTGTTTTAATTAAAAAATGCTTCTGTTTGATTAGGGTTAACCCCTCACACATTCCATTGGGTATTTTCAGTTTAAAAAATGTAGGGACATAAATATTAATTTGTATTCTACTAAATGATACATAGCCATGTTCAGAATAATTAATGGCTGCTGCATTGAAACGGAGCAAGAGAAATAGGGACAGAACTTTAGAAAATTAATTTCCGATTAATAGATCAATGACATGCCCAACTGCACAGCATCAACTCAAATTATTAGGAACATTAATATATTTTTAAAAATAATTTATGGGCCCTAATTCATTAATTAATTAATTAATTAATTAATTGATGTTAGAGTCATGCAGTGTGGAAAATGATATTAAATTGCCGACACCAAAACCAATCAAGCCTGGCATTAGAGAGGAGACAGTGAAAGGATGGGAGGGGAGACAAGAACTATAATTTTGTTTGCAAAGTGACAGACCCAGTAATCATGGATTAAATTAACATGATTTATACTAGAATCATGTTTTGTCGATTAACAAAGGAAAATGCACCTAGATAAAGAAGGAATAATTAATTACAAGAAGAAAAACTTTCCATTTTTGATATAGGTATATTAATTTCTTCAAAAACATCATATCCCATAAGAGAAAGGTCTTGTGAACAGAAATTAATAATGATTAAATCATATTTATTTATTTTGTTTATATAACATGGTTTTATGGGAAATTAAGAGAATGAATATAGTAAAATATATATTTGAAATGATACAATGAGAAGGATTATTTAGATAAGAACGTTTGTTACAACCTAATTTATAGTTAAAAACTTATAAAAAATCTAAATGTTCTTCAATAATTGGGTAAATACATCATGGGAACTCTTATCCCTTTTCTATCCAAAATAATTCTGTATCTTAGAAGCTTAATATCACATATACCTTATTGTAATTAATATTCTCATTTATCATAAAATTGAAAAAATAAAGCAATTTATTGTTTTGGCAAGGGATTCAAGCCTTATCTGAAGTTCTTAAATTAATTGAACAGACTAATTATGGTTTCTTTTGAGAAAATATATTCTATGTAGGATGATCAGCTTAGATAACCAATTTCTCAAGCACATGTAATTTATAGATTTCTCAAAAAGTTTAAGTTCTCAAATTCAAGTCATCGTATATTCCCATATTTTCAATTAAAAAAAAAAAAATTCCAACAATCTATAACCAAATTAAAATCAGCTTAGATATTCAGTGTTAACTACAAGATGATATATGCATACCTTCAAAATTTATATATTTTACGAAAGAAAATTATATATCAATATATATTAAGAAGATGGAACCCAATTTCAACATGATAAGCGAGCACATCAAGTATATAATAAAAATGTTAAAGTCTTTGGTTCCAATCACACGAGTGTTTTTATATTCCTAACTAAAAAACTTAATTTTTTTTTTTATCTATTTAATGCCAAAAAGGTTCTCATATAGTAATACTAAATAGCTCTATATTTGATTTCATATATTGAGGTTAATTTCGCAATTAATTGTGACGGCACATTTATTTTTTATTTTTTCAAAAGATGGCTTAGTATGTTAATGAGGTAGAGTTGTTTGCCAATTATTTTTTTTTCACATGACAGCAAAGAGGATTGAATCTCTTAATAACCTCTTGCATGTTATCCAAACCTTTTAATACTAGATTATTTTTAATGGCTATGAAAAATTTTTCTTTTCTTAATTTCTGAAAATAATAACACACACACACACATGTGTATATATATATATATATATATATATATATATATATATATATATATATATCCAATTATTGTGTGGTATAATAATTCAATGATCTCATGTATTATTGATGGGGAAGAGCAAGAGTACGATCTCATCTGGACCCCTATGACCTATTAATACATCAACCAAGAAGGAGAGGACCCTTGGCTGCAGCAGCGATGGGACATGTACACGAAAGACCACCTGAGTTGTATAAATTATAGATTGCACCAAATTAGGAAAGAAAAACTACTTACACCCAAATATGGCACTGTAATAATATATAGTAGATGCTTATACTAGAAACCAATAACTTATTAACCCACGTCCTTAACAATTCTACATAACCTTATACGATATAAATAACATCTTGGAATTAGCGCAATCTGATATAAGGTATTCTATTACATGTGTAATTTGTCTACCTGTCTTTGCAGTTGTACATGTCATCAGTTTTCCTATCTGCATACATGAGTTTTGAAGTCCTCAATAAGTGATTTGACCTAAATTAACTTTCAAGATACTATTTATGCGTCATTGTTCCTAATAATTGTGTAAAACGATGCCGTATATATGACTGTATTCAAGTGATTAGACTCTGATTTATCTTTTCTTTGTTTTTGTCAAGACTATGTAACTGGAGTATTAATTATGATTTTTTTTTTTTTTACAAATAGGTATTTTTACACTTTTTAGTGACAAAGAATAATAATTAATAATTTTCTTTCAATAACTCAGTAGAACTTAAGTTTTAAAATTGAGACTTTTAATTTAGAGTGTCTTAAAACTCAGTTTAATATCAATGAGTTAACACTTTTCTATTCCTATGTTTTTCTTATGAATTATTAAACTTTATACTTATAAGTTATGAGATAATATTTATTATTTTATATCTTATTTTATTTATCTTAAAATTATAAAATAATATTATAAGTATCTTCAATACATTATTAAAAATAAAAGAGATTTATTTTGCCCCGAATCTTCTACGTTTGAAATTTCTTAAATTAAACTTTTCTTCTTTAACAACCTAATTAAAATAAAGATTTTGTACAGACTATAAAAACTCTTAAAATATTGATTTGATAGAATTAACTTTAAAAGTTTTAAATGTATTTTTTTCTTTTTTGTTTTGACGAAAGTGTTAAGGTGTGAAAGTGTATCTTCCTCTAAAAATAATTTTTTTTTGACAGATAAAAAGGTGAGATAGGAAGTAGGAAGAGTTAGCATAGAAGTAGTACAATGGTGACCTTCCACTAACCAAAATAAATAGTAGTTTGTGCTCCAACTTTGACCCATTAAAATTAAAATCACTGTAAACGAAGCAGAGGGGAAGCTAGCTATACAGGAAATTTCGCCCAAGATTACATAATGCAGGTGAAATAGTAGTTTTTGCCTTTCTTTCTTTGGTACAAATAACTTTTGGCATTGAAGTGTCAACCACATAGGAAGAAGCAAACCTACTTCTTCTGTAGTCAACAGAAAAATTTGATTCCCCAAAGCATATATGTCTCGTTTTGGTTGGAGATTAGGTGCTCCTAATCTTACTTTACTGCATTGGCATTGCAGGGCACTATTTTTAATGCGAAAGTTAGTCAATTATTTGCTATTTTTTTTTAATAATTATTATTTGTTCTCTTCGATAAACCTAACAGTATACCCAACTGCACATTAATTGATAAATACAACTCACACATAGATATATGTATATATGTTGAATAAGAAGGATGTTGTTTGTATGTAGCTTCTATCTTGTCATCTTTAATTTGAGCTAATCATAGAAAGTGTTGAAACATTGACAATAATTAAGAGGCAATGTTTCAACAAATTAAAGATTTGACAAGTCTGTTTAAGCATTGTTTGAAAAATGAAAATGGGACCTAGAGGCCCGAGAGCATCATATATCACCATCACTTTTTAGTGATTTTACACTGGTGAGGCAATATTAGTTGGAAGATCTATATTCAAAACATTAATAATACAAGAATGTTATTAGTTATAATTTTTAAGTTATATGTTGGATTTCATCCTAGTGACTAACACAATTAGTTATTAGTTGTATTTTATGTGAAACTAAATCTTGTATAGATTAGGAGTGAAATCCTATTGGATAACCTTGACCAGTAATTTAACCTAATTGGGAAATATATACAAGGAAAATGCATGTGATGTTAATCTATAAATATAGTGTATCTCCCTCAGTAAGGAGATAAACATTCTATACACTTAGGTCAGAGATTGGTGTCACTCTTATACTTCTTTGAGGGTTTTTTTTTTTTTTTTAATAGTGGCTCTCCTATAACAATTATGGACTCTTCATCTATTTCAGTTATTTCTTTAATTGATTCATCTATGTTAGAGATAATATGATATAGATTGAATTAATTATAAACCCTAGTATCTTCTAAGTACAGATTTCTTTGTAATTAATTCTAAGTTTACGATAATCCAAATGGTTTAGCAATTTAGGCACCAAATGGTAAATGAGAAAAAAGAAGATTGAAGTACAAAATAATCTTTGAAATATTTGTGGGGGAGGTGATTTCTGGTTGAAAATGGTACCTGCAAATATGAGTACTTTATATTTATACAGCCAATTGTAGCTCTAGTGTTGATAGAGACGTGAGAGATTGCAATGCTGGCCTAGGTATACGGGTGACCATAACCAGCAAAGCTTGGACCTCTGATGTCGATTCTGTGGGAACGGGAAGCCGCCTATTCAAAACTAAGGCTAGAAGGAAGGCAGTATTTTATTTCAATGATTAAAATGTCATTTCAGTCCTAAATTATTTATTTTTATTATATGAGTTCTTAAATTTTTTTGAAAATTTGATTTAAGTATTTGTTTATTATATTATTATTGTTTGGCTCCTTAAAAATATTAATTTAAATATTTTTGAACATTTAAAATAAAATTTAAGAAATAATATAATTATTTTTTAAAGATTTAAATAATTTTTGTTATATATTATCAAAATAAAGTTTCTTTATTTTCATAAATAATAAAAGCAAATAAGGATGGAAGAAATGGGTCATGGGTGAGTCTAGAAATTCCTTTTGTTGTATTGTGCCTTGTGGTGTTAATAGACAAACGTTCAGAATATGATGAAAGGTAGGAGGACAAGTGAAACTGATCAGGGAGGTTTCAAGTCAAAAAGATGGTAATAAAAGTAAGAGATTAACTAAAAGGAATCAACCGAGAATCGTGAAAAGTAACTAAAAGGAAGATTATGTCAAAAAAGATGTATGGACATGTAATCAATTATGGAAAAAAAAAAAAAAAAAAAACAATGGTATGAGTCAAGGAAACAGTGACAAAGTCAACGTTCTTTATAATAGAATTTTACAAGTTGTACTTCATCTTACAGATTCTTCAATCCCCATAAAAGAAAGGGAAAAAAGAAAGAGTTCTTATGTATTTTTTATAAAACATATATATTTTAATGTTTTAATCTCATAGTCATGCCCCTCTATTTGGATTCTCTGTCTGTTCTTGCTGCATAAATACCCATTATTGGTTCACAAGTCCCCTACCTTCTTCCTCTTGTGCCTCATCTTTTTGCACACTCTTTGGTCGTTGCCTCTTTGCTCTCCCTTCCCCATCTCTCTCTAGTTTTCTCTTAGCCAAGCATTTGCCAACTCTCTAACGTCTTCAAGTTCTTCACTTTTTGGGTATTAAGAGAAAATACTAGAAACCCGTTTGAGTTTTCTGCTTTGATACTATTCTATAACATTGTATCTGAAGAGAGAGTAGCTATGGTGTTGGCTTCCCCAAAACCAATTAGAAGCGAAACGATTCTACCCATTGACATTCCAATAGTGGACCTTTCTTTGGAGAGATCAGTGGTAGCAAACCTCATTGTGAAAGCCTGTGAAGAGTTTGGCTTCTTCAAAGTGATTAACCATGGTGTCCCTCAAGACATCATCACCAGAATGGAAGAGGCAGGTTTTGGTTTCTTTGCAAAACCAGTTGCAGAGAAGAGAGAAGCTGTTCCTGCTAATGACCCTTTTGGTTATGGCTGCAAGAACATAGGCTTCAATGGAGATGTGGGTGAGGTTGAATACTTCTTTTTAATGCTAGTCCACTTTCCATTGCTCAAATGTCCAAAAACATCTCAAATGACCCATCAAAGTTCAGGTATGTATGTGCTCTTTTCTTTCTAGTATCTTCTTTCTGTCATTTTCAAGAACTTTTAAATTTAGTGCATGATTTGATCATTAGTTTCCTTCTCCCTCTCCCTCTTTTTATTCAAGAAACTCTCTCTTAAGTGACACATCGAGAGAGGGGGAGAGAATAAGATGTGTTCTTTGCTTAGGCTATGTGGCACTAGTTACATTTTTTTCTATATTTTTTTTTTATTGATATTTTTATCTTGTAAATAACTAATACACATGTGTATAAATTAGATGTACACTAGAACAAGTGTGCAAATGGTATTTTCCAGAAAAGTATATATATATATATATATATATATATATATAGTTGTGGTGACAAGGTAATGCATATATGATATTTGTTTTTGAAATGGACGACCATGCTAGCTAGTAAGTTCTAATTGCCAGCAGAGTAGTGGTGAGACGCTCTATTCAATGAATTATTATCGACCTTGCTATGTATGAGTTGTATCTGACCAACAAAGAGAGAGAGAGAGAGAGAGAGAGAGAGGAGAAAACAGGATTGATAGCTTCAACGTTTATTCCCCTTCAGCAAGTAAACTGCAAAAACTATTCTTTAAAATTTTATAATATTATTCTATTCTATCAGGAAAAAGTTTATAATGTTATGTTATTTGCCAAATATTGCTGTAATGTGGTCCATTTGCATAATACACGCTAGCTATAGTAAGCGCTAAGCTCAGATTCAAAATTTGTTTTTGGTTTAACTTGTCTTCTATATTATATCTCTTCATATATATGATTATAAACAATTTTTTAGTATTTTTTGCTTTTTTTTTGTTGTTGTTTTTTCTTTACGTTTCTTTTTGGTGAAAACCCACATTGCATTGAGTATTGGTATTGGATGGTATACACACATATATAATCTACAATGGATATAAACATTGTCAAGTTGAACGCTTGGTTTGGGGTGCACGTGACCTTAAACCCTTCAAGTCTCACATGAAGGAGGAAACTCTCCTGGAAGGTGGGATGGCATGTCAGAGACATTTACCTCTGCATGATATTCCTGTCTTGTCAACGCTCATGAGTGGCGCGTGACTGACACGATTCAGGTTTTAATTAGTTTGGGGAAAAAAGGAGAGATGAGAGAGAGAGAGCAGTACAAGTACCAGTGGGTAAAGAAAAGATAGGAGAATCAGAATGACCTCTCAGAAATACATCAATAATGCCCAATCCAATCAAATCAAATCAAACTTAAAAAAAAAAAATTAAGAAAGTTGAAGATTTTCCCAAAGTGTATAAAAGCGGTAGGCAGAATCTTTACCAAAATAGCCAAACCCAGACATAATAACGAAGCCAGATATAGCGCAGAGCAAGCAGTTTCAGTTATCATCAGTCTTAGTCGGATCACTTGTGAATGTGAAGTGGCAGCCAGAGCATAAATCAAATAAAGGGAAAAATAATTCTCATACACGTGAGCTATACTGTAAAATCAGAATAATATAGCTTGATTTATAAGCAAATTCAACTCTATGTTTTTAAGAAACTCCTTATGAATAATGGTTTGAGTTCGCAATAAAGTGGATACTAAAGATTGTGTGAAATGAACAATGGAAGAATATCTTGTATGCTAGAACTAGATTAGCAGATAGAAAAGATGCCACCTTTGATGATTGGCTTTAATTGCTTGTTTTCGTTTTGAGGTTTGTTCTGAGTAGTGTGTGGATTGTACATGACAGCTCTAGTGTGAGTGGTTACACAGAGGCAGTGAGGGAGCTGGCATGTGAGATTTTGGAGCTGATGGCAGAGGGATTGGGGGTCCATGATACATTGGTGTTCAGCAGCTTGATCAGGGACCTTGATAGCGACTCCATCCTGAGGCTGAATCACTACCCACCTATTACTATTCGAGACTGCAAGGATAGAGACAGGTCCTCCACTTACAACCATTCCAGTGTTGGATTTGGAGAGCATACTGACCCTCAGATCTTGACCATCTTGAGATCCAACGATGTTGGTGGCCTGCAAATCTCTCTTCAAGATGGTGTGTGGATCCCAGTCACCCCTGATCCCTCTGCTTTCTGTGTTAATGTGGGTGATGTTCTAGAGGTATGTTAAATATCTTGTGTCATTCTTGCTCTATCTATCTATCTGGTTTATTCCTTAGCTATAACCCCACTATTTTGATTCTTTCTGCGACCCAACAAGAGAAACCCAAAATAATAATAATAATAATAATAATGAAAAGGCTGAGTTTGATAGGAACAGACATGGGAATCACTGAAACTTGATTGCAGCTTTTGTGTTGAATATGTATAGGTATCAGTTCCACTGTCCAGTTCTGAAGCAACCATATCAGATAAATATGTTGGGTTTCCAGCTAGCTAGGCTCAGAACAAATGAAACTAGAATAGTAAATATTTCTGGCCTTACCATTTGGTGAAGAATGGTTAATTAGAGGTTCTTTTTGCATTTGAAATTTACAACAGAAGAGAAAAAAAATTTAGATTACATGCGTTCACTTTCTCTCTCACTTTGTCTATTTCTCTTTCTCATCACATAAAATTTCAAATGCAATGATTCATGTATCTTCATCATTACTATTTATAAGTGAAGCAAGCCAAACGGTTGGTTATGCATTAAAAAGTGATTGAACACATCAGCTTTCTGACAACTTATCCTTAAAATTTTGCACAAGATAATGAAACACAGAGGAAATCTATTGAATTCAGGTTTTGGGTGTTGTTTGTTCAGGTTATGACAAATGGAAGATTTTCAAGTGTAAGGCACAGGGCTATGACCAACTCATCAAAGCCTAGAATGTCAATGGCATATTTTGGGGCTCCACCACTGAATGCCTGGATAGTTGCTCCTCCAGATGTGGTTACTCCACAGAGGCCATCTCTCTACAGGCCATTAACTTGGGCTGAATACAAGAAAGCCACCTACTCTCTAAGGCTTGGAGCTACTCGAATTGGCCTTTTCAGGAAGTGAATGAAGTTAGATAGAGTAACAGCCTAATAGGTAACAGGTAGTGAGCACTCAGCAGTCAAATGTAGAGCGTGTAGCTATACCAGAATGTTAAAGAGGTTGTCTCCGAGAGAAATTTTCTTCCCAAATTTTCCAAAAGAATTTTGGATAGAGTGGGAAAGTGATTGTTAATTGTGCCTAAAATAGATAGCCAGCAGTTATGTAGTTCACTCATCAATAATTTTTTTTTTAAAAAAATTTCCGTGTTTTTTCACTTGCTATTTTTAATTTTAACTCCTATTTACTCATCATTTTAAAGTCTGTCCCTCCTATATAAGCGCATGAATTTTGAATTATTTATATAGGGACAATTGATCAAATAGGTATTATGTTGTAGCTAGTTAAGTATAATAGCCTTGGCTTACACCGGTAATGTTTTGTGACACATGTCCACAATATAACCAAAAGGCATAAACTAATAAATAAAGCTACATATATTAAGAGTTAATGTGGTACTGTTCACATAAGATGTAGTGAAGAGACATAAAATATTGCTCTTCAGCTACAAACCCAACAAAGGGTCACTTGGATCAGGCTCTCCTAAAAGACAGCCATCTATCTATCAACCTACAATTTGTTAGTCTGCATGATTAATGTTACAACAGCATTTAGTTAAACAGTCAAGCTGCTAACACTAAACAAGAGGACAACAACCTCACATTAAATCTGAAAAGTGGTCTCTGTCATAGATTAAATGAAGTCACCCTTGAATGAATTCTTGTGTTAAATAAGGTCACCTTGGAACAGTTACTTTAATCTAAGGGTGCCCTTTGATGCTTCCCCAGAGTCACCAGCAGATAATGATGAAGACGGTGAGCCCTGAGAGAAGATTATTTTATTTAAACAAGAATCTGAGATCTTGCAGCAAAACGTGAGCATTTCCTTCTGCCAGTTTTGCTGAGCATGCAGACACAAGACTGAAGAATTTCATAATCCTCCTCCCAGAACAAGGAGGCTGCCTTTTCTGGATTCTCTAAAAGCATCTTTGAGGTTAGGTATCCAGCAATAGTCCAAGTTTGCATAAGCCGGGACTGCTTGCCTATAATTCTCCCACTTCTGGTATCATAGTACTCTGGCCATCTATCTATAGAAAGCCTTTTCTCTGCCAAATCACAAGCCTTCTGTGCCAAATCAGGCCTTTCCATCTTGATGCAGGCTAACGTGAACTTGAGTTACAAGATACAACGTGTCAGGCTGTCAGCTCATTAAGATAAAGACCTTATTAATGGAAAATTGCAAGCTTTATTTCACCGAACTGTCCAGCGGATGAACAAAACGGCTTTTTTAAGTTTTGAAGAAAAGATGTTTCAGGAGGAAAATAATAAAAGGTTAGATAAAACAAGGGCATGTTACTATACTGGATTCTCTCCTCTTTCTTCCAAGGAACAAATTTAAGAAATATGATTCCAATTGATTTATCAGTCTAAAAATATAATTATAAAAATGCCTTAGAGTAGATATTAAAAGAATATCAGAATATGTCAAATGATATTCAAACAGAAATTCACAAACCTGCCAGAGAAGTGTTGGCCAGGATCCACCATTGTGGTATGACCATGGTCTGCAAGCAAATAATGAAAATTAGTATTAATATCTTAACAGGTAACTTCAAGGAATACTCCGCAAATAAAGGTTAATGAGAAAATGACAACCATGCAAAGAAAAGGGCGGCGGGAGAAGCCTTAAATAGAGCATTACGTGTTCTTGGGGTCACTGCCAGTGATTATGCGCCACTCCTCCCCCTCCAGTGCTGGATAACATATCTTGAGAGGCATTTCAGCAACAAGATCATCCCATTTTGCCTCTATTAAATTCAAAATGCCTCTGTTCTGTTTTGTCGTGCCTAAAGAAGAAACAATTGCCCAAAGGTTCCCAAGTGTGAAAAACCTGAAATCCATATGAGCAGGTTGCAAATTGCCAATGAAGTAGCCACCTTCGTCAGAGATCCAGTCTACTAGCCAAGAGGGGACTTGCTCTGGGTAGATGTTAAACTTGTTGACAGCATCAGTAGAATACTCTTCAGTCTTAAAACGATAAATTTCATTAATTTTCTTGATATCGACCCAATAATACTCTCTCATGTGAAAGGAGAGTGCACTGAGGCGATTATTAATAGCAGCCACAAGGGTACTGGTTGCATCATTGACTGTCAACATCTCACGAGAGCAGCGCAAAGCTGAGTAGAATAACGCCTGCAAAATTGAATTTCAAGACCATAGAAGGAGAAAGTTATAAGTATAGAGGCATATTATCATTCAGGCACAATTATGTAAGGGAAAACAAAGGAGTGTCTTGTGAATGATAAAGAATGTTCAGTGACAGCAAGAACAGTTAACTTACTTGGATCTCAAGAGGGTGACCATGAATGCCCATCCGTCTATCAATCATGCAGGAACCATCAGATACCAATAGAGTTGGAAACATGTCAAATCCATCAGTCAGACAAAGCTTAAGAATCAGCCTTATGCCCGTCTGTACATCCACTCTTTCTTGCAAAGCATAGTCACCTGTGAGCTTCCCATAAGCTCTCAACAGGATAATCCACCACAATCCTGTCAACAAAGTACAAAATGGTTTTAAAATTTACAATATACAGCTTATTGTTACCCAAAGCAATAAATATGCAGGTAAAATTCTTCATAAGGTAAAATGGATTGACCCTTTAGAAAATGATAAAAAACACTAATGATACAATAACATTTTCCATAGCAGGTACAGATATCTGAGGTTTCATAATAATAGTGTCTTACCAGAATCAACAGGTGCAACACGGCCAATTGCTGATTCACCAAAATCAGGATCCAAAACTTCCTCAAATGCTTCATTGTTTCCATCAAGTGGCAAAGTTCTAACTTTGAAGCTCGCAGGCATTAACCCTTGCCCAGGGCTGTAGCAATCAACAGTCTTTTCCCAGCTCTGTCAAATGAGAACAATTAATTAGAGTGAAAAATGTTTATTAAGAATCAATCTGAGGATCCATTTACTAAATCCCACAAAAACTTCATTAACCTCCTCTTTTAACAGTAACACAAATCATAACACTGCTGTCTGATTTGCCACTTGTTAAATAAATACAGTTCAAAGAAGTCAGACTTCTGCAGCAATACAAGTGTTTTGGAAAAAGGGAATCAGAAAAACTTAGCCATGAAGGGAACTGCCATTTTTATTAAAAAAATGATGAAATGATAGGATTTCAACACTTGGCAAAAGTATGTCAACTTTTCAGACAGAAGCATTATAGTGATAAAATTTCAAATCAGGAAAGCAACAGAGACAATCACATACAGGAGGTATCGTTTTTCTCATCCACACAGAAAATAATCCCCGACACATATTGAACTATCCAATTTATAGAGGTAAGGGCATTTATTTTGGGGCATCAGGTCGTTCATGGAAAAGAGGAAATTTATTCTATATAACCTCTGAATTACTCAATTTATAGATTGACAAAGCATCTGCCATTTATCATTTGGCAACAAAGTTAAACTGCACCATTTCAATAGTCTAGAAACTATATACTCTGTAGTCCTCACAAAACATAGTCTGTCTATTAGTTCTAAAATTGAAAAAGGTTACAGGAGTATTTGAATCAAAATGCTCAGTCAAAATTTTACATTTGAATCCGTAGAAGAGTAACGACAAATCAATTAAAGTATTAAGACCACAACATACCTGCAATTGCAATGTGTGAAGTAAAAAATTCTTGACAATCTCCCCTTCACCATTGAGCAGAAAGGCAAGTGCTGATGGAACAAAATCACGGATGAAGACTTGATCATAATTCAGTGGTTGTTTGTCAGATGGATCATTAGCTGCAACAGTCCCAACTGGATTCCCACAATAAGTAACGAGAGCAGCTCGAAGTAGCTGCCATGCTTCTTTTTCAATCTCAGACTGCTTCCTCTCATTCAAATCCTTCAAATTATCTATATTTACATCTTCTCGAGAGACTTCTTCCAATTGACTTGGACCAGTCTCAATTCTTTCAAAGACCAATGGCTTCACTTTCAAGCCATTTTGAATGTAAATCTTCTCAAAGCTTGTCTCATTTGCACGAGAATCAATTGATGTAGAATGATTTCTAGTATCAGAAGCTATGTTGGGTATAAATGAAACACTCCTATTCCTAGTACTACCTATATTGACATAATAACTAGTCCTAAAAGTCCTAGATTTACCCCAATTTGAATCAGGAATATTAAAATCTGTCTGATTCAAATTGACCACACGTATGTACCCTACAACTTGCTTATTACAGGTATTGTATCTACGGCGATGAATTGGTTTAGGATGTGATCTGGACAAAAGCTCCATGACTGAATCATCGAGCTTGGTTGGAGAAAAGCCAAAAAGTGAGGAGCTTTTATAGCTACTTAAGATCTTACGACAAGGCTTCATGGTAGAGATTCCAACACAGCTACAAGTAGTCATTTGCACGATCAAATAACTACAGCCCAGAAAGAATGATCTTGGAAGAATTGGTATATATTACGGGGAAAGAAGAAAGAAATATGAATCTAAAATGGGAAAAATATTATATTGATCCCTGGGATATGAAACAGGAAATAGAAATTTACAGTGATTCACTTACAGTATAAAGAGACGATGATCAGATCGAGCACTTTGATTGAAAGAGAGCGAAGGTTTATGATATTGGCAGAATTGAGCAAGGAAACTCAAAACAGGAATTATATGAGCGCCGGATGGCGGAAGGAAAGTTCCCATAGAGAGAAGGGAATTGTTTCAAAATTTGACAGAACGTTAATATGGACTCATGCAATTACATCAGTGTCCCTGCGGCTGCGAATAGTTGATCTTTTTGGGACTGTTGATTTACATTTATAGCCTTCTATAAGTTTATCCGAAAATCTTGGAGGAAATGAGGTGAAAACAAATTTTCTTCTTTCCACATGAAATGAAAAAAATATATATATCAATTTTTCAGAAATTTAAGATTTTCTTAAAAATAAGGAAAATAAAAATTTAATTTTTAATTAAACTTTTAAATATAAATTATAAGATATAAATATATATAAGAAATAAAAATAAAAATAAAGAAATAAAATGGAATAAAATGAAGAAAAACAATAGACAAATTTAAGTCAATATGGTTCTTCTTAGAGTCATAGTATTGGAAATATCTTAATATGTAATTGAGATATTAAAAATGATAATTAGAAGATAGTTGTGCACTCTCTATAGTTATGTAAAATTTCAATAAAAAATATTTATAAATTCTTAGTAGTTTTGAGAAATTTTAATATGTAATTATAAATATCATAATGGTAATTATAAGATATTTAAGTGATATAATTTATAATTTTTTAATAGTAATAGAATTTTTGTGGTTCCCTTGAATTAAAAAAATTTGGCTATAAATAAAATAGAACTAATTGTCTTCTTCTTTCCACATGAAATGAAAAAATAAAATACATCAAGTAAAATTTATGTGTAATAATAATAATAATAGTATCTTGAGGATTAACTGCATAATAACACAAGCTTGAGTAGTTATGCGTTAGCATGTCAAAAGAAATACTTCCACAAATAATTTCTTTACAAAATTTGCTTGGGTAAATAAATTATGGAGACAAGACGGGTTTAATGCCGTGGAGCTCAAAGTTAAGGGCAAAATAGGTAACTCGATCAGAAGATGACGTGTCAAGATAGACATGTGCTAATAAAGGCCGAGGATAAGACCGTCTCTGATGTAGGCGGTTGTGGACCCCTCTTTCCAGCCACCACAAAAATGTGCGCGAGCGCCATACGGCGGCAAGTTTTTCATTCCTTTTTAACTTTATTCCCAAAAAAAAAAAAATCTGAAAAAGGCCAATAAAGTGCCTAAGTTGAAAGAGCTTTCTACGTGTTGATCGGTCATTGGCTATTATGCTGTCTGTCCTTTACAGTTAAAATATCTTATCTGAAGATACCTACAATATCGCGATATTTTCAGTTTTCAGTCTTCAATTCCACGTGCGAGGGACTAGGTCCGCGAACGGACCTTTTACGTTTTTTGTAAAAATACGAAAGGAACAAAAAAAAAAAGAACAGGAAATTCGTTGATTCGCTTGCTTGTTTGTGGCAGATACGAAAACGCGGGCTTGACCAGAATCTTTGTCGTGTCTTAGCAGGGAGACAACTAAACTCCCACACGTTAATGTAGCAAAAGTGAATAAAGCCCCGTTGGGTACGCTGATTTGCTAGCCATGGAATGGCAAACGACCGGGTCCATCTTGGTATGGGAGTTGCCATGTTGGGCTTTTCTTTCGGTCTCAACGTCTTTGGTCTTTGAGCTTCGATTTTGTATACTTTTCATTGCTTTTGTGGAATGTTTTGGACTGCATCAGCAAATTCTGTCAAGTTAAACTACTCAGATTTTGTGTACTAGTCTACACAGGGGATTTCTTTTGTCACTCCCGTAATTTCTATTCCCACCCCTAACCTTATCTCTACGCTCAGATTTTTATTTTATTTTATTTATTTTCTTAAGAAATAAGTAAGGTTCGAAAGTGTTTACCCGAGGATTGCTTTTGGTGGATGTTTACTTGCAAAAATTTAATTCTGTGAGTTTGGTAGTATTGTTATTCAACTTATTAACAAATACATGGAATTGATCTTAGCTAAAGTTCTATACGGATACCATGCATCTCCATTGATTGGCTATTCCTTCTGAAGCTTCCTTGGACGATTTTGAAGTGAAAACTAGTAAATGCTGGTTACTCTGCATGATTTTATCAAGCCTCTTGGTGATGTAACATAATCTTCAACGACGCTAGGAATAATCTCCGATGGGTTTGCTTCAAGAAATGCTTGAACCTTTTTGAGAGCATTAATTGTAGGTTGCTGTAGTATTTACTTATCAAGTAGGGAGGTTTTGTTGATTTCAACATTTAGATATATCTGTGCTATATGTAAACTTGTTCAGACCTGATTTTTACAATGATTTCAATTCTGATTAGTAGAATTTTACCTGGTTGATATATGCTAGGACTTGTTGGTCTCATTAATCAGTGAAATATGGTTGCTAGTTACCCTAGTGCTTGCCATATAAGTTTCCTGTGTTACTGATAGTTGTTTTACTCTAGCAAGTTGTCTTTGACTCTTTGAGCTGATGATGCATTCTTGTGTTAATATTACTTGGTTTTCTTCTTTGTAACTTTTATTCTTACATTAATCTTTGTAAGAGCTTCATAGATTTGTAAGTATTAAACCAATATGTCTCAGTTATTGTCAGGTACTCTCCAACTATGTTATTAAACTACTCTTGTGCTATGCTATCAAATGCTGATTTTATGTTATACTCTAGTATTGCTATTTTTGTCCTGTAAATAGGCAATGGAAACAATTGTTTAATTGCATTTCTGGGCTATGTAAGAGCATCATTTGTAAATATTTTTTTAAAAGATTGTGTTTCTTACTGCATGTTAATATTGAAAGCTTTCTTGGACAGGTTTATGTGCTTTCAACGAAGGACATTCAAGAACAATAATTGGGAGAAAGAAGAGGAGGACCCAAGACATTGGAAAGTCTTTGCACAAATTACCTCAGTGATAGCTTTTGTTCTGTATTATATGGTACAGCATAGCATATACTGATAATTTGTAATGGATCTTTTGTGAACCCTTACTAATGTCTCGAGTTGTATTGTACTAATCTAAGTCATTTTCGAGTAACTTCTATTTGTTGACTCTTTCTTATGTACCGACTTTATGAAAATGATATTATATAAGTTTATATTTTTATAATATAGTCAGTAAGTTTATATATTAACTATTACGAGTTATCTTATAATTCGTAAGTATATAACCTTGTATTAGTTTATGAGTTATATAAATCAAAACTCGTATGTGGTATTCTAAAAAAAATCCTTAATATAAGGTTATATTTTTTTTATTATGAATTATATAATAATTAATAAGAAGACATGTTTACAATAACGAATTATATATAATAATATGTAAATATATAAGTTTATATAAATTAATGTTTATATATATTATTCTAATAAAAAACCCTGTATATATATATATATATATATATAATATATATATATATATATGTGTGTGTGTGTGTGTGTATTTGTTATAGATTATATTAAGTTTATATGGTTACCATTATGGATTATATTATAATACATATTATATAACTTTAGCACTGTTCAATGACATTTAAAATGTGAAAAATAGTTCTTACTCCTCATTGATATGCTTGATACTTGCATTGATTGGCATTTCTACCTCGTCATACTCCTAACTTTAGATATTAATCTATTGCTCATTAAGGTATATCAATAATAACTACATGTTACAATACTAAACCAATTATATATAATTTGAAAGTATATTAGTGACAATTATAGATTATATATAATTTAAAAGCTAAAAAAAAAAAACATACCAAGTAATTATGGATTATTTACAATATATAATACTACAAAACATTATTCTAAATTATATAGATAATTCAGAAGCTTGTAAAACCTAAAATAATATACATATATATATATATATATATATATATATATAAATAAGACAAACCAATATAAAAACCAATTAAGGAGTGAGTTGAGACTATAATAGGTCACCTAAAGTAAAGATTTTTAAATAAAAAAAAAATCTAGCATATAAAAAATCTAAGCGTGATTGGATGAGGTAAATCAAAGAGATGGATATAAGAATAAGGTTTAGAGTGAGACAAAGAGAGAGACAACTGGGGTTTGGGGGTGAAGATTACGGCTCGGGGTGGAAGCCTAAAGTGGCCAAAATGCTCAAGGGGGCCATTCCGTAATTTTGCTTGAAATTAAAAAAGTTTAGGGGTGAAAATAGAATTACGGGTGTGACAAAAGAAATCCCTGTCTACACACTTTTGTGATGACATGGGCTTTTGTCATTGCTAAAAATGGGCTTGGGCTTCTCTGATTTGAGTTGGACATAGGGGATTTCTTTGTCACCCTTAATTTCTCATTTCACACCCCCAGTTACATTAATACATGGGGCAAGAGGTGTGAAAAGATAAAAAAAGGCCTGGTCAGGCTATTTTCTTTTCACACACTCCACCCATGTTGGGTTGGGGTGTGAAAAGAAAAAGGAGGAATGAGAAAAGAAAGCTCTCATTGTCTGGGCCAAATTATGGATGTTGACAAAGAGCAAAGCAGTTTTTTTTTTTTTTTGTTGGAGGTGAAAATGATATTGAGTAATGGAGTGTTTATTAAGTTTTGTACGTTTGAACCTTCGGTTTTAATATAATTCCTCGTTTGCACTAAAAAGTATATATATATATATATATATATATATATATATAAAGACTCACATGAGCAATGGGAAGAAAGTAAATTGTTCCTTTCTCCCTTTATACTAGTTCTGCCAAAGCTCGTAACCCCAACACCATATTTCGGAGCTTGTAAAAGGGTTTATCAATGTGCTGTTTCACTAACCCAATTTGGAATTTTGAATGGTAAGGATACAGTGACAAGTATGGTATTTATTTGACTTCTCTCGTTGAATGAAATAATTAAATTAAAGGAATGTTGCCTACCCTAGGAGAAAAACAAAAGGAAGCAGTAACTTTGAGTAATTACCATTAACGTAGTTATAGTGTTTTCAAGAAATTCAAAGGAAAACACAACCAGTGAGAAGCAAAAATTTTCTTTATTTTTTTTTAAAAAAACTAAGAGAGCAGAATGTTTAGATTATAGTGAATTACAAGACAAAGGGAAGCATTGAGAAAGTTGAGTGGCAAAACATGTTGCGATAATTGAAGCGAAATTTGCGGTTCATTTTTTAAGTCAAAGCACTTGGGCTCTCAAGTCAACGTGTCAACGCAGCAGTTGATGAGCATACATAGAACCTTTGACGTGTTTGAATTTTGGGTACTTGACACGAAGTTGAAAGAATTGTAAGAGGTCAAAAGTTGTTCCAGTTTGAAACTGGAGAATTATCACAAACAATCATTTCATAGGCGAAGTGGGTTGCGGAACATGAAAATTCTCGCTGCCCCAAAGAGCTTGGTTGTTGTTGAAACGTCATTCTTTATCTTTTACTAGTTTTTCTCTACTCACTCAATATTGGCTTGGACCTATGCAGGCGCCTTTTTTTACTTTTTTATTTGTAATTAAATTAAAAATTTGTAAGAACTTAAGCATTTTTTAGTTATTTTAGGCTAAATTAATAATAATTCGTATTTTTTAATCAAATGTAATAATACTTATTGTTAAACAAAGTACAATATGCATATGATACAATAAAATAAAGAATAAAATATATACTAAAAATGTATGTAAGTATAAATTTAAAATAAAGATCCAATAAAAAATAAAAATAGAGATGTATAAGCAATTCAAAAAATTAGTTAATAATTAAATAAATTAATAATCTTTACATTAAAACCCAAAAAAAAAAGAAGTAAGTAAAATGGACCACCTCGCTGGCACAAAAAGTCCAGGCAGTATTCGGAAGTTATATTTGGGCTGGTAAAATTCCACCCATGTTTCAAGCCCATATGTCTAGTTAGCACAGAGCAGAATCTAGGCTTCGAATGGCCCATTTCATTTTCCAATTTTTTTTTTCTCCTAAAACTCAACTCTTTATAAATCAATTAATATAAGATTATTTTCCAATTATTTTACTTAAACTTTTCCACATTAACGAGAGACAAAAAAATCTCATATCTATATTTATCCATTTTATAAAATCTGGTATCATATATTTAATTAATGGAATTAGAAAAAAAAAAGAAAAAGAATCATTAGCAACAAAAGATTCTTTCTTTTAAATTCTTCATTTGAATGTTAAGAAGTTATTGCAATTTTACTTGATTAAACTTTAATTTATTATGCAGGAATCTGTACTAATGGTCATATGTTTTCTTTTGTTTCCCTAAGAAAATGGGAGTAGTTACTTGTTTGCAAAGTTTAAGGTCAAAGCACATGTTTAACTAATCTTTAGTTGTTGAATATATTTTCTATTCAATGGCGTAAGCAGTGATATAATTTCACATCAACATGCATTATATAGTTAAAATATATAAAAATTATATCAGTGCATCGACGCGTGTTTTCTATTTTAACTAAGTTTCCGCTTTCAACTATGATTTAGCTAATTCTAGTCAAACGCACTAACTAGGCAGCTAATCTCACCACTAATCATTTGTTTAGTAAACTATCGGTCTTTAAGGTCATAAAACCGCGTTGATTCTTTCTCAACCATGCATTCGCGTAGCAGAAAGGGCTACGGCTACCAGTAACAAGTCACTTAGATATTTTTTTTGTCATTATTAAGATTTGTGTTTTTTTTTTTAATCTATGTCGTTGAAAGCTTGGATATAACGCACTTTAATACATTTAGTATTTACTAGGTTTCATTAAACACTCAAGTTTTACTAGTCACAATCGTCAATGAAAAATGGGCAAACTCCATTGCTCATGTAATTCGTGGATGTAGTACAAAAGAAAATGGTATAAATCATTCAGCATTTAATGTTAAATTAAATATCGATTAATTTTTATTCAAGTTGAGCAAAGCAGTACAATGTATAATAAAACTCTTCTTATTTTTTTTATTAAGTTTAATGCAGTTATATTCTCAAAATTTAGACTAATTATAATTCTATATATACTTAATTTTTTTTTGTATGTTTTATAATTTTCGTCTAATAAGATTTTCCAAAATCAATTAAATATTTGTATGTGGATGACTGACAATACTTTTCTCTAACTTATAACAACACAACCACAATTTTAATTCTTCTTAAACCTTCAATTAAGCTATGGTTGAATATTCCCATGGATGTAGGCAAATATGTGGTTCAAAATTCAATTAGCAGAGTATAATAATAGATAAAACACTTCCATTTATGTAACTCAAACCCTATAGACTATTCAAATCCTAATCCCTAACCATAATTAGCAATTAAGCATCAGATTTGATTTGTAGTTATGTGTACGGATAAGAATGAAGAAAACGCAAAACATGTTTATCCTAATAACGGAAGAACAACTAAGCTTGATCTTTATTTGTTACGGGTTGGAAAGGTATTCTCAGCATTTGAGGCAGTGACCTATGGAACTTGGAAAGAGATGATCACGAGGCCATTAATTAACTTTTGTTTTAAACATTCTAAACTTGTGGATATGACCCTAGCTAAAATTTTCGCTTTCATTGCAAAACCTTTACGCAAGTGATGAATCACAATGAAAAGGATTGTAATGATGCAATGGGAATATATGGACTTGAAATATGGTACATAAGAATAAGAAGGGTGAAATTAAAGAGAATTAATTAATTGCCGAACTAAAATTTAAAAAAGAGGACAAAATTAAAAAAAAATAATTGAAATTCTATAGAAATAAAAAAAAGTATATATATTTTACATAACGTACGTAGAAATTAGATGTATAATAATTATATTCGTACATTTGAGGAAAAATTTTAAACTTGGAGACCATAGCTCTTTCCGTCATCGTGCATAAAATATCATGTGTAACATGCATTTTCTATTTATTCTGTGACCTTACTGATGAATGTCATGTGGTCCTGTGTGGAAATCTGTTAAAAGAGATTATGGATTGTGATTGAGTTTACTACTATATTGTCTCTTCTTGCAGCCTAGTTATGAATTGCCCGCAGCTTGCAGCATGTGGTTCCGCATTCTTTTCTTATACTCAAAAAATCTACTGTAATTTCAACTTTCAATGCTATCAAGATTTTTTCTGAAATGTCCATTAGATATGTCGGTGGAGAGAATAGTATACTGGCGATGAAAACTTAACACTAGTACGACGTCGTCTTCTTTATGAGAAATTTATTGATTAAATAATTGCATCACTATTTTTATTATTTATTTATTTTTTAGCAGCATGGCTTTGGTTCGTGTAGGATAAGTTAGATTTGGAGAGCTCAAAGTTCATTGTAACTTGTAGACGACACCATCAGTTCCTTTCCAACAATAACTATATGATATGCGACGCAAATCCGCGTTTACACTAGATGTGGGACCCACTACCAGATTGGGCAAGGAATTTCCACCGTTGTTTTAAACATGGGTTCATCGTCCATGTCTTCCCCAAGAAGTTTTATCATATTGTTTGAAGGTAATATATATATATATATATATATATATATATATATATATATATATATATATATATATATATATATATATATATATATATTTTTTTTTTTTTTTGCATTTTTTTTTTATAAATTTAAAATTAATATAAAAAATTACTCTTATTTATAATATTATTTTATTATTTATAAATTAAATTATTTTTTCACACAAGATTTAAAATAAAAAATTATACAAAAATTTTTGTCGACATAAACCCCTCCGGTCCCACCATCAGAAGATTGGCATCAGAGAATCAAACGTGGCTCCTCGCCTCATGGACAGAAAACTCTTCGCACCGTTGTGGAACGTGGAGTCCAGTTATACATTCACTTTTCTATACCAACATGTACCAGGATACGTCTTCCGTGCGTATATACATCATCATGACATGTATTAAAGTATAAGTATATTGAGTATAAATAAATTTTTATAAAAAAGCGTATTTCATTTAAAAATATTTTCACATAGAAAAAGTTAATTAGAATATGTTAATTTATTTTATTAACTCAAATGAAAATTTATTGAAATTGATAAACATATCTTCTTATTGTAAAACTATTCTATGTAAAAGATAGAGAATATAAAATTAAAATCTCGTAGTACATTTTAAGAGTAATATATTTTTAGAAAATTTTAAATATGAAAAAAGATTTAAATAAGTATTAGAAGAAAAATAAATCATTCATTAATTGCAACTGCAACTGTACACTGATACTAATTTAGAAAATATGTAAAATTTTAATTAAAACACTACATTTAATTTTTCTTTAGTTACTTGAACACGAATAAAACTCTAAAACTGTGAAATATCATCTAAACTTTTTCCTATTAGACCACGTGAATACCTTTTTATGTCTAGTTTTTTCAAGAATCAATTTATAATTTCTTCAACTATGAAAAAGTGAATAATTTATTTTATTTGCAACTGTATTATAAGTAGAACAATGGATACCGCGAAACTGATGTAAGTAATGCGTACGAGGCTGTTTCAAGGGTTGCGGCTGTCAGTGCTTCTGTCCAGGAAGCCTAATCAGCCATTAAACCCTTTTCATCAATTTCTTTATGAATTACACGTGGCAGCTTCTAAACACCTCACTCACTCGGACCACTTGGATGGCTTCCCTTATAGGCACGCGGCCTACAAAGATTCCCCGCCGCCACACCCCTCTTCTCTCTCTAGACTATTCCATCACGTTTTGTTTCGTTCACCCTTCGCCAAGCGCTTCGCACGTGCCAGGCCACCATTTCTCATATTATTATTTAGAATCCACCGTCTCACAACGAAATTACAAAGGTACCCTCCAGACATGGAATTGCGGATTAGATTGAAAGCTAGTTTAGTAATTTTACGGGATTTAAGTAATTTGTCCGTACGAAATCCAACAAAGCATGAGTCTCGGAATCTCACTTAGGTGGGCAAGCTTTGATGATTAACGATGACAATAGAGAGTTTTGTCCTTAATGGGCAACTTGAACATTGGAGCTAATGGACCAATAATATAATCCCACGTCTTAAAATTATCATCTGTTCTTTCACCTTTTTTCTTAACGATCTAGAAACCCTTGGGACTTCTAATCCCTTGGTTCAGATCACATGGACAAGATTTCAAAAGTGGGATTAATAATATAATAATAGTTAATTTAAACCTTTTTTATAGACTTAATAATGCAAAAGGCTTGGTGGAACCAATTATGCACATCTTTAAATTAATTTTTAATTATCCATACTGTTCTTGCATGATCTATAATCAAATCTCCTGCTAGGATATTAAAATTATGATCAGAATCCCAGTTAAATAAGATGAAATAGCATAATAGAAGAAAGGGAATAATTTCAAAGAATGAAATCTTAAAGAAGCTGAAATTACAAATATCTCCCACCCTTAAAAAGGAAAAATTAAAGAAGAAAAGAAAAAAAAGGAAAAAAAACTTATAACAAACTGAATTAGTAGTAATCCACAGTTGTTTCTCTTTGCTCTTTTATATGTATCCTAGCTAGATATATAATTATTCTATTTTATATAAGTTAATTTATCTCTCTAAAATCTCACAATAACTTCTTTTTTTTTTTTCTTTTTTTTTTCACATGTTGTCGTTCATGAGTTGCTGCTGTTAGAATAACATGTTCTCAGCATTCCAGAAATTGTCCGATGTGGCCCCACTCTGAATCCACTGGTTGTTTGGCTCCATGGATTGGAAATCCACTCCACCAGAGAAAAACCCAGCGGGGCTGGTGATGCAGTCCGAGTAGCTTACTTGAGCGGGCTGATAGTAATCCGGGTTAGTGTTATTGTGGTTACTAACCGGGACACTGTAATATTCCGACAAATCCGAGACAGGTGAAACCTGAGTCCCAAACGAGTCCGATGAAGCAGCCGTGCTGCTATTCTCTGGAGTGTAACTTTGTGTGACGTTGGATCCCCCAAACGGCATGTTCCCATTGTGTATCTCAAAATTGTTGTTATCATTCAAGTTGTTTTCATAATTGTATGCGGTGTTGGCAGTGACGGTGGTGGTGGTAGATAATGTCGGTGAACCCACAGTCGCGGTGGCCGTTGTAGCAGGGGCGGCGGCAGCAGCCGCAGCGGCTTGAATCCGCTCCACCAGCCTCGGCATCCAAATATAACGCATGGTGTCCTTGAATTGCTTGCTGTTCACGTCACATTTCAACTGTTTGGCATGCTTTTGAACACGGGTCCTCCAATAGTTCTTGATCTCGTTGTCAGTTCTTCCAGGCAAGTACTGGGCAATTTTGGACCATCTGATCGAATCAAAATATTAAAAAACAAAATTCCATCAAAAATTGCAAAAATCCAATTGAAAAAACTTCGATAAAAACAAAATCAGTAATTGCTGAAATTTGAATGCATGCATATACGACGTCGTACCTGTTTCCCCAGCGAGAATGGAGCTCAAGAATTAGGAGTTGCTCTTCTAGGGAGATATTTCCTCGTCGAACATCGGGGCGGAGATAGTTGAGCCATCTCAGTCTGCAGCTCTTACCAGTTCGTTTGAGGCCTGTAAACCAAACGGAGATAATTAATTCCGTAGATTGGTAAAGTTCTTGAGGGAAGAAGGCAATAATGGAGGAAAACACGAGCATTTTCCACTTTAAGGGAATTTCTACCTTTTCCATTCATGGGCAGTGGCTAAAACCATTCCCATATTCATCTTCCAAAATTCATATTTCATGTGCTATACGAAAAAAATTTCTTTGTCACAGTTAAATGCCACCATACAAGTATATATCATCATTTCACTATAATGGTACTTTTAGATCACCAACCGCAAACTTTGGCTTTGACAAATTTGTTTTAATCCTAATTACTTGGTCAATTTCCACCCAAAATTGATGGTGCTTGGGAAAAGAACCCAGAAAGTGGTCACCTCAATTTGAGACAGATAAAAATGGAAGAAGAAAAAATAAAGTGAATTATTTGATTCAACAACTCCAATTGGGGAACAAACTAAAACTAAAAACCCAGAAAAACTTTCACATGCCCACCAAGTAATAAATAGAAACGGATAGCTTACCGGCAGAGCGAGCAAGATTGTTCCAGCGGCCTTCGCCGTGATTGGCAATGTAATTGATGAGGGTGAGGTCCTCATCGACGGTCCACGGGCCTCGCCGGAGGTCCATCTCGTCGTCGCTTTGGATGGTGTTGTTGTTGCTGCTTCCTCTTTCTTTTACGTCCATTTTTTGCTTAGCTGATCGGTTGGAACTCGATCGATCAAAAGGTTTTGGTTGAGGTAGCTAGCTAGCTCTTGCTTTACAGTTGCAAAAAGAGAGAGAGACAGACAAAGAAGGTTTTGGATTATTACAATGGAAATAGAGAATGGTGGGGATTTTATAGATGCAAGGGCGAGGGTTTGAAAAATGGAAGGGAAAAGAGAAAAAGAAAGCGAGTTGGGATTGTGGGGGAGAGAGAGAAAGAAAAGCTTAGCCGCAATAGTATAAAATTAATTAATGAGTTAATTAAACAGTTATAAGTATATTTCGCGGGTAATTATAATTTAGGAATTGGAGATTTTTTTTATTTTTATTTATAGATTTTATTATAATACTTTTTTTTTTATATAACTTACATAATTTTTAAAAATCACACTAAATAAATTCATAAATTATTATATATCTTAATTTATTATTAATATTCTCTCGTAATATAAGTTAAACTCTTTTTTTTTTTACAAATTATTTTATATTTTAACAACTCATCCTCTTCTCTCTCCTATGTGTCACACTCTACGTAATTCTAAAATATGTTCTCCGGTAATAAAAATAGTTGTAAATGTTGCATAGATTTTATGCCATCCTTATAAAAGTCCACTAGACGTGGTATTAGAGTGACGAGGCTACGAAGTTTGACGCTTGGAGAGTTTGACTTTCTATCCCCTCACTTCTTCCGTCTTTGTTGTGTGCGCGCGGGCCAACTGAGTTTATCGCTTGCTGCTATAGCTGACTGCTAGCTGAAAATGGACTCAGTAGCTCACAAAGTCACAAATTTCAAATGTGAAATCCCACAAATATATTTTAATAAATTATTAATTAATTAAAAGGTGGCTTGGTGGAATTATTAAACTCTCCTCTACTAAAAGTTATGTGGTTGGTTTTTATACGTATTTATGCTTTTTTTTTTTAAAGAAAATACATATATTTTACAAGATTTTGGTTTGAGTGACTTAATAATATCGCTTTTTGAAAGGAAAAAAAAAATCTTGCACCAAACAAAAAACACATGGTAATTTTTTTATTTATTTAAATTTAGTACAAATAATTTTATTGAACGAGCTAAAATCCACGAATTCAATTTCGTTATTCCTTTCTTTTCTTAAATCTTAAAACCCTCTTCTTAAGCCATGAATTAATTATCTTTATGACTCATAAATGGAAAGATGAATTTTTTGAAAAAATTGTTTAAGAAAGAAATGATTCATTTTTCCGCTACCAGTTGATCCCTAGACATACTCCTCTCGTTTCATAAAATAATTTTATTCTTGAATCTTATTCGTGACATTGATAAAAATAAATAGTTAAATAGTTTTATGTATTCTATTTAAAAAGTCTTCTTATAACCTCACTAAATACGTAAATGAACTATAATAAAAGTTTTTTTTAACTTAACTAGTAATTAACTAAATATCTCAAGCTTGGTTCTTGGACCTAATTGTGCTGAAATTCCCCCCCTCCAAAAGAATAATAATAAAAAAAAGTCTTCCTATATTCTACACACATTTTTTTTTTCTAACTATATTAACTGAATTTACAAAGCTTTGAGTATCACTTCAAAGCCACTAGCCCCTACAGAAGCACTGCGGTCTGCGCTATAGATGCTGCCCCTTTGCTTCTGAAAGTGAATACTGTACTACTGATCTAACAAATTAAATACAGCTGATACTGGCCTATGCTGAAACGAGCCAAGGTTTCTATCCCCTAACTAGGACGGCTGCAATGAGTCCTCCCTTTACAATCTATCCACAAGTGGCTTTGAGGGACCTTTTTATCCTTAATTATGATAGCCATGAAAGAAATTAACCAAATTACATAAATTTAATTATGGATCCATTTCCAACTTAACATATCATGGTTACTCTCATTTTTATGGGATAACATATTTATGCCTATTTGTTATGAACCGATTTTATCATGTTTTTGGGATTGAAGCATGAACTATCTATGTGTCTACTTTGCTAAATATTTAATCTTATAATAAAATTAAATGAGCTTTGATATTATATTAAAAATTAATTTATTTAAAAAATTTAAATTATTAAAAGATGACTTGTAAATACTTTTTACATTATATCCTTGATTCCTTTTATTCCTCCCAGGGTGTATAAGCCGTAGCTCATATACCTATTTTACAGGATTAATTGGTTACATATTTTGATAGCTTACTTAATTAGTAAAATTCCATTAATTTTTATAGCATATATCCTGATCTAGCATAATTGATTGCACTGGACCATGCTGATGCACATCACAGACGTCTCGTGGCTGGTTTGAAAGGGTAACTACGATAGTATGCACATATTTATGACGTCAATAATCAATTAAAGTTTAAGATATTATTTTTTTTATAAATGTATTCTCCAATCCATAACTAGAGATTAATCTATTTCAGGATATAAATATTATCAAAGTGAGCATATCTTTTTTCAATAAAATATTTTTTATATTCATACCCAAAAGTCAAACTCTCTATCAATGTAAATAAGATATTGGAGTATTATACTCAATACATCTTGTATACAAAAGTTTTTTAGGCTTGTGAATAAAATATTTACACTGCCATTATTACACGCTCAAAATTTTAATTTAACTTAAAAAATAGTGGTGGAAATATTTAATCTTTTAATTGTTATAAACGTGATTTAATATTAAAAATAATTCAATTCAACAGAAATAATTGTGAAATAATGTTCTTTTGCTATTTCATGCATTATTTACATTCGGACTATGTGAACTGGAATGTGACTTCCACGGATACTGAAGCGTGCCAATGAATGCCAAAGCTTGTGAAAAGTAAATTACACATGCTCATATGATCCACATGGAATGTGCCGATCATGACCTGTTTCGTTCTATATCAAATAAAGGCACCTCTTATGTACGAGTAATTTTTAATCTCATTAATTAGCCTAATGTTGCTGGGCTCATACTTTATATTTTTTTCTTTTATAATTTATACACTTAATATTAAAAAAAAGGTGTTTTGTGGGGGGGGAACCTCAGGTTCCATGAATGTCGACAAGGATTACTTGGAAATTAAAAATGCCCGTATCTCTTTAAATATTACCACGATGTCATATTATATATATTGAGCTTCGATATGGACCACCTTATGATTATATATTCTCTAAAAGTAATTTTTTATATGTGGTTGTAGAAAAAATAATGATTTTATCCCAATGATTCGGCCATGCTTTTTAACAAAAAATTAACGATAATAATAATGGGATATTTGAGAAAGCATTTTCTTGGGATAAGATTACAGAGTCTAAAACCTGGATAATCAGGCATATAGTTTGGATATTTAAATATAATTATTCTTTTTGTTAGTATATGAGTATGATTCTATCATTGTTTAATGTAGTGATGATAATGTCATATTAATATACACAACGCATGATAATCACGTGGAATGAAAAGTTAAAATTTGTGTGATTGTTGGTGTCGCCATATGGTTTGCTAGCTAATTAATTTATTAATTTTGATTACTGTATCCAATACATTTTATTTATTAATAATTGTATACGGGTTTTCTTTCTCTCTCTCTCCCTCTCCTTTTTTCTTTCTCCACTCTCTGGTGTTGGGGAACTGTCTAATTAATTATTAGGACGGTGCATATGTTACACTTGAATGAGTATCAAATGTCTGTCACTACTCACTATATAATTGCTATTGTATATATCTTGCAAATAAAAGCAGTGTGGAAGCAGCAAAAGAAAGGAGAAAGCTATTATGAAATTGAATATTGAAATACATGAATGCTATGCAATATTCATGTGGTATATACCCTAAAATAAGAATAATATATGTGTATGATTATTTTATTAGATAATTAATAAAAAGAAACTTATTAATTTAGGCTAATGGTACATTATATTTTAATCTAGATATTGAGAAGATTCAAACAAAATTCTCTGGTTTCGCTGATTAAGGCTTTATTCATTTTCAATGTCATGCATGATTAAGCCTATGAACAAGGACGTGTGCTAGCTATATATATATAAGTAGACTCTCTGTTTAAATCCCATTATTTGTTACCATGGTGCGATTCCATAAAGTTGATGGATACTTCTCATCCTGTAACAACTAATAAAATTCTACATCTAGAACCTAAATTTCAATTAACCAATCCTTTACGCTTTATCCTTGATATACGTATATTATATAATAAATAAATGTTCATTATATATATATATATATATATGAAGTATGTGCAAATTAATATGTGATTTGTATTGACGTATGCTTTTGAATTTATGTATAGTCACATGTTCTTTCTTATATGGCATGTTCTGAGTCGATAGGAGATCGCTAAAGCAAATTAAACATTATGGTCTCAATTAGTTTTAATTATAAATGGCATTCGTTTTAGATGAACATTCCACGTTTAGTTAGATGCTAACTATTAATTATGTATACTTTCATGGATTTCAATCGCGCGCGCCCACATACACATATAAATAAATAAATAAATATAAATAAATAAATATATATATATATATATATAAAATTTTTAATGATACAGAAAAGATGGATCATTCCAGTGATCCATGGCATGCAGGACCACTTCCTTACTTATTTTCAATGAGAAAAAAGTGTTGAGTCACCGGCCACTACCAATGAAACGATCCCAATTATTGTTCACAATAGCTCAAAATGTTCATCTGCTGCGCATATCATATATCATCTTTTTAATGATGCTTCATCTTCATAAAGTTGTGCTTAATTATATAATAAAATAATTAAAATTAATTAAACTATAATTTAATATAAATATTTATATTAGCTTAAACAATGCATATATATATAGAGTTATGGAGAGATGTAGTGTGAAAAGGGATTGGCGCAGAAAAGACAGAGGCTTATGAGAAACTGGATGAGCAACTACTACTCCCCACAAGGAAACTAGAGGGAAAAAAGAAGAACAACGTTTGATACACTCTGATATTATTGGACACATGCCGCACCACACCCCACTATAGATTATTATATAGTCCTCTTTCTTACTTAGAAATTTTGGAACACCGACTGTGTATTTGTCAAGCCCCACTACTACCTACCACCCATTACAGGTTCATTGGCATTATATTTTATAGTATTTTCAATTATATTTTGATTTTTCCTTCATAATTATCTTAAAAAAAGTTTGGAATTAATTTGAAGTGATTGGCTGTATAATCTTGTGGAAGCTTTGGAAGATTGGTGAAGGGATAAGGAAGAGGGTAAGTAGCAAAACCCAAAAAGTAGAGAGTTAGCATGTTGCAAGGCATAAAGAGAGTTGAAAAGTCATAGGAGGTAGCACACCAGAAATTGTTAAATATGACATTACCACTATGCTTAATTTATCTTATAAATTTGTTCATATTCACCTATATCACATTGATATATCATGATTGATAAAAATATAATGGAACAGATCTCCTTTCACACTTTTATACATTTTGATACGAGACTAATTACCGTCTAAAATAAAAAGTAGCAAGTGATTATAAATTAATCTCAACAAAAATTACTTCTAACTTTGAAACTCTGATCAACAATAATTAAAAGCATTAGTGCTATAATGGAAACAAGTACAGTGATGATTATAAGGAACAAGAATGTCAAGCAAAGAGGAGAAAACTAATTCCCCAATAGTATTTAACAGCATTATTGACCATTAACTATCCCAAATGCAAGAAGGCATCCATGCCAACCCCATCTTGCTGAGTTCATACTATAAGCTCAAGATAAGTAATAATTACTACAAAAAATTAATTTCATAATTAAAAATGTAGTGCGCCATTGGGGTTCATGTCGCTTGATTGGAATATTTTGGGTTCAACGAGAGTGACACTGGTTCATAGTTTCCTGGGCTTTGTCAAAAGATAGCCGGGTTTTGAGGACTTTTGGCTTTGACATTTCCGTTCTGGGCGGTGTTCTCCTCCATCAAATTGCAACGCCCTCTACGTGTTTGTGAAAATGTCAGAATGAAAAGAAAGCAAAAGAATGTGCACATTCACAAGTTTGATGTGAAATTTCTTTGTTGTCTTCGACCTTTGTACAATGTGAATCGTCTTTGACCCAAATTGCATTGCTACATGTGTCTGTCTAGTTAGTTGCCCTTTTTCTCTGGTCCCCAATTTTTTGACCTCTTTGAATTAAGGTAAGCGTGTATGTTTTTTCTACCCTCTTCAGAAGCATAACTACGGTAGGTATAAAGAAAGTAGAAAGGCGTGTCATGAAAACTGAACTCATCCATTGTATCCACTATAACTCGTTAATTTTCTTTTTTCCTTGTACAAGGCTATTTTTAATCCACAATCAAAACCTAATATTTTAGAAGAGTAAGAATATTAAAATATTATAATCTCTCTTAATTTTTTTTTATACACATTATTAAAAACTAAACATTTATTAACATACGCTGAAACATTATTCATTTTACATGGTGTTTTGTCTTAACCTATTATGAGACAATTAGAATATATGTTGTTTCAATATTTGTTTCATTAACGAATTTTGATTAATGTATGTTTATTTTCCAGTTTCTTAACAAACCACAATGTATTAACTTAAAAAAATGAGTTACTCACATAAGATAACGAGACAACCGTTATTATCCCATAAAATGCACACTATTGACTCTTTGTCAAAGTTGAGCGGTTGATCCGGCCATAATGAATTGTCAGTTTGAAGGAATTGTATTTTATTGATGAACAACTTTAGCTTATTGTCAATGGACTTTCTCGAAAAAGCAGGGTCATATAGAAACCAATGACCCTTCGAGAAAGTATTTTATCATCACTGTTTATATTTTAGATTTCATAAATTATTTTTGTCTCCATTGTTAAGACAAAATTATGTAATAATTCTCAATGTCAGTACTATTTTTTCTAATTTTTTTTGGGTAGAATTTATTCTATGATTTTGAAAGCATCCTTATCTGAATTAGCTAGATACACGTTAATATAAAAATTGATAAAACGTAAGGTTGATAATTTATTTATTTCGGTAGAATATATTCTAAAATGTTACTTTTTCTTAAGATTATAGATTTTTTTTTTAAAAAAAACTTAGGTATATCAAACTTAACTCTTTAATACTTAAGATTAAAAAAAGGAGATACCAATAGACTAATAAGTTATTAGCAAAATTATCATTTTTTCATTCTTGATTATAATTCTTTCTAATTTCAATCAAATAATTGACTATTACAGTTATAATCTTAATTTGAGAAAAAATATTTTTTGTCTCTTTACACTATCATCAATTTTAAAAATGAACTTAATGTTTTAAATTAAATAAAATAAACACTTACATTTTAAGCCAAGAACAAAAATAAATATTATTAAAATATTTTTGTTTATACAAAAGATTCACTTTTGTTCTAAATTTGAAATGTAAAAGTTTATTTTATACAATTTAAAATGTGAAATCCTTTTTAGAATTGAAGATAGTGTGATGGGACAAAAATATATGTTTTCGTCTTAATTTTGTTGAAAGGGTATGCACGGGCCCTTAAATGAAAGGTTTTTTTTTTTTTTTTTTTAAAAAAATGAAATGAAAGCTAGCTATTTGATCTTGAAGTTATTATTTGATAGTCCATGTGCAAATTTGAAATTTATGTAATTTTTTCTTTTGTTAATGAAATTCATTTAGTTCTATTTGAACTTTATTTTCTCTCTAACTCAAATTAGAAACATAATAAAATTATATATTATTACCGATTAATTTTTTTTTTTGTATTTTTATTTTCCCTTAAAAAGCTTAGCAAGTCGAATACATAAATTTTGACTTGACATAAAAATGGGACAACAATACCTAAGTTCAGATTTTTATGTACCATGTTGAAGAGCCTAGAATGTTTAACCAAGTTGTAAATTGCATATAATAAATCTTATGTCCAACACTGGCAAGACATCATACATATCCTATTGAACACATTAGTGTTATGTACAGCTTAATTTGGTGGGCATGGCAGCTAAATAATTTATCTTTAATTTGTCATCTTTCTCCAACCATGAACGACAAGAACTAGGCAGGAAATTATATTGATACTGCGCGCATGTTTTCTATGTTCTTTTATCCAATTTCAGTCTAAAACGGGACTTTGAGAAGAGAGGGGACCAGTGAAAGCTACAATTCTCAAAGTTGTGATATTTGTCATAATTATTATATATTTAATTTTTAAAATTTATATTTTATTACCATAAATCTTAATTTTTTAAATCTCAACTCCTTTCTATTTAAATCTCGGCTCCATCAATGACTAGACCTAATTCTTTCGATTATATTATATGCAGTTTCGATGCATGAACCAAAAGAAAATTGGAAAATGTATAGCTCTGTTGGCATGCAAAGATTGACTTGGACATCGAGCGCTTCAGGAATGCCGAAATGAAAGCTGCTTCTTTCCCTATTTTTCTATATACTGTCTGCCCAAATATGGGTGATTAAAGCCAGCGGTTCTAGATTCCGATAAAGAAAAGTAAATTTTCGAAAAAACAAATGTTGTCTTCCTTCTAGGTTACTAGGGTCTGCCGGCCTCCCAATCTTTATTCTTTATGTTTTCATGTTTGTATTGAACTAATCAACAAAATACTTAACAATAGCCAACTTGAACGGTGTTCATACACATATGATCTTCAATTGGCCACTTTAGAATTTTGAATTCAAGATTGTTGATTTAAACGTCAAATTAATATTTAATTTATTTTATACTAAACACTTTATTTAATTATATGTCACAATTTGAAATTAGCATAATGCAACTCACTGCATGATTTGTTAAAATTAAGTCTAATTAGGTTAATAACTCATGTGATGTATTTGAATTTTCATAGTTATATAATAATGATTATTTATATTCTTTTCCCACAAATTAAAAGGGGCAGAAGAAGCAGCCAAAGCCAAAGCATCTCAGAAAAGGACGAGCGCTATAATGTTGTCACTTGGACGCACGCCTGGTTTTTGACACTGCATAATTTATAAGGTTTAAAAGCAATATAAAAAACCCCAAGCGTGAGACCGTGTTCCCCATGGACTTTGCCATTTTTATAAAGCATACGTAACTATGTTGGTTTCTAACTCTACACTTCTGCAGCAATCCCATAAAAAATAAAGAAAAGGTTGTCCTCTATGATTCACAAACACACACACACCTCGTGTACTCTAATAGAGCATGTCGTTTTGTTGCATTGCACCCGGCCACTACACAAAAAAGAGGTCCACCATGGTGATAATAATAAGCTTAATTCTTTACCTTTGTTTAATCTGACAATCCATAATGCTGATCTTGATTGTTCAATGACTTCAAATTTAGAGAGGTTGCCATTATCTACTTACCTTCATAGTCAGAGTTCACACGGCCGTGTGTTGGCCACGGAGGAGGAGATCGGATTCGGTGGATGACGTGGCGGGCCACGTGTCCGGTGGCTCTGCCATTTTGTGACACGTACTATGTGTATATATATAAAACCCTAATGGGTGAATTGAACCTGTGTGGGGGGGGACCATTTTGTGTGGTTTTATAAAGTACAATCCCACTTTGCGTTGGTGACCTTTCAAAGATGACAAGGTCATAGGGGATTATTATCATTGAAGCTGATGTTTTAATTTGGTATAATCTTATGAAGGTAGCTAACGATCTTAAACTAAAGCCCTAGAAACTGACATTCGAATCATTTGCATGTGGGCAGTGTCGAATTGTGATTGGTCAAGAATCAGATCTGACTTTCTATATCAGCAATGTGTTGCATTTTGTTAGACTCGTAGGTTGGAATATCAAAGACGAGAATGAATCACAACAGTATCATCACTATAATTAGTTAGTTAACCGTCCATGGTAACTAGATTACGTTCTCATGTGGAAAATTGACCAGCAGTAACTACCAAGATTCGTGATTAATTGTACTTGGATCCAATACATAGCCAGCTCATCAAATCCCAAATCCCCACTATAGAATACAAAGATGCTCAAGAAGCCAGATGGCCAAAAGGATTAAGTTCTTGAAGTTAATGGCTAAAAGGAAACAGATGGCCTCAGGTTTGGTTCGTGTTATCAAGCATTAATTTCTATTAAATTTGTGGATATATAGATAAATAATAGTGAAATGCTACGAGGTACTAAGCAGGTTCCTCCCCTTAATCACCAAATAACAACCCCTTAGTTTCGGGGCTCACCGATTGCAACCACTCGCCTTAGTACAAAGCAGGCTTAAATAACACACATTAAGGCGGAATTTGTGAGAGGACATATTTTTTAAGTTTAACATTATTTTTTAATTTAATAATTTAAACTATTAAATATGTAAGTTTTTTTCGTTTATATATTCCTTACAAGTCTTACATTTTATTAATGCATGTCTTTGCTCACGCTTCACTTTTATATGTTATGCCTATATTGCAAATGAAATCATTTCATTTTACAACAAAATAACAAAAATCTATTGTCGTGTTTTAATTGTCTCCTTTTCCTTAATGGTCTTTATCATTAAGAAATGGTCATTGTGACAAGACGAGGAATAGGAAAACTGGAAAATTATGATATATAGTTAATGGTATAGAAGATTATCGAAATGACAACCAAGGTGACGATAAAAATGATGAAGATGATGACGAACTGGATATAAGTGTAGTGATAAGAGAAAGGCCGAGACAGTGACTGATATGATTTAAACCAAGTCTTGTTACTTGATTAGTCTAGATTCAATGGCACCTGTTATATCAAATCCACGTCCTAAAACGACATGTCTTTTGAACTATGCCTCGTTACCCCATGGTTAGTCAACTTTTTTCATCATTTCTTGGCTCTAGCTAGGTGGAAATTTATCTGATATAAAATTAGGTTTTCCTTATTTTATAGTAAACTTCTTGCTGCATTCCATTTGTCCTCCTGGTCGATGTTGTGCTCGCTTTGAGAAAATTATCGTGCATTTTCCATGACACTTGTAGGAAACTTGTAGGTCATGGACATTGTTTGTCTGAAAGAAAAATATATGTATGATTCAGCAGGTATCAATCGTAAATATTCGATATTATATTAAATTCCAACCAATAAAATTTCAGTTAAGACGTGACCAAAAGGTAAATAAAACTTTTTTTAAAGAGTTTTAATACAGTTATATTTTAAGGGTTTTAAGTTTAGACATTCCAATTAAGCTTGAGGCATAATAATGATAAATGTAATATAAGTTGTAGTTTTAGTTTTCTTTTTTAACATGGTGGTTACCGGTTTAAATTTCGTTTCTTTGACAAATTAGTTTAAAAACTTTATATATTATTAGATTACACTAATAACTTAACTAAAGTATTATAGTTAGAACTATCAATTGTTATCCTTTTAAAAGGAAAAGGTTTAAGAGGCCTAAACTAATTAGCGAGCCTAACGACAAAGAAAATTCCATATTATTGCTATTGAGTCTCTCGAAATTAGTTTGTCATCTGCCAAATTATCCAGTTGCATATATGGCAATGGTACATGAGTGAATATTCACTTACATTGGCTGCAAAAATTGTCGTATTTACACGATTTAATAGGTTAATATAAAAAAATAAATTTTACATATTCCAAATATTCAATTGAAAATTATCATGATCTAAATCATGCTAAGAAAATTTGAGAATTAACTAGTAAACTATTTGATTATCTTATTTTAATCAATAATGGGATTTCAAATAAAAAATAAATATCGATTATTAGACTATATACTTAATTAGAAAATATCAATTTACATAGAAACATGTATAAATATCAATGCTATAGTATCTCACGATTCAAATTGAATTGATGGAATTCAGCTTGTATAAAAATCGAAAGAAGTAATTATGTATGCAAGTATTACATTGAATGAATTATCTACTTTAATTAAATTTCTTTTTTCCATTACCACTAAGAATGAGTTACAGAACTGAAACCATGCTTCAGGTCCCGTTGTTTTGCTCCATCTCTATGTTTTTTTTGCTTAAAATTAACACAACATGATTTTAGAAACAGGTAAAAAGAATCTTATCATCTTTATAATTTTGTCTAGCTTAAATTAAATTAATTAATATTTAATATAATTATTTTCATCAATTATTTAATTTTGATTGAGATGTAAGCATTTCCTATATTGACTATTAATCAGTTAAAATTAACCTTCGTTCCTTTAAGCTCAATGAACTTTTCCTCGTTGATGATGCATCACAGAGACATTCTTTGTGCTCACCTTTCTAATCAGATAAATCTATCCATATGTTGCAGACATCATGATGTATTTCAAAGAAACATTAACCCATTATCCATTTAAAAAGGCAGAGCGCAACACACGTTTTGGACATAAGTGTCAATTATATGAACATAGAATAAGCTATTATGCATTATATGAAGCAAATTAAAGTAGCCACTTTATGAATAGGGACAAAGAACCTAGCTAGCTAGCACAAATAGCACAATTAACCTAGCTTTGGAAAAAAAAAAAAAACCCAAAGTGGAAAGAAAGCAAAGCAGAAAAGCACTTTATGCACTATCAAGTGAAGTGTTATAATAATTTTGGGATAATAAAGATAAACTTTGCATACAACCTAGCTTTGGAATTCGAACTCAGCAGCAATCCCCCCTCTAAAGTGGAAACAAAGCACTTGAAACTTAGCATTTTTCCTCTTGGGCACGGGAGACATCTGGTTTGGATAAAGCCCAACAGCATTATTCATTGAGTCGAATCAAACTTACTTGTGCTTATTAATTATACCTTAAAACCCATCTGGTTTCAAAGAGCTTTATCATGCTTAACAAGAATGTTTGTTTGTTTTGAGTTGTAATAATGACAAAGCTGCACAATCCTTATTGCAGACGCCATTGTGATGTGCATTTCAAAATATACCACAATAACATATTTTGTCTTATAGATATATTTCCTTTTTATAATTATAAAATAATACTACAAAGTAGTATCAAATTGTTGAAACTAAATTTTTTCACCAATAATAATAATAATAAAAAAAAACAAAATTGAGCGTGTGATGGAAGATATATATTATCCCCTTTACAGTCATCAAGCACTTCCACAGTTTTTTCTTTTTGCAAACTAGCATGTTTGTTTATTTTGGTTTATTTGAACACCACAGCTACAAAATTCATTAAACTAATAAAGCCATCTCTTTCAGTTTCCACGCCTATGAGTAGCAAAGTCGATGGAGCCTTTGACACGTTTTGCTTAGTGCTTGTCAACAAAGGAAGCTTCTTAGATTAAAATAGGTTATCCCAAAGAAATATCTCAGTCAAATTAAGAGTGTATGATTTATGGTTCTAGATAAAATAAACTAAACTATATAGTAAGAAAATGATTTACTATAAAATAATTACTTTGATAGAAAATTGGGTCGTTTTGATGTTATACGTTTTTATAGGTCACATGCACTCTCATGAAACAAGATTAGGTTAGCAAAGTCAAAAACATATACAAGTTTTACCAAACCCAAAAAGAACAAAATGGTCAACTACGTACCAAAATATCTTCGTACGTTAATGTTTAAGGGTTTCTCCCAACTGGGGACGAATTTGTGGGCCTGCTGGGGGGGCATTGAAATTGATAAACTTGTTTTGCTCGTTGAATTGGAATGAAGCACTCAATCAATTTGCAAGTTCCACTTTGCATGAACGCCTAATTCATATAGCTTGTCTTTGACATTCAACAGTTGACTATATATATATATATATATATTTCATTTTTCAACTGTTTCTGTTTTGATTTTTGTCTCGTCAACTAATCCACTTGCATTGCAGATCTGGATTCAGGTGTTTCTGATCTAAAACGATTATAGGATTTGGAGAATCTCTGTTTTCCCGTAGGAATGTTCGCGCTTTAATGTCATTCCGTTTGCTTCTAGTTAAGTCAGTGGGCCTCTCGAAGGCCCACAATTTTCCAATTGGGCCCAAAAATTTAAGGCCCATTTTAAACTTCACTTGATTGTACGAGATAAACAGTATTGGCCCAAAAAAGCTTAATAAAGCAATCTATGACGAGATTCTCGGAGCTAGTTTTCCGAGGCTTAAAAAAAATCACAATTATTTTCTTTTATAATCCAATAAAATATTTATTGTCATTGATTATCATAGTAAGAATTAATCATCTCAAGAACATTCAGTATAAAGAGTTTTTTTTTTTTGGCCAAAAGATACTTCATTGTGATCAATCTTGAAGGAGAGTCAAGAGCTGATAATAACCAGTGCATTATTAGTCAGAGAAGCTTATCTCAAAAAAGGATTAGAGCTAGCAATGAGAGCAGATACTATTGGGGCAATGGGCCACAGAATGAATCATGTGAATAGGGATAAATTCTTTTGGCACACCTATTCTTTCTAATCCTACACTCCTCCCTCACACACTTCCAGAACCGTATGTCTCAATCGGTATCATATGGGGTGTGTGGTTAGAAAAAATGATGTGCCAAAAGAATTCATCCTTTTTCTCTTGATTGTTCATTATTTACCAATACACATTAATCTATCTTTGAAGGAAAAATGTAGATAAAAGAATAATTAAAAGTTAGATATGCCACAAACCTTAGCAATAATTAAAATGATATACTTATAGGTTGTTTATTAAAAAAAATTGCTTGAAATAAAATTTGAACTGAGTTACCAACAGGTCCAATCATAGAAGCTTGTTGACACAAATTAATTCTTTTTATATAGTTTAACTTGCAAATGAGTACCAATCAAAAAAAAAAAAAAAAGTTGCAAATGAGGAACACTAACTAGTCCAAAAATGTCAATACCAATACGGGTTTACAGTTCAATAAATTATATAATTTTTCTGGGAAAAAGTTGAGTGGATCAAAATTTTATCATAGCGGTAAACACTATTATTACTCATTTACTACATAATAAAATCTTTTTAATGAAAAACCGGGTCGAGTCGGTTTACACAGTGATCCAGGCGCCCCACCCTATTCTCCGTTGCCTGCTCTGTCGGCCGAGAGCGCTTCCTGTACTCGACCTTCATCTTTTAGATACGAAGAACCGGTCCCAAAGCATTCATTTTAGCTCACGATCAACATCTACTAGAGTTATTCCGAAGCAAAATCCAGACCTTTTGCAAAATTCACACACAGAGAACGAGAGGAAGAAACAGCGATAGAGAGTAATGGTGAAGGTTCGCATGAACACGGCCGATGTGGCCGCAGAGGTAAAATGCTTGCGAAGGTTAATCGGAATGCGATGTTCGAACGTCTATGATCTCACTCCCAAGGTATTACTTCCAACCAAAAATTTTTCAGAAGTAGATTGGATTAGACCATTGCAAAGACGAGGTGAATGGAATTTGTTGCGCTATTCTGTTTGTTATTTGCAGACATACGTATTCAAGCTTATGAATAGTAGTGGAGTCACCGAGTCTGGGGAGAGCGAGAAGGTTTTGTTGTTGATGGAAAGTGGTGTTAGGTTGCACACTACTGTGTATATGCGGTAATGATTATTTCAACATATTAATGCAATATTGATGATTTGATTCTATGAAATAGAAAATTCGTAACTAAATAGAGTTGGAAGATTCATATTTTTCTTTGTTCAATGACGCTGATAAAAGAAAAATGGAACATGATTGAACAATGATTTGAGCATGTTTTCACTTTTTATAGTGACAAAAGCAATACTCCTTCTGGTTTTACTCTCAAATTGAGGAAGCATATTCGGACTAGAAGGCTTGAAGATGTACGGCAGCTTGGGTATGATCGGGTATAGCTTTCTAGCATCTTTTGTGCCTAGATGTCAGACTTACTCTTTCTGTTTCTGGATTATTTTAGTCTCTAAATTTATTTAAACTTGTGAACAGATTATTCTCTTTCAATTTGGACTGGGTGAAAATGCACACTTTGTTATTTTGGAGCTGTATGCGCAGGGGAACATCCTCCTCACAGATTCTAATTTTACTGTTATGACTCTACTTCGATCCCACAGGTTGATAATTGTCTTTTGCTTTCTAATCTCTATTTGTTGTCAGTAAGCAATAAAGGCCTTAAATTAAGATTTCGTGTGCTGGTAGCAGTAGCATTTGCTCTTTGGAATTCCTCTATATTTAGCAGCATAACTGCGATTAGATTTCTTATCATATATAGACAGCAGAAGACATTTTTATCTTTCTCCCAATTAAGGAAATTGTTATATAATGTCGAATGTCAGGCTAGACGTTGTTTTAATTGATACTCTAGCTTCAAGTCACATTTTATTTGATTGAGGATATAAGCAGCCATGCTCCTCACAGTTTTATTGGAGATGGAGATGGAGCTGCAGTCCAGTGACTTAACAAACTAGAATTGTTTGGATTTTGACTTTAATGCAATCAGGGTGATGATGGTAGTTAGCGTTATGCATGATTGACTGATTATAATTTAGAAGTTTTACTTTCTAGTGTCTTCCTATTTATTTATCTCAGTAGTTTGGCAGTATGCTGTTATATTTTGAGAAATGAAATTTTGATCATGTTCTGTTAAATTGAAAAATTTGTTTTTGATCATGAACATTTCATTGCACCTTTTTTACTTCTTAATAAACTGAGGCTGAAGGTGATAAGTCACACTTCTTATGTTTTTATTTTGCCTGACAGAGCTAGACTGTTGTTATTTTAAGTATACGATTTAGAAGTCTGATGCAGTTTGCTGGAAAAAAAAAAAATATGGACTGTTTATGATACCTCTATTTGTTACAATGCTCGTTTCATGAATTTCTTCCTATTTATTTTCCATCTCTCTATGTGTGTTTGTATGACTTTTGGAGCTAGAAAAATGCTGGTATAATTGACTGTTACTTATTTATATGTTTAAGGCTGAAATCATTTTATTATTTCATGTAATCTATTGGCATTTTGAAAAATGTTTCTATGAACAGTACAATGACAGCAATTCATTAATAACAGGGATGATGATAAAGGGGTTGCAATCATGTCACGCCATCGTTATCCTACTGAAATTTGTCGAGTTTTTGAGCGAACAACTGTTACAAAGTTGCAGACAGCACTAAAATCTTCTAAGGAAGCTGATAATGAGGAGGCTGTTAAGGTCAGTGGACACGGGAGTGATGTTTCTAAAACAGAAAAAGAGAAGCAGGGAACCCGCAAAGGTGGAAAGTCATCTACCTCATTGAAAAATGTTCTTGGGGAGGCATTGGGTTATGGACCTGCCCTTTCTGAACATATAATTTTAGATGCTGGCCTGATCCCCAATACAAAAATTCCAAAAGATAATAGTTGGGATGACGTTACCATTCAGGCTTTGGTCCAAGCTGTTTCAAAGTTTGAGGACTGGATGGAGGATATCATTTCTGGTGATAGAGTTCCTGAAGGGTACATTTTGATGCAGAGCAAAAGTTTGGGGAAGGATTCTTTCCCATCTGAGTCAGGAAATGTTAGCCAGGTTAGTATTTTAGATGTCTATTATTTCAGTGGTTATATTGGCTTGAATAGAATGTTCTTTTTGTGCTAGGCATGCGTATGAAAAAAAAAAAAAGCAACCTAGAGAATTATGATTACGTGGTATTTACATACTTGTTATATCTGTGCATGTAGATATACGATGAGTTCTGCCCAATCTTACTAAACCAGTTTAAATCAAGGGATTATACAAAGTTTGAGACATTTGATGCAGCTTTGGATGAGTTCTACAGCAAAATTGAGGGTCAAAGGGCTGAACAACAGCAAAAAGCAAAAGAAAACTCAGCAATTCAGAAACTTAATAAAATACGCCAGGATCAGGTTGGTCCCCTTGCTACAGTTCCATGAATGTTCATAATTTTGTATGGCTTAAAACCAAGTGGGAGTATCTCAGTTTTCCTCATAGTTGTTTGATTGTTTACTTTATAAGTTTATATTTTTCATTCAGATGTCATCATTTTATGTTTTCTCATCACAAGGCTTGGTATGTTGTAATTTCTGAAGCACACATTATGCAGGACCTTCTAGATTGTTAAATATGTAGGTTTAGATAAGGTTTTTCTTAAATTAAAGTTTTCTTGATAACAAAAATCCAAAAATAGTTTTCTTGTTTTATTTCAGAATAAAGAACAATCTTAATTGTTTCTATGGATCCACAACCCATAGATTATGCTAATTATTTATGATTCAACGTAACAGCAGGACACATGTGCACAAATTATAAATACTTCATCTACAAAGTTATGGTTGGGACCTTGATATTTAACCCAACTTTATCAAAATAAACAAATGCTCGTGATTTTCTTTTTTGTTATAGGAGTGGCAATGAGATTGAAGGACCAGACCGATTCATCCTCTACATAAAGTGGCATCTTCCTTGACCTTTTCTTTGGATTATTCCTAACAATCACCGTTCTTTGCATATATCTACAATTCCAAATAAACTAAGAGTCATTAGTATACTATCTTGCACAGTATTTATACCTAAAATAATTAAAATGAAACTAATAAAAACATTTTATTTTCAAGTATTTTGGATGTAAAACACCAACTTTCGAGGTTGGTGCTGACACTGTCAAAATGATGTGGTACAATGTAGGAAAATCGAGTGTGCACCCTGAGTAAAGAGGTAGATGACTGTGTTAGAAAGGCAGAATTAATAGAATACAACTTAGAAGATGTGGATGCTGCTATATTAGCTGTTCGTGTAGCTCTTGCAAAGGGTATGAACTGGGATGACCTTGCTCGGATGGTGAAGGAAGAAAAAAAAGCTGGAAATCCTGTGGCTGGTCTCATTGACAAACTTCATCTTGAGAGGAACTGCATGACATTGCTACTGAGCAATAATCTTGATGAAATGGATGATGATGAGAAAACACTCCCAGTGGATAAGGTTTTGATTTAACTTTTTGCACCCCCCAAAAAATTGATATTTTTAATAAAAAAGAAGTAAGTTTAACAAGTTTACATTTTAGATTGAAGTTGATTTAGCACTCTCGGCGCATGCCAATGCTCGGAGGTGGTATGAACTTAAAAAGAAGCAAGAGACCAAACAGGAGAAGACTAAAACTGCACATGAAAAGGCTTTTAAAGCTGCTGAGAGAAAGACTCGTCAACAGCTCTCACAGGTACTTAGACATTGTATATGTAGATTTCCATTTATATTTCATTTTGATATATACTTATTGGATTACGAGCTGGTATACATGGATTTAAAGCAGAAACTTCAAAAAAAACAAAAAGGTGGTCTTTGAGTGCAGGAAGAAATAGAATCAAGTTTTTAGGGTTATGTCACCAAGTAAACGATCACAATATTGCTTGATCAATTGAGATCAAAAGAATAATACATCTGTTTGCTCATGGATTAGTTGAAAATGATAGCATCGGGTATAAAAGACTTTACTAGTGTATAGTGTATTTTGTCCTAGTGCCTTGCCTGATTGCTGAACTCTGATTTAATAAGAGAGGTTGGGATAGATATTGTTATTGTAGTGTGTAGGTTGGTACATTTAATAAGGGAGGAATACAAAAATGTTTAAAGGGAAGGTTGTGTAACTTCCGTACTGTGCTTCCCTACTGTCTAAGGGCGTTTTCATTTGAGTTCAGAGAGTTTGAAGAGCTCTACCATGTTTAAGTTTTCAGTCATTTGTTATTCTCTTTCTTTGCTCATAGGGTTGCTATCCTCTTGTAATTTTTCTTTCTTCTTCTCAATGAAAGTCATCCCATGGCATTGTGGGATAAATTTGTCCTAATGCTTCTTCACATTGTTTACCAATGGTTATTTTCGAGGGGTTCTTCAGCCAGATGTGGTAGGATTAGGGTGCTGTAATGTACTATAGATTTTCTGCTTCCTTAATTGTATCTTGTTTTATTTGGATTTTCTTAAGAAGATCTGTCATGGCATCATTCTTAACCGTTATAGTTTATGCTTTCTTCTTTTCAAATGGGAAAAATTGGCATTTAACTGAATGTATAAATACAAAGTGGTAGGTCCGGCTATGTGTTTCAAAAGCTATTAGACTTGTATTTCATTTTTTATTGCCTTATGTAATTTAGATGATTTTTGTTTTGTAATTCATGGTTTTTAAGAAAAATTATATATGCAGGAAAAAACTGTTGCCACAATTTCTCACATGCGCAAAGTTCACTGGTTTGAGAAATTTAATTGGTTTATCAGTAGTGAGAACTACTTGGTTATCAGTGGACGTGATGCTCAACAGAATGAGATGATAGTGAAGCGTTACATGTCTAAAGGAGATCTGTGAGTATTCCTTCATACAAGTCTTCTGATTATCCTAAATCTCAGGCTTACAATTAACATTTGCAAAGAAGTTATTGGGTAATGAAGACAGTGATATTAGTTATATTCACATGCATTTTGCTTATGAAATATGAATAAATAGTACTTTCTATTTTTTCTGCATGTCTCCTATTTATTTTAATCTTCCCAAAATAAATTTATACTGACTCTAGAAGTCCTGCATCCATGGTTCAAGAATTTGTGTTTCAAGGGTAAGTTACTTTAGGATCTGAAAATGCATTAGCTGTGTGTTTTATATAATGGTCTTTCCTGGGTATTTTGACTGTGGGAGCTGCCTCTACTTTTGGCCTACAAAAATATGCTGGTTTTCTTTGTTTGCAACTGTTGCACCATGCCTCGTATTTCCCCATGTTTTCAGTTAGACTTTTTCTCCTTTGTTAGTTTTGAGCTCCGTGCACCAATACATACACCACTTGTTCTTTTATGTTGAGACGTCTTGATGGTTGAGAGCTACTTCAATTTGACTATGCAAGTTATTTGTACTAATGGATTTCTTGTCAACAAGCTAAAGTATTTATTCTGAGCAGCATTTTGAAATGCATGGAAGATCTTTAATCAAAATGACTACAATATTTTGAAATGTGCAAACTTTGCTTTTTTCTGAAATGTGATGCTATATCTGCTTATGTTGATTTAATTATGTGATAGGTATGTTCATGCTGATTTGCACGGAGCTTCAAGTACTATTATCAAGAATCACAAGCCTGGGCAACCAGTTCCTCCTCTGACCCTAAACCAAGCAGGATGTTTCACAGTATGTTTATCACCTCCCCTTCCTATGCTTTACTTAAATTTATTTAATTTGATTTCCGTATTCATAAACTAAACAGCTATTACTGTATCACCATGTTTATGTTGATTTTATTATGTAGGTTTGCCATAGTCAGGCATGGGATTCAAAAATTGTTACTAGTGCCTGGTGGGTTTATCCTCACCAGGTAAGCAAAACTGCTCCTACAGGGGAATATCTGACTGTTGGAAGTTTCATGATCCGGGGAAAGAAAAATTTTCTTCCACCACACCCGCTTATTATGGGATTTGGGCTGCTCTTTCGCTTGGATGAGAGTTCCTTGGGGTCGCATTTAAATGAAAGAAGGGTAAGAGGAGAGGAGGAAGCAATAGATGATGATGAAGAAGCTGGCCCTCTAATGGAAAAATCTGATTCTGAGTCGGAGAATGATGTCAGAGATGGACAACCTGCAGAGGAATTGGAAGGAAATGGTAATATCTCTACAGATTTACATTTACTACCTTCAGAAGACGTGCCCGCAGATTCATCTCAGACTAGTTTGGTTGCCTCCAGTGCTGAAACTACAGTTTCATATGAATTTCATAAAGAGAATTTATCTGATATTAATGGAAATAGTATGGCATCCGTGACACCCCAACTTGAGGAACTTCTTGATCGTGCTCTAGGACTTGGATCTGCTGCTAAATCAGACAGAGGTTATGGACTTGAAAATCCTGAGGTTGATCAGGGTGAGGCACACCAATTTGAAGAGAACAAAGCTGCTGTAAGGGATAAGCCTTACATCTCAAAAGCCGAAAGAAGAAAACTTAAGAAAGAAAAAAGTGGTGTTGCAGATTCAAATGTTGAATATGGAAAACATGAATCAAAGTTATCTCATACTTCTGCCAGTCAACCTGATAAAGAAATTAAAAGTTCCAAGACCGGTGGTGGAAAAAGCCGTGGTCAGAGGGGCAAACTTAAAAAGATAAAAGAGAAGTATGCTGACCAAGATGAGGAAGAAAGAAGCATCCGAATGGCTTTATTGGCTGTAAGTTTCAACATCTTGCTCTTTGTTTTTTAAGCATTTTTTTTTTTTTTTTTTTTCCAGAGAAGAAAAATTGACTTTCTTGCTATGCTATCTACTCAATCTTTTGCATAAGCTTACACATGTAGTATGCTTGTTTTTTTTGTTTCTAAATGTAATATATGAGTGGTATGTGTCTCAGGCCTGCTTAGATGAACTCGCAGACTTTTAAATGAACTAATGGTGTAATATTCCCCACAAAAACTGATCACATTCTCAAGCACATAGTACATCCTTCAAGAAATCTTTTTGTGACCCCATCGTATAAATTCTAGTTTGATGCAAGTCTAAAACTGGTTTTATGTTTGCATTTGTATTTGTAGTCTGCTGGAAAATCAAACAAGAATGAAGTGACATCAGATGTGACTGAAGCATCAGTGGAAGTGAAGAAATCTGATAGTGGTAAGCCTTTACATAATTCCCTGTTCCAGTGGATGCGCTATATATTATTCTTATTTTGCGCTACCTTGAAGCTTTTAATTGATCTCAAGATTGTAGTCATTTATCTTTGCTGCAAATTACTGATGAAATATATTGGCATACTAGTTATTGCAATTGTTTAATTCGTTTTTTATTTTTTGTATTAAATTTTAATTCTCACAGTTGAGGCTCCAAAAATATGTTACAAGTGCAAGAAGGTGGGTCACTTATCACGGGATTGTAAAGACCAACCAGATGATCTGTTACACAGTCATGCAAGTGGTGGAGCTGAAGAAAATCCCAACACTTCTGAGGCTGACAGGGTGGCAATGGAAGAGGATGATATTCATGAAATAGGTGAAGAAGAGAAAGGAAAACTGAATGATGTGGATTACTTGACAGGGAATCCACTTCCCAATGACATTCTCTTATATGCCGTGCCTGTCTGTGGTCCTTATAGTGCAGTTCAGTCATACAAGTATCGGGTGAAGATTATTCCTGGAACGGCAAAGAAAGGGAAAGGTGATAGAATTTCACTTTGAAATACATTTTTCTCTTTAATATATTCATCATCTATCAAAAAGAGAATAAACGAAAGAAAAATAGAGAGAGAGAGAGAGAGAGAGAAAATGCAAGAAAACAAAGAGATTAACTCTACTTCTGTCTATTTTCTGTGCTTTTGTTCTTCATAATTGTTGGGAAGTTTATTTTTTCTTTTTTTGATACTGCCTTTAGATGCATGCCTGTTTCTCAATTCACATGATAGAAACTCTCTTCCCTCTGAACTAAAATATCGGATTTCTTAATTTGTTTTGCGTTCCACTAATCTGGTTCTTATGACTAATCTGCAATCCCTATACCTGCTCAAGTTTATGATATTCTTATTTCATAAAGTTGATTTTTATTTTTTTCCCCTTTATATTTATAGCTGCGAAAACTGCAATGAATTTGTTCAGCCACATGCCAGAAGCAACGAGCAGGGAGAAGGAATTGATGAAAGCTTGCACTGATTCCGAGATGGTTGCTGCCATTATTGGTAATGTGAAGATATCAGCAGCTGGCCTTGCTCAATTGAAGCAGAAGCAAAAGAAAGGCAAGAAGAGTAATAAAGAGGCAAGTTAGCCAACCTCGTACAGTGAAAGAGAAGTCCTTTTTGTTCTAGTTCTGGTAAATTCATATGTTGTATGTTGCTAATATCCATATTTATGGAGAAACAGTTTTGCTGCCTGGAGGTCTGCAGTGTAAGAATTGTGCGTGCTTGTATAGTTGCCATGACAAGATACAATTTCCTCTTCGTAAACTGAGAATAACTGGACGTCACAAATTACAAACCCCAATTTCACCTAATCGCTTAACACAACATTCATGCTTTTATCATGCTAAAAAGTTTTTTAAATTTTATTTTTATGCTTTTTTTTTTTTTTATTATTAAAGATTTCTTTGTGTTTAGAAGTTTTATAATTGTTGCTTCATTGTAAAAGAAAGAAATATTATTTTTGTTATCTTAGGGAGACTCTAATAGAAGTCATTTAAATTACTTAAACTAAAAAATCAACATATCCTTAAAAATATTACATTAAATCCTATTATTTTGTAAGACTAAAATGTTGTGTATAATTAAATATAAAATAATTCTGATTAGAAAGGGTACCATCGCATCTAGGGACTATGAATCCGTGCCCTTTGTGCACATAAATCTCTACAACGATCCACCTTTTTTTTTTTTTTTACTACAAAAAAATTCTGAATCAGTGGAACTATCTATTTAATTTAGATATCTATTTTTTTTTTAAAAAATAAAATTCTGAATCAGCGGAACTATCACTTTAATTTAGAATAGTGCAATACTTGTCAGTTACAAGCAATATTTATATAACTTGTACAAAAATTGTAGAAGGAGCTAAGCAATTCTCAATCAGATTATTCGGCGGCAGGCACATCACTCAGATCCAACCCCTCCTCAGCTAAGTCTGAAGTGAGTGGTCCCAATATTCCGTCACCGCTGAGAGTTAATCCACTCTGCAACTCAGAAGGAAAATATATATATAACGAGGTTATAAGAAAACCATAGCAACATAGCAAGCAGAAGAGTAAATGCTTGCTGCTCCTTTTTCAGAGTTAGAAGGATAAGTACCTCAGGCTGGAATCTTAGCATGTCCGCTCGAGCCATAGCCTCAGCTTGAGCAATTCTCTGTCTAAATGTTTGAGCCATCTCCTCCGCCTTCAATACAAAATCACAAATATTAGGAAAAATCAAGCCATGACTGACAACTTTTGACATTCTACGATTTAAGTTTACAAATGTAGCAAGAGAAAGCTTGAAGTTTAATCTGTTTTCCAAATATACCTTCTCAAAGACAAGCTTTGGATTGCGAATCATGTCTCCAGGTGTTGGTTCTAACTTCTTTGTGGAAAGACTTACTCGGCCCCTCTCCCGATCATGACTTAATATCATAACCTAAACAGAGAGTAAATTTGATACTTTTATGCCCATAAAATGGCTGTAATTCTAAGTAAATATTCACATTAAGTTTACCTTGAGAATATCCCCAGGTTGAAGAACAGTCTCAATATCTGTTACACGATCATGACTGATCTGACTGACATGAAGAAGACCGTTGATTCCACCAATGTCAATGAAGGCTCCATATGGTTTTAGGCTTTCAACACTGCCAGTGACCACTGATCCAATTCCTAGCTGCGCCTGACTATCAGCCATGGCCTTGCGGTTACTGAGGATGAGTCTAGACTGTTCCCCATCCACCTCTACAAACTTAAGAGGGAGCTCCTTCTCAAGAAGCTCTTCTGCAGTTGATTTCTAGAAGAAAAACAAGCAAAAAGGAAATATGTTTGTTCGTCATCGCTAAATTGATAAAAAGAGTAGGTGAGATTTTTCAAATTTACAAGTCTGTTTCACAAACACTAGTAATGGACTATTATGGCTTTGCCATTCTTTATATTGTTGCAAGATGCATTAAGGATTTGAGATTTGAATTCATTAATCAACCACACAATTAGGTTGCAGCCATCTGATTTTAATTCCCACCAACAGACCTTGTAACTTCTTCACTAAACATAATTTGATATTTGACATGCAGCAGTTTTGAAGCAGACACAAGTCGTGAATTGTCAATACAGGTCAGGAACTAACCGATGATATCTGTGAGAAAGGAACAAATCCTCTAAGGCCTTCCACCACAGCCACCACTCCACCATTGTTTCCACCAATAACCTGCCACAGAAAGTGTGAGAGATGGAGGGACATGGCTAGAGAGATGAACCGGTTAATATAAGTATATACAACAAACAGAACTATCAAATCAGCCTATCTGCATATAAATTTATGGGAATAGTAACAAACAGAACTGAACTCAATTAATGAATTGCGATAGATTTTGGACAAAAGAGAATTTCTGAGTATGCTAAACCTACCTTACCCTTCACAACAACATCTTCCGCTTGAAGCTGTCTACAGCGTTCCCATGCAAGGTCATACTGGAGAGCCCTTAAACTTAAGATCAAGCTGTCATCGGCTTCATTTTCACCAATGATCATAAACTCCTCTCTCAAGCCAGGAACTATGCCTGCTTCTTCTACATTTTTAATTCTGTGGATGCATATCTCTTGGAGGGGTAAGTATGCTGAAGACTTTGCAGTAATGTCGACAAGAGCTCCATTGCCATCTGTGCGGAACACAGTGCCTTTTACCTGAAGATAAATCATTATCATCAACCTATTCAGAATATCTCTAAAAAGACATACAAGAAACACTAGTCAAATGTACGAGGCTGTCACCAATACAGACTAGTTAGGATGCGCACATCAATCATGAAACTATGTAGCAAAAAAATCAATTTCATCAGCTTCTACCAAAACATCTCTTTGTTTCTAAGTGAATAAGCTGGGCAACAAAGAGCATCTAAGATTATTCGCTCAAAACTTCCTAGAACCATAGAGAGATCAGTGTCCCAAAACATCAATTATGGAAGAAATTCCCAATAGAAAATTCTAGAAGAATCATCTTCAAATCGCTAAAATTCTACTTAAAAGTCACACCACAAACCTCGTGGTCGCTGCCATGCATGGTGCAGATTTTAGGTTAAATTGGTTCAAGCCAAGCCGCAGGGCGATTCTCATTTCCACAATATGCAGATATAATATTCACGAATCTTAATAATTAAAAAACGCCAAAATTTAATAGAGAAGCATAGAATGAGAAGGTTCAAATAGAGATGGCACTGACCGTAGTCCCAATTTCAGAATCAAAATCATACTTCTCCAGCGCGGAATTGAAGTCTTCTACAGTGAAGGCAACACCTTCCATGGGAGCAGTGCGGCACCTGTCATGGGCTTCTTCAAAGAGTTCTTTGAGCTTGAGCCTCTCTTTGTCCTGGGCAGTGGAGATTGCTATTGATGCGACGACTGGAATCACAGTGCGCTTGTGGTTTTGCATTTGCTTAGAAGGGAACGGTTTCCCCTTTGAGAGGCCAGAAGAAGAGAGTGGTGGGCACCTGAGGCCGGTGAATTGCTGAGCTAGAGACGCCATTGTCTCTCTTCCTCACTCACAACACAAGCTTCATACCGAAAATATACATAAATGATATCGGTTATGAGCAGTTGGATTCTTGATTGGATAAGGTGCATTCTATCACTACTACAGAAAGCCAAAGCGACAGCGTATAAGGGAGATTTTCAGGAGCTCACACAGTCCAGACATCCTCCACTCCACTTTTGCATGACCTGAATCTTTGAATTTTGGATTCCCTTCACGCTTTGTCTTTCGAATGGCTCACTACACCACAATTTACACACCCCAAAATTACTAGTTACACACCCATACCCTTTTTAATAAAATTACAAACATACCTTAAAAATAAAAAATATATCAGAAATATACTTTCAAACTTTAAAAATCCTAAATAGGTGGACGAGATTTCAAAATCTGGAAGTATATAAAAATAAACTTATGGACTTTTCAAAATCAAAAAGTGTATAAAAAATATACCTTCGGATTTTAAAAATCCGAATTAGGATGGGAATGTGAAATAGGTGGAGGACACACTTCTAGACTTTAAAAATCTAAATATGTACATGAAATATACTAAAATACTTGACAAACTTTAAAAATTTGGAATAGACAAGAATGAGAAATAGGCGAGATAACAGTAACAATGGTGCGTTGAGGGGGCATTTTTGTCAAAAAAGTTTACAAAAAACTATAGGAGGGTTTGAGTAAACTATCCTCTAACTTTGAAAGATACCCTCAACTCGACTGCGCCGCCTGTCGTCACCCCATAGATGATATTGGGCCGTCAACTATTATGCTCCGATTTTTCCTAATCTCAGCAGCCTCCACCATATTTTTTGAAATGATTTTACGAAAATATCCCGTGGAATAAACTACACAAGCCAAACTCCACCCCTATGAACAAGTGAAAACCTCCTTGCCTATATATGATTCTCCTCTAAAATAAAACTTTACTTAAAATCTTTTAATCAATGCTCAGCGTTTCATTCTATAAGGGTATTTTAATAAATTTATTTCCCAAAAATGGGAAGGTGGGTAAAGAATATATAAATAATGGCAGGAGAACATTTACCATCCTTTTTCTTCTAAAGAAAGGTAACCAGATTTGACTTTGATTAGTTGACTTTGACTTATTAGTGTTTATCAGAACACCGGATGGACAATCTATAAGAAGAGGAAGGAGAAGGAGGAGATTTTGGGAGAGGAAAAATGGAGGAAGCAAAAGGAGTGGTGAAGCACATTTTGCTGGTGAAGTTCAAAGACGACATCCCAGAAGACAAGATCGACGAAATCATCAAAGGCTATGCCAATCTCGTGAATCTCATCCCTCCGATGAAGTCTTTCCAGTGGTATCCCTCTCTCTATCTCCTCCAATTTCTCTTTCTTTCATTATAATTATAATTAAAGCTTAATGCATAACAGGGGCAAGGACGTGAGTTCTGAAAACTTGCATCAAGGTTTTACTCATATATTAGAATCAACCTTCGAGAGTACAGAAGGAGTTACAGAGTATTTAGTTCATCCTGCCCATGTTGAATTTGCAAAGCTGCAACTTTCTACCTTGGAGAAATTCCTTGTATTTGACTATAAGCCTACCATAGTTCGTCTTTGATTTTGATTTGATCGTCCACGGAGTCGACTTGTATCTGGCTTGGCTATACCAATAGCAATTTCACTGCTACATTCTGAAGTTCTGTATGGTTGTTTTCCCTGTTTAGAATTACTTTGCTTGATTGTTGTAAGAGTAAACTCCTAATTGATGTGTAATAAAAGCCATATGATGTAGATGTCAACGGCTTGGGTAACTTGGCTATGGTGAATCTCAGGATATTGAAATGGTGAGTTGAGGGCAGTTTTGTTAAAAAACTACAAAAATATGGCAGGGTGTGAGGAAAGCAAAAGTAGGGTTGTTAAAAGTAATGTCCTCCTCCAAACGAGGTTATCAATAATATCCAATGCATTATAAATAACAAAAAATCATTTGAGGCATGGTGACTACGACTACCCACATCTATCAAATAGTTGACACTGGTACTGTCTATAACCCATTTCACTCACCAATCTAAATAACAATTGCTTCTAGAACACTAATACATCTTGCTCTGAAATTACTATGATTCCACTTGTGGGCTTGATGAATCTTGTCAGAACTCAAGCTCCCTACTTCTAAGAGTCTAAAGCATAGTGCAGAGGAGCAAGTTTTTGATAGTGTATTAAATTTCAAAGAAACCCCACAACAAAATTCCACTAGATCCCACGTCCACTAGCCACTCTTAATGGATTTCCTTTTTCTTCCATTGAGGGCCTGATTCACTTTTGGTTAAGTGGGTCATGTTCCTTTTCCTCATTCTTGGCGTCCCTTTTGTTTCCTCTGAAGAACTCTTGTACTAAACAATGTTCCTGTCCTGACGTAAGTTAAGTGGATTCTTAAAACGCACGAGGTAGGGACAATGAAGAGAAAGATAAAGAAATCCGAGAGATAGAGAAGGGTACCAGTGGCAGGACTTCAACGGTGGGATGAGATTTACGAGAATGGCATAGCCTTTGACGAGTTCATCAATCTTGTCCTGTGGAATTTCGTCTTTGAACTTCGCGAGCACAATGTGCTTCACAACTCCTTTTGCTTCCTCCATTTTCCCTCTGCCAAAATTTCCTCTTTCACCTACTTGCACAATCAGATTTCCCAGTTCCCACCCATTGTTCTGATAAACATTGTGGTATTTTCCCCCAGTGAAGTCAATTCAAGCTTCTTTTTTTCGAAAAAAAAAAGAAGAAAAACAAAATGGTAATCGTCCTGCAAGACGAGCGAAGTAGGCTAGACTGGCTAGTAGCTCCCACATCGAACCCAAACCAAGTGATACGTGTGACAGATTATGTGACTCTCTAGGCCCGAGCCAAAACAGAGCAAAACGATGTCGTATTTGGAAGCTTGGGAAATTCTCGTTCTTTTCCCTATGCATCATAGGTGTGTTTGTCGAAATATCAATACGTAAACTCATATTCGCATATCTTTACTTCAAGCGTGGCTAGTAACATGCAAATAGGCTTGCAGCTCCTTCGAATGGTTGATGCCACTCACGGAGCCTTCCCCCGATTCACCATGTTCTCAGCTAGCAACAAAAACATAGCTTAGTTACCAAGCTGTTGATATTACATCATATGACCTTTAGCCTTAGGCATCAACTAGACGTTTACTCTTGCCACAATCAAGCAAAATAATTTTAAGATGAATAAACAGGAAAAACAATTAACCAGAACTCCAGAAATGTATGACAAAGAGGTAGCAGTGAAATTGCCATTGGTATGGCTCAGGCAGTTCATGTTCATCACATACAGAAATGCATCCAAATATTGTTAAGAAACCAGATTTATTCTTGCACTCGTTACATAGTGAAAATCTCCGTCGCTCATCAAATTAAACACGAAGTATTGTAGGCTTATAGTCAACCACAATCACCTTCTCCAAGGAAGCAAGGAACACGTTTGCAAATTCAACATGGGCAGGATGAGCTGTATACTCTGCAACCCCTTCTGTACTCTCAAAGGTTGATTCGAACACATGAGTAAAACCTTGATGCAAGTTTTCAGCACTCACGTCCTTGCCCCTGTCATACATAAGAATGGAAGAATATTAGATATATGAGGATAGATTTATTTATTCTTGAGATATACAATATAGGTGGAACACCGGGATGAAAAGTTGACAAACCGGTAATTATAATTCTAATGCAAACTTCTAACATTTGGCTTTAACTGAACCACTAGAACTGTTAGATTTCAGAAATGTTATAGGTCACGACAAACACAGACTGAAAATGGAGAGCCTTTAAATAAGGGACGTCAACACGATTATTAATTACCACTTACCAGGCCAACAGGAGGCATGTCAGATTCTCCTAATCATTTTTTTTTATGAATCAAATCACATTTATATCAAAATACATCCTATCGCATATTGAGATCAAGGGATTTAGGAACACCTGTGAGCTATTTGTGATCGACTACTTGAATCCAAGCACCCAAGACTTTTCAATATCAAATGAGCAAGACATGGCAATATCTATTGCTAATGTAAACAATCTGCATTTATTTTGAAAATCTTGAAAAGTGCCAAACTTCTACGTCAGAGACTTAAGTTCTATTTTAATGGGAAAGTGAACGAACCGCAGGGAGACAAGGGCGGAGGGGATAAGACAGACAAAAAAAAGAAGCAGTAGCTATTTTCTGTAAATCCACTCCCATTACAATGTTTCTATGAATCTGTCATCTATAAATCATCCGCTAGCTTACGAGAAAAGTTAACTCACTAAGAATCTCAGTTATATACTCCGCAACAAGTTAACTAAAAAATAAATTCTTCCAGGTTGGAAATCATGGATTGTAGAAGCTAACAGCAGGTCAGACCAGGAATCGTACATTTTATTTCTTTGATACTATCAAACTCATTTTTACAGACTAAACAAAATAAGAATAGCATCTAGAACACCGAAAGGCATGAATCTTAAACTGAAATTATTATGATTGTGGACTTTATGAAACTCATCAGAACTTAAGCTCCAAAATTCTTAAGAGTCTAAAGCATAGTGCAAAGGAGAAAGTTTTTGACAGTGTATTAAATTTCAAAGAAACCCAACAACAAACTTCCACTAGATCCCAGATCCACAATCCCATTTTCCTTTTTTCTTCCAGTGGGAGCATGATTCACTTATTGCCGTCCCTTCTGTTTTCTCTGAAGAACTATCGGATTAAACAATGTTCCTGCCCTGATCTATGTGGGTTCGTAGGGCAATGAAGAGAAAGATAGAGAAATTCAACGAGAAAGAGAGAAGGGTACCAATGGAAGGACTTCATCGGAGGGACGAGATTGACGAGATTGGCATAGCCTTTGATCAGTTCATCAATCTTGTCTTGCGGGATTTCGTCTTTGAACTTCGCCAGCAAAACGTGCTTCACAACTCCTTTTGCTTCCTCCATATTTTCTCTGCCAAAATCTCCTCCTTCGTCTTCTAGCGCACTCACAGATTTCCCTCCGAGTATTCTGACACACACTAATGAGTGAACTAATCAAGTCAAATCTAGCTTCTCTCGAAAAAAAAAAATGGTAATTGTGACTCTCTAGGCTGAAACACGGTGCAACGATGTCGTCTCAACAGACAATTAAAAAATCTCGATTATCGCATTTTGTAGTACATAGATCAATCATTACATGGGAGAAAATAGAATATTCTTTAAATGAAATTCATACATGCATAGACAAGAATTTGGAGGACTTGAGTATCATAGTTCAGACTCTGTCTAACTTACTAGCACAGAATATATTGGTTTAGTTTGATTCGCCAATAGTTTATTTGTCAAATAATGTTTTTTTTTTTTTTAAAAAAAAAAAGTATATCTAGATTGTCTTTATACCAAAGATTAATATATTTTGAAATAGATTAATAATTGGTATATTTCTTGTAACAAGTGTGGTAAAAATGTTTTAGTTTAGATTTGAGATTAATGTTACTTTGCTATTTGCTAGCTAATTTCAGTAATTTTCACATATTAAATCTCGATCATTTGTACAATTATTAAAATCCTCCTCATTTTACAATAAAACATAAATTCTCACATGCCTATCTTTTATGTAAGAATTAACGGGGCAGGGAATTATTTGTCACTGTATTGTTGAGCGGGGACAAGGATCGAAAATAAAATCTCATTGAAGTTGGAAATAGGATTAAGAATGAAATCTCCATTGAAGTTGAAAATGGGATCATACTCCTTGTGATTCTTAATATAAGTACATACAAATATACTATATATGTCTCACAAAAAAGAAATCACTAATTACCCTCGTTTATTTCAAAAAAATATTTTAACATTATTGCAGGCAGCACAAATAATAATAATGATACGTTTATAGAAAATTAGCTATAATCATAACGATGATAGAAATATCCTCCAATTCCCTATTATATCCGGTTAGTACAGTTGTATTACCATGAGCCTCTGAATCACACTCATCAATGTTGGTCATGGCAGCTGATGCAGCAAGGTTGGCGCCATTGTGATCTCCAGAGACCAAGTTCTGTCTAGCCTCCTCGAGGTCTTCCAAAGCGTCGTCGTAGCTCTCAGAACACTCTGTGTAGTATTTTTGAGCCTTTGCGTCATCCATCTGCTCTTTCATAAGCGTTTTGATAAGGTTTAGGGTTTTGGTAGCACTGGCACGTGCCAAGTCGATGGTGGATTGGCCAAGAGCAACAAGATCTGAAACTGAACCAGCACCATTGGTCTCCGAGTTTAGAACAGCTAAACAGAAGGAACCGTTTCTGTGTTTTGCGCAAATGTCTTGTATTTTCACATTCGGGTGTGAATCATCGGAGAGAGCACAAGAAAAGAAAACCAGAAAAAGGAGTGAGATATAGGAATATTTAACAATGGGATCAGCCATTTTAATTTACTCTTCTCTATGTTATGAATATCTCAGTTGTTGAAGACAATGGAAATGTGAAATTTACATGCAAGGAAGAATGAAATTCTTATATATATATATATATATATATATATTTTTCTTATAGAGATTAAAAATTTCTCCTTAATTTTCTCAGTCAATTGCATGTTTGAATCCGAATATTGAGAACCTCCAAAAGAATTCCTAAACTTGTGGAAAAGAATAACTAAATTGTTAGACTATGAGATAGATTTTTTTTTTTTAGAAAAAAAAAAAAAAACTAAACTTATATGAGTGATGGATGAGAACCTCCACTGGACTACCTTGGAATTTAGAATAGGGGATTAATTTTTGCACCATCCTTACACTTCCGGAAGTGAAGGTGGTGGTGAGAATATTAAAGGAGTTGGTGCAAAAATTAGCTTCCAAATGTTTATAAGACTTGTAAAAGATATTAAGTGTCACCATTCCATCAACACTGAAAATGTTTCATCTATTATTTGTTATTTTTCTACATCCACAGTATACATATGTAAATTTTTTAAATATAAGATTAATTTTTGTATAAAATAAAAAACCAACTGTATGATAATCTATCTTAATATCTAAGATTTTAAATTTTAAATTTTGGGTAAGCCACTCAATTAACACCTTATTACTTTATAACTTCACATAATATTTGTTTAGATATCTAAAAAGAATCTTTAAAACAATTTCTTATTATTTAGTCTTAACTATTATTTAATTATTTTGACCAAACTAGTTTCACTTAATTTTTTTCTTCAAGGGAACATATTTTAGTTTATAAAATTTTTATAATTATGTAATATTTAGATTTAATTATAATCTTATCGAAGTGATTTAATTCCCCACCCCCGCTACGGTATTTGAGGTTTATATCTTCATTTCCAATAATTTATCCTTCGCATTAACCAAGAGGTTATTTTGTCGTCATTCACTCTAAGACAAAAAATAAAAAAATTAAAAAAATCTAAAAAGACATTCTTTTTCACAATTAAACCTGACAAATTCACCTAGAGCAAATTTCTAAACAAATTCATATATATATATATATATATATATATATATATAAAAACCTCGACAAATTAAAAAAAAAAAAATCTATTAAAATCTATCTAAAATTACACTTAGGGCAGTTGAACTGGGAGCGGAGAGAAGGAGGACGAGTCGGAAGAGATCATATGCAGCGCCCATTCTATAGCATGTGCAGAGAAGAAAGATCGAAGAAAAATGGAGAGGGAGTAACAGAACTAGAGCAAGAGGAATAGAACACGCACGAACTTTACACAGGCAGGAAGGGAACTCATCGAGAAAGAGGAATTGAAATTCCAGATTCGGTGTTTAGGTAATCCTCTTCTCCTTCATGAATCCGTGCTAAGTAAAGGTACAGAAAGGAAAATCTCTCCCTCTGCGCGGCGTATGCTTTTATTTCTTGCCCTTGCTTTCCATTCAGAGTCTCAATTTGCACTCCCCTTCTTGCCAGTGGTATTTTGAATTCGAGGAAGAAGCTAGATGATCATATTTGCTTGATGCTTTGAATGGTTTTGATAGACAGTCCTATCACTGAGCTGGACTGGAAATGATTTGTATTACAGTTTGGATTTTTTTCTTTTGTTTTCAGGAGCTATAAATAAAATGGATGGTTTTTCTACTGCCTCTGTCAAAGAAGTTGTTCCAGGGTCAAACCTGGAGGGAGAACCAGAAGCAACCGGTAAGTATTTTGGACTTCAGGTCTTCAATTGCATGTTGGTTTGGCTGTTTGATCCTTATTCCGAGACGGCATTTAGTAATCAAAGTTAACAAGGGCTGAACCTTAGTTGGGCTTTTCGCCCTGAAGAAACATTTAATCAAAATTTCACTGACAGACTAAATGTAAGTTGGTCTCAAAACAGAGAGAAACAGCTAAATATAAATGCGAAGTTGATTTATATGATTTTGCTAAGGCGAAATCTTCTTTTCATGAATCTCATTACTGGCCAAAGTCCAGTGCTTTGGAAGATATGATGAGTGTTTTTAAGAGAAAAATTATTTCCAAATTGAAACAAAAATGACACTTTTATTTACAAATTTGGGATTGTGGTGGACTTTGCCATGTGAATTTTTTAATAATCACGCCTATTAGACTGTTCTTGTGATTATTATTCAAATGAAATGCAAGTTACCAAAAAATCAGCATCACTGAGGTCTTTTCATTTTGTGATCTTAATGTCATGGATTATTGATATGGAGGACATGGAAATATGCCTGTTACTTCAGCTGTTGTTCTTCTCCAATAGCTACCTTCATTTTGGAGATTAATGTCTCTGATTGTGTAATAACTGGCTGATGTGGCCTTTGTCTTGCTAGAAATTAAGGCTCAAGCTGATGCCATGTGGGAGCAAATGAATAAAGGAGTGTCTAACAAGACCCTTAGAAGTTTCACTAGCAAGCCTAATTCTACCCCAAAAAAAGCTACAAAGAAGAAGACTTCTTCTGTGAGGACTTTCTTTCTTTTTCTAAAGGAGTTTGTTCTTTTTCTGTTCCCAAGAGAACCCATTTCATTGCTTCTATGTTTTTGGCCGTAGAATTGGATGACATATTTGGGCTTGGCACCAAATACAGTTGAGTCAGTTGGGAAAGATGCGCGCGAGAAAGAACCTGGTATTGTGCAGAACAGTACAAGTGACGAAGCCAAGAAGCTTGCAGCTGCTGCTATTGCTGCAGTTAAAGAGGATGCAGCCGCTGCTGCATTGGGCAGGGGGAAAATTGCAGTAAGCACATTGCTTTCTGATGCACATATATTTGTAAATATGTACATAATCTGCCAAAAGTGAGAAATTATTTTGTTCTATAATGGTAATCTTTATTTTGTTTGAAATCTCAGCTGTTTGTAACCCTGAAAAAAAAATATCATGAAGACATAGGACTGAAAAACATACGTGGCGGCTCTGTAATTCTTGCTAGCTGGTTTTTTCCTGGAACTTGTCTATTGTTAGGTCAAGCATAATATCCATGTAGCTGCATGTTGGAATGGTTTTAAAATTGAGAGGTGGTCATTATCGTCCCTTCAGCACAACTGAGTGTATTTTTTCATTATTATCCTTCAGATCACTGAGGTTAGGGACTTTGCTGGTCAAGAAATTGAAGTTAAAAAGCTCGTAGATGCAGACTCAAAGGAAGCAATTGAAAAAGCCAAAGCTGCTGCACCCTCTGCTGTGGATGCTGTCCTTGAGCAAATCAAGAAAAAACAAAAGCTCAGTGTACTTGATAAAACCAAAAAGGACTGGGGAGAATTTAAGGATGAAAATAAGGGACTCGAAGATGAGCTTGATGCCTACAAGAAGAGTTCAAACCAATATCTGGATAAGGTTTCCTTCTTGCAGCGAACAGACTACCGTGAATTTGAGCGAGAGAGAGATGCACGATTGGCTTTGCACGCCAGGAGGAGGCCAGATATGCGAGAAGAATCATATGACTGAAGAAAATCTGGAGTTTCTTTCCCGTCGGGATTATGTATAGTTTTGTCAAAAGGTGAGGGCCAAGTGACCTTCCTGAGAGGTTCTGGTGTCCCAAGAGGAGAAAGCCCTTCGATGACTATTGGGGTTATGATGCATTGCATGAAGTCTGAGATATGAAACGTTCCTAAATGGTGTCGTATTATGCTTGATGTGGAAGGAAAAATGGGGACCAATAACGATTGAAATTCCATTTGACATGCTTCCTCTTTTCTTTCTTGGCATGATTATTAATTTCTGTTGAAACTACCCCTCCCTTTAAAACTTTCCTTATGTTAATATTTCTTTTCCTTGTAAGTTTAGCATATGGTGCAACCAAATTTTCTCTTGAAAGCGGACTGTTAGCCCTTATCCATGTTACACATTAAATAACATCAGATAATAACACCAAGGTGGAGCAGTGAGATCCAGTTACGAATATTACAAAAAAAAATTGAGGCTAAACAAATATTATCTGGCTTAACTCAAACAAGATTCACAAATGTACAAAAACAAGGTTGCCTGTGGCTCAGAAAATTGCATGGTCTATCCATGCAGAACATTATTCAACAAAGATCATTATTCCTCTTGTTATGAACATAGGTAAATAAAGAGCTAATTTGTATTTAAACACCTGAATTTGAATAAAACACACAAGATGGAATCTTCTCCAAGCCAATGTAAACTTGGACAAAATTGAAAACAAGAATAAGGAAGAGATATCAAGCTCTTCAAATGTGAATGGGCTTGTCATAAGTGGCCATTGCAGCTTCCTTCACAGCCTCGCTCATTGTTGGATGTGCATGGCAAACACGTGCTATGTCCTCACTTGATGCATCATACTGCAAGGCTACCGCTGCTTCATGAATGAGCTCTCCTGCATTGGGTGCCATAATATGTACTCCCAAAATCTTATCTGTCTCCTTTTCGGCCAATATCTTTACAAGTCCTTCGGCGTCATCGATTGCCTTAGCCCTGCTATTAGCCAGCAAAGGAAATTTTCCAACACGGTAAGCAACACCGAGTTCCTTCACCTGCTCCTCAGTCTTCCCGACGTATGCAACCTCAGGGTGGGTATAGACAACCCCGGGGACTTTGTCATAATCAACATGGCCATGCTTACCAGCAATGAACTCTACGCAAGCAACACCGTCTTCTTCTGCTTTGTGTGCCAACATTGGGCCTGGAATAACATCCCCAATTGCAAAAACACCCGGGACATTAGTGGCAAATCTTTCATTCACTAAAATTCGTCCTACCTTGTCAGTTTCCACTCCTATCTTGTCTAACCCAAGTCCAGCTGTGAATGGCGTCCTACCAGCAGATACAAGAACAACATCTGCTTCAAGTATGGTCTGGTCACCACCAGATGATGGTTCAAGAGTGAGCTTCACACCAGCCCCTGAAGTGTCAACTCCTACCACCTTAGTTTTCAGCTTGAATTTCATGCCTTGCTTCTCAAGAGCACGTTGAAACTGCTTTCGGACTTCTGAATCCATGGTTGGAACAATATCTGGTGCAAACTCAACAACAGTTACCTCAGAGCCAAGTCGACCCCATACTGAGCCCATTTCTAAACCAATATAGCCTGCCCCAACAACCACAAGCTTCTTGGGGATTTCTGACAAAGAAAGAGCCCCTGTTGAAGACACAATTTTCTTCTCATCGATTGTGACACCAGGTAGAGATTTTACATCTGAGCCTGTGGCAATTATAATATTCTTGCCTTTCACAACAGTATTCCCATCCACGGAGACTTCTGATGGAGAAACAAATTTTCCATATCCTTTGACGTAGTTTACCTTGTTTTTCTTGAATAGACCTTCAATACCCCGAGTAAGATTAGACACAGCTTTATCTTTTTGAGCCATCATGGCTGGTAAATCAACCTCAACAGATGCGAACTTAACACCATGGCTGGGGAATGAATGTTTGGCCTCGTGGTACATATGCGAGGAATGAAGAAGAGCCTTAACCAACACAGAGATACAAGAATAAATGGGCTTGTCCAAAAAAAATAAAAAATTAAAAAAGAAAAAGACTATCTACTCTTTCAAACTATATGGTTGCACCTTCATTCAAAATAGAAGGATTTGATAACAGATTATGTAAACCATGAAGAAGACGGAACATATTCAGAGTTGATTGATTTTCGTGGAGAAAATTCATGTTGATATTTATTTCAACTTCTCTCCGTCTAATCTAGCATCTCGACTTATAAGAAAACATAACAGCACCTCCTCTTTACAAGAAATGTTCAAAGGATTGAATTAACAAAATGCTACTGCTTTTATATTCCGGATTAGTTTCAAAACCTCTAGTTCACCAAAATTCATTGCTGAAATATATCATTTTCATTGGCAACTCCAATTTTGAAAACATAAAAGGTAATAACAACAAATGCTAAGAGTTATCCAATATATTAGCATACTAGCATCCAGAAGTCCAAGGAAACAGACAACTAATTCCCAATACACCACAAGAAGCAGAGGAATCAGCACATGTGAGAAAGTTAAGTTCTACATCAAATTCAATGAGCAAGGTTAAAAATGGGGGAACAAAAAAAAAATCCACAAACACGGGAATCAATCCAAAGAATTAGGACATTCCAATCTACTTGATAACAATAACAGCAGCAAAGAAAGCGTTAAAAAAAAAAAACATTCAGCCAAATCGGCAATGCTTTGAGAAGAGTCTCAACAGATTACCTTGGAGGGGATGCAACCAACGTTGAGGCAGGTGCCACCAAGGGCCCCGCGCTTCTCGATGCAAGTAGTCTTGAGACCGAGCTGAGCGGCTTTGATGGCGGCTACATATCCACCAGGGCCGCCGCCGATGACGACGACGTCGTTTTCTTCAGATCCAGAAGCAAATCCCCTAGAGAAGGAGGCGAGAGAGAGGGAATACCTGAGTGTCTCCGGTGAGCAATTCCTGGACAGAAGGTAAGCCTTCCGTCTCGCAAAGCTTGCCATAGCCATTGCTTTTCGCTTTCGTTTTCTCTCTGATCAAAAAGCCTTGAATTGAAAATTTTCGAGTCCAAAACACCAACTCAGCTGCCCTTCCCCTTCCCCTCTTTTTGAAGACTAACAGTGAACCGAGACTGCTCTAGTACTCATTTCCTTTTATTTAAAAAAGAACATTATTTAGATTAATTAATATTTTCCTGAGATATTTGCTGTAGGTTCGGTCACAACGCATTTTCTGATTTTCCACGAACTCCTTGACACGTCATTTGTGCAAGCTCGCGCTTGACACGATTTGAGACGTAGGATGATCAATATTGAATTTGTGGCCGTTGATATTTATTCCAGCGCAAGTCCAAGTCCAGGTCGAATTCAGATATAGAGGTAGTTTCTCCTTTCCTAACCTCACTTAAGAGAATATGTCCAAGAGAGAAACAATTGATTCCAAAAAAATTGTTTAGCTAAATAATTAGAAGATCAATTGGTTGTCAAATTTTCATTCTAGTTATCAAGATCTATAATATATTTTTTTTTTTTGCTAATAATTGAGCACCTATTGTCTCTATGTTGTCCTTAATTCTTATCACAAAATGAAATAGAATCTCCCATATAAAATAATAAAATCTCTGTACCATCAAAAAAAGCTACAAAAATATATATATTTGTAAGTCAACCAAAGAGTTTGAGAATATAATTCATTAAAATATAATAATTTTTTTTTATCACCCTTATAATTCTATTATATATATATATATATATCTTGATTCTTATAAATGCAATACTTTTCAAATTAGGCATTGGATATTAGAGGCGTAGCTTGGAAGTTTCTATGAGCATAAAGCACAGCATAAAATTTTCCACGCAAGTTTACAACTAAATTCTAGATTCTGGATAACCAAATAATGGCCTTACGCGCCTTACCAACATCTCTTGGATATTTATATGGTTGGAGAAGTGAGCGATGTGGTTTCAGTTTACTGCCAATAGAGTCCAAAAGAAGATATCATCCCATGTCAAGATGTGTGTTTTATCCAGATAAGGGCTTAGACAAGGAGTGCACATCCATCCATCAAAATTGGAGGATTGAGAGGCGAAAAAAAATAGGGGATTAATCAAAGGAACCACCACAGAACCAATTAAAACCAAATATATGAAACGGATGCTTAACGTGAAAATCACTGACATGATGAAAGGCTTAAACTCTAACTAGAAATGAGGTGACTTATACATATTTATTAGAAGATACTGAAAAATTTTAACAAATATTTTAAGTTTGTTAAAAAATTAAAATACAAAGGATTTTAACTTTTTAAATTTTCACCATGGATATCCAAATTTTATCAGGAAATTAAAAAAATGAAAACAGAGGACAATCATATAACGATCGCAGTAAGAGAGATATTAATTATTTAATTAACAAAAGGTAAGAGAGGATATGCCATACAGCGGAGTAAATAATACAAGAGGGATTATCAAAAGGCACAATAAAGTTTCCGATATATATATATATATATATATATATATTAAATTCACTAAAATTTGAAACATTGTAAAAAAATCTCGAAATTTTAAGAAAAATATATTCCTTTAGCCTTTTTTTACAATTAAATAACTCATATCTTTTGACATTAACTACAGGATAAGTAAAATACTCACAAAATCTGCACATAATTACTACATATATATAAACACAATAACTATACATTTGTCTCCTAAATATATGTTATGGAAGGAGATTAACTATAGAACGCCTAAATATTTGACTCCTCACAGTGCTTAGTGTTGCATTAGTGACCATTTTCCAGAGATAAAACAATCATCCATGAAATTTCACCTAGTTGAATGTCCCAGCAGCTAACGAACGACCTCCCCAGATTTAAGTACCTGAAAGAGATCACACATAGCCATTCAAAATCGCCTGCCAAAAGAATTAGAAAATGTAGATGTGATACGTTTCCAAATATAACTGCACAAATAAGTCACTGGACACCATTGAAGAGTAAAATAAAAAATGAAAAGCTCCATCAAATTGGAAATTAATCTCCATCAGTACTTTGTCATGTAGAGTGATAGTGAAGACGGAGAGAAATAGCGTGAAAGACCAATTTTTATTAAGAAAGCTCTGTCAAGCATGCTGCAATTCTTGTGAGAAACTGTGAGTGAAATGAATAAAGAAGTTCCTAATTCTTAGGCTACATTGGGTGTTAAAATATAACCTATTTTTATTCGTGTGATAGGTAGAGATTGTGTGTTAGATGAAACTGTCACCTAAACCTCATGACTATATACATTATAAGGAATGATGGGGTAGAAAAATAAAATAACAATGATTATTTGTCTCATTTTGCACCAGCTTAAATGACAAAGTTTTGGTTAGGTCCCTGCTCTCTCCTCTCCCCAAAAAGAGGGGGCAAAAATAAAAAGATAAATACAAGTGCGGAAGGAAATAAGGTAATTGTGAGAGTGGTTATGAGGAAAATGCTAAAAAAGATACCAATCAGACAGAAAGGAAAATGAGAAGTCTTGGATGAGGAAAAATACCTGAAATTGCGGAATAAGATGAGCAATGTCACTCTGACTCCTAATGATCAGTGTTGCTCCCAGAAGCTGAAGTAGGAGGAAGTGATCCAGCCATCTGTTGGGCAGGCCAGGGGCAGACTTCTTTTAGTATTACATCAAAATTGGGGCCATCAGCAATTGGTGAATATGGCTTTGTCACTTTATTTTTCAGTGTTCCCTGAATACCATTGCAGAAAACAAAAAGAAACTTCATATAGAGAAAATTCCAACAGTTGGAGACAACCTACTTACTGCATCCAAAATAAAGTCCACTTGGCATAAAATATACAAAAAAAAAATTATCCAAACGAAAAAGGAAAGAAAGAAGTGTTGGAAAAGATGGAAGAATGCAGTTTTCAATCGATGATTTATATTCAGAAAAGATAGATGCATATATTATTAACTTTTACTGAGTTTCAGATAAAAATTTCCGGCATCATATTAAGATATGACTAACGGAAATATTAACAAGAGAGTATGTAAAATGAATATAATTTTTTTTTTTTTTTGAAGTGGGGGAGGGGGGTGGGAACAGAAGACAAGATCACAAGAAAAGTACCTTTGATAGATTTAGGTCGTAAGCATACATTGCATGCTCAATTGAAGAGTAAACTTGTTGGGCTTGATGGGATTCGCGGCTACATTCTATAATTCGAACATTTTCTTTCAAATCCGATGCTCTAGTCTTCAAATATAGAATGAGCCGTGAAGGCGGAGATTTTGAGTTGTCTTTCTTTCCATGTTGTAGTTCCATTATGCCAAGGTCATCCCACAGTACATCCCACAATATTGAACATGGATCCTTTGGGGGGCTGAACTTCCTCTGAGCAATAATGTGCAGTGGTTGCTGACATTGACCAAAAAAAAAAAAAAAAAAACTGCTCAATAACATATGATCGGAGAATATAATTTGTTACTTAATGTTTTCAATGAAGAATACTTACTTGTAATAGTATCACTCTTCGATGAGTGACCATAAGGATCTTCCCATTGGGGAGTAGAAAATGATCTTCATATGCATCTGATAAGGCAAATTTTCCACGAACTTTAAACAGATCAACATGGCCAAGAAATGAACCTGATTCTGCCAGCTGCAATATGACCTTCAAAACAGAAATATGGCAATTGTGGTGATTTTAAAAGACAAGCTCCCTATGAAGAAATAGAATGCATATAAACGCAAAGGGAAAAGGAAAATAAGGTACATGTCAGTGACTGGACAATCTATAAAGTAATCATAAATCAGTAGCACAGACGGCAAAATAGTTTTATAACGATGGTCATCTGCATCCTTTAAAATTCACTCTCACTGGATGGTATGTATATTCTGCCAATAGATCAGTATTTTATTTTATATATGAGAAAGAAGCTATTGAAGCTCAAAATAGGTACAGAAAAGATCCAGACGTCTGCTAAAGTTTATGGTAAACATAAACAATTATCAGCAACTGTTAGTAAGGGCAAAATAGTCATTCCCTAATTTATAACTGTACTCTTCTCTTATGCATGTATATGTTATGCCGACCCAAGTGTGGGTAATGGCTACCATTTCTACTTTCTTTCTTCGATATTTTATTTGGCATATGAGCTTCTCTCACTTTGATGCACAGAACCTAAATCTATTTCCTTCTCCTCTTCTTCTCTGTTTCCTCATCCCGACGGTATGTGCTAGGTTTGTATTGGCAAGTCACGACATAGAAGTAACTGGGGTGTGTTGCAAGCCTGCAGGGTCTCATACGTCTATGTCAAATTTCTTTGTCAAAGTGTCACATGCCGTCTCTGGAGGTGGTTCACGTGGTTTGGGAGATTTAGTGACGTTGTTTAAGAGTTTGACTTGCAGGAAGTGCACAGATGATCACTCAATTTTCTACTGGTAAACAACAGCAAGGGGCATCCTCTTTGTTGCCTTTTGTTGATGACATTGTAATCACGGGAAGTGGTGGAATGGAATTGGTATTCGTGCTCTCAAATATTTACTTCAGAACAAGTTTCAAACTATAATGACTTGGCTAATCTAAAGTATATCTTGGGAATTGAGGCACTTCAAAGCAAGAAAGGGATCTTCCTACCCCAAAGGAAGTATATCTAGATTTACTTTAAGGATATAGAGATGTTAGGAGCCAAACGTTGTGATTCATCAATGTCTTCCAAGTGTTAAACTTGGAATTGATTATGGTAAACCATTAGAAAACCCAAAAAGATAAAGGAGATTGTTGGTAAATTGATCTATCTTAGAATGATAAGTCCAAAACATTGCTTCCCTGTGAGTGTTATTATCATGAGCATCAAAGATTGTTGGGAAATTGATCTATGAAATCATGAGCATCAAAGATTGGTAGGATATGCAGATGCTGATTGGGCTGGATCTCGTGTTGATCATAAGTCAACTACAAGTATCCTTAGGAGGAAACCTTGTTTCTAAATGTACTGCTGAATGCTATGGTCCAACTATGTGAACTGATATGGATACGTCACTTGGTGAATTAGGAGTTGGACCACCTAAACGCATGGATGTAGTTTTGACAACTAATAAGCTCTCTACATTGCTTCCTATCTTACGTTTCATACTTTCATGAAAAGACAGAACACATAAAAGGTCAATGCCACTTTGTTCGTGAGAAACTTCAACAAGGTCTCATATCTATTAAATGTGTTTGGACTGGAGAACAACTATCTGATATTTATACTACGGCTCTAGCTAAAGGTAGAGTTGAATATTTGTAACAAGCTGAGCATGATTAATATCTATGCTTGAGCTTAAGAGAGTGTGTTAGTGAGTATGGTAAAATAGTCATTCCATAATTTACCAATGCACTCTCTTCTCTTTTGCATACATATGTTATGTTGACCCACGTGCAGGTAATGGCTTCCATTTCTGCTTTCTCTCCTATATTTTTTCAGTAACTTATCACGCATATAAGGAGAATATGTAAAAGATGAATGAGAAAACCAATGTTTATCAGACACTGGCCTCAGGCGTGATCCTCAAACATTTGATTCAACCTTAATTTTCAACCTATTTATATTAACAATTACCAATATTTCAGAAGTGACTTATACAACAGAAATAATTATTTGTTAAAAGGAAATAGATGTGATAAAATATTAAAATTTCTTCAAATCTTAGTAAACTTGGATTTAAACAACTCTATACTGGTTTCAATGAGAATAAGTTGCTTTGTTTCAATGTACACTGTTTGTATGTCAGAAATTGAAATTTCAGATGTTCAAATGATTAAACGCACTTCAGGTTTTATTTATTTATTTACTTATTTTTTATCTATTGCAAGCTGAATGAATCGTACCTGTCCTTCAGCTTTGTACTCATCATATAATTGAAGCAAATTATCACCACTTATCGCACGAGGAAGTCTCCTCCGGAGGAGTTGTTCATCAGATGTTATTGCAGATGCAATTTTCATCCTCATCGCATTAGCACCTTCAGTTGTTTTTGAAAGAAGATCCAGAACACCACTAACTGGTTGTGCAGCTGCCCCAATAATTCCCTTACCAACACCCTGAACAAAACCCTCTACACCAGAAGATTTTGCTCCTTCAAGAGGTTTTGTTAAAATGCCAGTTACTCCTCTGAATAAACCTTTAGCTAATGCTCCACCTCCCTCCCTTAGAACATCACTGAAGTCCTCCACACCTTTGCTTTCCTGTCATAAACAGGTATCAGCAATGTGGAAATAAATGTTTACAACTATAAAAAATAGTAACAAAGAGGTGGGAATAAAGTAATTAGGGAAGCAATGTCTAATGAGTAACAATTCAATTTCTTTATAGTTCCAAGAACAAGTGCTGAAAAGTTAAAATAAGTGTCGGTTCATGCCAAGTTCACAAACGAACATGCTACTTTGCCTTAACAGGAAACATGTCTGTTTTCTGATTATTGAGGTCGCCACCCTTGTAAAAAACGTAACATAAAAGGAATAGCATACAGCTTGCAGCTTCCACGTCTTCACATCAAGAATAAGATTCTGGAAACAGTTCGACTATCATATTTGTAAAATATGAATCCAAGAAAAATCACTAACCTGTCTCTGCCGACTTTGAATGAATTTCTTATCCATTGATAGTGCAGCCACGCCTTTACTCATATGTCCAAGAGCACTACTTGCATTACCCAATATATCAACACCTGAGAGCAGCTGCAGCGGTTGGCCCAGAAGATCCTTCCGGATATTTGAAATAGCCATGCTAACCATAGAACTCTGCCTCATGGACACATTTTCATGAAATTTCTGGTTAATCCTGACCTGGTAGATAGGTACAAATTAGTAAGTGTTAGCCCTATTTTCTTCCAAAACCCGAGACTTAGTTAATGAGAGGACAAGTATCTCAAGATTTTCTTTTTGGTAGTTGAAAATCCCAAGAATTTGAACATAGATATCAGTATACCACAGATTTAAAAATAGCATAAAAGAATCAATCAAGCACAGAAAATTAAGAGGCATGGCATCATTTTATCAGCCTCAGGTTGCAGTTTGAAATATCATGGTTACCGTTTCACCACCATAAAATACTGTACTACAATTGGAACAATGTGATGCTTTGTTGCAAAAAATAACAATGAAAGGAAATGTGTAAAAAGAGAAGATTTGGAGAGGATACACTATTGAATAAATAATCATCTCTCAAATGCTAATTGATGGGTTGATAATCACAGGAAAATAACTTGGCTCCATGAGACTTTCATCATGTGCTCTTAGTTTGAATCCAAACAACAATTAAGGTTGATCAATTTTCATTCAGACAGCAGCTATGAGATGTTTCAAAGTATCCTTCAAAATAAAGGAGCTTACAGAAGCATTTAAATTACTTACGGGCATATTTTCAGTGTTTCCCAACGCAGTCATTAGGGATGCCCAGAACCCTAGCACTCCCCTTGGCCTTTGACTGGGTGACATAGCCATTGACACTTTGAATCGAACTTCCGAGATATTTAGAACACTGTAATTTCAGGTGTTATCTCAAATTTCAAGGAAACTAGCACAGATAACTATGCAATTCCAAAAAACAAAAAAAAAAAGAAAAGAAAAGTGTTCTTGCATACCCAATTTGAATTATTGGATCAACAGAAGCAGCAGTTGTTTGAGAATCATACAACCTACTGAGCTTCACCTGCTGGATCATCTCATGAATGCGCCAAATAATGGGTTCATGAATGTTAATCAAAAAGGCAGAAGAACTTTCTGGCCCCTGCTTACAGGAAATCAATCAAAACATGATTAACGTAATCATAAAAGAAATTGAGTCTTATAATTCATAATTTTTTTGTGGAATAGTAATTAGAACTTGGAGGTGCTCACTTGGAGACCAACATATGGATATACACAGAAATCCAGTGATCCATTTGACTGCATTGTCATGGAAAATTTCAGGGTGTAAAAAGTTTCAGCCACCGCCCTTTGTGGCCTGAAGAGAACAGGCATTTGACTTAATGGCAACTGATTATCTACCTGTAGCCCACGCATTCTGAGTTTAAATCTGAAACAAAAAATACATTGTATTTTCAAAATTAAATGACTGTATGACACCAGAGAATCAGAATAAATTTCCTTTCTAGATGGTCAACCAAAAACATGGGAAAGTGGATCTGAACCATATTCCCACCAGAAGTTGGGAAATATTTGATGCAAGACTAATAATCTATCTTTTAACCTAAATCCGAAGATGCAAATTGTCACTAAACGCAAAACCTACCTACTAATTCCAGAGTCCAAACCAGTTGAATATGCCACTAAGAGATTTTGAACAGACAGGTACAATATCTCCTCAGGTGTATGATCAATGATTGATATCCCCAGCTCAGCAAGATCAAAAGTGATATGGAATTCAGAATTCACAATTGGCAGTGCTTGTTGCTTTTGAGAGTCAATTTTAAATGTCGACATTGACGGTATCGGTCTTGTACTCAGAGCTCCTGCAGGTTCATTTTCAGGCATCCAATCACTGATCTTCACAACATTGATTTTCTCTTCCTTTATGATGGTAACACGCAAGGCTCTGGTTGATCCATCCGTTACATAAATGGGCTGATGATCAGAAATTTCATCAATATCATACTTCAGTGATTTTGTAGGGTCAGTACCATCTACCAGGAGCTCTATTAAATGCCTTCTACCAAGATCTTCCCACAGAAATGAAGCAGCATTATTAGGAAGAAGAAGTTGCCACGAATCACCAGTACCATCAACTTGACGAAAGCGAATTGGCAAAAACATAGAACGATTTTCAATCCTGTCGGCAGAAAGTTAATTAATTTTACATTGAGATAAAGACCAAAATCTATATAAATGATAATATTGACAAAGAAAGAAAAGAAAGAGGCATTATGAACATACACTCAACCACAATCAGGGAATATAAATAGATGAAAGTAAAAAAAAATTCTACTTATTTCTCTTTTCTTTCTGTAGTTTGACTAAGTAGACAATTGAAAAGAATAGACTACAAATGCTTAACATATATCAAGATTGTTCAATTAAAACTGTAAGGAATATTGTGATGGCTCCTAGGTAAGATACACGAGAGAAGAAAAACCTGTAAGGACTTGACCATGAATCTGGGCAAAAGACAACTTCAAAGCGTGATCTCTTAGCACCACTTCTTACTGCTACCCTTAATTGCTTTAGATCATTTCCAATGTCTTTTTTCAAGTTAATGCGCATTACACCTTCATTACAAACACTAAATGGCATGCTCCACTTGTATCCATCCACGCACAACTGAATAGATATATGATTTTTAATAAGATACAGAAAACATTTCAAATTTATGTCAGACAAACATTTGGAATATTACATACCCTCAACAATTCAACTTTGGCAGATGCCTGCCACCCAAAGGTTTTTGGAGGATCAGTGGGATGGATCCATACGGCTGACAGAGAATTACATTGCCGCAGACAGAGACTATATCCAACCCTATTAATGAACAGTATATGTGGCTGGAAATGAACCACCTGAACGTCAAACAAATTGATAGTTTTTAGTAGCTGATAAGATAATCCAATGCCAAGGACTACAAATCAAGAGTGCTTCCTAGAAGAACTCAAATATTTAGTTATCTTTAATACAAATAAATTGCCAACATGACCAGAGTCAGGGAAAGTCATTAATATAGCATGAGAAGATATAATAATTCTAATATCCTATTATAAAACCCCAAAATCAGATAATCTTTCATGTAGTGTAGCCATCAGATCAGAATAATAAGGTGGTAAGTTATCACCAAAATGTAAGTATAAATTTATATCCTCCAACCTTTGTTCTGTCCGAAGTCATGTTCAGTGATGCTGAAAGCTTGTAGTAACATCCATCTGAATTGAAAGCCTTAACATCAATGCGTTCCTGAAAGAGAAATCAAGGTTCAATCAACATCATACACTAAGAAGCAAACTTGAGGAAATCCTAATGCATCATAACTGAAAGGAAATAAGTATATTTGAAACACCAAAGTGAAACTGGTATTTTTGACTCTTTCTCTGACCTTGTTTTCAAGCTCAAGCAGAGAAATCCCAGAACTGTAGACTTCAGAATGGCGCATAGCAACAGCGATGCCCACCCGTGGTGACAAGTACGTATCCTTCTGAGTTTGAAACAATGCAACTCCATTGTGACCAACATAACCTTGTGGTGAAAACATACTAGGAAGCGGACTGTTGTCTTCAATTGCTTCAAGTACTTGAAGACTTCCCCTTGAACTAGAATGCCTTCTATCCAATGAGCCTATAGGATTTTTCAAGGCTGTTTTGGCTGACTTAACTGCTCTAGAGAGTAGGACAGAATCCACATCTGCAGTTTCCAAAGGTTCCACTTCCACCACACGATAAGCCAAAGGTAGAGATGACTCATTCACAATCCAATATGGAACAAAAACTCTTAAAGTTTTTGGAGCTGCGTTTGTCCCACCGATGTCGTGTTCAATGTTCACTCGCAATTTTCTGCAAACATTATGATTGACAGATGACCTTAACAAGCAATGATAGAATTAACTGTCAAGGTTATTATACAACAAACCTATGAATACAAACCTTCTACTTTGCTCATGAACCATCCAGAAAGATGAGACATGATTGGAGAAGGAGGGATCCAATACAAGAACAGGGCCCTAAAACAAGGAAGCAAGAAAAGAACATGAGACTGTCCCATCCATGAATCTTGAGATAAAAGAGGAGATTGTTCAGAAAAATAAATGAGAAAATTATAAAGAAGGATACCTTCTAGAAAAGAATTCAGATTTAGATCGAATTATTACCTTTTCCATGATCCATCCCCCGTGAACAAATAAAGTAAGATAGACAGGTTTCTGAATATCTGCTGAATAAATATGAACATTCTGCCGGGAAGAAACGATGCCCTGATGTTGCTCCACAAAATTCCCTTCCTTTGTTTTTTCCAAGATTGCAAATTTAGCAGGACAAGGAAGCCGGTTTTCTAACTTCAAAGGAGAGTTAACAGATATTCTCCAATCATATACAGGTGCATTGAATTCAGTATTAAGAACGGCAGCATCTGTACAGACACTAAACCAAAATAATTTACTTCCACTTCTAGGGTAGGAGCACAGAAGTATATCCTTCTTCTCAAGCTGATTTAACTTCAAAGAACAGTTGGGAATCAGAGGATTCTGCCTAGAACCTTGATCTAGTATAAGCTGGTCTTTTATATAGACATAGCTTAAACCAACGCATACAGCACAACCCCATGAATATGAGAGTTGAAGATTATCAGAACAAGGTCGAATTTGCAAACATTGATCAGAGTTCTTCAATGTACTTCTCCATGGTAAAACAACAGAAGCACCTGGACATACAGGACTGGTTTCATTTTCCATGCAATTTTCACATTGCTCAGAAATCTTTTGTCTTGTACGAATCCAACGCCTCCGACGCACAACATCTGAGTTTGATTTTGTAGAAAACTTTGAAGAAACTGGAGGCCATTTTAAGTACTTAAAGTCAGGGCCATATGCCCAGCCTTCACTGTCAACAAACTGAGATTTATCTATAGTCCATCCTGCCACCCATTTCCATCCAGGAGGAAGTGGAGGTTCAAAGAAGTCCTTCAAATGAAACAAGTTAACAAAATTTCAAGTATAATGATGATAAACATACAAGATAATATGTAATAGCAGAAAAAATATACAATATGAACATACTGACCTTAGATGAGTATGAGAAGTCCCTTGTGCTCCAATGGCCAGGATCATGTTGCGAGCTCGGCCATTTGTTACCCCAACCAGATGTTGGCTGATAATACTGATTTTGAAAGACCTCTTCTACTACAGAATTAATACTACTCACTCCAAGTGAAGGATCAGTACCAACTCTAACAGATGCATGACATGTAGCAATACTTAACTTGACATCTGTATCATTCACGACTGTAACAAGACCCCTGAATATTGCATGCTTCTTTCCATTTTTCATAACAACGTCTATTGCAATAAACTCATTTTGTAATGATTTTGGAACCACAGAAAATGGAAGCAAAGACCGAATACTATCCCACTCACCACCTGGGCCAAGCCCTACCCAGAAGCCTATCTCTCTACCAGTAACATTCTCACTAACCATGCCTTTTTGAAGGTTTGCTATTGTATTTCGTTCAAAATAAGTAGTCGAAACTAAGAGACATCCATCATGCATATCTTCATTGTCTTGTTGAACCTACAAAGTAAACAATAAAGGAGCAAAAATAATCTCAGTTCTATTGAAAAGATATGAGCTGTAATAATTATGCAAAATATAATAACTCACCATTCTCTTAAGTGGATATGATCTAATATTCAGAACATCTTCTTGTTGATAAAGAACTCTCACAGAAGCAACCTTCCTTAAAGTATTTGCACCATGCCCAACAGAAAAAGAAAGTGCACCCACAACATCACCTGAATGATGTAAACAAAAATTTATGACCTCCAAGAAAAAAGCAAAAGCAAGCTAAGGCTTGTATTATCTGGTTAGCAGAGTTTTTTATGCAAAACTGGACTACATGATTATATCATTCTTTTTAAACTAACGATATAGAAAAATAATGATTTTGCCTGCCTTCATCTTATCAAAATATCTAAAAACCACTAATCATAAGTCCCTCGACAGTCAAAGGACCTTCATATTGATTTAATTTTATATAATCAGATTCCAATATAGGCAATATCAATTTTAGATAACAGTTATACCATGAAAAAATCTCTATTTTTTTATCAGATCAGAACTAAATTGATGGGATGTCAATATGAAAGCTTGGGAGCCATTTGGATTGAGCTTAAAAGCTTCTTTTTTTCCTTTACCCTTACAACTTATTTTGAATGTGACAACACAAGAACCCAAGAAGAAGGAGAACTCCAATCTGGCAGGGACAAACAACAACTAGAGAGGGGAAAAAAAGCAGAATTGAATTGAAGGAGTTTATATAATTAGGAAGTCATAAAACAGAGGAAATACAATGCTTAAACAAATCAACGACAAATATAAAGTTCTTTTAGTCAATTCATTTTATTCCAGGCCCCAGGTACACAGAAAAATAAGAACAACAATTTGAGAAATTGAATCCATGCATCTCTAATGAATTTCCATGAAGATAGGCAAAGAGGGACAATAAGACATACCTTTTCCGGCTCTTGCAGCAAGATTTGTCACCTCTACTTCCAACTTAGCAGGCACCTGTAACAAATTTCTCAATGGTTCAGCAAAGAAAATGACATAAATAGTTATCTAATATGAATGTAAAGAATCAAAAAATGAAATAACAATTATCTAAGTGAGAAAAACCATATAGAAGGGCATATAATACCAACTAAATACAAAATCTAATAATTATTGAAACCAAAAAGAAGAAAGAAGGGGGAAGGGCAGAGATCATGAAGATACAAGCAGATGTAATTTAAATTAAACAAGTTCTTATTATAACCAGAATACGTAAAAAATAAAGAAAAAAACAGGTTTAAAACTATGGCATCAAACATTACACAAAATTTTAGTAGAGAACACAGAGAAAAACCCAGGTGGAAATTCAAAACGAACAGATGGAGTACACATCCCCCAAATGGTACAAACTATTTGTAATGAATGATATTGTCTTGGTCATTTTCTAAAGAAGATATTCTATCTGTGTATAACCTAAATTTCATATGACGAGAGTAAAGATTCTTCTCAAGGTCTGTCTAAATAACTAATCTCAGTAAAATGTCTTACCGGAGTAAACGGATATAAAGCAAGGGACGCTAAGATATTCTCCTTAGAAAAGGTACACATGCGACTAAAGTAAAATCTAAACAATCAGATTCATGCAAAAGCGCTCTCCAATCTCTTCGCATGTTAATCAAAGGAAACTCCTTCAAAGAAACCATGCGCAGAACACCAAAGAGAAGCCATTAAAACAACCTAGTCCTAATGCAAACTGAGACAAAAAGTCTTCCCTTGAAACTGAGCGTTTCCTGCAATAAGTTAATGATCATATACTAACATATCAGTAAAGCTTAATCATCAAACTAACCAATTCATCCAATACCTTCTGAGGAACTTCAAATATGAAAATTTCATTCCACTTTACTGTGCCTTCTTCCAAATTATTAGTTCTCGAAACAACAGGCTTCACACACTTTGTCCTCGCACTCTGGGGAAAAAGCTTTTGCTGTTCTGTGGCCGGACTATCAATGACAAGGCGCAAAGAACAGAAGAAGTTATGGCTGTTACCATCATCAATGAGGGGCAAACCCTGCAAATAATAGAATGAATCCAATTCAATTTTGCTGATGGTGAGCAGAATAATGATTGAAACATTTGATAAAGAATTCCAATATATTTTGACCTTGGCTTCATGTATCTGTACAGCAATATAATAACGTGCTTCCCTTGATTCATCTGCAACATTCAACCTATCTGAAAACCTTGGAGGTGAAATCCATACAGAAGTGCAGTCACCACCATGCAACATGTTAACTGTATCAATACCGTCCTCCACTTTTTTAACGTATATATCACACCCAAGTTTATTTTCTACAACTAAAGTCTGTAAGTCATCCTCATCCAGTGCAGAAAAAGTTGTATCCTCTCCATTTGTTTGTTGACCTCCAGCCTCCTGCAAAGCACAAGAATTGATATGTCTTCAAAAGAGCAACTTTTGAAAAGGTAAAAGAATAAAGATTTTGAATTTGACCTCAATTACCTTTCTTGCTTTTTGTTCAAGCTCTAACTGTCTTCTCCATGAAAGGATGCTTCCAATAAAGGTTTCAAGATTTGCTGCACTGACATTCACATTCATGATACCGGGAGCAGCAATGCAAATTCTCTTCCCAAGTCTTGATTGAGAGTGAACATTGGAATAATAAGTTTCAAACCTAAACAAGTTAGAAAAGAAATATTAAATAATGACATTTCCATCTAGGAAGCACGTATGATTAAAACAGAAGAAAGAAATCACATTACTACAAAATCCTAATTTGAAAACTTGAAAAACAAAATGTTGAACACCAATATATTACTTGAATATTCCATCAAATGGCTCAACAAGTGGCTCCCATGCCTCTAATTGCGCATTGAAGGTTGATGCTGCAATTGAAGAAATCAGCACAGCATTCATTGCTTCTAGTTGACCATGTGTTGCAAGCTTAATATTGGTAATGGTTGTGTCAAATAGGGGTGTCATCTGAAAGAATGATCAAATTTTTATTAGCATTATACGTGTGAACACTGGAACTTGTTACCATGTTAGGCCTAAAGAACATACCATTCCACATAAGCTGTCCAAAATTGTCAGAGAAAAGCGTCTCAGCTTCAGCTCAGCAGTTACATTCTCTCGAGTCTTGGGCTTCACAGAATCACCAATAGTGTAGGCCAAACGGCTTGATGGCTTTTCAAGATCAGAACGAGCCAGAAAAGTGCAGGCCTGCATAGAGATGGGGCAGTCCATAAACATTTCTTTTAATGCATCAGAAAGAGAATAACAATCATAACCCCTTCCCTAGGATGTGATACAAATCAACATGTATTTAGTTATTACCATAAGAAAGAAACTTCCATAGAATATGGAAACATAGGCAGTTATCTTTCTTTGAACTCTAGATAACATATATGTAAAACTTCTTTTAGGGGATAGTTAAGTGCAGTTCAAACCAAATATTAACCTGATTTTCTACTTTCCAAATGCTCCAACATTGAGGTGACCTTGAACTTGAAGATCTTGAAACTGGAACCTCATGGATATTTGCTTGACTAACAAGATCCATCCTTGGGCAGCAAAAGAAATCTGCACGTGGTGCTTCATCTGTTTTGGAGACAACACATCCTAGAGATACATAACCAGGAGGAGCTATAGGATACCACAAGAAAACTTCCTCAACTCCTTTCCCCAAAATATGGGCAACTTTGGTGAATTGAACAGGTTTTGCAGAGATATCAGGATTGTCATTCTTGAAAATTATTCCTAGTGCAGGAGGTTCTAGCCTGAAAGAAAGCAAAAGAGACAGGATGCTCAAGGCAATAAGAGGGTGAGGTAGGCAAACTAATACTTAAATAATACCAAAAAAATAAAAATAAAAGCCTTGGAAGAGAACAAGATCTAACCCTTCAGTAATGCAATCACCCAAGACAGCATAACCAAGACGAACAATAGGTCGCCAGATAGAGACTGGATGATGGAGGTCACTACCTTTGTCCCACCAAATTCTCTCAAAGTGAGGCGTAGACATATAACAGTTAGTTGATTTTGAAATGGACCTGAGAATATCCCATCTAGATGTATTCACCCCCTCACTAGTATGCTGGCTTTCATTGTCATGATCCATACTAAATTCTGAGAGTGGATCTATTAAAGACTGACGATTCCAGAGAAGCAAATGATTTAGGTCATGACATGTGTCTTTAGGAGATAATTCAGTCAAAGAATGGGCAAAAAATGAGCCAACAGCGTTATCAAGCCTCCATATGCTAAATCCAGAGGGAAATTGAATGCTTGATGGGGCACTAAATATGCAATCTGAATAAGTTGTTGAAGTAACAAGATCAGAACGTATGCAATGAACAAAATGATTTGGTGGTGGTTGATTCCCCACATGTGCTACACAACCCAGTGCTGTGTACCCTGGAGGTGCAATAGGCATCCAGAGTGAACAGTCACTGCCAGAAACAGAATGGACTTCACCTTCACCAAGGCCTTGAACATTCATAAATGATCCAATATGGCGGAAACCAACTGGCTTCCTTACACGCCCATATATGTTACTTACTGCCATTACAGCCTGTGAAGGAGGAATTGACCTAACAAGATATCATAACAAAAGAAATTTAGAAAACCATCAAAGGTAATTTAGAACACATTCTATCAGAAAGAGGAGGGAGGAGGGGAGGAGAAGCACACTCAACAGCACAGGAAAAATTTATGGGATTGTCTTCCTGATCCAAATTTGGTGCTAACTTAGACAAACTTCAAAATAGATTTTCCAAGCATGGTCAAGAAAGTAAAATTTAGAATAAGTAACGACATAGATTAATAGAAATAACATAATTTGCTGGAATATATAACAAGGTGGATCTAAAACTGAAATAAGATAAATATAGAATGTACCTTGATGTCACACAATCTCCTAATATAACATAATTTGCTGGAGCTTGAGGCCTCCAAAAGGTGATATTGTTGTGGGGACCATATTCTGCAAAGTATAGAAAATCAAATCAATAATTAAGAATTAAAGAACCTCTTCCCTTGGCTGTATGGCAAATGGGAAAAGGAAGTCTTGATTAATAAGATAGAAAACAGAGAAAGAAAAATTGACACAAAAAATTCCCACTGAATTTACATAGGAACCTTTTTGTGACACCCAAATTCGGTCAAAGTTGATACATGGAATCAGGGGCGGTGCATTTCCAAAATTCAATGCCGTGGATGCCTGAGTTTGCAGGTTGAGTATAAGACAAATTGCACTAAGTGAAAGACGGACACACACATCTGTTGATAACAAAGAAATATTTGTTTTGTCCTTCAAAGAAGTATATCCCCCTGAAATATCCACCGGATCTAGAATGATAAGACCAGAACCAGTCTCCACAGTCAACTCTTTAACCAGGGCTCTAATCCAGGTGTCTTTTCCGTTTGAGGCATACCTGCCCATATCAAGGAAAGGAACTCACATATCCAAAGTTTGTTTCCCATATTCTTTCCATCAAACGACAACATGTTTTATTAAAAAAACCACATATGAAGAAGATAAACAAAAGGAATAGATGGCAAAAACAAACTAGACCAAAAAATAATTTAAAAAAATAATATGAGAACATAGGAATAAGGTACTTGAGTATAAAGTCAGCATGTATCACTGATATAAGGGTGGTGCAGATTCTGATAGGATCTATATACTGAGAGGAAAAGAAGAAGGTTCTAGGTGATGTGACAGAGCTGAGCTGGAAGGTTTGTTACTCCCAGTCAGCAAGTCAGTTATTGAATGAAGGGAGGTGCGTATATAGGGAAGAGATGTTAGTCTGATGAAAAAAGGAGAATTACTGTTAGTCTTTGGGCAGGGTTTCTTCCCTGGGGAGCTGCGGCTCTGGCGTTTCTGTTTATCTTTCATTTTCCTACTTCTGTAAGAGCACTCTGCTCATTTTCTACCATCAATAATACTTTTCATCCATTATTCTGAGTTTGGGGGTCCTAACAGATTCTAATTAGTTTTATGAAAGTAATTCATGTAACCGTTCCATGTATATGGAATTAAGAAGTCTGATTGATGTTGTGCTTTAATATTCATATAAAAGTACCCCACAATTCAGATTGTCATGTATTATGGCCATTGTCCACATGCATATCAACAAAGGAAAGTAAGCATATAACTCTTATGGAACTTAGGTATGCTCCATTAGAGTCCTGAACAAAGCCAAATAATAAATAGAAATGCTAGGTAGAAATGTCTATACAAGATTAATGTGGTTTCTGAGGTAAAGAAACCCCTACACCAAAAAAGAAATTCCTTGATAATCTTTTTCTGAACTGCATGGCCTTAAAGCAATAAAGATCACCTGGCCCTCCCCCCCCAAACAAGATGCCCAAATATGTACAAATCCACCAAAAAAAAAAAAAAAAAAATCATATAGACAGTCATATTTATTGATAAAAGAAGAATCGTATTAATGAAGGAAGACTGGAAGATGAAAAGAGGACAAGCAATCCTCCTAAAAGCAAAGACACAAATGAATAAACAAATAAATATTAGAGCAGCAAGATTTAATAAAAAAAGCAATGTAAAAGAGCTCTCCAATTTCATCTCATATCTGTCAAAGAAACATCCTTAAAGAAACCATGAGTTAAGCACCAAACAAAAGCCAAGAGAATAATCATGTCTTATAACAGCTCTAAATCCAGCATAGCTCCCTTAAAAAGACAATCAATTAAAGCAGATAACTGCACATGTAGCTAGCTATTGTGCAGTGAAAAAAAAATATCATCATCATCATTCTAATAAAATTTTGTCTTCAATAATAAATTTATTATCAGTATAATTTGTATAAGCATTATATTGAACTAGAGTTTCAGTCACAATATCCATATGGGAATGGGATTGAAGCATGCAAATAATTTGAATTTTTTTATTAAAAATAAACAACTATAGTAATAGAGAAACTTCATTCACAAATATTGAGATTTCAAAATATGTGAAGAAAAAATAAAATTCAAACACATAGTAAATAGGAACTATTATTATAGGTAATGGCACGAGAAAAGTGAAGACACTCACATGAAGTTTATGTCCAACTTTGCACGAAGAAGTTTTTCACCATGTGATGAATCATCCAGCAATGACTTAGTACCATCATAAAAGGTGAACTCGGGAGAAACAACCTTTACAACAGAGCAGAATCAGAGAGAAAAAATTGAAAAGAATATAGAAAAAGAAAATAAAAATGCTGCCTCTTAAAGAGGGAGTGGGGAGAATAAAGCTTCTACTTTCAGTATTGACAGGAATTCCTAAATTCATTTTGCTAGTTAAATGCACAGCCTATATTGGTTGTTCTAGTTCTTTTTTGGAGTGGACAATCCTTTTTGTGTTCTTTGTCTTTCCTATTGGTTAGTGTAAATAGTTTGCCAGAGGAAACCAACACCAAAATTCCAGAAAAAAACCATGCAGCCACAAATATTTTCTTTTATTTTGGCTTAATGCTTTTAGATTTTGTTAAAATGAACGCCACAAATAGAAGGGAGCTTTCCAATTTTTCAGGCATCTAAATGGTGAATTCATCTCTCCGCCCCACCCAAAAAAAAAAAAATGTACAGAATCCCTTTCCAATTGAAGTTTCAGACCACGAGATTGCAAAGCTATCATGCACCAAAAAAATGGCAAACCAATACACAAGCTATGACATCACATTGCTGAAAAAAAAAATTCCATACTACTGTGGCATTGAATAGGTGATAGAGCACAAACACACAAAATACACATGATGAATAAAAGACTAGTAATGTCTTCAATGGTGCATATTTTAACTCACTCACTCTATATGTGTGTGTTTTCAGGGGTGTTTGAGTGAGCACATGCAGCATATGTAACACATGGGTATATTACAGATCATCTACCTGGGTTTCAAAACTGACACTTTGAATTCCATTTGAACCGTTCTCAGAATAAGTGGAACCTGAAGTGTCTCCTGATTCACGCATGTGATCTAGGTTCTTTTTGTCACTAGATAAGGAATTGTCCAGCAGCACTATGTCAACACCATCATCAATAGATACTGAGTAACTGCTATCATTACTCAAGTATGTATACTTCCTTAGAAGAGAACCATTCTGAATATATAAACGGGAAAAATGAGTTTCCAACATCAGGGAGGTAATATACTAAACATTCTTTACTTTTCTCTTGCAACAGTAGTTATGCATATTAGATCTAATTTATTTATTTTTAATCAGGGAAGATATTTATTAAATAGAGGGAAAAAGCAGTATACAATACGGCTGATTGCTCCATAACAAAGATATAAAAATAAAACAGAGTACACAACAAGAAGCATATACATAAAGTTCTCAACTCATTTAGTGAGTTTCCCTTAAAGAAACCCTGGGCTAAGCACCAAAGAGAGCCATAAGAGCAATCTTAATTTACAATAAATCTGACAACTTAAGAACCAGAGTTTTTGGAGAATGAAAGATGACAATTTTTCAGGAATTTGAAACTTGATCCTCAGGTTGAAAGCTTAGACAACTATCCACTCTCATCCATACATTTTCAAAAATCAAGGGACTCCAATACATCAAAAGTTAGAGAAACTATCATCTAATAATAGATGAAAGGAAAGTATATCTACCTGAATTTTCACATTAACAAATCGTAGCCTCTTGCCGTGTCCAATGAATATAATTGGTCGAAACCTCATGCTTCGGAGTTCCTTCGAATCCGTTTCAACATCTAAATAGATAACATTTCCACAACCATCATATGTATATTCATCAATTCCAACCCAATCGGCCACTAATTGTTTAAATGGGGAAAGGTGAACCACATCATCTGTCTGCTTGTAAACAGGTTCCATTAGCACTATGCTATTGTTTGTGCTGATAGGATCATTCTTTGGATCCATGGTTTCCTCTCTTCCAGTTAATGCTCCCAAAGCAGGCACAAAAAACTCAGCCACAGCAAGAAGAAAATCAGGAACAACAAGAACTCGAGGTTGCTGCACACGAACAACAAATGAATGGGAGGACATCCGCCATCTGTAGTCCATCAAGAACATTGTTGAAATGGGCATATCAATGTCAATTCCAGCTTCACTGCTTGTCCTCCTAAAGCTACTCCTATTAATAGAGAAGGGAACTTTAACTGTTTGTTTAGAAGCATCAGAAGATGATCCAAGCATCAGACGCATTTCCGGCTTAGTATTAGGGCGGACATCTAGTATGGAAAATTTGGGAATTGTCACATATAGGTCTATTTCTGATAAAGAAGTCATACGACAAGAAACCCAAAGGCCTTCCAGCTGCAAATGCCACACAAGAAAAAGGAAAGGGCATGAAAGATAAGCATGTATCATTCTAGAGTATATTTAGCAAATGGAAATTGTTTGATGCCTATTATCAAACAGAAAGTGAAAAAGGTTTCACATTTACTTCAAAGTTATCAATATGCTGAAAGAATAATTACAATGAAAATAAATTAAAAACTGGACATATAACAATTTATATCATCTGTATAAGGTAAATACTTACAGCAATATGAGCCAATGGTGACTCCTCATCAGTACTGTTATGCAACTCTAGCAAGGCATTATTTACCACAACAGCCATAGCAGTAACTGTCTGTGACAACAGAAGTTGACTATTCATGTTGACCTTGTCAATCAGAAGCCGAATAGTATCCTTTGAACCGGAGTTTCCACTGCGAAAGCTTGGAGGAAGCCTTGGTTCTTCAGACAAGTTCATGTACGTGCAGTCCAAAATTACTTTATATTCTTTATCAGACATTATACAATGCAATAACTCTACCTGCTCAAGAGATCAAACAATTTACTGAAGAATTAAGTATTTTTACTTCGACTGTAGTACAACAGTTTTCTGGCAGAAATGTTTCCCTTTGTCACTATGATATAAAAGAACTTGACCTGAAAATTTAAGCCACTAGATATTGTTGGAAATAATATTAAAATTAGTCTTGAGCCTATTTCTAACAACTTAAACTTTTGGGATGTGCTGATTCTTGACATGCTATTAGAGCCTCTTTGACCTATTGGTCAGGGCATCAGATCCACCTACCAGCACTTTGTTAATTAAATTACAATTTCAACACACGGTATAAGTGGGCCTGTGTTGTTTTCACACTTCAAGGCCAAAGGGCTTTTTGTGTGGGTGGCCTGTTGGAAATAATATAAAAACCAATCCTAAGCCTTCTCCTACAACTTAAGCTTTTGGGATAAATCAATTCTTGATAAATATGATCTTAAGCATCGTTTTCATAGCTCTAATTTTCCTTCTCTCAAGAAAACCACAACACTTTAAAGCATGATAAACAACTACCCATACCAAAGTAAGCACTATTTTAAACTAGAATTTCAATCACAAAAATAGTACGGAAAGGATCAAAATCTAGACCACTTGGTCAACAAAGCTCCGAAGTGGGGAAAGAACCATGCAACCTCTAAGTTTAACTGTTCATGATAGATCCAATGATGGGCTTTAAAACTTTTAATAGCTGTCATGGCAAACATTGTGACCTCAGCAAATGGGTCTTAAATGTGCTTTCTCCTTTTTCTGTTTCTCATGATGCAATGGTGGGTAGCTCTCATGTAAATTATCTGTTTCTGATTTCAAGGCATCATAAGTAAATTTCCGTCAATGTTTATGTAATGTGTTACCCAAGTTCTGAGACAAATAATCATATTTTCTTAAGCCTGGTTGACAGCTTTCGAATTGGCTTTTTGGCATTTTTAACAAGCCAAAAAACCTCAGGCTCAAAAGTGCTAAAAAAGAGATGCCTTTTTTTTTTTTTAAGGAGAACCTGTATCCTTTTTACAGGCAAAAAAAAAACACGCACACATCTCATGAAAACAGAGTGAATCTTCAGATGGGGAACTTTCAATGTACAGAGGCTTCACCTCAGTCATAGTTCTTCATCAGATTACTTCCCCATCAAAAATTCCATTTTCTAAGAAATTTGAATAATATAACTTCTGAACTGGAATCTCTTCTGTTCCTACTTGACTCTTTCAATGATTCAATCCATCCCTTAATTTAGAATTAATTTGCAAATATGAATGGAAACAGAAGAAAACTCAATTCATAGTTACCTTCACTTCAAGGGCAAATGCTGGGACCTTCCTAAAAACATCCCTCAAGCTTCTACGCAAAAATATATCAATTCCTTGACCTTCCCGTATCATTGGTTTTCCAAGGCAACCATCGACTCCAACAGACATGTTAATACCCAGAATCTGGAATTTATTTGGAGTCAGCAATATGTCAAAGATTTTAATTGTGTCCGTCCATCTGACATGAAATATGTACCTGAGCATGAATAATATCAATATGAACAGCTGAAGTATCCTTTTCTGGACAACCATGCCAACTGAATTCGTTTCTGATCTGTAGCTGGCCTAGATCAAGCTGAATGAAACTGCAAACAAATAAAATCAGAACGAGTTTAACAGTATTTCATGGAACAACACTTTATACCATGAGAAAATGACGAGGAAGAAGAGACAAGAAAGCAAGAAAGACCAAAGTGGGCCGGAACTAAACAAGTACAAACTGGGTTCTGCCCCCATATAGCTGAAAACTTCACTTAGTACTGTGTAGTCCACATGTACTTCTTTCCTTACCCTTTCAATAATCGATATGTTATGAAGCAAATTTTAGTCTGTCAGGGGGCAGTTTGTACTTAACTTCTAAGTTATGGTTTCTGCACCTGTTTAGAGTAGAATAGGACATCAATAACAAAATACTAATACAGTTCCTGGGACCCACTACTTGGACTGCTATTGCTGAAGTGGCGCTTTCACAAATAGACTTCCACTCTTAGGCTTTCTGATTCTTTGTTCTCTCTCTTCAAAATTTTAAACCTAGATTTTCTAATTCTATTTTCTCTCTTTAAATTTTAAATTTCTATCAGACTCTATGCTTTACCCTCTCTCTTCTTTGATCCACCCAACTGCAAAAACAAATTAACCGACAATTTAACTGGTATAAATTTACTAACTCTTTATTCAAGAAATTATCAGTATATGCTAAAATTCAGTCTGTAGCATAACGCGAAGATAGAAAAATGGTCCAGGTCTTGCATGAGACCCTACACTAGTTGTTACTCAACTTAGAACTTTCCTGACGAACCAACAATAAATCTTCCAAGTACACCACATGTGTACAACAAATCACATCACCAATTACTGAAACAAGGATATAAAAAGAAAATAAAAGGGAAAAGAATGCTTGTTATTTTTTTTCTAAAGAAGAAAAGTCTCTATCTCCATCTTGCATGCAACTCTTCAATTCTTATAAATCCTTTCTTAATCAAATTCAAATAATCCTAATTATTCATACACAATTCACTCGAGAAAACATACGACAAACGACTACGAAAGGATTGGGAAACTCCTTTTCAAAGCTTTCATAAAATTTCCTAGTCTTGAAGATTCTTCCAACAACATTCCTTCCACATATTCCCCAAGACACCTCAGTAATAGTAATAAGGTCCACTAATAGGCCAGGCTAACCAAATTAAATAGTTAACACCAACAATAAGAAATTCAGGAACTCTTTACAGCTTCACAACTCAAGTGATCAAACAAACAATCAACTAATGTTCCATTTCTCCAATGTTGACACCACCAACTCACGACTATCATAAGTTGCTTTCTCAAGTTCTCTGTGAAAATTCAATCTAACAATTGCTGTGCAAGCAGACATCGCACCCATATTGTAACATTATTCTGTGCCAAAGAGTCATGGGAAAACTAACTGGAAAAAACTGCATAAATCCAAAGCCTCTATGAAAACTGAAAAAATGAAAAAGATATAATTTGATACAATAGGGAAAACTAGGAAGGGAATCATTTAATCTGGTGATTATCCAAAATGCAAAACTCATCAATTATTGCAAAGGACTTCTATCAACGCATTTCTCCGAGGAACTTTTTCCTAGATGCAACCTCTGAAATGTTTACAGGAATTAAGAAGTAGAATACAAACGAGCCTTTCTCCATATATTAAAATTCACCATGGTAGTTCCCCCCACCGAATTGGATCCATCAATTAAAATTCTCCAAGCTGTTTTTTGTCATTAACACCATTCATACACAGTATCACAATGTAAAAGCCATCATAAACACATCATCCTTGCCACAGCTGCCTTCTAACCACCACTTCTATTTTACTTTTAAAAAACAAAGAAATTTTCTTTATTTTCTGATAAAAGAATAATTTCATTAAGACAACGAAGTAAGTGCAAGAATGAAGGGGATAAGATATCCTTCATAGCAGACACAGAAATAATAAAGCAATAGAGAAACAGAGACACCTTAGAATGGTAAGGCTGCCCAATCCCTCTCCATTATGTTTTAGAGAAATTAGTATCCCATGAATAAATAGAAAATCTTCCTAAACAAATAAATGAAAGTAAACAGCATCAATAAACGCAAAATTCACACAAACTGCATGCTGCAATGTTGTTCACCATAAGCCCCTCTACCATTATCCAAACTGGGCATATAAAGCAATAAGATTAGTCTTGCATAAGAACGAAGAAATAAAAGGTTTTGAGATGTACTAACTCCTTGCTGGTTGAATTACTTGGAACAATGATAGCTGGAGTCTCAAGTGCAAGATCCAGCTTCAGTGCAGTGGCTCCATCAATTTCATTTTTCTGAATCAACCATTCAAATCCTCCAACTTTATCAACAAGTTTGATTGCTTCTTCAGTATGGGGGGAAGCAAGTTCCATAAAGTATACTGTTATCTGGAAAAACCAGGGGGAAAAGATAAAATGGAGTCAGCTAAATGCTATATGAAAACACAGGTACTGTATTAACTTCTTCTACACACAAAGGACAAGGAACTGCTTCAATATGCTTTTTCTTTTCAGGTGGCGGGGGAAAAAGGAATGCTTTAATCTGATAAAAAGACAAAACCAAAATTAATTACTCAAACCAAATATTTCCTCTGTTTCCAAACATACCTCCTGCACAAATCTATACAGAAAAACTATGCGAACAGCAGAAAGTTGACCACACAAACTGTAGTCATGTCCTTCATAGTCCTCATCATCAGCACTGTAAGAATTAAATTTGAACTGAAAAAAGAAATTAGAATAGTAAAGTTTCTGTAAACAACTGAAAGAAATAAAAATAATACACAAAAGGTTTGACTGAAGGAAATAAAATAATGCACTCAAGGTTCTCCAAAAGGTTGACTTGTAGAAAAAGATAACGAACTTTTATAAGGGAGTCAACACCAGGATTACGTATGTCACAAAGCCAAGCCCAAATATGATCTGCTTCCAGGGATGGATCACGAAGCCTAAAATTGCCTAATCTGCCCTCGATGGAAACAGAACTTGGGTGAACCTTGAAAAGAAAGTAAATAATTTTAGAGAACTGGTATACAAGCAGATACTAAGAGCATTGATCCTTTCACAAAAAAACATATTAGTGAATCCTAATTCAGCAACATAGATAAAAAGTAGGACATGGATGAAACCATAAATAAATGAAAGAGGGTATAAAGCTGCTAAAGAGAATACAGTACCTTGAGATCCAACAGGAAACTTTCTTGAACCAGCATAGCAAGTTGAGAACCATCCTCTTTGTTAAGAAACATAGTTACACTGTCAATATTCATGTTTAAGTAAAATACTACACGCTCTTTACCAAATCCCAGCAACCCTCTAACACGTCCATTTTGATGTTCCTTCTCCTTCGCCCAAGAATTCTCCTCAGAAGTTGCCAAGGATTCTGTATCATTTGTTGTATAATCCATGGAACTTAAGTCCAAGCCAAAACTTACTAATGCAACAATAGTGGGCCGGTTACAGAAGAACTCCAGCTTGGACATGTGAACACTCATCTGAAGATTGTCAATTTAAAATGTAAATGCAACATCTCACCATAAGATTAAACCAGAAACTATACTTTTAGTGTTGGCAATCCTCAAGTTACCTGTGTGTCTATACCATCATAATCAGGTGAACCTGAACTCTTTGTAGAAAAGATGACAGAAACAAAATCAGAATTATCACTTCCCTCTGCCTCATGAAATTCCTCAGCACCAACCCCCATTAGTTCTTCTTGATCCAAATACGTATTTTGCAAATAATTTCCTGCATCTGATTGAGACCAAAATTCTGAAAAGGCATCCTTAAATCTATCATCATCCTCAGGAAATCTGACAGGCATGTCCTTCCCATAAGAATCAAATGAGCCAGAGCAAGTGGATAAAGTTTCATTCTTAACCACTGAAAGTGCTAAATAATGTGGAGCTGCAGATAGACGACCCTGAAGTTCATCCTTAATTTTCAAAGAATGCAGTTTCATCTTGACTGCAAGATCACCATCTGCAAGAATGACATGTACCTGTAAAAAAAAAGAGCGTAGTTTCAGTGGTGATATAATAAAATTCAGAAGAAGATGCCTACCAAATTTACCACTAAGACGGAAAGGCTATGTTAGTAGAGCAAGAGCTTACTTGGACTAGCTCAAGTAACCGGAGAACCCAAAAGAAGGAAAAAGGGAGAGAAGCATGAGGTAAGGGCCTTTTCGTTTTAAGTTTTTGTATGTTGTTTTAAAACTTATTTCAGGAAGTAGCATTCCATAACAGTTTCTAAAAAGCAAAACCTAAGAAAAATGAATGAAATATTTTTTAAAAACCAAAAAATTAAAGAAAAAAAATTGTTTTGGCATACATCCAATGTTTGTATGCATGACCACCAGGTCAACCAAAGAATAACCCAATTAAAAAGTTTCTCTATCATTACAATTTAAAAAAGATATAAAACTTTAAAAAGATAATACAACCCGAAATGGCCTGAAATATCATGTAATATTTGAAAGCTAAAAGTGTGACATGATTATATCTTTGCTTAACATAAAATAAGCATTATACCATTCAGCAGAGTAGAAAATACAGAAAGTACAAGCTACGATAGACACAAACCTTTCCTCCACTAGCAAGAACCTCAAGGATTAGATACTCATCAAGGTTCCCATCAATGATATTTCCAGCCTGCACAGACATAAAAACAAGTATATCATCTGTATCCCCTGGACATTAAAGCTATAGATAGCATAGAAGAAAGATTAAACAAAAATTTGCAAAAGTAACCAAAACAAAAATGAGGTCAACAAGAGCCTTACAAGAACCCAATATCTCCTAAGCATAAAAATCGTTTGAAAGAGGAGGAAAGAACATTATCAGGTTACATGAAAAAGAACATGTATAAGATGGTACACATCTATTAATTATGCATTTTTGGTCCTCATACCTGTACCAGAAAAATCCTTATAAGCAAGGAATGCATCTAACCTTTCCATATATGAACAGCTTCGTTTCCACTAATTCCCCAGTAATAACAACATCAGCTGTTTTTGAATTTCTGGTGTTAAGAACATTATGGGCAGCTGTGTCATCCTTTGAATCACCAAGAACATCAACAGATGGAGGAGCCTATACAGAGCATGCGGATTTGTATATCTTCACCATTAAGGACCAAGGAAATAAAAATTACAGAATTAAAAAATTAAAGGGAAAGATCAAATCTAATTAAGGATGCCATACAGAAGCTTGATATGTAGCTTGTATAAGTCCCTTAAACCAGACAGCCTTCTCATCTTCTTCTTGAAAATCTAAGATCCAGGTGCTTGAAGACTCCAGAGCCTGCAAGATAAATTAAGCAAGTAAACAAAATAATAGACATTCCCAATGTATAACCCATCATAAGCGTTTAGGGGCATAATAGAATTTTACTGAACTTGTCCCTTATCATAAATTATAAACTAAGAAGCAAGGAATGAAGCTAAGCTTGAACAAAATTGATTTTTTCAACTATAAAATCAAGTGTTAAAATTTGTTTTGTGCAGCATTTATGCAATTCAGGTGCTTAAAACAAGTGTGATTCCATAGCCAAATGGATTAGCATGAGCTTAAACATTTCAAGTCCAAGACCCTTGCAATGAGAAATGGAATCAGGAACATTTTAGAATTTATTGCCAATAAGAAATTCCAAAGGAGTTTGTAGAATAAATCAAATTATAAACAACAAAATATGTTAATCCATGCAAGAAGATACAGTACATGCTAAGCCTGAATAAAGACACAAGAAAAATTGAAAAGTAGGACCTTAGAACAAAAATAGTAGGGGGAATATGGATGATTCTGATAAGAAATTGTCATACTTTTTACAATATCAAGACATGGAATCAATTTAACTTACCTTCTGGATGTCCCTTCCTCTGAAACTTACAGCAATACAAAATGGGGAACCACCAATATTTGTTGGAGGAACCTCCAGGACTTGCCTACCAGCCATGCTGTAGAATTCAAAGAATATAAATTACTTAACTGTATGATTTTCAAATTTTAATTCTATCTAAAGATATATGGACTGCGAATGACTGAATGGGCATATAAGAGGGAAGGGGGGCTTTTTTTTAATAAAAAATAAACTCATTAAGTGGAAAGGAGATTACAGAAAAAGAGAATAAGACATCCTACTAAAACAAGAATAGAGAACAAAATCCATCAGCTAAAAGAGTGGGAAAAAAAGACTAGGAAAACATATATATATATATATATATATATATATATATATATATATATATATATATATATATATATGACCTTAGGCATCGCTGGTAACTCTGGGACTTTGCAGATTCAAATACATAAAGGTATGATCCAGAAAGCACCAGGAAACAAGGCTGCCATGTAGCTATCGAATTTCCTATTCCCTGTTAAATGATACAGTTTCAAACTTAAGAAAATCCAATTAAAGAATAAAGGAAAAGAGCAAATACAACAAGCATATTTGAAAGAACTTTGAGGACATACCCGCCAGACTAGGAGTCTACCATCTGTAGCAAGATCTGCAACACTCCAAGGTGCAAGTTCAGCTTGGAAATTATTAGAAGCAGGTTGACTACAGGTTTTGATTGTCCCATAAAATATGTTTAGCAGTTTCATAATTCTAAAAAATCTCTCAGGAGAAAAATGAATCCCAAGGTTTGGCACTTGAACAGAAATGCGGGTTGATGGGTAACTTGGATGAGGCACTTTAATCTTTTGAGCAACCGGAGGAAGAAAAACAGATTCAAACAAATATCCATAATTAGAATGTCATTCAAAAAACATTATAAACCAGTGGACATAGATATGCAAATAAAGATCAGATAATGAACATACCAGATCAACAAGTACAGCCATTCCACACCTATCAATAAGAGAATAGAAACTTTTGGCTTTTTCTGCAGTCGGTGACATCATCAGGTGACTATCATAATCTCCTTTCACCAAACAGCAACTTTGAATGTCAGAGCCACAGTCTGTAAAAGTAGCAGCAATGTCGCGTCCAGAAATATAAAACCGAGAGTAAAGATTCTTCCTTTGCTCATCAGACTGGCTTTCCTGTAAGAAAATCATTTAAGAAAGGACCAAGCTAAATAAGCACTACTAAAATGCCCATATCTCAGAAATATACCGCAGTGTGCAGTGTAAAGTGACCAAAATCCAGAAGAAAATGACCATCACATCGGGATGAAGCATATGTTCTGAGAGGAATTCTAACTTTTGGAGCATCTAGATCAATGTCAAAGGCAAATCTGAAAATTAAATCAGAAATATAGATCACATAAGTGGGCATTATACATATTTTCCACTTCATGGGAAAATAAGTGCAAAACTTTAGACATACAGCCATGGGCATTATAAGAAGGATACAAACCAAGGAGGACCAGACATACTCCTCGAATAGATGGACAAAAAAAAAAAACCTAAGAACATACCGGTAAATCTTTTTTTTTTTTTTTTTGATAGAAGAAGAAACTAATCAGAAATACAAAGGAGGAGGAGGAGGAGGATAAGAAATTCTCCTTAAGCAAAAGCAACTGCAGCCAAGGACTAAAGGTATAGTGAAAAACTTTAAAAAGAAATGGCTTTTCAATCTCTCTACATAGAAATTAAGGATATCCACTTAAGGAAACCATGTGCATAGAACCCACACTTTAACCAGATACACCAAAGAGTAGCATAAAATACCACATTTCCATAAAGCTTTCCCTTCTTTCTTCCAACCAAAACCTTCATCCTAATTGAAAAGATGGAAACTTGGTTTCTTAGCAGACTACCACCACATGAAAACACAGGACCTCAAGAAGAATAAACTTACAGAAGATGCCTAACGGAGAAATTCCATGCTATGCATGCAGTCATGAGCTAATACTTTGCTCTTTATGGAAATAACAAACTCCTAAGAATCAAACATGTGAAAATGAAAAGAACAGAAATTATATATATATAAAAAGAGCAATAACCTGCTTTGTTCCTCTAAAACCATTTGAAATTGCTCCTGTGCTCTACGAGTCACCTCCTCAAACTTCATCTGCCAATGCAAATAACCGTGAAGAAAAGGATGTTAGCCAGAAAAACTATAAATTTCATTCTATTATTCCTAGATAATAATTAAAAAGAAAAACTCCCATTAGAAAGGAGGTAGGAAATATATCCAAAGAAGAAGAAGAAGTGATGGCTTAAATACCCCTAAACTTTGCGTGAATAATTATTTCACAAAACTAATTTGTGCCAATATTTTATTAGAAAATTATTGTTAAGGAACTCAGAATTCTAGGTGGCCTTTAAACTTACACCTTATTCCACTTTGGTCACAGTATAATATTGCAATTCACGACCAATGGCCAATGGTAGTCCAGTCTCTAGCAGTTAAACATTGATCCACATAATGACCCCTGGTCAATGACTAGGATGGAATAAATTATAAATTTGCACCTAGAATAGGCTTTTGTCTTGCTTGATAAAATTTCTGTCATATTTTTCTCCTTTCAAACTTTCAATTTGACACCACTTTAGTCGTTTGCTGCATAATCCTTTATATAAGAAAGTTTCTAATGTGAACCTCATGTATCAATTAATAATCAAGTATCTCAGCCCATAAACTAGTGTGTCATTTTTATTAAAAAAAAAAATGATGGTTTCTTCAATAAAAGAATTATTGTACTAAGAAATGAACAGTACAAGAAGATAACAGAAAAAGCTTCAGGAGACAAACACTCAAAATCCAGCAGCAAGAATAATTAAAATCATAAACATAAAACACCTCTACTATCTCTCACATATTATTCAAATAAACACCCTTAAAGAGATCACAAGCCAAGCACCAAAGAGAAACCATGAAAGCAATTCCATCTCATAACAATTATAATTCCAACATAGCTCCCTTTAAGCTTATCAGCATTCCATTCCAATTCCAATCCAAACACAATAAAGAACTCCGATAAACTGAATGCCATAATGTTTTACCTCCTTACTCCATCCAAAACCTCTAGAACCAATCAATTAAGCATTCTAAATTAAGCATTAATTTGTCTCTTACTCTATCTTTTTGGACGCTGCTGGGGAAAGTTATAAAAAATGATCTCATGGTTAATATTCTTAAAAATATGGTTCCTAATAGACTCCAATGACATCATGCAATCCATGTAGCCAACCTCACTTAATGAGATAAGGCTAGTTGTTGTTACTCTATCTTCTTGGAAATGTGTTTGAATTTTTTAGAATACAATATCTAATGCTCAATTCACAGCAATTTGGCATCTCGTGGAAAGAATCAATAATTTTTAAGACTTTTGCTTAAAATGTATCCAATAGGTATGATGATTCCATCATTTATATGAAAAGCAATTGAAAGTTTGAAAAACAACAAAAAAGGGGAAAAGAAAAAAGCTTCCAGAATGATATTTGTATTTGTTTTTAAGCCTAAATTTAAATGGCATGAAATGATCACCTGCAAGGCAGTAGCTGTCTCCAATGCAATCGTAGGACTAACTGCATTGCTCCTCTTAACAAACTCTAGGAAGCGATCAATACTTTCCATCAAAACCTGCAAGAAATGAGTTGAAGATGAATTAAAATAAGAATCTTCTACAACTATAATAACAATAATAATATTTCTCTATCCATCCCTGAAGGTGTATGTTTTATCTGTTTGTTATGCATGTGAGTTCCCTCCCTTTCCATTTTCAAGAATTTTATTTCATTGATAGGGGAAAAAAACTATTAGAAGAGGTAAGAAGGAATACAAGGAAGAAGGGGGGAATGTATTCCCAGAAAATGACTATGTTAAAGGAAATAACAGTAACAAAAATTAGCCTATTAAAGCTCTTCAATCTCTTCGCATACCTGAAACAGAAATCAAATAAACCAACAACGGGCAGAGCACCAAAGAAAATCCTATAGAGCTACTATGGAATAAAACAACACCTAACACACTGCTTTTGTACCACTTGTTTCTTTCTTACTTCAGAAAGAAATTAATTATTTTGTCTTGGAAAGGAAAGTCTGAAAAAATTTGAACCTACCAAGGGGAACATGCAACAGGGATAGGCACAGCAAAATAAAAAAACAAAGAACTTATTTATCAAATTATATAAAAAAATGTTATCATTATCGATTTACCGTGACATGGCAAGGAGATATTGTAGCCGAAAGTCTCCAGTCAATGTTCTCCCCAATTGGCAAGTGCACAAAACTAGCAGCTAATGCATTCACCTTCTGCTCACTACAGACACTCTGCGCATTAAATTGCCAAGAAAAATGAACTAAGAAACAATATCTAAGAAGCAGAATCACTGGAGTTCAATCACAGCATAAATTGAGACACAAGACATGTGATTTTAGGAAGGGACGCCAAACGGTTTGTCAAATTAATAAACCCAGAAACAAAAGATACAAACTAGTTCAATTCGTAAATTATACAAAAAAAAAAAAGGGGGGATAAATAGCCAAAATTATTTTTAGTCCACATGATAGTCTAATATCCGATGGTAAATATCAATAACTTAAAAACTATGCCAGCAAAAGCATTTGTGCTCCTTTCTTTTTAGAATAATAGAAACATCACATAGATAAGAAAAGGAGTAAAAATATGTGGACAAGTTTTTTAATTTTTGGTAAATATATATGGATAAGTTATTCTCCAACACAAAAACCCAAGAGAACCATGGCAACAAAACTACATAAACATGTTAGAGCAATAAGGTAACCAAATCCCACTGCATATCCTAAAGGGACACTCCCATCAAAAGAGCAAGGGCAGACCACCCAAAAAAAAAAAAAAAAAAACATTTATAGTCTTGGCATGACACAGAAGCAAACCTGGATAAGTGGACCTTCAGGAGCAGATAAACCATAAAATTTTAGTAGCACATTGCAGTAAATACTGCGATGTTTAAACTTGGTTGATACATGAAGTTGCTCAAACTGGCCACAAATAATTTCCATCTGATTCAGGCTGATAATCCTGGCAGCAGCTTGACCAACAGATATGCTTACCAGAAACTGGATCATATTCTGCATGTCCTTTCCTGAATGTAACAATAACTCCTCATCAGGCTGGTAACTTACTAACTTATTAATCGCCATCCATTCCTCTTTAGTCAGTCTTTCTTCTGTCAGCTGTGGTCCCTCAGAAGCATCAAAAGAGGCTTCTTCTGTGTCAGCACGCCTATATAAGAAAAACAAATACAGTAAATATCCACGCATATCTTTAAGATATGGACATCAGCTCATATTAAATCCACCACAAGTGAAGATGTAAATTTATTCTATTCCAGATGAAAACATGTGAAGCCATAGAGAAGTTGTCATATACCATCTAAAAGGAAACCAGCTTCTTTTCCTTAGTCTTCGTTGTTCAGCTGCTTCCTTTGATTTCACAGATTCAACCTTGGCATGGGCGAGTAACCTGAGCAGACATACCAAGCAAAAATTGGCATATAGGAAAGGATTTTATATATAAATGAAGATTCATTAATCGAAGAAGATGAAGATATCAAAGTATCAGATATCCTTCAACTAAGTAGTATGTGCTTTGGGTACTCTAACAAAAATCATATTTTCTTGCATCAAGGATAAAAAAAAAAAAAAGTATTTAAATGGGAAGAGTACAACATGAAAGAGGATGAACTATTTTGCAGGAGAATAACACATGAAAAATACAGAAGCAAGGATACCAGAAAAAATCAATGTAAGGGTCTCGTGCTCTGCACATATCCAAAGCATGAGTGTGATTTGCAAACAGAAAGAAGAAAAGGAAATGTGTTTGGGATGAAAAATGGTCACCATCACACAGCAAGAAAGCACACATGTATTTAGGAACAATCATAGCTAGTTGCTATCAACATCATCACAGCCAGGGAAAGTGATACACAGACCTCCATAAAAGAATCACTTTGGAATCAAGATCTTTCTCTATTTCTCTGATTTTAGCATAATCAACATTCGATGATTGTTGCAGAGAAGCTACATACAACTGAACGTACTGCCGCCGACACTGACAAAGATGCTGAATTTGCTCCCATGAGAAGCGGTAACTGATTTAGTTAAATCATGCATAGAGTCAGATTCAACTTCAGGAAGTGGAACCAATTAAAAAGATTTACTTGCAAGATAACTTTTTCTTTTTACAAAGAAAAAATCCATTGGATGAAGAAAGAGAAAAGTATAGAGGGCAAGAGTCCTCCTTATGGAGGTAAATAAATTTAATTTAACATATATATATATATATATATATCAGCTCAAAAGAGCTTTCCAGTCACTTGCATAACAACAAGAAGTTACCACATCTTCTTCTGCTGCAGTGCAGCATGAGCAGCATATTGCCACCACAAATGACAAGCCTTTGAAACTGGAACTGCAGGTCTTAAATGAGAAATTTCCACATATGTCTTGTATCTTGAAATGGCTTCCATAAGTTTGATCCAATCGTGATATTGGGACTGTATTTTAGACAAAAATAATTAAAAACCGCATTTACAGGGAGAGACATCTTGTCTAATGTTTGTAATCTGTTCGATTATAAAGGAAACATCATGTTAGAGAGGGGAGACGGGCTTAATCTTCTAACAATTCAGATTTTTTTCTTTTTTGTAAGAGAAGAAACTATAGCAGAAAAAGACAGCAAAATGATGGACCTAGTTTTCTTATCCTCAAATCTATACAATCTAAATGACAATTCCCTGGATCAGGATCCATTTAATTTCTTTAAACTTCAATACAAAGGGTGGTATTCCAAGAATTATAAGGAAATAAAAATAAAATACCTCTGTGATAGTAAGAGAGACATCAGTGAGAACAAGAGAAACTTTCTCAAATGGAATTTCTGGATTATTTCGTTCTTGATTTCCAAGCCGGTGATAGTGTAGCACTGCATTAATAGGATAAACCAGGTATGTACGATTCATAGCCCACTTAGACATAGATCTATGGTCATCAGAAGGTTCATTTATGCCATCTTCAAATATCTAGTCAACAACAAATGTGATAGAACAGGTTAGACAGAGTGTAAGCATTTCACGTCAATGAAAGTTGTATGTAGAAGTGTTGTACATACAACAATTAAAATGAAAAGCTGATAGTTTTAATTGAAGTATAAATTTCATCATAAAGAAAGAAGTACAGAGAAAAATGAGAATAAGAAATCCTCCTTACAGTGCAACAGAAAAGGAAAAAGCAAAAGCAAAAATAAAAAGATACAGTAATGCAAAAGAAATTCCATAAAAAGATTGATTGCATTAAATAAGAATAAACCTGAATCCATTCATTCGAACTGATATCCTCCCATCTTTTATGAATCACCCAGGGGAGACTGTCAGAATCATGATATAGAGCCAGCCTCTCCAGTTGCAATGACTGTAAAGGGAATGAAATATTTATCAGGCCAAAATACAAGAAGGTGAATGCAACCATACAGAAAGAGAAAATCCTTTGAGCATATTTCCAAACTTAAAATCGCAAAATTTTATGTTAGGCTATGATGCAGCAACATTTCTATAGAGGTACTGTCTCACATGTTGGACACGCAACACATACAGCAGGATATCATTTTCCACAATACCTTTGTCCATGTATAGATCATAATAAACCAAAAACAATAATGAAAAAAGAAAAAGATAACTATTGGGATCATGTCAGAGCTAACAAAACTAGAGCCATCATCAAAAGAATTCATAGGTGTTGGACAAAGGAGAAGGCAATCTACTTTTTCCTGGAATTTAGCAGACCACCAACCAAGTATCATTATTTTGTGCCAGGAGTCTACTTAATTTCATACTATTCCCCAATATTCTGTACAAGCAACCAATTGAAAACTAAAAGCATAATAGTATTCAAACTACTAAAAAGGAACATTTTAACTTAGTTCATCAAGTTCAAACAGAACTTCATTAGACTGTTCACAAAATTGCTTCCAAAGGAACTACTGACCTTCTGTAATTTATCCAATACACCACTAGTATCAAAGGTTTCATTCCCATACTCATCCATTGTAACAGCAGCTAGCTTTGCCAATGTTACACCACAAGAAAATGGATGGCCAGGATTGCTGCAAAGAAACCCTATCCACATGAGCAGACAGAAAGGCAAACCAAAAGAACATTTCATCCATCTACAAATTAAATTCTTGAAATGCATGCAAGTAGACATACATATTTTTACTGCCAAAGGAATTTTAGCAGCATCAAACTACCAACCTTACTGAATCTTCATATCTGATATGTACATTGCTAATAGATATCTTAAGATTTCCAATCACTGTAGCAATTAGAGAATTCAACCATGAATTTCCAGATGGTGGCTGCAAAACAATCAGTTGTCAGTCATGCTATTTCAGTTGTACAAGAATCTAAACAAGTTTATGAAAATTCAAGTCAAGATGTTAATCCCATGGTTAACTATATTGGTGCAACATGAGCCAATTCATATATCTGTAGGAGGAAAGGAACTTGTGTGAAAGGCACCAAATATCAAAAAGCAGCATATGTGTAAATAAAAAAGTTCAAGACGAATCTAGCTTAAACAAATTTCTTTTTTGATAAAAGAAGAAAATCATTAAAACAAGGGGAAAAAAAACACACATAAGAGAAACTATAGTGCACTAAAGCCATCTAATCTTTCTGGATATCAATAAAAGAAACTCCCATGAAAACCCAACAGGCAAAACACCAAAGAGAGGCCATAAAGTCATTTTCAATTATGAATATAACACCATCAGAGATGGTATCTTCTTGTCCAATTTTTCTCAATCCAAATAACTCAACTAACCATTATATAAGATACTCCATTTTTTCCCAGATTCAAATTATCTAAAAACTACAAGATTATTTGTTTCATCTTTCATTATTTGCTCTATTCTGAGTAACCAATATGACATGCTCTCTCGAGAGTCTAGAAGCACTTGTAAGCAAATTCTGCTTAGTTGTGTCCAAAAAGTGCAAGACCAGCAACTTTCAACAGACTCAGAATTAATACTCAGTCATTAAAGCTACCAAAATATGAATAAAATTATTCAAATAGCAGTGCATCTCTTTATTGTTCCTTCCAACTCAAATTAAATGGACAGCATACTCTTCTAGCCTTTCACTACATACTTGAAAATCAGATTTCAAGGATAGGGTATTATCCTAAGCGCAAAAAATAGCAATACTAGCTCCAGTATTATCTCAAAAGTCAAGACATAAAATAAGTTTAGATGATAAACACATTTATCAATTACGTGAAGGAAAAAAAAACATAAATCTTAATTTCAATATATTGACAATTTCTTAACAGATCTGTATCAAGAAACAGAAATATGAATTTCATAATTAAACAAAATTCTGAATGAAATAACTGGACTCAAATAAGTCTAGTGAAACATGTATTCATTACTTTAAATATGTACTCAACATAACCTGAAAATAAAAAGGGTAAAAGAAAATCACACAACTAAATTAATTACAAGACTAATATCCAGATTATATTGAAGTCATACACTTCCCAACTTTGATTTGGACATTGCATCAACTGTAGTTGATTCTGCTTCCTGCATGAGGTAAAAAAAAAATATATATATAAAAGTAAATGAATTGTAGCAAAAACACCTAGCTGTAGAATTATTGCTGCTATGTATAAGTAAAAGGACTAGTTCAATTAGAATGTCAAAATTTATTTAATGTATCAAGTTACCAATAAAAGAAAAAATTCATTACTAAGAGAAAAGGGGAGAATACAGGAGAAGAAGATAAGAAGATTAGAGATAAATCAAAATATAAAAACAATCAAACCAAGTAAGACAACCCAACAAAACAATAGTGTTAGATATAAAACCTATCATAGGCCTTCTCTTAACAACTTAAGCTTTTAGGTTGAACCGGTTTTTGATATGGTATCAAAGTCTCTATGACCTTACGATCAAGGGTCCAAATCCCCCAACAACACTTTCTTAACAAATTATAATTAAATATAATTTCAGCACATGGTATGGGTGGGCATGTGCTGCTTTCACACTTCAAGCCCAAAGGGCTTTTGTGTTCAGGTGCATGTTAGATATAAAACCAGTCATAGGCCTTTTCCTAACAGCTTAAGCTTTTAGGTTAGGACCAAACCTACTCTAATACCATATAGAATTGAGAGAAAGGTTTCCTGTGTATTATTAGGTGAAAAAAGTACACCTATTTATACACAAGAGAGGGGACAATCAAATCCCTATAACTAGGCTAAATAGGCTAGTCAATTCCTATAATTAGGCTACTAATAATTACAGAATATCTACAAGTCAACAAATAGATCCCTCCATTCCCACAAATACCACAAACAAAAATCTCACAAAATAAACTATCAGCTGAGCTCCACATAGATGGTAAGAAGACAATTCCAATCTGTATCCTAATGTCAAAACAGTCATCCACAAGTAGCAAACAAGATGGAACAAAGGAAGTCGCTTAGTTCTTCCACTCTTATTTATTTCTACCTCTCTTTCTTTTGTTTTTCAACCTCCCTTTTTCAAATGAATAAAATCAGTTATGAAGAAAACTGAAACAGAATGGATATATGATAAAAGGAAATAAAATGATTTTGTACAAAAGGATTGACTAGGGAAAATATACAATATTAACACCCTAATGGACAAATTGGTCACCAAACACAAGCTTTAAAAACGTGATTTTAGCTGTTCTTTAAAATTATCATCACATAAAGAAACCTAAATGCGCAGTTTGATAAACATCATCAAATAAGACATTTCAATTGCATGACAAACGTACTGAAAATCCCATATACCCTTAATTGGGAGGAAAAAAATCACCATAAGAAAAGCAGTCAAGTGAACAGTAATACAATAGCAACCAACCATACACTTTAAAATTAAAAAGAGGATGCATAAATAAAAGTTCCAGAATATTTTACCTCAATCTGTTGGAGCTTGACTTCAAAAAGTTTTTCCCTGTCTTCCTCCTGTAATAAAACATACTCAACTTGGAGAAAATGATGCATTAATTAAACCAAATGCAGAATACTGTTCTACCTTCATAGTCCGACCATCAGGAACGGGATGGACAAGGACAAAAACACGATCGACCAGAACAATCACAGGTTCTTTGCCCAAACTTTTCCATGGGACCTACATTATAAATGAGAAAGAAATCACACAAAAACCCCATGTGCAAGCACATTGAATAACTCCAGGAAGATGGGGGGAAAAGGAAGAAAGTTCATTGTATATCAAAAAGCATTGACAAGAGTTTAATAACAATGCAATAAAATTATACAACCTTACCAATATGAATGTGTGTGTGTGTGGTGCACGCACACACACATATGTATACAGTATCACATACCAAAACATATATATGTATTTATATGACTTTGTAGGTGTCATGTGTGTATGCGTCTGTATGACTACTGAACACAAGGCAATGATAATTTTGACAGTGGATGTACTGGACCATAAATAATAGCAAATGCTACCTTCAGCGTAATGGAACCAATAAAGCCAGCTTTTACAGTGAAAGGAAGTTTTAGTGCATTTAGTGCCTCTGCCTTCAATTTCAAATCTTTGAGGACTACATCACCTGCAGTAATCAAGTGTTGGGAAAGACAGAGAAAAAGAAATATAAATCAAAATTTTAGGAATTAAAACAGGTGAGTTATGTATCATTGACAAGGAAATATGACATAATATGACGAAAACACAGGGAATTTCTTCTTCTTTTTTTTTTTTGGGAAATAATAAAAGAAGAAGGAATAGGAAATAGTAGAGAATCGTAGGAGGATGACAAACCCTTCCAGACGCTTATTCTTAATGCCTCTGAAGATAGCCCATGTACGTATTCACCCAAATATCTTCGGAGTAAATATAGTACCTGTCAGAGAAAAACCAACAATAAATCCTTAATTAAAACTATTGTTTAGCAACAAGGGGCACTAAATATCACTAATTTGACCACATCTTTAGTTATAAGTTAAAAAAAAAAATGGCATGATTTAGAAATGCAACAACGACTATGTGTACAATAGTACAAGTATTGATACGTAGAAGACAGGCAAGATATTTTGGCTAAATCGATAGTTGAGAAACATGATTTCAACCTATTGAAGTTTATCATAGAAGGCTTATCCTTCTTCTGTTGCTGCTCACTGACTAATCATTCTCTAGTTATCTATTTAACTAATATATCTGATTCGAGCCGTAGAAAAACATAATCCTAATATTTAGAATATTTTCCTTCGTCATACTACAATAAACTCAGTCCAGAAACTGTCATTCTGGGCTAGTTGGAATCTTCAGGCACCCATTATCCATGGTACCACTAGAAATAAGAGTTTGTAGTCAACATTTCTTCTTACGGTAAATTATAAAATATCACAAGTTATGTAAACCAAAGCTATGACATGCGGTGAATTCAACTGAAAAACTATTGCACAAAAACAACACGTATAACACTTCAAATTAGATATGAATCTTACTTGAGCTTCGAACATGGTGAAAAGCTGCACCTAACAAGTACTGCCACAATCTGAAAAGGCTTACGGTCCCATCAATCCACAAATGAACGTTGATCAAGGTTGAAAATCCACCACTCTGAGAAGAACATGGTTAGAACAGAGGGAAGGAGTTGAAAATTCGAAGGAACTTAGGGTTTGATCGAAGTTCGAAAAGCTGTGATGTAGAGAAGATCGTGAGAGACGGGCGGTTGGAAGAATTGGCATAAAATTGGAGAAAAGCAAGCAAGGATGTGATTACTATATATAGTCTCGGTCATTCCCAAGTGTACTATGTTGAGTGGTGACATGCCACATAGCATCAGTAGGGAGCTGGTACGGACTAAGAGGAAAAGCCGTCCGTTGCGAGTCGGTCATTTTTAATTATTTCCTTTTGTGTCTACTTTGCAATTTTGTTCTTCTTCTATTTTTATATATTGCCGTTGTTCCAAAATATACTTTTTAACATTTTATATCCTCCTCTGTTTTAAAATTTTAGAATAATTATTTCACTTGTATGAATAATTATAAATCCAAATACGGCATCTAAATTATGGTATCGTGTTGTTGTATTTGATTGAAGTTTCTCTGGTTCTATTTTATGATTTAATTGTGTCCACTAGTAATGGACGATGTTTGGTTACATAGCTACATCACCATAGATGACTTTGTTTCAATGCTAACAATCTTTTTGGACGTGAATTCCTCGTAATCAAGGCTTACATAGTTTTTAATGTCACATAATATGAATTTTAAAAAAATTATTCAAAATATTAATTAATTTATTTAATAAATTATGTTATATTATATCAATTTATGCATATATATATATATATATATATATCAAGGCTTACATAGTTTTTAATGTCACATAATATGAATTTTAAAAAAATCATTCAAAATATTAATTAATTTATTTAATAAATTATGTTATATTATGTCAATTTATGCATTTTATATATATATATATATATTAGTTGCAAAGAATTTGAGTTCCAATCTTTTAGCATGCCATGTGTAAGTATTAATAAAAGAATTTTAACTTTGAATTAGAGATTTTTTTTTTCTCACCTTAAATTTTGTTATGACACAACAAAAATGTGGTTTCTCATGTATTATGGAAGTACATGATGCCTCGTGACAACATGACAAATATTGATGTGAAAACATTGACTTTTCATATCAACAACTTTTTATACGATCACGTCAAAAGAGAATCGTCCAGACACGAGAAAATGTTAATTTTTTAGATTCAGAAGACAAAGAACATTGTATCCTACACGGTTACCTTAAATAATATAACTAGTAATTTGTATTATTCCATGCCTTACTCTATCTATAATCACAATATTTAGCTAACATCCTAAGCAACAAGCATGAGTTTTTTTTTGTGTGATTCAAAGCTCACGAACAATATGTACTTAATACAATCTCGTTCTCACCTTCAAAAGCCACCACAAAATAAATTTGAGCCTAAACTATGCGACTTTGCACCATCCATTTGTAGTTTTTTTTATTTTTTTCTTTTTAATAGGGTAGTTTTTGTCATTTCGAATTGTTAAAAAAAAAATGCTCAGTGTTCTTGATATAATATTTGATAAATAATTGATTCTCTTAAATATGTTAATAAGAATTAAATTAATCAATTATGCCACTAGAATTTTTTGTTTTGAAATATTTTTAAGTGTATATTATAATATAAATATTTCATCTTTGGAAAAAAGTAAGAAAATAAGCATGTGATAAATACATATTAACTATTATATATAATAATAAAAAAAAGATCTTTATGTACTTCATTTTTTTTTCTTGGAGAAATATCCAGTCTTTGTAATACATCGAATAAATGATTAAAAAAATCTAAAAACAAAAAAGTTAAAATTTTAGTTCTAAATATTAGTATTTCATATCCAAAACAAAAATTAAATTATGACAAAAGGAAAAAATTTTTCTTGGTTTTATATTTACCTGGTAACTTTTTTTTAACTAATCTCATTTATTAAATGAGTTAAAATTGTTGACTTAAATTCAATTTATTAGTTTAAGAGCTAAGCTTAATAAACCATTATAGAATTAAGCGGATTTAGATCATGGCGTATCTCTAATTTTAAGCGATGAGGGGCTGTGATGGGGGTGCAGGTGCTCTGTAAGAAGGGGGTGGGGGTGCTTTGTGTTTAAGAGTAAATACAAAAACGAAAACAAATATGGAGTGTGAAAAGAAAAAAAAGAGAATGATGAAATAAGAAGTGGACATCAAGTGGTCTCGTTCTTGGGTCAAATCTAGTGATTGCTATATACACCTCCGTTCTCTCATACTCCCCTATCCAATTTTTTTTAAAAAAATATTTTTTACTTAAGTAGCCCTCACCTCGAATCTTACATAGATTCCACCCCATTTTAATTTTCTGGTCCCAAGTTTAGCTAAATTTGAAATTATAATTTCTTATGATAATTCTAGACTTGTGTAGATTTAAAACTATAGAATAAAGGAATCTAGATTTAACTAAGTCTAAAATATAAAATTTCCAAACTTAGCTTAATCAAAAACTCTATCTTCCTACAGTTGAATCATGAAAAATATAAGGTTGATGGGAGAGTTTGGGAATTAGATTAAAAAAAAAGGAGGGGGGGGGGTACTGGGACCGAGGGCTGCGAGAGAAATGATGGTGGTGTATTTAGCAATTACACCAAAATATATGGTCACTGGCCCAGACCAAAACGATTCCATGTTGTCCTAAACATAAAATTCAGCAACAGAGGGTTTTCTTTTATTATTTCATAGGTATTTTGTTTATTCCTGTTTTTAATACGAGTATTTTTTTTTTTTAATAATTTGTTTGGAAACTTTGGTTAGATAATGTACTAATATCTTCCTGATGACTATGGTATATCGCGTAGTTTTGCTGAATTCAGCCCCTTCGTCATGTTGATCTCATTTATTTTGTTTAAAAAAAAGGAAGACAGAGAAAGGAAACATGAAACATGACCACTAGTTTAAAGCTTGAGGAAACCTTCCTTTTTCTGGTTATGAGGGTGGATCTAAAATGATTACATCGGTAAGAGAAGAGCTATAAATAAAAACATATTATATATACAAAATATATGCACACATGCATGATAACAGCTGGCTCCATAGTTTTTACCACATCTCCTCATCAAATTAATAAAGAAATGGAAAAGCGATGGATCCAACTGTGTTAACAGTTGTATTAAGCATGAACTGATCTAGAGCTAGCTTTAATTTTATTTTTTTAATATATATATTATGTTTACTAAATTTGCTCTTGCTGTCTACGTATTAAACTTGACGTGGAGTAGGAGTTAATGGGCCCAACGTGTGATTAAGTCTAGCCCAATAATGAATTGAGAATAGAATTACAAATTTTCTTTTTAGTGACTACCCCATTGTCAAAGAATGTAAGCATTTATTGTTATTTACATTTTCGGACTTTATCTATTTTAAATTGATACTAACTTGAATATCAAAAACTCAAAGTCTAACTCAACTTGTTTTTATTTACAGAATTTCTCAAATTTGAATTAACATAAAATCGACTTAAGTTTTGGATGTGACTAGCGCACAAAACTGAAATGAGATTTTTAAATGAATCTCATACACAAATATTAAATAAATAAAATTACTGAGTTAAAACTAAAACATATACATCGTCAATATTCCTCATGCATATGCTCAACATGCTTTTTAATAGAGACACGAGCTTGTGAACTAGGAACACATGGCAGTGTTTAATCACTCTGGTGGGGTTTAATTAGAACAATTATTAAGTCAAAAACAAAATATATATATATATATATATATATATATATATATATATATATATATATATATATATATATATATATATATATTGGATTATGAATATAGTTTCTATACTCAGCACGTAAATTAGTTAATAAAAAAATATTTTAAAATAATTATAAATTTTAAGTTTAAATTTTAAAAATATGTTCAGCCTTAAAACTTAGAGATTAATTAATATATAATATAATATTGAATGACAGATTTTTTTTAAAAAAAAAACAAAAGTCACTGAAAAGATATCAAAATCACTGAAAAGACATCAAAATGCTCTGTTTTATTCCTCATCCTGTCCCCATATCACTGGTCTCTTTTTAAGCAAGCCACTAATTCCCCAAAATAAAACAATTAATAATCCAATTAACTTTAATCCCCCTTTCTATCGCCCGTGACACACAAGAAGCCGCGCCCATCCCGTGAATTCCCACCTTACACGTGTCTCCCTCCCTTCTTCTCCTTCGTATGAAAAGAGAAGTCTGTGGATCATTTCAGGCTCATCAAATTCGGCTAAGTGCTGCATGTGAAAATATTGTGTTGGAACTTTGATGCTGGGAGAGACCTCTCTCTCTCTCAAAATGGAGCGTGCGGCGCGTGTCAAAAACCCTATCCGACGTGTCCTATCTCGTAGCCACAAACACTGCCATCACCATTTCTGTTCAGGCACCAAAAAAGTGCACTCTGGAATCTCTCTTAGTCACAAACTGAGTTTCTGTCGTTTTGGGACTCTCTCCCGCCCGTGAGAGCAAACAGTCACGTGACAGATTAAGACAAACACAGCTGCATGCACGCATAAAAATAATTCCGTGCTAATATTCATCGTCTAAACCCTAATACACTATAAAAGCCTCTTCATCAGAGCCATTGTTTGCAGAGCAACTCATTCTCTCTGCACCATTAAATGAAAACTGCACGTTAAGGTTCATCGTTTTTGCACGGTTACTTCCTCACAAACAAGAGATAGCTGATAAAGGTGAAGTTACAAAAAAGCCCAATGTCTAGGTCATTAATTGCTTTTATCGTTTTTCTTTTATTCTGATTGGAGAGATTGCTTCAATTTTCTTTCTGTGTCTTTATCTCTATTTATGTGTGTGCGTGATCCTATACATGTCTTCTTCTTTTTTTTTTCTTAAGTTTGATTCGGCCCGTGAATGTGTTAATTCTGTTGTCGCGCACCTAATATATGCACTCTAGCTGCTTCCATGGCCACGAGGAGCTAAACAACAAGAAAGAGTCACGAGATGGATATTGCTTTTTAGTACGGAAACCTCATTCATCCAATTGACGCTCCTGTTTTTTATATTCCTCTTAAGCCCCAAATAATTGCCCAAATCATTAATTAACAATAATGTTACTAACTTAATTATCTCATCCAAAAACAATAATGTTAGTTGCATATTAGTTAAATTTGGATTGTGTCAATTACTGTAGTTTTTGTTTAATAGAGGTAGACTAAGCTTCAAGAATTTCTATCTCTAATATTATTTTTTTTAAGAATAATTTATTATTTATTATTCCTAGATAAATTTCATACTTTATTATAAAACTAAAAAACTATATTAATACACGAATATGTGAGTTACATAAGATTTCCCGCTTAATAAGGGATCATTCTGTCTATCTGGTCCAGGTGTCCACTTTCGATTGAGAAGATCATCGTATAAATGGAATAACCAAATAAATATAGGAATCGCAATGATGCAAGTGATATATGAATTGTTTTAAGGTAAGTAGAATGGCCCGACGATGAAATAACTAATTAAACTTCTAATCAGTGAGTTAGTTATATAATTATGAAAATTCAAAACTAGAAAGGTGGTTGGGGTGCATTAAATAGTTAATTGTTTTTATATATGCATTATGATTAAGCTCGTATGTTCATGATATATATATATATATATATATATATATATATATATATATACGTACTATTTTTTTTTTTGGTCTTAAAAATTGAAAATGGGATTCCGTTGTACTGATTATGATCCTAGCTATGCTTTTGTTGTACCTTGGCCAGTTACCCTTCCAAAAACATTGCTATTTTCCCGATCTAGTTTTAACTTACTACTGTTAGAACACATGCAAAATCTTATATAATATTTGGTCCTTCAGAATCAACAAATGTCGGTCGGCCTCATCTCAGGTAAAAGCCACAAAAAAAACACGTCACATAATTGGACAAATGGATGTTCGAAACACAGAAGTTACGATGGTTTATTTGAAAAAAAAAAAAGAAAAAAGAAAAGAAAAGGTATGCACCACTAAGTGCATAGGTTAAATGATAAGGATTGCTTTAGTTTAACGAGGTTTTAGAGATTTGAATTTTTTAAATGTAATTATGTTAAAGTTTAATAAAAAATATTTTATTATATTTATAATTTTATTTGATTTGAATTTAAATATGACATATTTTTTATGGTTTTAACAAGAAATATAGGTATGCTGGCATGCATAGGTTTTTTTTTTTTTTTCTCTCATTATATGTACATATATTCACCTTCAGATAAAATAGGCAAATATATATTTCTATTGTAAAAGAAACTAGGGGCCAAAAGAAAAATAAAGCAATAGAAAGTTAGAGGCAACTGAAGTTGAAACAGCTTATATGTAGAGAGAAACTTCCACATTTTCTATAATAATTAGTGTCTGTTAATTAAGCATTTTTTTTGAATGAGATAAATTAATCCATATTCCAACACTAATTAAACAATTAATTAGTATCCAGTTCAGTCGATGCAAAGTAACAACTGAAATTTTATTGTGAGCTTATGTGCCATGCATGCTCTTTCCGTTGTTTGATAACTTGGTATATATAGAGAGAGAATATAACAGTTAAAAGAAAAAGGGCGATACGTTGAACTATCGGACACTCGGCACGGTTCTCTAGAAATTTTAGGCCTCATAACTCAAAAAGCTCAAAATGTGGAGGGCACAATTAAAACAGGAGCAAGCATAATACTGTAAATGGTGAGCATAACGAGCGAGGAGGTTCAAGTTATCCCCTACCACGAAAGCATTGATTTCTCTCTTAGAAATAAACAAATAAGGCAGTGATCAGAAAATAAGACCGAGGAAAAATAAAAGCCCTGCTACAGTTACCACAGAACATTAACCTCCATCAAACGGGTTTAACTGTTTCCTTGAGACACTCATCCTGTAAATCAACCAGGACTCCACACGTGTCACCGTTACACTTGAGAATTTATTCCTTGGCTATCTATGCTCTTCGAGTATAAATTATCACCTCAGCTTCAAGATGGTACTTGGTAGGCCAATTTGTTTCCAAGCCTCTGCAAGTTAATACCTCGTTCTGAAGCTATAGTTTTGTTTACTTTTGCCTTATGCAGAGACCTTAGAAGCATTCGGCGGTTCCACATTGCTCAGAAACTGGTTCAGTGCCAAAATTCATGGATCTCCTTCGTGGGTTTTTGATCGTTTGGGTTGCTCTGATCCTTTTCTTTGACAATTTGGGAAATGTGGAAGGAAGACACCACTATCACAAGAAGGAGAAGAAGCATTCCCCTGTCTCTAAGCCTCCCCCTGCTCCATCCCATGACCCAGATGCAACTCCACCACCTTCCAGCTCTCCCACTGTTCCTTCTGATCCATATCCAAACCCCAGTGATCCTGGGAAATCCAATACAAACTGTGTTTTTGATGTTACGTCCTTCGGCGCCGTGGGAGACGGTGTGGCCGATGACACTCCGGCATTCAGGGCGGCCTGGAAAGAGGCTTGTGCAGTAGAGTCAGGGGTTGTTCTGGCTCCAGAAAATTACTGTTTCAAAATCACCTCAACTATCTTTTCTGGTCCATGCAAGCGAGGACTGGTTCTTCAAGTAAGCTTTTTCTTGTTTATTTTATCACAAGTATGAATTTCGATGCTTACGTTTAATTTTCACCAATGTGGTTTCAAATGGATAATAGGTGGATGGTACACTCATGCCACCGGATGGACCAAAATCCTGGCCAAAAGCAGATAGCAGAAATCAATGGCTTGTGTTTTATAGACTTGACCAAATGACTTTCACTGGAAAAGGAACCATAGAGGGCAATGGAGAACAGTGGTGGGATATGCCCTGCAAACCTCACAGGGTAATCATATCTTGATCCTATTACACTTATTAATTCTAGAAATCTCATCTGCTTCTCCTTCTTCTTTTGACTTCTGCTTCTGCAACTCAAAACCGGCTTTTCATTTCAGGGTCCAAATGGAAATACAGCGTCAGGACCATGCGATAGCCCTGCAGTGAGTACAATTACTCGAAATTCAACTCGAGCATTAACCATCTGTGCTTGTTTTTTTACTGTCTTATTTATTTACCATTATTTCTCAGATGATAAGGTTCTTCATGAGCTCCAATTTGGTGGTGAGTGAACTGAAAATTCAAAACAGTCCTCAGTTTCACATGAAGTTCGATGGCTGCCAAGGAGTACTGATAGACAAGCTGTCCATTTCTTCACCGAAACTCAGCCCCAACACTGATGGAATCCATATAGGGAACTCCAAGGATGTTAGGATATACAACTCCATGATAAGCAACGGTACTAAAGCCGAAAGCACAATAGCTTAATTGCCAAATTTACCGTCTTGGTTCTGTTTTTGACTAGTTTTGCAACACCGGTTATGCAGGCGATGATTGCATTTCAATTGGACCTGGCTGTGCAAATGTGGACATAGAGGGAGTCACTTGTGGGCCTAGTCATGGGATTAGGTACAAATTCTAATCTTGTTTTTTTTTTTTAACTTCAATCTTGGTGGTGATTTCCAACTAATGATTGTTAGCCGAAAAGAAAAGTACCAAATTATGTAACAATAACTAGAATGATTGACCAACAAGATCTGACTCGTTGGTAAAGTAATCTAAGTTTAATACTTAAAAGTCTTATATAATATAAGAGTTTGAGTTTGCATAAAAAGATGTGTTATGAAACAAGATTATTCACATTTTTAATGTAGAGTAAGCGTAATGAAGCTAAAAGGGATCTCCAACTCATCTTCAATTTCCCATTTAAGAAAAGCAAAAAATGAAAGGTGAAGTTAGATTAGAAAGTGATCTTTTGAATAAAGGTTGCGATAAATGCTTCAACCTTAGAATGGTCCTCGTTCTCCTATGTTTTCTCCGAGTAGGTTTCTGTTGTTTTCCTTTCTGTGATCCATCGCTTTTAACAGTTGGATAGATCTAGACGTCCAAGCATTAATATATAACAACAGTTCACTTCTATTTCACATGAGTCCAGATTGGCAACATATTTCCCCAGCTTGGCTAACCAAAAACAGCAGCTATTAAAACTTGAATAAACTTTGAGTCAAATGAGACTTATAACAATGCAGTCATTGACATATCAAAACATTAACTATTGAATGAGTTTAAGTTGATATTTTATCACACAAATGACTGTAATGTAACTTTATTAAATTTATATTCAAAATCTAAGGGGACCCACTAGATAAAGTGGTTTGCAACATCTTAGAATGCTTCACTAAACCTGGTTTTCCATGAGTTTAACCTTAGAATGCTTCACTAAACTTTATGTTGTGTTTTCAACAGCATTGGAAGTCTTGGTGTTCACAATTCTCAAGCATGTGTCTCAAACTTAACCGTGCGCAACTCCGTCATAAAGGAATCAGACAATGGTCTCAGGATCAAGACATGGCAGGGAGGACAAGGCTCGGTGACAGGCTTAAGATTCGAGAATATCCAAATGGAAAACGTCAGGAACTGCATCATCATAGACCAGTACTACTGTTTGTCCAATGGATGTCGGAACCAAACTTCAGCAGTCCACGTGAACGACGTGTCGTATACGAACATCAAGGGCACATACGACGTGAGAACCCCTCCAATTCACTTTGCCTGCAGTGATTCAGTGGCTTGCACCAACATAACACTCTCTGAAGTTGAGCTTTTCCCACATGAAGGAGAGCTACTGGATGACCCATTCTGTTGGAATGCTTATGGGATGCAAGAGACCTTGACTATTCCCCCAATTAATTGCTTGAGAGAAGGTGAGCCTGAGACCATTGGAGAGCTCTCAGCATATGAATGCAGTTAAAAAAAAAAAAGTGCTTTAAATTTTGGTTGCTTATATAGAAGATATTATATGATATGATATGATATACCTTTATGTATAGAACCCAGCAGATAGCCATTATTGCGTGTTGAAGATTGTGATTCTATATTTGTCAATTAGGATTCATCCCTATTAGGGTGTATTCCCTAATTGTGTGATGAGAGATAGGATTGGGTTTATTTTTTTGGACCTATATTGTAATAGCTCTATTATGTAAGTGGATTTGCATTGATTTTGTTGCAATAGATGGCTACAAGGATATCTTCATACTTTTTTTTTTTTGGATAAAACTAAACTTTGTTTATATTGATGAATAATAAATAATCTCTCGATAAATTTGACTTTGAAAACATTTTAAATATCTTGAAATTGAGTTTAAGAATGAAGCAATAATAATTTCACTTTAAAATAACATTTTAGGCCTAACTAAAATTATTAATTTATATATGAGACTTATCTCAATACTCATTGTTTCCAACTATATTTTTGATAGAAAAACAATAATGATGATGATAGGAAAAAAAACAAATTTTTACACAAAGATTTACTCAAAAATATTAAAATGAAGTGATAAAAAATAAACAAAATGGTGCATTAGCAATATATAATTATATACAGCACCATTTAGAGAACAAGATGGTAATTCAATTGGTGAGTGTCAAGACGCAAGCTTAACATTAAAACGCTCAGTCGTTTACTTCGCGCCAGCCAAAACACCGAGTCGGCTTGGCTTTTATTTTGTGCGTGTGACCGTGCGTGTCTCTCGTTCGTGTCCTTTTCCTATCTCTGGTAGACAGTTCCATCCTGCTGCTACGCCGAATTCAGAGTTGATTCTGCATCTTCTGTTTCAGTTTCTAAATCAGGCAAGTGCTAAAGCCTTTGTCGATTTCCTGTGTGTCTAACTCGAATACAACAATAGTACTTCCCATCTTTCTCGCTGTAAACTGTTCGACGAATTGTCTCTACGAACTTTGCAAATCTATCTAACTTTCCCTGACCAACAAAGGCATCATTTCTCGAATTTCTATCATATGAGGATCTTATAACATTATTTTGCTTTTCTTCAATTAACGATGGTGCTCATTGACATAGTTTGGCTTGTCTTTTTTGCAGGTCCGTGTAGAATCTGAAAGAAATCTTCAGTAAATATGCCGTCTCTGCAAACTGCTCTACCTCCTGAGCTGGCCAACAATGTCTTAAGGGTGAGATAGTTAAAAATATTTTCCTTTTTGTTTTTGTTGTTCATTTATTTTTTCATAGTCATATCTACAGTCCATGTGCTTATGTTTGAAATTGTAGCTGATACAAATTTCTTTCTCTTAGCTTTACCGCGAATGCCTACGAAGAGCTAAATATATTGGTCATCGGGTATGCTGTTCTCCCTAATTCTTTCCCTTGGTCATGCACATACACGCACCAACTGACACTTCAGCTCCAATGGGAGCTTATTGCTGCTTTCAAAACTGAATAGGATTACATGTGAAGAAGCACATTTGAAGTGATTGTTTATTCTAAAATGCCATCGGTCAAAGCCAAAACTAGATCTTTATATAGCTCTGTAATTAAGTTATCATTGCCCTTAGCCTAAAAATTAATTTAAGTATGGATGAGAACTTAGGGAGATTCCCGCATCCTAGGTTCTTGTAAACAACTTTGTCGAAGTGCCAGATGCTCTCCTTAACTATTCTGATAATACAGTCTCTATTTGAGGATGATAACGGGAATGATTATGACAGCAATAACTACCATTCATCTCAGACTTTTTGGTGCTTTAGTTTGGAAGTATATGGACAGAAAGAAAGAACTACTCCGGTTACCGTAGATTTGATTTTATCCCTTTTGCTCATATTACTTGCCAAATAGGGGAAAAAAAGAAAATAGAAATGTTTTGACAAATTGAGAAATAGAGGTGGGGTTGCAGGAATTTTCATGTGAAAGGATTAGAGAAGCTTCTAGTTCCATGAGAAGATTACGCTCTATAATTTATTGTGCTAATGCTTTGCTTTTCAAGTTCTGCTGTCAGAGGGTTGGTAAAACTACTGTTTATTACTTTGGGATGAAAGAAATAATCAAATAAGTTATTTTGATCTTTTTTTTTTCCCTACTGTAAGAAGTTAGGGTTTCAGAGAGTTGTGGAAAGATTATCACTTAGGAGAAGGGTCTAAGTATTATGGTTATATATTGCTTATTGAAAGGACAGGAGTGTGGAAAATTTCAAGGATCTTTGTGTTGTATGTCATTGTGAGGTAGTGCTGAACTGGTGAAATTATGTTAGGTTTTATGAAGAAAAGATGTATGAATTCTCATATGATTTTACTAATTTACTAATATGTGTGAAACTTATTCAGTGATTACATGTTTGCCATTGCAGCAACATAATACAGAACTTGTTGTTGACATGGTGAGACAGCAGTTTAAGAAAAACATGCATGAGACAGACCCGGAGAAGATTCAAAAGTTTAAGGACGAGTAAGCTTGTCCTTCTAGTACATTGCATTTAATTGGTGCATGTCTTCTGGATTCCTACTCTTTTAACATTCTTTTTCTTTGCCTCCTTATATGGAGAAAGGAGGAAGGAAGAACGAAGGGTTGAATTATTTGGTGTTAAAAAACACATGCATGCATACAGGGACCTTGTGCGTATGGTTTCTTCTCAGCACCTAATGACACATGGATTCTGGTTTTGCAGTGCTGCAAGGGGACTTATAAACCACATACTGTATGAGTCAGAGCAACTGTCTGGTCGTAAATTTAACAAGAGTCCTAAAGCCGCTTAGTTTGCTTTCTCCCTGATTACGCAGTTTGTTTATCAATTGAGGATTGGACAGATCATGAATTTAGACCAAACCTGCCCAAGGTTGGCTATTTACGCTGTTTATCTTATAAAATCGATCTAAGATGAAATAGCGCAATGGCTTTTGCTTTTTTACTTCCTCTTTAAGAGTTTTCATCTTTCAAATGATTTTCTCTATCAATTCAAGATTTGGTATATAATAGGAGGCCCATAACTTCCCGAGGTTTGGTTACTTTTGATGTTTGTTTTTCAATGTTGAATTGATTTGGAGAAAATTGGGCAGTGGCTTTTTCTCACTTGTTTATAACGGAGAGTATTGTGTATGTAGTATCTTGAAATGCCAAATGAGAGTCTGTGCCAAGGGATTGGGTGTTATTTTGCTCTGAATATAAATTCTTAGGTTTAGACATTATCACTTCTGGGTTTCTGATGGGATCATCTTCCACATGGATGCTATACGTCTGTGCCATGAGCAATACTGAATTTGTAAAATTTATCAGATTTTTTAATTTTTGGTGGTGTCATTTCAAATCAAGCACATGGCAATCAACATCATCGGGTCATTGGAAACTACTATAATGACTGCTACTATCATGCGGTTGGCCAAGGCACCATCAACAGTTGAATGAATACTAAGTGGCAAGTGTTATCTCTATCGAAACAGCCAATGCCAAACTGGAGTTTAATGTAGTGGTACTAACAGTAAAAAAATGGTATAAGTTAAAAGAGAAGATACTGCTGTATTCTTAAAATGATACTTCTCATTCATTAAATTCGTCTTGTAACCGAATCAGCTGGAAATACATTATAAGCAAATAGTACAGAATGGGAATCTCACAAAGGAAACAGGAAGTAACCAAAAAAAAAACAATTTGCATGAAGTTTATAACAGAGTCAGAGTATAGGCTGGATGAAATCTGAAAAGAAACCCCCCGCCTTCTATCTTGATCGCTGGAAGGGGAAAATCAAAAGAGGTTATACTATCTCATATCATACTATATTTAGGAGCCAACACGAGGTACCACCGCACAAAAACCCATGACATCAGTATATCTGACCGTATGATACAACAGAGAACATTAATCCATCTTCACCAAGGCTTCTTAGCGTCAAACGATTACTTCAATTTTGGGACCCATTTTTAACAGAAGCAACTTCTTTGTCCCGCTGTAGTGCTCTTGGATCAAGGGGAATACTACCAACCTTCAAAAACCCAGAAGACTCAGCAAAACCATTAACTTTGACCTGCATTGACCCTACTGTAAGAACATCTATTGGTTCTCTATTAGAGACACCAACGGAAGACAGTTTAGTCTCAACGGGCTTCGGGGTAATAGTGACTGAACCAATTCTTAAGGCTGACGATATATCATCTTTGTCAACTACAGTTTTCTCAGCATTTTCATCTGCAGAGTTTATATTGTTAACATCAGGATTGACAATCTGCTCAGTACTTAGAACTGAAGTCTGTTTTAAGCTCTTCGAATCATCATTCAGCTTAGACACCTCCTCTTTGCCTGGAGATACGTCAAGAACAAAATGTGACTTTCGGGGTGGTTCAATCCCCTGTATGAGAAATGGACTTTCAAAACTTCTGATAAGCAACTTGGCTTTCTCTTCCCGCATGATCGTCTGCCGGTTTTCATAATACATGAAGTCATCCAACAAAGAAGTCCTCAGAGTATGACTTTTGAATATCTTCAGCATTTCCAAACCTTTCTTATACATTATCTGCACATGAGCAAGAGACATTAGTCCAAGCAATAACTAAGTGATAAAAAGGGGAAAGGATAGACCTATCAAGTATCCAATGCATATTTATATATTAAGTCAAAACAAGACAACGATATAATTCTAGACTACGAGCATACAAAATGAAGACCACTGCCCAGTGGGATTGAATATATCCATTTCACTATTATATATAAGTCAGTAAGTAATTTCCCGTTCTCATGTCCTTTACTTACAACTTTCTAGAATTATTCCCCATCAACCATGCATTTCGACGTGACCAAAACCACAACCCAGCCAAGAGCATATAGACAGCACAACGACAGTATTAGAAAGCATTCACTGGTTCATTTATTCAAAAAATTATATTATCTAGCATGCAACAATTATAATAACAACAGAACAAGAAACAAGACATAACCGGTATTTGTTCTGCAAAGAATATGTTCACAAAACAAGGTAAAACTGTCAATTCTACATGTTTTACTAAAGAAACTCCAGAACATAAACAGCGCATACCTCTTGTGTGTCTCTGCTGTTAGTCACTGGCTTGTTCTCGTTGTTCTCCAGTATGATGTGCCTAAAATTTGCATTTGGCACATCTTTAATTATGTGCCACTTCACAGGGAAGCTACCACTCCATTTATCTTGTTGCCAGAAGTCCATATCCTTATCAAAGTCAACAGAACCAACCATCTCTGCAACACCGCAGAATTGGCCACTTGCATTAACCTACAATAGAAAATAACAATAAGCACAGACAAAAGGGAAGAACTGGACTAGAAAGATTTGTGAGATATAAACAGAATGATGACATACAGAAAAAAATAGGAAGATAGGGCAGCCTCCAGATTTTCCCTCAGCTATTCTCTTTGCATCTTCATAAGCACTCTCTAGCTTCTTGTTTCCATGAGGTGTGGATGACCAGACATTATATTTAATGCTTTTGTGCACATCATCTTCGCTGTAAGATTTTATAACAAAAAACTTTGCATTCTCATACTCAACAGGAAAGTCCTCTCTATTATATTGATCAGTATAGATAATGATGTTCCCCTGTGCATTACCATCCCCTGCCTTAGTCGTATAAGCTTTCACAGCTAGTTGATGTTTTGATCTGTTAATTCTAGGGCCTCGATTTTGCTCACCCAGTGCATCTGAACTTCCATTTACATTGGTTGGCATTTTGCCAATGTAATTCTTTGGTCGAAGTTTTCCAATTGCAGGCTGTCCATTAGCACTAGATCCAAAATCAGACAATCCACCATTTGAAGGAGGAGCTACTTTCAATTGATTGTGATGAGACACAACATTCCCACTGGATATATTATCTATAGGTTGAATTGAGGCACCAGTACTTCTTATCTAGAAAATAGGAAACACAAATATAACAATGATACAATCTTCAAGGAAATTTCAAGCTTCTAGAAAGCAAAATATGTGAACATCTATTCCAGAAACATCAAGAACAAAGAGAGAAATTCCTACCTGATGAACTGGAGGTGAAACCAAGTTGAGAAAACCACCACCAGAAACACTTCCACGTGTCAAAGCTTGCTTTCCCCCAGCATTAGCTCTTGGCCCCTCAGATACCCTGGCCAAGGAACTTGTTTGATTTGATAAAGGTTTTGAAGAGCTCCTAGTGAAGGCACCTGAAGGTGTTGTGTACTTATGTTTCATACCTCTTCCATCAGGTCTACTGACAGAAGCACCACTATCAAAGAAGGAGTCAACGGAATTATCTGGGAAATTGTCAGGTTGAACAACAAGGGGAATATAAGCAGGTGAAGAAACAGGATTTTGATAATTGGGGAGGGAGTAATACTGCTGTGCCCCTCCAAAAGGACCATCACCTCCTATCATAGCACCAGGAATATAAGGATTGTATGGATTGTATGGAGACTGTGCATATCCATAGCTAGGTGTATAATATACATATGGCATACTTTCATTTTGTGCACCCTGAAGCAGAAACACAAACATTAGGATCAGCCACTGACCTAAATTATATTAAAAGAATATCACAGAGACAGAAAGAGATAGAGAGAAACTTCATTCACCGTGTAATGGATATCTGGACCATCTACGCCAAAAATCCGATGGTGGTCCTCCCATTCCCCGGGTGATTCAAATCCTAAAAACACAGAATAACATTAGTGTGTATATAAGATACCACCAACCTGAAAAAAAATGCATACAAGGGTTTTTAAGTTACCTGTACAATAATACCCATAATTGGTGGCATCAGGATAATACAAGTTCTGATCAACAACAAGCTCAGGGGCTCCTTCGTTATACATGACTTGAATTTGCTCAAGATTTGGGTTTGTCAATTGTGCGTTTGAATCAGCACCTTCAATCTAATAGCCAAGAGATAGAAACACTATTGACCCTCATAATGACTTAAAAATGAGATATTCAAACGTCTCAGATCACCAGAATGTCAAAAAACATTAGCATGAAAATATAAAGGACAAAAATTACCAAATAAGCATCAGGGTTTCTAGTTTCAGAAACATCATACATTTCCATACCAGAACTGCCACCACTGCAGTAAACCATTAGATGAATTTATAAGCACACACACTAATTCAAAAATTATTGAGGAGAAGATAAAATAACATTTGAAAAATATATGGTTTCCATTGATTGACAACATTCATGGAGAAATTAGAAATCTAGAGTTAATTCTATCATGCCCAACAAAAATTACAACAGAAGAACAAACATAGGCATGCTGAACAAACTCAAAGTAAGACCCTAAATGTCTTAGAAACAGTTATGGTTGTGCATGCCTGGACAATAATAAATTCAATTACTCATATCTTTCTCGTGCTCCCTTTAACAGATATGATATGCACCAATGAAACCACAGAATTTATACCCTATGCTTGGTAGTATCTGATATATAATAGCTTTTAACTCCATAATGCACATGACACGTTTCTAAGCTGCAGTACAATAAAGTTGAATATCGGCCAGTTCATACTTGAACATGAAAACATGGTAGCCAAAGTTGCATCCATGCATACTAGTGAAACTTCATCATCATCCAGAGCAGCTTGAAGTTCAAAACCTCAGGCGTGAGTCAACGGTTTTCATTTCAACCCATTGAACACGCAAAGGCAGCAGGAAGCCTTGAGATTGGTGTTGGGAAAAATAAAATTGGGGGACTATTTTTCACCAAAAGGATAGATGAGACCCAAATCAACCCATCCAAATTCCAAATACAGAGAACAGGTCACCGTAAAGGAGATTGAATGATCAATACAAAAGAATGAAGAGCTGAACCACAATGCTCAGCAGGCTACAAATATCAAGACCTATAATCTATACTCGAATCACCTTTCAATACCAAAAATCAGAATATTCAGATTAATTAAGCAGCCCTTCACTACAAACCCCAGAAGGATTGGTTATCAGCGCGGTTTGACCATAAAATCGGAAAAACAACTGAGTAGCTCACTAAGTAAGAAACCAATTCCAAATGAAAAACAAAAACCACCACAGGTAAATCTAGAAACCATAAATTTCTACTCTCATATGCACCACCCAGTAGTCAGAAAACCCAAAAACACATAGAATAAGCATTCCTTACTTCAGTTTGCATTGAAGGAGTAGAACTTGAATCACCGAATTCACAAAAGGAATCAATTAAAAAAAAAAAAAAAAAAGACAGACGCAAACGCAGAGCGAAGACTTACCCGGAAAAGAATGAATCAAGCCATGTTTGACATGGAAGGTTCTTGTAGATTGGAATTGAAGATTCCAAAAAGCGAAGAAGGAGTTTTCTGCAACATTTTGTTGAGGCCTAAGAAACCCTAACCATCAACTGAAACGGGAGAACCTTGCTTTTGAAAAGGGCGGTTTGGTGTGAGTAAGAAACCAGAAGAGTGTGTGCGCGAGAAAGAGACGCGTAAGTAGAGATTCCCACATATAAAAATACGAAGCGTTTTGCAAAATTCTTACCGGGTTTACTAGATTCTCGAAATTGCGCCTATCTCGTTCTAGTCATCAAGTTCGCCTCGGGAAGATTCCAATTGCAAACATCTGATACGGCGCCGTTTGATCTGCTTACTTTATACGCGATGTCGTGGAGTAACGGTCCAAGTCACCGTTTCCGAAGACTGTCCAATGACGGCTTAAAGGATTTTTTTCTTTGACCACAATACCCTTGAACTAGCTCCACCGACACTGTCATTTAAGCCATGAGTGGTGAGCGGTGAAAGCCATGATATGCATCCACTGTCAAGATAGCTTAGCTCTACAATGAGATGGGTGATGACAGAGATGTGGTGGCTCCCCTGACTTTTTCTTTCCCCTATAAATTCACCACTTCTCTTTTTTCACCCCTTAACCGACATTTACATTATTTTGGTTTTAAAATGTCTTTTTAACATAATTTAAAATTTATCAAATGGATCTACTCCCTCGCGCTCCCACTTATTCGACATTTACATTATTTTGGTTTTAAATTGTATTTTTAACATAATTTAAAATTTCTCAAATATATCTACTCTCTCGCACTCCATTCCAATATATAATGAATTTAATTAATTTATGTATTTTAAAAATTATATTTAATTTTCATAAAAATATATGAATTTTATGTTTATTTATAATGATAATTAAATAACTTATTTTAATATTTATTTACCAATTAAAAATAATAAAATCATCGTATATTTATTTCTTCATACTCAGCCATGTTTATTTTTTGTATGCAGCCATTAATACAAAATGATAAATATAATTATTTTTTTTTATTTTTTCAACACACCATCTTATAAAATAGACTAATTTTTTTTTAAAAAAATAATCTTATATTTAGAACCAAATAGAGTATATAATTCAAATATTAATTCAATTTGAATTATATTAACCATATTAATATAAAATCATTAAAAATCAAAACAGTGTAAATAACTCAAAAATAAGATCTTAAAAGTATAAGATAAAAATTGGGACATCTAGGCCTTTTAAACTTTTTCATTAGTTATAATCAAATTAATTTCTAAATTAAATTAATAATAAGTTGTAGTTGAGTATAAAAAGAATATAAGATAATAATTTCTTCTAATAATTATTCAATTCCATACTTATAATCTATTTTTTAAATTGATACAATTAATTTTTATCATAATCAAATTAGTCGATGGATTGCTTAACAAGACGGCAGTTCCAATAAAAAAAATACATCTCACTGCATGAAACGGATTAATAATTAATAAATTTACAAAAAAAAAAAAAAAAAAAAAAGTGGTAGATCGTTGTGCCCATAACTTTGTTTAGGGATTCTGTCTTCTAAGTCCTACAAACTATTCTAACGTATATAATATATTATACATAAAATAATAAAAAATAAAAAATTTCAATGAGAATCTTTTATCTTAGGGAAGAAGAAAATAGAAATTTTTTTCTAGTAAAACAAGATTCTTCTAGGAAAAGAATTTATTTATTTTAATCTTTTAAACCAATTAGTGCATTTATTTTTTAGCATATATCTTAAAACAATTTTACTCTTAAATAAGATGAAGCAGTAAATTTTTTTGTTAGCTAAGTTCAAACTTTGATTCACCGTCTTGTGTCCCTTCAACTAGACTTAAGTCAGGTATTAATTTTCATATTATAAGCCTTGTGTTTTATATAATAATAACAATCCTGTAAACCTTTTTTTTTCTCTTTAAAATGTTGAAATGCTTCTTATCCTATGTACTTTTTCTAGTTACTAATATCCTAACCATATCAATTGATTCCAAGCTTCAACCAAAATCATGAAGCAAGTTTTATTCCCTATTTCTTCTTGATATGCGCCTACAAGAAACTATCTAATTCCTTTAGAAACATGCCTTAGTCTCTTTTGATGTGGGTTGGTGCTCCTTTTACCCGAAGTTTAGTATAATTTGCATGATATAGTATTTTTGCTTTGATAACGAAACGAAGCATATTGGCATTGGGTCTTCACCTTTCATCTTGATATTGTATTCTAAACTCTTGTGCCACATTGTCCCGTCTATTTTCCCAAACAGTTTATACAAACTAGAGTATTAAAAACAGCTAACTTGAATTTTGAGAGTAAACACGAAGCAAACACTTTGCCTTTTCTTTAGCACTAGGGATTCTTGAAAGCCCTTAGAGCAAAAGGATTTGCCTCACTTTGCACCTGAATATCTTTCCTGACACTCCACTTGTTTGTGTCTACCCTATCAAGCTAATACTTAAAAGCCAATTTGGATTAACTTTTAAAATACAAACACAGAAGCTAAAAATTGTTATTTACTAACTGCTTCTATATTTTTCCAAGAAACACTCCATTGCTTTTTTAACTTCTAGGAGCAGTCTAAACACAGATATATATATATATATATATATATATATATATATATATATATATATATATATATATATATATATATATATAAGTGCTTTTAACAGAAGAACTGTACTATTAGGCTCTAAGCCACAGTTCTGCAAATAAGATGCTGAACAAAGATAAGTTAAAATGGAAGAAAATTTTGTCGTGAGGATGAAGAGACTGCTTCACGGTGGAAAATTAAATGAGGAGATCATCAGCAGTTTCAGAGTTTCTTCCATTGGAAGGAAAAAAGAAATGAGAAAAGAAACAATGATTATAATGACATTCAAGTTATATGGCCAAGTACAACAATTGATGAAGGAATCATCCAAATTTGTTTATCCCAATTACATGACACTAATAAAAGTGAACTCTATCAAAACAAATGCCTTTCAATTTCATACTTCATCCAACCACAGACTTACTAGTTCCTTCTCAGCTGAATTAATGGGAATGAATGAGCAACCATTCTATTATATATATATAAAGAAAAAAGGAAGCAGATCTTGAACATAACCACCAAACTTGGACACAGATATAAATCACTTCTTCAAATGTCAGAAGCTGATTGATGGTGAGGGTCGGCAGCAGCCTCTGGATTCACTGGCTCAGCACCCCCAACAACTGGTGGCTGCTCGCCAAGTTTGTTTCCCAAAATTGAATCACCTTGCGTGGTTGGAGACGTTCTTGGCTCAGAAGCTTCAACTTCAGACGCCCTGGTATCCTGATCACAGGTCCGTTCATCTGACCTATCACGTCTATCATAGCTGCGGCTACGACTGCGGCTGTAACTTCGACTTCTACGGCCATGACTGCGGCTCCGGCTCCGGCTATAGCTTCGACTATGACCACGGGACCAACTGCGGCTTCGGCTGCGACCCCTGCTCCAACTCCTACTCCTACTTCTACTTCGACTTCTACTAGGACTACTGCTATAATCCCAAGTACGAACTCTTTCAGGGCTACGACTATAACTTCTTCCTCTACTCCTGGGAGCTATATCTCTTCTATTATCAAATCTTCCACGTCCACGCCCTCGCCCTTCCATGTTGTACCGATCATGTGGGCCACGTTCACTTCGACCCCAACCAACACGGCCCCCTCGAGGGCCACCAAAACCCCGACCCCTGTTGCCTCTACCAGAAAAGAAATCACCTCTCCCCCCATGCACACTGGCACCATCCCTCATGCCACCGCGACCACCAAATCCCCCATCCCTCATGCCACCCCGACCACCGAAGCCGCCATCCCTCATGCCAACACGACCACCTAACCCTCCATCTCTCATGCCACCACGACCACTGAACCCGCCATCCCTAGTGCCACCACGACCGCCAGAATCCCAGCGGCCAGCAACTGGCCCGCCCGAATCAAAGCGATTCATCCCACTACGATCCTTTGCAAAGTTTGATGGTCCACGCAAAGTCATCTGTCGTAATTCTGGAGGAACATGCTGGTTAGCACCCTCCAGAACTTTGATCAAGTCACCTGCATGTTTCCAATCCTGCTCAGAGAAAAAGGTGTACGACAGTCCAGTAGCACCAGCCCTTCCAGTTCGTCCAATTCGGTGTACATAGTCCTCAATCCCTGTGGGGAAATCATAGTTGATAACCACCCTGTAACACAATTCAGAGAATCAACTAAGATCAATCTCCATACAAACTTCAAACACAGTTAAGGCCAAATTGTAAGAACTAATTACAATAATATCAATCTAGCACATTTGTATATATCATATCAGAAAAAACAGATACTATAAGCCTTTCATTCAAAAACTTGATAATATGCACTTGAGAAACATAGTGGCTAACCTTATATCCTTAATGTCAAGTCCACGTGCAGCAACATCAGTGGCAACCAGAATTGGTGACTTCCCTGTTCGGAATTGATTTAAGACCCAATCTCTCTCACTTTGAGACTTATCTCCATGAATTGCAGCAGCCCCAAAATTGCGACCGATGCTACGAGCAAGTTGATCGCATAACCTCTTCGTGGAACAAAATATTATGACCTTGGAACCTCGTTCTTGAGATCTGAGGATCTGCTCCAAACGCCTGTCTTTCTCCATTTGTGTGACAACTTCAACATACTGCGAGTTTATGAATTAAATTCATACAGGGAACAAAGGAAAAATAAGTGCAAATGAAACATTACATGTACAAAATATATTATTCGGAATTTGAAGCTGTTTTTTTCCCCCTCAAGTATCATAGAATAACATATTCAAACACAGTTATTTAAGTCCTAACTTCCGGAAGTACTCTTGGCAGGCATCCTTCATTTAAGAACTCTATAAGTAACCCCAAACAATTTGATTGAGTGCAAAAAGGAATATAAAACGAAAAGTATTATGTTAAATTATTAACATTTAATGGAAAAATATGACTACGGACTACCATATATAGTAATCAATATTCCATAACTGTGAGAACACTAACAGCAATCAACATATGCACAAGGAAAGGAAAACATAAATCGACCAACCTGGCATGGCCAAAGCATTAATAAAGCAGCACATGAGGATATGTATTTTATTTCTAATTAAGAACTCAATACCTGGGTGATAGCTTTATTTGCAGCAAGCTCATCGACACTTCCAATGTTAACCTGGACAGGATTAACAAGAAGATCGCCGGCAATTTTTCTTACTTCTTTTGGCCAGGTTGCTGTGTACATAAGAGTTTGTCTGCGTGGCGGTATTTCATTCACAATCTTACGGATTTGAGGCTCAAAACCCATATCAAGCATTCGGTCAGCCTCATCAAGCACAAGAAGTGAAACTTGCCTAAAATCAATTTTCTTCATTTCAAGTATATCATTGAGTCGACCAGGTGTGGCAACAACAATGTCTGGTCCACGGTCTAACTCCTTTAGCTGAAGTGCTTTGGGTGCTCCACCATACAAGCACTATAAAAAGGAAAGAAATCACAAGACAAACCAACAAATTACGGAAACAAGTCATCAGGCTAAAACAATGAAATAATGATGACAAGGAAAAACAGCACAAACCGTGCAAGAGACACGTGAAGATCGGCCAAATTTAATGGCCTCATCCTGGATCTGTGTTGCAAGTTCACGTGTTGGAGCCAAAACCAAGACTGTTGGCCCTTTCAGAGGATTATTGTGCCGTTGTCTGAGAAGAATGAATGCAGGGATTAAATATCCCAATGTTTTTCCAGAGCCTGTTTTGGCAATTGCCACTATGTCCCTGCCCTGTAGTGCAACAGGCCATGTTTGAGCCTGGATTGGTGTTGGAGATGAGAAGCCAGCAGAATACATCTGAAATCAGAACATTTAAAGACAATAAATGCTATGAACATTGACCACATCTGCCCTTTTACAGACACAAAATTACATTCCATACTGTACATAATTTAGCAAACAACAATAAAAGGACCCATAAGTTATGGTTGCTTACTGAAGCAACTTGAGGCAACTAAAATGGGCAATAAAGACATAAGTGGCAGAGCCAATAAGCTACAAATCCCACGTCACATAAGGTGGAATTTGAACGAAGGGTCAACCACCCTTCTAGAAGATGCCCATGAAAGGCTCCAACCATCCATTTTGCAGGCTCCAAAAATCAGGATAGTAGTTCACATATTAAGTATGCCAATAGCAGGTTAGCAGCGCAGCGTACGACATATGCTCCTGCTCTGGAGCAGATATCGCACCTGCGACAAGCAAGAACAGATAAGTTCAAAAGTAGAATTTAAATAAAACCAAAGAGGGGGTGGGAGAAGGAAAGAATAGAGTGAACTAATTACTTTATTAGGGAGTACAAAACAAGCAATACCATATATGACAGGTGAGGATAAACTTACCTCTCTCAAAATCTCTGGAGGGAAACCTGCAGCATCAAATGTCATAAATGGTGGTGGAACATTATCTCCCTGCCCAGAAAAAAACAAATGTGGATGTCAGAAACAGTCCAGCCAAAGATATATTAGAAACCAAAAAGTTAAAGACAAAGGTGACGATCTTATAAACACACAAGTACAATAATGAATGACATAATCTAGGGTATTACACTATAATTTTTTTTGGTCTCTATTAAATATCTTAACCATAATGTATAATAATCAAAATAGCAAATAAGAACAGGGTTTTCAAAACCATGGTCATGTCAAAATCCTCCAAATATGCTACTTCTATCCAGATATTGACATCAACACCAATTAAAAAAAATAAACATACCGTTGCGGTAACTTCATGTTGCTGACGGTAAATTTCAGTAGGTGAGAGATCAGTAACATCTGATGATCTCATATAAGGTGGCCTAATTAACGAGTTGCTTGAGAGTGGCGGAGGTACTCCTATTGGAGGACTGAACATGTTATGCAATGCATGCCCCTGGATACCACTTAAACCATTTTCACCAGGTATGGCATTTGGGAAAGGGGCATTACCAATCCTCATGTTCTGCATAGAAGTCATACAGGTTCATCAAGTGGATATCAATGTTTGATTGGACAAAAAACGAGGCATGGTTGATTAATTTAAAGTAGGAACACAAGGTCAGGAAGTCATGCAAATCTACAGAAATTATATAAATAATGTAATGTTGCTAAGTTTTTTGTATTCAACATGAGCATACAGATACTTGAGATAAACTTCCCTAGCTACCCTTCTCTTGTTGGACACACATTTTTTGTCTCACAATCATGGACCAACGTGTGTGCCACTACTTTCATTGGTTAACAAACCGATTAAAAAATACTGTAAGTATTATTAAGTAACTGAAAATTGTTTCTTGACCAATGAAAAATAGTAGCAAATATAGTGGTCTGTGATTATGGGATAGAAGATGTTTATCCTCTCTCGTTTCATTGTATCCAAGGGAAATATGAATAAACCCTTCAAACCAGAATAACATGAACAGCAGTTACTTCAAAAAGGAATGTCTACCTTTTGCTCTTGTTTTAGTAGAAAAAATCCTTCTACATGATACATCATTATTCCAAATATTCAATGATATTATATTAGTATACAAACAATATTTTCTTACATCAGTTTAATCATCCAGTACCAACCAAAAATACTATGTTTGCTTAAATTGGACAAGAGCATAATGATATAACCTTCACATGAATTCAAAATAAATAAATAAATAAAATACCTGCTGATTTCTTGAAATGGGTATTGGTGCAATATTTGGCTGCTGAGGACCCATTGCTGGCATCTCTTTGCTAAGGTTATAGTAATATTCATTCCCAGCTCTACCACGTAAATTGTCATCATGTCCTGTCTTTAGGCCAACTGGGGGAATTTTGGATGGCTGGCCAAGCATCACTCCAGAGCCCATATGGTTTTGGAAGTTAGGGCCATGATGGTAAACAGAATCAGAACTACCCTGCTGTGGCTGCATTGCAGATGGAGACTGTTGCACATTGCTAGATATGCCACCAAACTGTTGGTGCTGGCCAGCATTAACACCCACTTGTGGCACCTGCAAAGAACTGATTCCAGCAGGAACATTCTGATTGTTTTGAACAGACATGACGCCCTTTGGTTGATATTGGTGTGGTGAAAGTCCAACTTGACTAGCATTTTTAAAATCCCCTTCCTCTATCTTCGGGATTGCTGGTTTTAACTCTTGCTGATTTTCAAATGGCTGACTGTGCATATTTTGTTGAGACTGCTGGGGATTTTGCTGATATGACATAAAATGAAAGTTATGATGAGGGAATGGCTGCCCCATATGTGATCCATGATCCTGACTTGTTCCTTGCCCAAAATGTTGGGACTGGATAACTTGTTGTGGCATCTGATGAGGCATTTGCAGGCTTGAAGGTTGTGCCATTTGCTGACCCTGGGGCTGCACTATTGGCTGTCTAACTTGCTGCAACCCAGGCTGTGGCATGGCCTGAACCGATTGTGTATTTTGTTGCTGTCCAGCAGCTTGTGCCACGTGAGAAGACTGCTGTTGCTGAGTGACTTGTGCTAGCAGGGGACTCTGCTGTTGAGGTTGGTGGTTCACTTGCTGTCCCTGAAATTGTGAGTCCTGCAGGAATTGTTGTGCCACCATCCCACTAGGTGGCGTTGAATGACCCGCCGGTATAGGAGCCAGCTTGGGCATAGAAGCCGCAGGAGCAGGACCTACAGGCAAGGGTGGGGGCAATGTTGCAGGTTTTTCATATTGGGTTATGTTGGTTTCAGGATTCCAATAGTATAACACACCAGTACTTCCATCAATCAAACCCTTCCAAGGCTTTGGAAGTGTGGGATCATCAGGTGCATATCGAGGACCAAGGGCAGCTGGAGCTGCCTCTGCCGTTGTCATGTCTAATATATATTTCTACCTCTACAATCAGCACCAACTAATTAGATAATTATACAGGCACCAAAAATCCAGAGACTCTATTTGAAACTACAGGTTCAAGACTCAACCGCGATTCTACGACCCCAACCAAGAAAAATAATAATAATAATAATAATACCCATGGATCAGATTGAAAACCTTACTATTAATGGAACGATAGAACAAAACCAAGAAAAAAAAAAAGAATAAAATGAGAAACCAATATAGCCAAACAAACCTGAAAGAACTCGAAATCCAAAAAAACGATGAAAATATTTGAGCGAAGAATCCAATCCGTTCAGTTGTCGTGGGAATTGAGGCTGTGTTGCGGAGAAAGCCTTAACCTAGAAGTTATGCATATGCAGGGTATACATTTTTTTTTTTCCAGATAAATGAGAAAAGTTGCACGCCGAAGGGTGGGGGTTCCGCTAGGTTTGATGCCGCTGCCACAGAGCCATCCTTTGCAACATCCCCATCCTACGGGTTTAGAAGTTTTTATTTGGCAACTGATTTTTGCACCACCGTTTTTTAATATTTGCACCACCGTTTTTTTTGTAAAATTAAAAATTAAAAATTATACTTAAAAATTTCAATAATTATTTATGTAAAAATATTACGATATTTTTTTTTGAGAAACGAAATATTATAATAATTTACTTTTGGCTTTTCTAAAAATTAAAATACTGCTTCCATAAAAACTGAAATATTAATACTGTATTTAGAAAAGTAACAAAAAAACTTTATATTCAGTAAAATAAATGTATATACATATTTTTTTATAAAAACATTCTTTGTTCACCACTTAATTTTTTAGGAGGGAAATTAGTACTAGAAAAAAAAAAAAAAAAAAATCTCCTATTCCGGAGGGAAGCTTCCATATGGGTCATATTTGGTTTCCACGAGTCTGCGTCAAATTTTAAGAAGTTAATAATAATATTAATAATAATATAATTACAATTTTATATTTTGAAATCCATTTTTTTTGCGTGGCTTTTTTATAGGAAGAGAGAGAAGCCTTGTCCTCTGAATCTGAATCTGGGACGACAGCTCTATTTGCTTTCTCTCTCTACTGGCCCTTCGCTTTGGTTTCAACGTGAGTTATTATGGCTTCTTCTTGCTTTTGATTTCTGCTAGACAGCTTGATCTCTGGTTGCCCAAAATTGTATTGATTCTGATCTGTGTTGCACATGTAGATTTTGAATCTTCAATATTTTGTTCATATTTGATTGAATTGCTTATTACAGCAAGGCATGTATGCTTCAATTTCATCCTTTTCCCCTGTATTGGAATGGATGATTGCAGAAAAGAATAAGAATTTAGATTTGAATTTTCTTTTTTGAGTTGAATGGAGTTGGAAGCAACGGGGTTCACGTTGAATTGGGTTCCTTAAAGTTCATTATTTGACAGGGATTTGTGTTTGTTACCTTGATTTAACATGTAATGGAATTTTTCTTGCATCAATCGATGAAATTCAATTCATATTTGGGACACAAAGCAAGTCAAAAAACCATTTCTATTTTAATTGAACAACTTGTTTCCTGTTTGATGTTATCACCAAAGCGTTCCACTTTCCTTGGTTTTCTATTGAAACTTTGTTATTGGAATTCCGTATTTCTTTTTGTTTTTGTATTATGTTTCTGAGTTAGCTGGTAGACATGAGAATAATTGTATTGACATTTAATGCCTTACTTCAATTTGTGCTATTGAATCTGCCAGATTCACAATGGGGCTGTCTTTTACTAAGCTTTTCTCGCGTCTCTTTGCTAAGAAAGAGATGCGTATTCTTATGGTTGGTCTCGATGCTGCTGGTAAAACCACAATATTGTATAAACTCAAACTGGGGGAGATTGTCACTACCATTCCTACTATTGGTATGTACTTCTTTTATCATGCGTAAAAGGATCAATCAGTAAATAATGAAAACATAGAAAAACTGAGGATTTTAACGCTCTTGGATCTTTTGTAGTATTTTCTATTGTAATCTTTGTTAGTACTTTCGGAAAAGTTAGTAGAATTGAACATTGTTTATTGCTATCTTACTGTTCTTTGATACTACCACTTTTTGCAACCTAGCACTCATTTGTAATCATCTTCGCAGGATTTAATGTGGAGACTGTGGAGTACAAGAACATTAGCTTCACCGTGTGGGATGTTGGTGGTCAAGATAAGGTGAGTAACATCGCTTGCGAAAGTTTTTTCTATGTATTCAAGCTAGTGCATATGTATTCAAGATTCAAGGATTTAGTCACATGGCATCTTCTGTTTTTGTATGCTGTTGTGGTAGTTGTTTTGGTACTTTTTAGCTGCCCATTTGTTGAAATATAACCCTTTCTTTCTTGAAGTAACTCATATACCGACAATATTGGATACTCTGAATTATACAGTGAGGTTACTTGGTAGCAGAAGTAACAGAATAACAAGTGCACTCTGTTATGCATTGTACTTGAAGATGTAATTTTGGAAAGAAAAGCAACTTGCAGCCTGTTAATTCAATTCTTTGTATTATTTTCAAAATATAATTTTTTTTTTGCATGGGTCAATTCAGATTCGACCCTTGTGGAGGCACTACTTCCAGAACACACAAGGGCTTATCTTTGTGGTGGACAGCAACGATCGAGATCGTGTTGTGGAGGCTAGAGATGAGTTGCACAGGATGTTGAATGAGGTAAGACATTTAGACTCGATTTGTTCATGTAAAACTTCTGTGGAGATGTCAACTTAATTAGCAGAAGAGCAAGATGTATTATGAAAACTTCACCGGTGGTTTGCTTTCTTTTCATGACAGGATGAATTAAGGGATGCTGTATTGCTTGTGTTTGCTAACAAGCAAGATCTTCCCAATGCAATGAATGCTGCTGAGATCACAGATAAGCTTGGTCTGCATTCCCTCCGACAGCGCCACTGGTAAACATGGATCCACTGTAGTTCTTCTCCTTACTTATCCTCCATGTACAGAGAAAAACAAAGTAACAATTAATCACCATTAACGCGGAAATCTTAATATTTTCTGCAGGTATATTCAAAGTACATGTGCTACTTCTGGGGAAGGATTATACGAGGGACTGGACTGGCTTTCAAACAACATTGCTGGCAAGGTTGTACCACCACATTGTCCTCTCATTTCTCTTTTTCTTTTGGTTTATAGCAAGGTCGCCTGCTGCATGCTCAATATGTTGTCTTCATTGTTTAGATTTATCTTTGCTCAGTTATATTTTTAATCTTATTTCAGGCTTAGAAAGCATGATGGCTGCTTCTGCTAGTTATTTTCCCATCGTTCATGGTTGCGACTTCTATGGGTGTTACTGCTGTTGCGATTTTTGTGCCTCTTTTCCTTTTATTTTATTATTATTATTTATCATATTATTCTGTGTAATATGGTTTTGATTCAAATAAATATTATTTCTATGTACGGCACCCAGCTTGGACTCGTAAATTTTTTGGGAAATTTTATTGGACATTCTTTACTGATATACCTGCTCAATACGCCGTATCATTTTCTGGTTCTCTTTCTAAGAGGTCAGGATTCATGCATAAACTCCTGTGCATCGACTTGTCAAAAACATCGTCATAGCATCATTGACAAAGTCATCGTCCTTATGCATCCTTGTCTGTCAAATGGTAGGGACTCTGTTTATAGTTCCATTTGATGGCTTGAAGGTGGGTCCATCTATTTAGTGGATTTTGAAAGCCGGCTACGCATTTTTATAACGTCTCTAAGACAAGAAGGATTAATTCTAATTGTGCCACTTATTGGATTAGGTAAATTGAATTTCAATAACTTACCAAGAGTATGACAAGACTTGAAAAAACTTATAAAGATACTTACCAATGCAGTTACAAATCATGCTCTTGTGAAATACAATTTTGATCTTTGGTAACTAAACAAACTTCTGTTGACAACTAAGACACTTTCTAATCATAGCATATGGTGCCTAGAAAGACGAGGATTAGAAAATAAGTATAATTATTACACCAAAATATAAGTCGCTTGCGATAGTGAAGGGGTTGACATTTTACAATGATAAAGGGGAAAAAAAGTTACAAATATATACAACTTCCGGGCAGATATTCAGTAACTTAAGCTTCGGAGGCAAGTACCAAATAGTTTCATTCGTGGCTGAAGAAGATAATCATTAGAAGGTAGAATAGAAGATGTTCTACATAGAATAACACCACACCCAACCCAATAGGTAAACAATAATATATGTGTGTGCCTTCAACTAGCCAACTGCAAGTCAATTCCAAAATTAAATCATTTCTTTTTTCTCCTTTCATTTTTACACAATTTGAAATCACAACTTTTCTTTTATGAAACATCTGTCCCATTTACACACAACGTGATCAACATAGAACTAAAACCTCTCTCATCTAGACCTTTGGAAATACAAACCAAACTCAGGGAAGGCATTCAGAAAATTCACCATGAGATTTGAAGGTAAAACCTGTCCCTGTATGAGAACATGTTGGTATTTGTCTATCAAAGACAACAGAACTCTTCGTTCATCAACCTCAGCCAATTGACCTGTATTCCCATCAAGATCGGCAGAATAATTCAAATTAAGAAACTTTCTATCTAAGATGAAATCATGAAAAAGGTTCTACAAGTAGTACAATAGATTAAGTATAGACTACGTAGCAGGAGATTCTTTTATCTTGATTTTTCTGAAAAATATGTTCATCTTCGTGCAATTGTTCTCAGAGCTGATTGAGCACCCAACCATATTAGAATATTTTTTCATTCTAAAGAACTATTCAGAAAGCATATTACAAACTGAAACATATGGAGAGCTAAATATTCTTCCATAACGAACCACATAAAACAGCAAATCTCCAGATTTAGCTCATGAGATATGAATTTATCCTTAAAGGAAAATTCCATGATAATTGGCACTCACAAAAATAGAAGATTAATGTTCCAAACATGAGTGGAGGGAAATTTTCAAAAGCACTAAATAATTCTTCATTCATGTTCTGAAAATCCAAATGTACTAAAACATTCTGTCAATTTCATTGATTCATGAAAAAATTGACTCAAGCATAAATGATTCTGGTTCCAGCCATGGCAGAATTTCCAAATCTGTTATGATGATGCACCTACCAAATATAACCACTCTTTTATATGGCTTACCCAAATCAGTCTCCAGCTCTTGATCTTCCACATCCCCCTCTTCAATAATTGAGCCATTTTCCAAGGCTTCAGCAGCTTTAGCATACCTATCAAGAAATTGTTCTTCTGTTTCTTCATATTCTTCATCCTCAGAATCCTGATTTATATAAAAAATTAAATGAAGTAAACGATTGAGTAAACAAGAGAACAAGATAATTAGTGGATTCAATCAATAGATAAAGGCAAAATCCCCATATATTCACCTTATCAGTTTCTTCAGTTATTATTGGTGTCAATAAAAGGAGCATGGTACACATATTAGAAATTTAGAAAAAGTTAATAAACACCACAAGAAAGAAGCATTGATCAATCCTTTGTCCGACCCTTGTACCATTATAATAATCAGTTAAATAGGACACACTCAGAGCATACTCTCATCTGCCACTGACAACACTACTAAAATATGAGATGAAAATGAAGAAATTGCAAAGGTCAACCTCATCAGAATCTTCAAAGTCATCATCGTCACTATCATCCTCATCATCATTTTCATCCTCTTCAGCTCCTTGTTCATCTCTGTCCTTCCCTTCCTGCAATTCTTTCAATCGCAAGGACACCTCCAACAGTGAACAAAAACAATTGTGCAGTGAACCATCACCTGGCTTCCCTTGTCTCCATAATTGCTCAATCAATTGGGCCAGTGTCAAAACTAAAATTTACATTAAAGAAAAATGAGAAAAATTAGTAGCATGTATAAGTTTAAATTTTCAAATATATAAGAAATTACCCAATTGATGCAAAAACAGTTTAAACTATTTCAGTGCATTTATTTGTAGACAAACACAGATGCTATGATTGATCTCTAAGATGACAATGGATTCATAATTCTAACATGAGATCACAGTAGGAGTAGTTATATAGGGAAAATATCATCCATTTAACAATGCCCAGCAGCAAGGAATGTGTAATGAGATAAATCAGCACATCCAATGATTATATACTATGAACAACTAGGTTAAGTATATTCGGGCAGGATCAAGGAGAAAAAACTAGAAAAAGAAAAATCAAATGTAATGCAGATGATGGTTAGCTATGTATGTTAACAATACTTGAAACAGATCAAACATCCTTCTCCTTACCAATTAACTTCATCTCAGTCTCTGCTGTCAGACCAGCCTCAAAAGAGCTACTGGATAGATGACACAAAGCTGATGCCCATAGTTTTATTCCTCCATCTTCACCCTTCTCCAGAATACGCTCCACAATATCAGGATAACACAAATAGCATGAAGATATAGCAAGCAATAGAGGCTTCCAAAGCGAACAAGGTCTGCTTTGAACTTCCCCAAATCGACGAAAGGATGCCTGACTAAAAGCAACAACCAATGACTGCTTTACACTTTCTGCATCAAGTGAATATATCAGACAATGTAATAACATATGGACACATGAGCAAGCTCTCCATGTTGCTGATGGATATTGCAAAATGGCTTCACTGATAAAAGCGCCAATGCTCTCTATGATTGAACGTTCAGGAACAGGTGGAGCTGGAGGGGCTGGCATCTGTTTCACCATAAAGTTTTCCAGCCTATACTTGCGGTCTAGATTCACAATTTCCTTAATACAATCAAAAATTAATAAATCCTCTGATTCCTCCCATGCATGCCATTCCCCAATGATATTAGCCCAAACTGACAGTAACTCTAATACTTTAAGTTCTTGGATCAAATGACTTGCAGTAACAGATTGCATAATGGACCATAGCAATGTTGACAAATCCTCTATGCATGAAGAAGGGGAAGAATGCTTGCCTTGTTGATCCTTATCAAATTCAGGATAAATGATAATAAGACATTTTTCTAATAAAAGAGACTATATTATAATATTTTTTATGCAAAAGAACAACTGAAGGGAACTCATTCATTATCTAATAACAAAGCCTAGAAAGGCAAGTCTAACAAGCACAAATAGTTTTGAATGAATAGGTATATAAGATCCAAAATAGTATCCTGGTATCTAAGATAAGGATCACCATAAAATGGGGCCTGAGAGAATAGAACTTCACTTTATCCATTGAAGAAGAAGGAAGATGAAAAATAATCATACTATAAATCCTACCATTTAATGCCAAAATGTAAGACTCTGAATTTCTGGTTACATTAATAATCAACACTTTACTTGATATGGCTAAATTCCATTCAGAGTAATATATGTACAACCCCATATAACTGTAACTACCATCAAGTTATGAACAACTGGTAGCCTAAAAGAATACATATAAGCCCACATGTAGCAGACTAGCAGTTGGCAAAAATGCATGGAAGAAGGCGTATATATATGAAAGCATAAAGTTATATCAATTAGAAATATTATATTACTCTTTATATATATATATATAGAAGAGGAATATATATTTAGAATGAAAGGAGTAAAGACAGAAGGACAAAATATCCTCCTCAACAAAGACAGAAAAGTAAAGCAAACATAACAAAGATCCATAAATAAATAAACCTCTCCAATCCCTAAGCAACATTACACAAATCGTACATGTTTTCTCCAAATAGTTACCATAATATTTCTGTCCCTATATCTTGCTATTAGATGCTTCACCTCTCTGTCAAACAACATAAACCAAGTTCATGCTAAGAATTTGATAATTTGAGATGTACTTCATTTTGATGCTTTGTGTGTGGTCATGTCATCCAGAAACATTTATTGACAATGATGTCATCTAAAAAGTAAATAGTAAGGACAATCTAATATGCAGCATAAAAGTTAAACTTAAGAACTTTAAATTTGAAAAATGCATAATCAGGGTAAAGATAAGTACAGTGACATAAATTTAAGGAAGTTAAAGAATAAAAAGAGAGTCCCTGTGACTTCCTTTTGGAGAATAAACGTGAGAAAATCCAAGTCAGAATCAATTTATAATTGTATTTAAACTAACCATTGTGCTTAGTGGAATAAGCCAAGCGTGCTGCAAGAGTTCCGCAAAAGCTTTGCTAATTGCAGCTTGACCAGCAGCCCAATTTTCGTGAGATTCATTTAACTCAGATTCTTCAGGTTTAGAGGTTTCCCAAGTCTGAGCCATCACTGCCAGAGCTGCAAATGCCCGTTCAACCACCTATTGTTGATACATACAAAGATTAAAAGAAGCACTTTACTTACCAGAAACTATGACATCTTTGAAACCTTTTCCCCAATGTGAGGATCAAGATTAACAAATTCTAGTATAGCCACAAATATGGGCAAGATATAAGAACATGATCATCAAATAAAGCAACTGAACCCAACTAAAATAAAACAATATAATGTTACACAAAATAGCAGAAAAATACATAAGCAAATTGTAGCATCAACTCTACCATTGAGTCAATCATACATTGGATTTGTTATAGATGGAGGCATATCAATGCATAAAGGTACAGAACAAACTTAATGTTAATCATAAAGCTGCAAAACAAACTTAATGTTAATCACAAGCATAGTATACACTTCAGCAGAAATAACTTCACACGAAATAAATTTGAGCTAAAGAAACAACCCATCAAATAATGCATTTAAGTTTGCAAAACATAAATCTTAAAAACTTTCAATATGGAAAGCCCATCAAGGTTCTGATTAGGAAATTTTAACAGATTGTTACACAGTATTAACTATTTTGAGCCTATTCAGATTTAATATCCTATCATATGATTGTCATTATCAGAAAAATAACCAATAGCAGGGTTTACAAACTAACAAGAAAGCAAGAAAATCAGTACATACTTGTGGCCAAGGCTCCAGACTGGGACTAAAGCTTTTTAAGACTCTACCCACTAATGATGAAACAATATAAGGGATATGGACTGCAACTTTCTCATCTCCAGCTTCTATGACAGAACTGAGAAGCTGAAATAAGATGATGCTCTCACTATCATCATTTCCAATGTTGCCAATTATTACTTGGAGAAGGGGCAGCCAGTCAGGTGGCATGTAGTCATTCTGGAAAGAGGGGAAACTGAAGCTAGGTGATGAACCAGAACAATCTTACACAAATTCAGTGCCACAACAAAATTGGGATCTAGAAAATTACATCAAGAAGTGTAGATATTGCTCCCGCAGCAGAAACCCGCACAGGATAGTAGGAAGTATCCTGCTTATCTGGCATGACTAATGCCTTGAGTAATTGAGAATATACATCAGCACTCATCTCCTAAAAAGAACAGGAAACTAAGTTGGGGTTTCTTAGGATTGTGCTCAAAAGACTGTATCAAGCAGTAACAAGACAACATATTGGAAAACTATCTTAGGAACTGAAAGAAGAGCATGTGACAGCTTGATTGAGAAAATATCTTACCTCTGGTAAGCAGGAGCCTAGCTCCCCTAGCACCCAGTTTGCACTGCCAATCAAGTATGGTATGGACACTGACACTGTATACAGAGGTAAAATCCGAGTATGCACCAAAGTTGTCACATATCCAGGTTCTTGCTCGCGTAAAAACTGTATAACAATGGGAGAATTAGTTTTCCATCATTCACATTGAAAAATTGATGGCTGGCTGTGCAAACTTTGACATGTCCTTACATCTTGGAGGCCACCAAATGCCATCAAAACACCATAATAACTGCCATAATCAATTGCAAATCAAGAGAAGGATTAAAAAAATACACAAAAAAATATATTCATAGAAGAAAAGAGATACTGCTTAAGACTGAGTAGTAAAATGCAGTCAGGAGGAAAGGATAAAGGAAGCACAAAAAAACAAAAACAAAAAAAAGACAAAACGCAGAACACAAAAACAAAACAAAAAAGGTGAAAAGGAAATAAAACAGGCAAATGATCAATGGTCCATCCCAAAAATCACCTCGTTAATAGAAATACCTACACAACAAATAACCTTGTTCTATCAGCCAGGAATATGAAAGATGGGCATAATCTACAAAATAAATATAAGGCATCAACTGGCTACAGAATCATCTTGACTATTACCCCAACTGACTAAGTTCTATTATATAATCCCAGTCAGAAGCCGATTCAAAGGATGAGGCATGTTTTTTCTTTATTTTTGATACATACTTTTCATAAATGTATTACCCCTTCTCCTCAAGGGCTGGCAATAAATTACAACTAACAACTCAGCAGAGTATTGGATAGTTGGTCTCACAAGGAAAAAATTCCACTTATTAAATAAGGCACATATAATTTTGACATCTACAAACTCACTTGTTCAGGATTGTACTTTGGGACCCATTAGCATCGGAAGGAATGGGAAACTTGGACAAAAAAGGAAGAACCAATAACTCCCCAATTGAGCGCTGTTGTTTACTTCTCTTGTTCTTTTCCCCCTTTTTACGCTTGGTTAAAGCAGAAGAACAGTCACTAGAAGTCCTCACTGGAGGCCCCTGTAGGAATTAAAGACAAAATGAGTTATAGTGCTTACTAATAGGCCTAGCTCAACGTTATTTGTTGATTAGTTACCTTTGACATTGAAATAACACCAAGCAAGTTCATTGCACTTTTTCTGGCTGTGAATAAATCCTCTCTCCATCCAGAAATTTCATCCTGAAGATAAAATATTAGTCATAAATAACTAGAAAAAAAAAAAAAAAAAGTAAAACAGTGACTCAAAGATCATTACTTTTCATACCATATCTGATGGAAAATTCTTCCGTATAAACTCATCTGCATCTTCTTCCCACTCTAACATATCCTGCATGAACATTTGCAGATGAAATTTAAGAAATATGATGAGTAACTCAAATTTAATAATTAACAAATCTTCAAAAAAGAGTACATGTTTTACCATCTACTTCAAAAGAATTCTGACCTTTTCATTCATTACCAACGCTGGAATGATAGCAGAATCCAATAAAGTCATAAAATGTGGAGAAAGTAATCGCCATCCCTGTAGTCATTGAAATTGAACCTTATAAAAGATGAACATTTTGATGAATATGTGGACTACTAAATGGACAGCAACCTAAAAGTTACAACTAGAAAAGATACTATAGGAAAAACTTACTGGCCCAGTCTCCAATATTCGTGAAATTACATCAAAACCTAATGACAGAATTCTCTCTGACAGAAAATCAATTTTCTGCAAAAGAACAAGACTGCTTAAATCCTGGCATGTGAAACAGTTCAGCAAAGATAATAATAGACAGAATGGATTGTCAAATCCAGAATTATATAGAGAACTTGTCAAGTTACCAGTTCTTAGAAGCAAGAACGACAAATTATAAATTGAAGAATTGGTCCCTGTATGCAAATTGGAAGTATTGACGGGGAACAGAGAAATGCAGAGAATTGAAAAGAGCAAGCATAATATTCATCAAGCTGACAGGAAAAATCAAGGATATTGACTTACACTGATATTTTTGCTAAACTTGACTATGTTTAGAACACAGTTTATGATTTCTGGCATCAACCTGAAATTTTAAAGCATGTATTTCAATGCATGATACCCAAATACTTACAGCCAATAAATCAAAAAGTTTTTAAGCAGGATATTACTTATCAGAATGTTTCCGGTGCCGGGTGATAAGGGCCAAGAAAATGAGAAGACTCCTTTTTCCAGTCTTCAATCTTGTCAAGTATCCACCTTCTGTAGTATCCACGCAATCAAAGCTCAGAGAACCCAAAATGCTAATCAAGTCACGACAGAAGGAAGGCAATAGAGGAGCTAAACTGGATGGCATATGGGACCTCACCTATAATTAAGATATCATATTTTTTTAAAATTAAAAAAAAAAAAAAAAAAAGAGGAAGTCAATACTATAAAAATACAAGAAAATTTAGTTTCTAGAAAGATCATTTATGGTTTAGGCTTCAACTGTGCGTAACTGAACAATTTCAAAATCAATGTATATGGTAACTAGTTTATAGATCTTTCCATTGAGATAGTCAAATAAATACTTACAGCAAAATAAAGGCATTTGCATACAATGAGAAGAACTTTCCCAGTTTCTATTTCTGGTCTGTCTTGGGTAATTAAAGCCTGTTCCATACATCACAAAATCAGTCAGAAGCTAAGCTCATCACAAGTGACAGGACAAAAAAAACAAAACAGATACCTTTTCAACAAGTTGATGGAACACAGCTAGCAAAGGGACAATAATTTCTTTGGCTAAAAGCTCAAGCTGCGGTGGTACTGGCTCCTTTGCAACTTTAGGATTCAGAAAATACTGCGAGGAGGAAAAATGAAATTTTGATTTTAATACATCACAAGCAAAGAAAACCAAAAATGCTACACAATTCCACTTATGGTTTAACATTTTGAATTTTAAGTTTCCACTGAGGAGAATGTGTTATATAAAGTAAATAGAAGCTTATTATGTTATAGAACACCAATTACTATATATATATATATATATATATATATATATATATATATATATATATATATATATATATATATATATATATATATCGGTAGGTTTGTATATCAAATAAGCATGGATCATGAATACCTGGAAGGGTCTAAGAAGAGCATGAAGAACAATAAGCCCATTGATGATATTCCATTTAGAGTTCGAATTGTTGACAAGGATACAATTTTGAATAGCAGACCGCAGGTTAGGAACAAGTTCTGGCCACAAATTCTGCTTGACAAACTCAGCAACAGAAACAGCCCGAAACTGCCACTCGGCATAACAAAGATGAGTAAGCAAGCTCCATGAATCAAAGATTAAATATGCGACAAACAAATCCGGATTAATTGTTACAAGCCAAATGTACGCACCACTTCAACCAAAATTCTTAGAACAGACGGTTCGACTTGAAGCAACGCTTGCATCAGCTGGTCTTTGAACTCCTTACTCACTTTTGAAGATGCAGTGTCACTCTCAACATTTCTCCGAGTGAAGTTCTTTAGGTATGCAGCAGCAGCAATTTTTTGACCTTGATCCTCTCCTCCTATTCACAAACATCAAATAAAATTGCCATCATTTTCAGGGAACAAAATGACTAATAATATCCGGGAATTGAAAAAAAAAAAAAAATACAGATGAAGGTGTGACTTCAAATTGTAGTTAATCTTCAATTTTGAACCAAACTTCAACTTAAACGAGAATCGTGAGCAATCCTGAAATCTCAAAAATTTAGAGACTGAAAGCGGGTGCCTACCTGTGGCTATGGAAAGGAGATAAAAAGGGAAGTGTGGGGTAACAGAAACACCATCGAGTGCTTGGGTGGCGGCACGAACAACGTTATCATCTGGACTGAGGGTCTGGTTGAGCAGCTGAGCGATCTCAGCTATCTCCATGGTCTCTGATTAGGCGCTGCTACTGTCGTTCCCGCTAAACCCTAATCCCAGTCAGCTGGTGTTGGCGGGAAAATTGATAGTACGTACGCGTTGGAATTGGAGTATGTATAAAACTTATATTGCGTATCGAACCCGTTACCTCTTGGGCCAAAAGACAAGAAAGTAATTTACCGTTAAAATTTTCAATTTAAAAACGAATGCAAGGAGAGGATTTGGGGCATCGAACCCGTACTTCTCGCATGCAACCTTTACCGTTTGAGATACACCCATCAGTGGCCCAATAAGCTTTATGTAATCATTATATCTGATTTATTTTCAATCTGCATAAAATTCAAAATGGGAGACTTTATTAACGTGCTTAAAAAATTAAAAATCACAGAAACCTGAATCAAGTAACTAACCAAAATTAAAATAATAATAATAACGAAACTAAAAACAAAGAAAATGGTAAAGAAAAGTCAAAACTGTATGTCTACGTGGAGAAAATTGTGGGAGTCCAATAACATGCAGGCAACAGCGCACTCAACTTCACAGCCACCAACTCGCCACGTTCTCTGCATGCAGATGCACTCTCCCTTCTTTATAATCTCAGTAGCATTCCCACTCTCTTTACGTCAGAAAAGAAAGTAGAAGAAAACAGAAAATCCTCCTCTGCTCTGAGTTTCTGTTACCTCGAAAATGCCAGGCCTTACCATCGGCGACTCAATCCCTGACCTTGAAGTCGACAGCACCCATGGCAGAATCAAGCTCCACCAGTTCTGTACAGATAGCTGGACCATCCTCTTCTCTCACCCAGGTTTCGTAGCCAAATGGGTTTCTATGTATGATCAATCTCTTTCTTGTTCTTTCTGTTTGTAAATTTTCATTGATCAGGTGATTTCACCCCGGTTTGTACTACTGAACTTGGTAAGATGGCTCAATATTCTGAGGAATTTCGCCAAAGAGGAGTGAAGCTATTGGGTCTGTCCTGTGATGACGTGCAATCCCACAAAGAGTGGATCAAAGACATTGAAGCTTACACTGTGAGTTCTCACTTTTTCACACACCCACATAGCAGAGCATGCCCTGTTTTCTGACTTGTTAGAGATAAATTTGGTGAAGTTAAGGTAAATCATAGGTTTCGAGGATGTTATTATGTGTTTCTGTTTTGTTGCATGCAGCCGGGTTGTAAGGTGGATTATCCAATCATTGCTGATCCTGACAGAGAGATCATCAAGCAGCTAAACATGGTGGACCCAGATGAGAAAGACTCCAATGGCAGCCAAGTGCCCTCAAGGGCTCTTCATATCGTGGGACCAGATAACAAGGTACTAACTTTCTTTGACCCATTCTGAATCTTCTTTTTCTGCTCTATTTGAGTAATTAATGGACGCTGGCTGATGGACTGGTGGGTTATTTTTGCAGATCAAGCTGAGTTTTCTGTACCCAGCAAGCACTGGCAGGAACATGGACGAAGTGGTGAGGGTGTTGGAGTCGCTGCAGAAAGCGTCAAAGTTCAAGATAGCGACCCCAGCAAATTGGAAACCAGGGGAACCAGTTGTGGTCTCACCTGGTGTGACCACAGAGCAAGCCAAGGACATGTTCCCCGAAGGTGTTCAGACTGTGAATCTTCCTTCAGGGAAAGACTATCTGCGTTTCACCACTGTTTGAACTTAGATTTAATGGCTCTGTGAAGCGCATTGCCTATCTATCTATCAAAGTAAATTAGCTAGCTACAGGTGCTCTCTATGTGTATTTTGTCTGGTAATATAATATAAAGAATATCTCTTTTGCGTAACCTTAGACTTAGTTGTCTATGGTTTTATGCTGTAAAAAGCTCTATGCTGGTTATTGAATGGAACTATTATGTAACTATTTGGGTTTGATTGCTGGCAAAAGAATTTTAAGTTGCTAAATAGTCAAATACTGAAACTGATCGTCAATGTCAAAATGAGGGTCAGTGACAAAATGGGCGCTGGAGCAGTGTCAAAATAAGCAGAGAAAAGTGCAGCATTCTTGAGCGGTGGAAACTCTTTTCCTCCCAATTGGAGAATCATACTCTTTATATTTATCCAATCCTAGTGGGCAAATCTGCATAAAATGGCACATGTTTTTGCAGTGTCTTTATTTATATTTCGAAATGCAACGCATTCCAATGAAGCTGTTCACAAACCAGTTAGCCAGTAGTGTTCACTTTTTCTTCAATTTTTCAACATGTGGATCCCAGCACCAGCCTGTGTCCCACGTTCAAAAAGCTGTTCAAACTTATGGGAGTAAATCACGGTTCCCTTTTGCACCTTTTTCTGTAAAATCAGCACCCAAAGTCTCTTAGCTCTCACTTTGCTCAAAACACATTTTGCTTCTACAGTTGTTATTTCCTCTCAAAGGCTCCCAGATGCAGCTTCTTCTAACCCCATTCACCATCTTCAAACTCATTATATTACTAGCACTACAACTACAAGCAATCCCTGTTCTTTCAAACTCTCCCTGCAAAACTTTCTGTGGCAACATTCCCATAAATTACCCATTTGGCCTAGACGATGGGTGTGGAGCACCTCAGTTCAGACACATGCTGAACTGCAGCACTGATTTGTTCTTTCAAACACCTTCAGGTGCTTACAAGGTTCAATCCATTGACTATGACAAGAATCATATGATTATCTATGACCCATCAATGTCCACATGTTCTATTCTTCAGCCTCACCATGACTTCCTCATGACAGAGATTCAATCAGCCATAATCCCCCCATCACAGGACACTGTTTTTGCACTTCTGAATTGCTCCATTGATTCCCCTGTGCTCAACCATTACAAGTACCTCTGCTTCGATTTCTCCGGCCACAGCTGCGACGAGCTTTATGGGTCCTGCAATGCCTTCCGGGTCTTCCATCTTTTGACCAACAGCTCCCCACCCTGTTGTTTTACTGGTTATAATACAGTGAAGTTCATGAGCATGAACATTTTGGACTGCACCCATTACACCACTGTGTTTGACACTTATAATTTGAAGGGTGTTTCTCCTTTGGATTGGGTTTATGGGATAAAGCTCAGTTTCAGTGTACCAGATACTGGGTGTGATAGTTGCAGAAAATCTGGTGGGACTTGTGGGTTTGATACTGAAACTGAAGGGCTACTCTGTCTCTGCTCAAGTTCAGTGAATTCCACAAGGGAATGTGGTAAGGAACTAGTTAAACTGGTTTTCAAATTTTGAGGTGCTTTCAATCATATGCTAGTTGGTTAAACTGATTTAACTGGTTTTTGTGTTCTGTTTTGGATTTCAGCTGCTGGCAGCGTCATAGCAAAGGGACTGAAGAGTTATCCTTGGACAATTCACCAATTGGTTTTGCTTCTTGGAGTATTTCTTCTCATTATGATGAGGCTGCTTTGAAGTTTAGTTGTCTACTTATTAATCTTTTACCAGGTAGAGCAGAGTTTATGTTCGTAATATGCTTCTTTGGGACTTGAGATTAGACAAAGTTTTTTGATACCGAATTGGCAAATTCTTCGCTTTGTAAGAGCAAAATTGCTTCCAAAACAATCAAAAAGAAAACTAATTTCTCCATTTATTTCTTTAGGATAAAGTGATTTCTTTGTTCTTTTTATAACAAGGCATACTACACACGGTTATTTTCATCATGAAAGGTTGAAAGCCAAAAAATTTATGAGATTTTGATGACATTTATAATTTAGACTCAAAATTTATACATAGAAAGGTTTATCAACTTACTCGAGAAATCAGAAAAATAAAATAAAAAATGCATACTGAAACTGCATTATAAATGGGTTCAGTATACAAGCATGGTGAATTACACATTAAACAAACGAAGACCGTGTTAAACCTGAGAGCTTAACGTCACAAACTCTAAATTCAACCACAGTAAAACGAATTAAAAACACAAGAATGAAGATGCGTGTCTTACTCACTGGACTGCACATTCATGCTTTATGCGCTGGACTTCATAGAGTTATCCTGGAAAAGAGGATGATAAGTCCAGAAGATTTAGCAGAAATTTACAACTCGAAACAAAGACATAAAAGAGAAGGTACCAGATTTGATACTCAATATACCTTGGTACATATATAAATATAATGGACATCAGGATTTTTTCCCAGTGCTTCCTCTACCGAGCTTCCATCATCATTAAGTGGAACAGGTTTGGTCAGTTCCCAAACTGGACCATCAGGTTTTTCATCTGATGCAAGTTTCTCTGCATGCATAGCAGTAATGGGCATTGAGGGCTCCAGACATAATGCGCATTACAACTTAGAATCACAAGTCTAAAGATAAATGCTGGTTTAAATGATAGCAATTTATGAAAGAGCATTTAAACATGATGCCTTGAGGGAATATAACAGAAACGTTGCAATGGTGCTCGCAAGTGTTGGAATTGAAAATGATAACAACAAGGGATTAAAACCAACCTATGACGTGAAGCTTTATTGTCCATGCGGAGGATTCCCTTAGCAAACGAAGGCGATATAATGGAGCTCCATATGTTACCTGCAGCAATTGCAAGCAGTCAAGCCTGATGAAGATATAAAGGTACGTTTCATCTGGTATGTTATGTAATGCAAGAAGAGGTTGAAATGAAAATTACCAGGATATAAACTCCTTTATCCTTGAGGACCCTATAGTGTGTCATCAACTGCTTCAATAATTGTGAACAGATCAAGAACAAAAATATGTAAAATAAAACAGGAGTTCTAAAGAATTATACGCTCTAGTTCACGGTTATATTATACCTCCAAACTTCCTCAAGCATCAGATTAGCATTTTGTCGCGATTCACCCCACACTACAAACAAAAATACGCCTTGAGCAAATTATAATTCCAGTTAGAGACATAAGCATTACAAGAGTGAAGCACTCACCAAGATAGAGTCAAGAGTCCCTGAAACACAATACCAAACAGTATCAGCCAAATTGTTCAATGCCCAATAGATCTTTCATTGCAAAACACTAAAGAAGGTACGGATACCTTTGTCAATAACGGCACCAAATGATTCTGATTCAAAAGCACTCATGTCTCGGACATCCATTTTCATATCTATCACATACATTATCAAGGAAAGTTAAACCACAACATACGAACTCTTTGTTGAAAAATCAATCCCTATGTTGAGCTCTAAATTTTCAATTTTGAAAATCCATCCACATTTTGGAAACAAATGAAGTACACAGAATGTGATGGAAAATTCTCATATTGATCCTTTAACCGAACAAAATTATCATATGATCCACCATAAATGCACACATGTATCAAGTCCCATTGTCCCAAAATAATAATAATAAAAAAAAAGGAATCAAGTAGGATACATTTCAACTCGGAACGATCTTTGTATTTGTTCTGCATAGATTCGACCACCACCGAGGATATATCGACGTTAACAACATCTCGGTAACCATCATCAACCATGCCTTCACTGAACGCTGTAAATCAATCAACAGTGCAAATATCATCATTGCTAGCTAAACTTCACTTTTGTGTGTGCATACCCAGTATAGTGAAGGCTAATGACTCCTATCAACAATTGAATCGCGATTCTCCTAGTTGGAAACCATTTTATTTTTTCAAATAATTTCTTTTTTCTCCCTGAATTGAAAGGAAAGAGAAGAATTTCCGAGGTACATCTGTGAGAAGAAGGAAGGAGGGAAATAAGAAGAAAAGAAATCTACTCCAACTTGTTTAGAATATCCCTCCAACCAAAACAAAATGCTTTAAAATCAAAATAGGCATCACATGGACCAAGCAAATGCTGCTATTTATGCTGGATTCAACATTTGAAGATCTAAGAAAAAAAGGTTGTCCATATGAGATCCCGATAAGTGAAAGTGTACCTGAGTTTCCGCAACCTACGACGAGGATTCGATGGTTGCGAGGGTCGTAATGGTTGATGATGGGAGCTAAACTTTGGTACTTTTGATACCAATCAAATGGTCCTGGTTCGTTGGAATAGCGGTCGTCCCAGTACCAAGGTTCACCGTATGCTTGGCTCGCCGTCGTCATCGTCATGGCCCTCCCTGTTCTCTGGCTCGGTAAATGTGACTCAAATTTTTAAGGAAAATGAAGATGGTAGAAGTTGCAGTTATTGCTGTTTCCAAGGGAAAGAAAACGACAAAGGGTATTATGGTCATTACACAAATTTTTAGCTTGTCTTGGATTTAAACCAAGTGGTGTCTGATTAATTAACGCGGTCGGCGGTATTGATAGGTTGACGGTTTGCCCCACAAACAGGTTTGGATTAATTAACGAGTTTGATTACGACGACGTTTGATTAACTGAGTCTAAGAGGCTCAAATTATTTCAAAGTTGAAAAAACACTCAATCTGCAAATGATGTTGGCCTAGTTAATAGACAAAATAATAGTATTTCACAAGACGTTAGTTCAAGTCCAGTTATTGATATGAAAAATTTGTTGGTAAAAAAAAAATGCACTTAATCTCCTTTTAATATTACACACATTAGTTGAAAATAAAAGCAAAGACTAAAGGAAAATGCATAGAAAATAGAGATGCACAATTCAACTGTGATGTTCACCTGCAAGTTAGTAAAGGTCTGGAAAAACTGTATTCTATAGGAAAATGTCTCATGAGGCAAAGGAGAACAAGTTCAGGGCGGCATACATAGTAATCAAAGTTATCCAATCCAATGGGAAAACTTGAACTCAATTGAGATGATAATGCCAATCAAAAGTAACAGTCAGTACATTGGCAAAACTCTCTAATATCAACATTCTATGATATATAAGGTTTACATGGCTATCTTCTCTTCTTTCCACCCTTCCCTGATTTGTGGGAAGGTCCAGCAGCTGATGTTGATGCAGGCTCCTGCTTCTTGGTCCTCCCTGGATGTCTAGGTACCAACTCTGCAATACTGAGCATTAGTTGTTTTCCTGCAACACAATCACAGCAAAAAAAGGTAACACGAGATAGATTCCAGATTCCTTGATCTATAAAGGAATATAATAAGTGCAATAAAATATTTGTCCTAGTTCTTTCAATATGAGGAATCTGTAATGGAAGAGGAATTGTTTTTTTTTTCCCGCATATCATTAGAAACAGAAAAAGGAAACAAGAAAGCTTTAGTCTGTAACCCTCATTCAACAGCTTAATCTTTTAAGTATGATTCATTGTCATGGTGTTAGAATTTCTTTAACCAAATAGTTGAGTTTGATACTTGCCAATTGCACTCTTACTAGGTTTTAAGATTCCAGGTGTAAACATCAATAAGGAGGATTAAAATGAGGGGCAAGAATGGCATTAAAGGAGCTACCTGCATAAATTTACTGCTAGAGATAAGTAACCACAGAAGAGCACCCAAAGAATCCATCCGGGGGCATTCCTTGATCAATATTATTTCTCCCAAATGGCTATATCATTACATTCCATAGGGGTTTTCTTTATTAGTATGAATCTGATGCAAGTATCTAGATCAACAATGTCCAAGATACTTACATATTTTCCAAAATTACTCTACTTGATAAGCTAACAAGACTTACGAATTACTCCTATTAACAACTTCCCTACCTTTATAGCATGCGCATATATGTGAAATAGGCTAGTGTCATCCTATTATCAACAATTGCACTTAACCAATTCTCACTAAAACCATTCCAACTCTAACCATCTCTAATCAAGCTTCTCAAATTTATATTTTACTAACCAAAACTCCGTGAATTCCAAATCTTCGAAATCAAATTCTCCAATTAATTTCTATTGGCCAACAGAGAAAAGCTATGAAAAGATATGATTAGACCAATCTAGAAAGGAGGAAAGTTAACTAGAAACGTAAGTTGAGTAGAATTAATTTTCCCTCACATTTTTCAGCAACTTGTGAAGTTATGTGAGAACTGAAAGTATAACAAGGAGATCAAAAAAACCAAAAAACTTAGATTACATTGCCAGAATACTAAAATTCAGAAAGATATAAATTGTCGTTCACTGAAACTTTTCCAAATGACAACATGAAAGTCAAAAAGAAGTACAGATGATGTAGTCAGGGAATTAACCAGTGAACCATTTGCTAAACCCGATCAATTTCCTTTTATAAAATCATTGGGAAGCAACAGTTTTTGAGGACATACAAGATGAATCATTTAGTTGTTAGACTGTTAAGACATTGAATAAGAGAAAGCAGAAGCCAGCTACGAATCACCAGAAAATACAATTGAATACCACTCTCAAGAATAGCATATAATAGCAGTCAAACCAAGGTGCTCAAGTAATCAATAAATCAGACTGAAAGGGTCCGTAGGTAAGGGGGCTGTATGGGCAGTTATTTAGTGTAGGCAGTTAATTAGTGTAGTGGGGCAGTTATTTAGTTAGCTCTAGGCTGCTCTGTGTATTTAATCAGGAAGATTCTATAATTATTCCCTTACTGTTCAATAAAACTCCACCAATATTTGCTGTTCAATTTTGGGTTCCTACCACAGACTTCAATCGAGATAGGAAAGAAAAAAGAAGAAAATTTTCAGCAAGCTTTCTCTCAAAGAACATATATACATTGTCAATTTTAAGTGGAAGCAGAATCATTTCATTAATAAATCTCCAATACCTTGACCTCATACAAGAATCAAAATCAACTAAAGCCAAAAATATATCTTAGAGAGAAGCAGATGACGTAATTGACATAGAAGCAATCATGATTTTATTTAAAGCCAGAGCCTCAAAAGACATTTCAAGTATAATTTCGATTGCAATAATTAAACTAGCTATACAAGTGAAGTCAACGAACATAAAAATTTCATTATATTTTCATGAGCATGATGGCTTTAAAATATAGGGAAATTCATACCAGATAAAAAGCTATAAAAGGATCATATTATGGAAATTTGTGGGTGCAATTAATATTTACTCTTAAGGAATATAACATATTTCATTTGAATAACGGTATCAATATCAGCAACTATGACACTAACTACAAGATATTGGAGCAGTATTTTATTTAAAAAAAGGGTGACACAGAAACAGGGAAGTTTCCACAGGCAGTAGACAATGTTTGAACCACTTTTAAACGAAGCAAGTAGCAACTAATAAAAGAAATAATGCTGTTGGTTCTAGCTTAGAGCAAATGACATAAGACTACTGTAATTTTCCAGATTCATATAAAATGGTTAACTGAGACGGGAAGAAGCTTGTAAACAAGACAATCGAAGCTATAAATATAGATTATCTTACTGGATGAGATGGAAGGATTGTATAGAGTCCCATCCTCTTTTTTCAGCAATACCCTCACTCTCCCTTCAAGTCTAAAATCACGTGGATAAGCTTTGTTCGGCTGCAATTATGAACATATAAGCAAACTTTTAATAGTCCAGTTCACAAACAGCATTTGAACTTAGCAAGCAGAGGCACAAATACAATGGGTAAAAAAAGATACTTGAAACGATAGAGTAACAAACCTCAATTGCATACGGAAGTTTGAGATGTCTGCAGCAGTCACCAATCTCAGTGCAATTAGGATTTTCACATGCTTTGCTCAGTCCAATTCGCCTTCCTTCAGCCATAGTCTTCTTCGAATCAATGTAAACAGGGTACAACACAATCCACTTCTTTATATTGGGCAATTCCCCATCCATATTCCTAATCAAAATTTGACAAAACCATAATTAAGACGGCTAAGCAAGACAGGAATATATCTAACGTGATTATACAAGCAGTGCCACTGAGATTCCGGAAGAAAAAGAAGAAGCAAGTAGTTTCAGTGATAAGATCTGAGAACAGCATCTGATATCAAAGTAGAGTGTTAAGAATGCACTGTTAATATGTAGTCATCAAGAAAACAAAACATCAACACCCTTAGCCCCAAATAAATAGATGCACTGTTTGTAAACGATGCTTAAGCTCACGCCATCTAAACTTCTAAAAGGCATTGAACGTTATACATGAGCCAATAATTATTGAGAAATAAGAAAAATTGCTCATGAAGATCAATATCCAATAACACTTTAAACAGACAGAAAATACCAACATCGAGGAAAAAGCACACGGAACATTGGCCACCGATCCGGTGCAGCTTTTGACCGGTGATGATGAGCGATGAGAGGAAGGAAAGAGAAGACAAAGGAGGAGGAAGAGCAGTGCATTACCTCGCTGTTGGTGTTGAAGAAAAGCCGCCGTCGACCGGTGATGGAAGAGAGCTGACGTGCGTTGTAAAGACCGCTGGTGCGTTTCTGTGATGCTTTCAGAAACTATTTCCTCGAACGGCAACAATAGGTGTGCGTTTTATGCCTTTGCTTGGGTAGCAAATAGCCCAACACCAAATAGAATAAAGATATTCATGGAAAGGATAGGCTTATCCCTAATCGTATGGCTTCTTTTTCCTTTTTCTTTTTTGATGGATTCTTCCTTCTTCTTTTTTTCAATATTTGTAGGGAAGACGGTGAAAATACGGCCCAGATCTTTCTTCAAGATAAACGACAGATCGTGCCTGCGGTGAAAACGACAAGTCGTTAAATCAGGGGTTAGGGTTTTTCATTTGCTCTTACCCGGCTAAAAGAAAAGAAAAAGGCGGGTGTTTTTGATTGGGATATTTTCAGTTGGAATTCGAATCAGAGTCTAGTGCAGAGAGGTCAAAGAAAAATGGATTCTGAAGAGTTGAGGAAGGAGATTCAAGAGTTAAAATTGAAAGATTATGATGTGAGTTCTGAGCGGTCTAGTAGAGAGAACCAAGCGTCAGAGGATGATGGCGGATTACAGATCAATTGCTTTACTGAAGTTCTCAACGATGTTAGCCTCCACTTTCAGATCATTCGCTTTCCCAAACAGGTATCTCTATCGCTCTTCAAACTAGCCTCTTGTCTCTGATGATGTTTAATGTGTTGTTTTCCCCTTTTTTGGTTTTTGGTTTTTACTTCATTTAGAAGAAAACTGACGGGTTCAATTAATTGAAATTTTGCGTCTGTAAAGTTCCCTGGGTTTTCGCAATTTTACAGATTTGTGTAGAGATGTAGAAGTATCTGACTGTATTCTTTTGTGATTTTCTCTGCTGTGGTCATCTTTTTGGACTCTCTTGGTGAATTGAAACTCGAGCTTGAGTTTGGAGTACCGGGATTGATGTTTGATTCCTGGGATGATGGCGAATTCTGTTTTGGAAAACCAAATTAAAGTAGGCCAATTCGTCTAAAGTATCCTGATTAAGGGAATTGGGTTTGAATTTGACTTAATTTTCGTTTTTTTATGAATTTTAAAGTTTGTGAAATGCTGCTTTCTGTAATCAGGAGAAAAAAAATGATAGGTTCCTCATTTATTGTGACCAGAAACAGTGAGAATTTCAGATCAAAGAAAGGTAGAATATGTTCAATGAAATGGAAAAGCTTCTCCTAACTAGACTCTGAATTCTTCTGTGACGTCCCTGCGAATTTTCACTATTTTAGACTTAATTTGATCTTGACAAATGATACAGCTTCCATATTGAATTTAAAAGCTTTTCCTCATTCCAAAAAAATACTATAAAAAGGTCTTTTTGAATTTTCACTGTTTCATCTGGTGTTGCCAGTGATGGTTGCTGTTGTAACTTCTCATGTTCTTTTTTTTTTAAAGTGGAGGTTGCGAGGTATGCTTGCCAAATATGATCGTTAACTTTTGAACTACTGTGCGATGAAAGGTCTGGTTTGAATGAATTGTACTGAATATATTTGGAAAACTGAAGTACATTAGAAATTTAGAATGCATATTACGATGGTGCTTTTTTTTTATTTGTTCTATGATTAAAATCAGTATCTTGTGCTGTCCTGATGTTACTTCTTTTATCGTTCCCTTGATATTAATTATCTTCTTAGATATATGTGTGGATTGGTTACAACTCTGCTAAATTTGGGCATTTATATGCTGCAGCACCGACTCGCCCTGTAAGTCTTCTCATTTGTTTAAGCTTGTTATGCACCTTTCTTCTCCCTATAATTACAAGTGCCATTTTTGTTAGATTAGAAACGGGTCATATAATTACTGATATGCGCTCGAAAACACAGAACAATGTCGTATCTGTCAGTTCCATACTTGGTGGAGCTTCTGATAATACGGGATCTGGCATTGCTCGTCGATTAGGTATATATAATTTTGGTTGGTAATTTGTATTTTCTTCCCCTGAATTGTGTGCTAACATTCTTCGTGTCACAGTGTTAAAGACTGGTCTCAATATAATTTTGGCTTGCAGCATTCCAAAAAACAATCCCATGCTTGAGGTCTGATTTCTTGCTCTCACTATCTCTCTCTCTGTGACATACACAAGTGCATGAACACTTGAGCTGTGACTATTGTTAGTTCTTAAGTTTATCTGCAGTGGATATTGATGAATGGATATAAATTTTCTAATTCGCATATTCATGCATTATTTAGGATATTGCATCATGTTATTTCTCGACTTATTTTTCTTTTCCTTTCAACTTTCTGGGATTTTAGGCAGATGCTGAGAAAATATTGGTACAGAAGCTAAGAGGTCTGGGTTACTCCAAGCCAAGATCAGGAGGAACATTTTTGTAGCAATGACAGGATGCGCTTGTTCTACATACTCAATATGCATTACGTTCGTGAAAAAATTGGAGAGTTTTGTCCTGGGTTTTCTGTTACCCTGTAAACCATTGTAATTTGATGCACATTGTTGTGACTCTTCTATCATTTTCTTTTCTTCTTCTTCTCTCTTTTTCCACCCAATTAACTGGTTCTTCACATTTATTAGTTTTCACATAGTGTTGCTGACATAACCTAGTGATTGGATTACTTAGCATAGGCTGGTTATTGTTACAATTTACCAATGGAAACATAGCCTCCATTGTTTCAGAATGACAATAAATGGAATTATTTATTCTAATACTGTAAACCAATGAGAATATTCATCTACACATTGTGGATGCTGGTGTGGCATCATACAAGTAAACAATTTACGGACGTGAATTACAATTTTTGACAGGGATGTACAATTTAAACCATAGATACTTACAAGGCTAAGACAATCAAATAACTAGCTTAGCCAAATGTCTTCTCACTGCTGTAACACATGTACAGAAATCCATCATCATCCTTGTAAGAATCGTAGACTGAGTTCATGAGACTTGCTGTACATGATAATCAAAGGCAAGCATAAGCTTGAGAAGACAATAGACGAGAGAAGCTGAATCATTCTAGCAAGGTTTAATAAAAATGAACTTTACCAGTCTGAGGTAACGTGTTCTTCACAAAAACGAACAGAGCTTTTCCAGGAGTCAAACGTAGCCTGTTACTTAAAATGTGAATGAACTGCCCAACTGACATATCTCGAGGAACTAAAAATCTAGCACAGTAAAGCACAAGAAGAAATTAGACCCCTCAGCACAACATAGTCTTTAAGCTTATCATATGCAATAGCAATCAGTTGATGCCATCGCAATCTGGGATTCACTTTATGCATTGTCATTCAATCTTGAAAGAGATAAGTGAAACTAAGTAAAACAGGCAAAGATCCACATAATCACACCAGAAAACCGAAAAGGCCTATCCTAGATGACACTATTAATCTATATCATAGACAAATGAACTGCATTAGAAGTATTTAGCAATGGATAATAGGTTAATATAATCTTTAAAACTCAGATTAAGTTGCTTGATGATGCAATTTAGCATTTTGGCAGAAAATCAGAAAGATAAAGTTAATCCATAAATATAGAACTACTTACTTCTTCTTATCCAGTTCTGGCAGGTCTGTCCTAGAATATTTCTCAATAATGACCTGCAACACATCATGTAAAAATGGTCATGAAACATCTTTCGAGTTCCTCTCTTCAATAACGTATGTAAAAATCATAGATGTGTCTGTTCCACTCTGAAACATCAGAAACTTGCACTACCCGCCAGAAAGACTGAAACTTGGATGAAGCAGTAATTAATTAGGGAAATGCTTTCTGGGAAAGAATAAAGATTGAGAATGGGAATTTTGGAATCATTGGCCTGCATTGCAAGCCACAAGAAAGCCCAAATAAAATGATTTCCTGTGCTAAGCTATGAACCCAATTCCCCAGTAATCGAACTAAATCGGAAGAGATGGTTCAAAAGCTTACAGGAACTCTATCAGGGTATTTCGCTTTGATATTCTTGGAGTCTTTCAGTCGTTCATCTGCATCGTAACCAAATTATATATCATAGCCAATAACGCAAACATAACACCATACAATTTGACAAGCAAAGAAACCATTTTTACCGAATGAAAACTCCTGCTTGAAAGACGAAATCTTTCCCATTAATCCTTTGAAAGATGGAATCGGAGCAATGAATGCGAAAGAGGGAGCACAAACTTTCCCAGAAAAAATGAAACTTGTATTGTACTTTGCAGGAAAATTGGAGAAGGAAAAGGATATATGGGTACGAAAGTAGAATATGTAGGTTGTTTAATTGATGAATACGTAATCGTTACAGCTTACGAAATCGTTTATCCGTTGCGGTTGCGTCCATCGACACCATCATTTCCTGTGTCATCAGTTAATTCTGGTCAATCAACAAATAGCAGCCGAACACCTTAGCACGTAAAGAACTCAAGTTACCGAACTTTTTGCTTTTTGTAATTTATTTTAATTAATTAATCAATTTTGTATTGTCTTTGAAGACTGAGGAAAGAGAAAAGTGGGCTTCTCGGCGATTGCTCTTCGATTATTTCTTCTGGCACACCTATTTTTCGGACACACACCCCATTGGCGTGCCTGACATTTTGCCCATTACTCTATTTAAGATTTATTCATATGAAAAGGTCCAATGAAACCCTATAAAGGGGCCTTCCTTTTTGGGCTATTATTAATGGGTTTTTTGTTATTTGAGCTCGAAGCTTGTAGCAAAAAATAAAAAAAAACCTTTTTTTTTTTTTTTTAAATTGGGAGCCTGCAAAGCTTTAGGCAGTTACTTCTTACCTTTACATTTTTTTTTTTTGTTTGTCTTATTTTTTATTATCATTAAGAAAGGGGCAAGACGGTCAAAATAATGATCATTGTCTCGAGTTGGTGTGGCATATCTATCTGCGCAATAAAAAGAGAAGAATGAATGTGTGTTTATAAAAGAGGGATCACTTCACATCAGCGCATACAACAAACTACAAAAGCCACATAAGTGAAGGGTACCCTACCCTCAACTTTTCCCCGAATAGCATCAACATGCTTGTACTGCCACATGCTCTTTGTCTCAACCACTAATTTGACACTAATCATATCAAACAAACACTATACAATTATGAAAACAAGAGAAAAATGGGACATGAATATAACCTTAATTAGGTATAACTTGTGCTCAAGTCAGGTTTTGTATTTAGCATCATTTAAATGTCGACTATTTTTTATATGAACCAAATCCTTCATGTCATGGCACAAGAGTCAAGCCCAGAAGGCCTAATAATATGTTCACACCCTTACCAAACTAGTAAAAAGATCTCTAGAATTAAGGTACTATAAAAGAGGAAACTCCATTATTGTAAAAGGTACGTAACATCTATAAACACTAAGCTTCACTTTCTCTATCTTTCTCATTTTACTTAGACTTCATACATACTGCCTTGGACGTCAAAATATCACCCAATCAACCCATTCCTTTCCAAACTTGCAGGCAAGACGCTATTCAGTGGTGACCCAAATCAATTTTAGCCAAACCCCAGTATCCTTTTTGTGTTGACCATCCAATAAATTTAAATTTGAGTTGAAAAAAATTATAAAACTAACAATAATTTTTTTTTATAAATTTTAATACAATTACATTCTCTCATTTTTTTTTTATTAAAAACTAAAATATATAAATTGATGGCATTGTGTAAGGCCAATCTTGGTATTAGATAGGGTAGCCAAAATCAGCACGTATTCTAATTTGTTTCAAATCCACCATTGTTGAATGTCTGCGTAAAGAATAAGGATATGCATAACACATGGAGCCATCGGATCGTTGATTAGTTTCTTTAGGCTGCTTCTCTTTGACTTAATACTTATGACCGAACACAAGGAACAAACTGTCTTACCTGACTGACGTCAGATATTTCCTCTGTTATAAGAATAATTAATGACATCAAGTATACGAATTAAATTCTAATTTATTTTTCTTGTTTATTAAAAAAAAAAAAGAAAGCCCTCAAGTGTTGATCAAGAAATTTGTCTTTTTCATTGGGGGTTGGTTTGAAGAGCATGTAACACCATAATCCACCTACCCTTGATTTTACCACAACATATCTATAGTCAAGCTTGATAGGGGAATTCTCAATTATGGCAAGCTCCCATTCAAAACTTCTTGCTTATTATACTTTTCGTGTCGTTTTCAAAAGCATTTTAAACTGTGTGTCGTTTGACTAATCACTTGAGTTAAACCATTCATCAAATGGGAGATAAAATAATAGGTGGTACTTAATTTGATTGATATCTATCAAATGATGCATGGAGTTGAATTGGGTGCAAACAAATGTGGTCATCTTAAATCTCCTATGACATTTTTCTTGTAATTAATGTGCTTTTATATAAGCATGCATAGACATATAAGTTCATAGGAATTTTCTTTTTTAAAAAAAAAATGTAAAAGGACAAGTTATTCTAATAATACTATATAGTTTAACTTAAACCATATCAATTGATGTCTAATATGATATTAAATATCATATGATTGTCAACAAAAAAAAAATACCACTAGATAAAATGTGAGGAAGCTCTTTTCTTCTTTAAATTATTATATTATTTTAAATAGGAGACTAATATTTATTTTCTCCATGAAACAATTGTTGGCAAATGACTCTAAATAAATTCAAAAAAAAAAAAAGCTCTAAATAATTGTGACTTCAATATCAAGTAAATTGGACATAGTAAAAGGAAATAATGAGATTATAGCAAAAATAAAAATAAAAATTAAGGTAACTTTGTTTTGAAAATATTTTCTATACAATTATTAGACTTTATTTAATAATTTTATATTGTTGGGAAGACATTTACTAACATGCTATGCTTCAATTATAAATTATAAGGAAAAATTAGCTTGAATTAGGTAAACCATCAATGGTCAACTAAATAATGAAACTCTTCATCAAATGAAGAATTAATTCTTGGTGGGGAACTTGAAAAAGGGGAAATATTATACTATAATAAATATCAATAAACAAAATTTTTATTGACCAATCTAAAATATTATAAAAATTCTAAGTTCAAATTCTCAATTGGAAATATTATTTTTATCTATGAAATGTTAAAAGAAAAACTGTAATTTTTATTTAATTAGCTCTTAGTCTGGAGCGAACAAGAAATAATTTGGAAATATTAAGTCAACCAGATTCTCATATTAGATTATTGCCTAGTGTTTGTATATAACAATATCTATATCCAAGTTTAGTAGTAGTCAGCATGTATGGACAATATGGTCAAGTTGCAGAATGGCTTATTGACTCAATACCAAATTCTAAACAAATGCAAAAATACCTAAGTGCTAAATTATGCTTTAATTACCCTTTTTTTAATTTGTATTAACTATAAATTTTATATATTAAATTTCCTGATGTTTTATAATTACAACTTTATCTTTTTAATTTGAAAAATGGTAACATTTCTTGATATCTCACTTTCTTCCTGGAATGTTTTTTTTTTTTTTTTTTTTAAGAAAAATTACACCTAGAGTTTAAGGAAATAATAATTAATGAAATAATTTTAAGAGAAAAATATTTTATTTTAGCCATTTATTGTCCACATAAACACACATATATCACCTTTGAAATTTCAAAAAACCATCAACCAAAAAAAATGATTTCCTCTTATTTTTAATTTTTAAAATTACAAATCAAATACACACGTAATTTTTTTTGGTTTTGATTATAAAAGTAATAATCCTTACGTAATCAGAAGAAAGGTCAGATTTGCGCGCGCAAAAAAAATAAAAAATGAAAGGTCAGATCTTGACCCATGGCCACAACCAGAGCTTGAATCGAGAGCTTCTAGCTGGTTAACCATACAGCTAGTCAAAATCGAGGAGCAGATTAGCAAAACACAGCCAATACCAGGCTGGGGTAGGTGGCGGGGTCTACGTGTAAACGCGGTTGGCTTTCAGCGCGTGGGCTTCACCCCTACCACCGACTCTTTCTTGAGTTACATGGCCACGATAAATGTAGGTAATTAAATATCAACCGCTGATCTAGATCCCAAATGCATGTCGACGAATCTAACCCATTCCCACTTATCAGGGGCTTTTCGGTCTTTTGAGTCCACTCTCGCTTGGGCCTATAAATTTGCACCCCATGAACACGATTGGACTCGCACCGCTTGAGCAAGTCCAAGAGGTTCCTTCTGTTCAAGCAAAAACTAACAACCACCATCTCTCTGGGTTACCCTCTTCCTGCTTCTGCATTCCAAGGTAGCTTGCGTGCCTGCCTATTTTCTCTTCCCAATTTCAGTTACTGATACTGAAACTATGTTTGTTTAGAGCTCGCTTTTCTGATTCGTTGTTGTGAATCCTTCCTACTTTGCTTGTAATGTGAAGTGTGGTGAAATTCATGTCTTCAGATCTGAAGATATTGTTCTGTGGTTTAACACGTCTGAGTTGGGTTTTTTTCCTCTTGTCGATCTCAATGATTTGAAAAGGTTTCGAGTCAATGTGTCTGTGTCAATTGGTTTTTTGGCGTGTCTTCCAAATTCGAGTAACATTGCTTTCGGTGATGTGTTTAAATTCGCTTTGGGCTGTCAGATCTGGTGGAATTCGGTTTATCAAAATGTTTAAGGTTTATTTTTCTTGATATTTGTGGTTGATTTACTGCGTGGTATGCCACTCTGCTACTTAAAATGAGCTTGCCCCTTTGGGACTACTTTATGATAGAGTAGGGTAGTTTCCTTGCCAGATTTGAAAATGACAAATGGTGTGATTAGAATACTTGCTGGTAGGTATAGTTGGGAATGGGTCAGACCGTCCGATCTTTTTGCTGAATTTCATGCATGATTTTACCTTTTTGGCTTTTATGATTTATATATATGTATGTATGTGCTAAATGTTCTGTTTCTCTTGTTCAGGATCAAAGATGGAGACTTTCCTATTCACCTCTGAATCAGTGAACGAGGGACACCCCGACAAGCTCTGCGACCAGATCTCTGATGCTGTGCTTGATGCTTGCCTTGAACAGGACCCAGACAGCAAGGTTGCCTGTGAAACTTGCACCAAAACCAACATGGTCATGGTCTTTGGAGAGATCACTACCAAAGCCAATGTAGACTATGAGAAAATTGTGCGTGACACATGCAGGAAGATTGGCTTTGTTTCAGATGACGTTGGTCTTGACGCAGACCATTGCAAGGTCCTTGTCAACATTGAGCAACAGAGCCCTGATATTGCTCAGGGTGTGCATGGTCATCTCACCAAGAGACCTGAGGAAATTGGTGCTGGAGATCAGGGTCACATGTTTGGCTATGCCACCGACGAGACCCCTGAATTGATGCCCTTGAGCCATGTTCTTGCAACCAAGCTTGGTGCTAAACTAACTGAAGTGCGCAAGAATGGCACCTGCCCTTGGTTGAGGCCCGATGGCAAGACCCAAGTCACTGTTGAGTACGTCAATGAAAAGGGTGCCATGGTTCCCATTCGTGTACACACTGTTCTTATTTCCACCCAGCACGACGAGACTGTCACAAACGATGAAATTGCAGCTGATCTTAAGGAGCATGTTATCAAGCCTGTGATCCCAGAGAAGTACCTCGATGAGAAAACCATTTTCCACTTGAACCCCTCTGGCCGTTTTGTCATTGGTGGCCCTCACGGTGATGCTGGTCTCACTGGCCGTAAGATCATCATTGACACCTACGGAGGATGGGGTGCTCACGGTGGTGGTGCCTTCTCCGGCAAGGACCCAACTAAGGTTGACAGGAGTGGAGCTTACATTGTGAGGCAAGCTGCCAAGAGCATTGTTGCCAGTGGACTTGCCAGGAGGTGCATTGTGCAAGTCTCTTACGCCATTGGTGTGCCGGAGCCTTTGTCTGTGTTTGTTGACTCCTACGGCACTGGAAAGATCCCAGACAAGGAGATCCTTAAGATTGTGAAGGAGAGCTTTGATTTCAGACCTGGCATGATCTCAATTAACCTTGATCTCAAGAGGGGTGGCAACAACAGGTTCTTGAAGACTGCTGCCTACGGACACTTTGGCAGAGATGACCCAGATTTCACATGGGAGGTGGTGAAGCCCCTTAAGTGGGAGAAGGCTTAAGCGACTCAACCTAGCCATGCTGGGAGTTTTGCCTATGACCTTCATTATTATGTCTTGTGTTAAATTTCTGTCTGTGTACCTCTCTCTCTCTTTGTCTTTTGATTTTTTTGTTTTTTTTGAATCTATTTCTTGTGTTATTGTATGTTCTGGTTCACAACATATATTTTTTACATGGTCAACCTAATAGATGTGCTCTCAGGTTGTAGGCCTTGATATGTAATAACATAAAAATAAAGAGAGTATACGGTTATTGAATTATACTGCTTTCAATCAATGGCTTGGCTTCCTTAATGCAATTCACCGGAGAAGAGCAACTTCTTTTGGCCCTTTCTGAGACTGGTGCTATTTGGTGAATATTAATAACAAGGACTTCTTAAACTTCTCTCTAATGCACTCCCGATATGACAGTTTTGTCGGTAAGGAGCAACAACAGAATGCAGCTTTTGAGATAGCTGCAATGTTAGTGAAGCCAAATTAAAAATATTGAGTGATCATGTAACCGTTGGAGAATCTCCTTGTAAGTTGAGTTATTATTCCATAAATGCTGCTGATTTGAGAAGCACCCACATGACCGTTTGTCTTGAAAGCAAATATCTTGGTCTTAACGTTTAGTATCCACTATTGCATTGGCCTCGACTTAGCCGGTTAGCCCCACAACCCACATGGTCCAAAGTGTATCCGATTCTCATTTCGCCTAACAAAAGAAAACGGTTGCACTTTATCTTTTCTATTGGACCGCCAATGGATCACAAACATTGATTTAAGAAAAAAAAGACAAGTTTTGATGTCTAATTAAACATTACATGTTCAGATTCATCAAAACGACAATGCACAACGTAACAATGATAGCAACTTCATAAGATATAATCCTTTTGCTTTTTTCCCAACGTTATTTTAGAAAATACGATAGTCTAATGCCACCTGTAGACAATTTAAGGGAACCTAATCTGCAGATTGGACCACTGTAACATTCATATAGAGACTTTAATGGATTTTAGCAAGGAGCATGACACTTGGAAATATAATAAATTTTTCCCAGGTTAGATTTCTTGTTTTGTCAAACATCTGACCACGGCAAAGAGTAGAAATTGCAATGACAGTCATTGATTCCTCTTTCTCTTTTCATATTATATAGTTCATTAATTTATGGACCAACTCCTGCATTCCCCATTTCAACTTACATATAAGATATATAATTGTTTGCTTTAGCCTTTAATTTACTGACAGTAACAGAAGGGCATTTATATTGAATCTTCGTCTAATAGCTTAGCTTAGGTTGAAACGAGACTTAATTTAAACCATTAAATAAAAATATAAAAATCAGATGGCACGTATTCACTGGTCTGCACGTGCTATCTTCACTAGACTCGAAGATTCCAAAAGCTGCAGACATGTTATAAAAAAGTTGACACAAAGAAAGTTAATTACCCATCAGAGGGGGAAAGAACAATTAAATATTCGAATATGGAAACTAAAATTTATTATATTTTGGTAAAAATAATTTTAAAAAATAGTTTCTAAAGCTTAAAAGAGAGAAAAATTGGAACGTGAAGGCATATATTATCACTTATTTACATGGATTCTCTTAAACAATGAGAACACTAGCATTGAGATTTGAAGTCACAACTTGACCTTTTTTTTATTCTTCTTAATATTATGCTAGTCGAAGAGAGGTCAAGAGTGTTAAATGTTAAAACTTGTTTGGATACGAAGAAAATGTCGGGAAACTATCTTGAATTGTAGTTGAAGACAAAGAAAATGCAAGTGTTAGAGAGGATTATGGTAAAATATTGTGTTGGCATCCTTATCATAAATGTGGGAAAATCCAAATTGAAAAATGTGAAGAGAATCTAGCTATGAATCACTAGCTGCACGAGATAGTATGCAAGTGCTTGTTTGGTTGAGTGGTTACATTTCATGAGTCTGAATTAAAAAAAAAAAAAAAAGTGAAAAATATTAAAAATATTTCTGGGTGTTTTTTTAATCCCTGGAGAGTATTTATGGCAGTTAAAATATTTTATGTAATTCACCAAAAAAATTATTTCATGTAAATTTTCATAATATTTTGGAGGTTTCATGGACTTCAAATATAAGAACAAAATGTAGAGATAATTGTCCACGAAATGTTAGTCTAAGTAAAGACAAGATATTCTAAAAGCATATGAGTTTAAGTTCTGTTTGTTTGTAAAAACTTTATTGATGAGTGATCTTTAAAATTTTTTCGAAGTTTTACTGAGTGTTCTTTGAATTAAAAAGTATACCTTAACTTTGATTGTGACTTAACTCGCTTAATTTTTTTTTTTAAATATAATTAAAAAGATTGATCATTTTATTGTTATTATTATTATTATTAAATAGAAATATTGCAGCCTTATTTAGATAATTATCTATTATATAATTGGCCGACAAAAAAGCTGGCACTATGGCATTTTTGTCATGAGGGCCCAAATAGTAAGTTTAAAATTTGGGCCTATTATGGAAATGATACGGGCTAATCTCTTGGGCATTGGCCTAATTTACCGCAGTTGTCTTTCGGCCATTTCTTTTGGCAAACCTAATTTTTTCCACCCATACACCCTATGCTAGGGTAGGTTATTTTATTCTCAAATTACCCCTGCCCTACTCGATCCACACACACCCCATGCCCTTGAGTCGATAGCTCCATCCCCGAATCCGTAACCATTTCCCACCATCTTTTCCGCGGCAGTGCTTATACTTGCACTCATTGTCTATTTTCCTCGTCGAATTTTATTATTTATAAATTTTAATATTTATATTTCTCATAATTTATAAATATTAAAATTTAAAAATAAATTTATTTACTAAATATCTCTATTTTTTTTTTGATAACTAAACATTAATTTTTATTAAAACGCGAATATTACTAAAGTGATTTTACATCTCTTAACAAAGGATTAACTTTTTTTTTTTTAAAATCATTTTACATATATGTCCTCCTACCATTTTCAATCCATAAATGTACATCCAATCTTAAATGTTTTGACAGTCTTATGTTGACTGCTCATTATAAAATCACTTTATCCTTTGAATGTTTTCACGTTTCTTGCACAAGTCTTATGTTGATTACGGTACCCAACACTTTGTCATTAGTTTACTTCTCTCCCTTCTTTGTTTTATTTTTAAAAAAATAAACTAAGTGTTAATTGACATTACCTTACCAAAAAAAATATTTAAATTTTTTAATCATAAGATAAATACAAGTTGAGGTCTCAAATTTCAATGCTTACTTTTTATATTTTTGATTAAAAATTTAACTTAATTTACTTAATGATTGGAAAGCATGTAACTTTTTGAATTTTTTTATCAAGAGCCATCGAAATAAAAAATTTAAGAGGTTTATAGGCAAATTACATGTGCTAATATACGTGGTAGTGCTATACTTATTTTTTTCAAAGATTATGGTAAAAATTAAATCTTAAAACTAATGTTTCCCAAAAATCTTGATAAATCAAGTCATACTATGAGTTATATTCAAAATAGTTAATAATATTTAAATTTAATTGTGTTAAATACTTTTTAATATTTTTCTTAGATTATTTTACTCTGAGAATAATTATTGTTACCTAATTTTGATTTATTTATTATAACACTATAAGTGGGTCCCTTTAAAATGTTTTTCATGATTATGTCTGAAATCTATGTTAAGATAAGAGGCTGGTGATAGAAAAAGGAAGCAAAAGCGGAATTAAACAGCGAGGCCATGCATGCACTTATTAATCACAACAAAGACAGATCTGAAATTAGTTAGGGAAAGTCATGGTTTGTAGGCCCCCATTTATGATCATCCTCTATGACCCGCAAATTGAAGTAAATTACTAAACAAATTTCATTCTCAAATTTTGACGACAGATAGTAAAATATTTATATTTATTAAAGTCATTCATCTTAAATGTACATTTTATAAATTCAATTATTAAATTAGAAAGGTCTTGTCATATTAGTCATACTCATAAAATGTTAAAATTAATTTATATTTTAGCAAAATACTTAAATTAATATGAATGATTAATGTTGTAATATAACTTAATTCAATAATTAAAATTTATAAAATTATTCTCTAAGAAAATTATTGAAGTGAGTAAATATGTAAATGGGACTATTTTTCCAATTTTGGTTAAGTAATTAAAAAAGTAATCCAATATTATACTTTCATTCTCCTTCACTAATAGTTAGTTACAATAATAATAAAAAAATAAGACAAATAAGAATAATTTTATTTAAAATATTTTTTAATTGTTACGAATTAGATCTAGGAAACATATCCAGGTCATACTCGTGGATCAACATGTCAAGACTGAAAAATATATATTTTCTTTTCTTTAAAATAAATCTGTATTTAATATGGCACGTTTGTTTCCTGTAGAATTCGTTAACTCTGACGTGATTTATGTCATTGCTTTGAAAAAAAACACAGGCTATTTTGACAATTTTTTTTTTCCTTAGCCGCCGGCAGACTTTGAAAGTCCACCGGCGGATTCTGCTCTACAATATATTTTTATGTCAAAAAATGACATTATATTATATTATAAGTACTGTATAATAAAATAAAATTATCTACGTACATAACAGTAAAACTAATTTCTATTAATAGTACACGATAAATTTTTTTAATAAAAATAATTTTTAAGTTTTAAACTTTATTTTTTATTTTTAACACAAATAATATTTATACTTTGTAATTTGTATTTTTTTTTATGTGAACATTGACTAGAAAATATGAATAACATCTCTCTATTGTAAAATTCATCCCACCACTCTCCAAGCAAGATGGATTTGATAAAATAGGGTGTTGTGTGAACAAATATCTACTTTCCACAAATTTGGTTCTTTCTATCCTCTAATTTTTATTTTAATCCAACTTTGGCTGCAATTTACTTTATATTAATCAAAGACAACCAAAGTTGGGTTAGAGAATAAAGTTAACTTTATAATGAATTATATCATGATTGACAGATCAAAATAATTTTTAATTAAAAATATTAAGATTTTTAATTTTTAAATGATGAAATGAATTAGTATCCAAAGTATATCCATCTAGGTTATAGATGGAATTAATCTCATTATGGTATAAAGCACTTCATTTTGTTGATAAAATATAACCATTTCTCCAATCAATTTTCTCAATTACTTTCAATGATAATGATTTCAGAATAAAAAATTCTTGAAGGAAGTAAAATAATTACACAAGGACCGTGAGAGTGAGGTCAATGAATAGCAGCTTACCATATAAAATGACACTAACAGGCATTTAAAAAATGCAACGACTATACATGTAGAAGAAACAAAACTGCTGCCATGGCAATTGGTTGAAAAGTTGACAGTCAAATGACTGTATTGGTTTATTCCCACAAAAACCCATCAAGCGCAACAACTCATTTAATACCTCCATAGCTGGGTTGCCATCATAGCAGCTCCAAAGGTAGCAGCTTTCTGCTTTGCAAGGGAGAAAGGGACTCCATTCTCCCTATAAAAGAATGGTTTTTTAGGCCATCTCTAATCAGCATCGTATTCCCAATTCCAATAGTTACTTGCAGCTAACTCTGTTAATCAATTCCAATGGAGTTGCAGTTAACTCCAAGAGGGAGAAACCGTGAGGTAACTTTCCAGCATCAGAATCAGTTAAGCTTTGAAAGAGGTGGGGATTCTGTTGTGGAGGAAGATAGGGAATTTCAGAAGCAATGGGCTGCAATAGAGAAACTACCCACTTTTAAAAGGATTAGAACTTCGTATTTGGAAGCCACGGATGACCTTGCAAGCAGCAGCGAAAGAGAATTGGGAAGCAGAAGCAGAAGAGAATGGGGAAGCAGAAGCAAAAGAGGCAGCAGAAGAGAACCAGCAAGCAGAAGCAGAAGAGAAAGAGAATTAGGTAAAAGCGTGGTTAATGTCGCCAAGCTTGAAGCATTTGAAAGGCATCAGTTAATTGACAAGCTCATAAAGCATAATGAGATTGATAACCTCCAATTACTGAAGAAGCTAAGAGAAAGGATAGACAGGTATCTGCTCTTTGTCTTAAGTGTTAAACATGCTTGAAATGTAGTTATCTGTGTTGTGAAAAGGGTGTATCTTTGTTTTGTATATTAGAGGGAATCGTATGTTAGAAACTCACTGTATTCGTTTTCATTCAATTTAATAGATGAAGCTTTGATTTTTCTAGTTACTACAACGGTAATTTTTTCTGCTAGTCAATTATGAACTTTAAAATCTTCAAGTTGTGTTTTTCTTTTCCAATTATTTTTACTGGTTGGTTTGTCTTTTACTCAGCTTCTCACTTTGAATGTATAAAGGCATACACTTCTATTGACAAATGGGTTTTATTTTCAGAGTAAATGTGAAATTACCTACGGTGGAGGTCAGGTACAAGAACCTGCATGTAGAAGCAGAATGTGAGGTTGTTCAAGGGAAACCACTCCCTACTCTGTGGAATTCACTTGTTAGCTTCTTTTCAGTAAGTATGCTTCCACCCTGAACCTATTAGTAGAACAACACGTCAATATCATGCTCAACTGGTAATATAAGAGAAGATATGAAACACTGACAAGTGAGTTTCCAAACAAAAATGGACCCAAGAATGAGCTAAATTTAGCATTTGAACAGGGTTTTAAAAAGGTGATATGGTGTAATCCTCAAGAAGCCAAGATTAGCATTCTAAAAGATGTCAGTGGCGTCATAAAGCCATCAAGGTAAACAAATTTGTCTTTTATGCCTCTCAACTTGGAATGCAATGTAATTTTGTTAGCAAGACACTAGCATTATCATAAAGTGCAATATTACACTTGAATTTTTGCAGAATTAGATGATATATACTGCTGAGATATTTCGAACTATGTTCGTTAAAATTGATAGGTAGAAAAAGTTCAATTAAGATGGCTTTCCATTTTAATGAAGCATGTGATTTGAGTAACAGCAAAAGTTTATTGGAAAGCTGGCTTTGTCCTAGTTCAATCGCATACCCCTGAGTTGTTATCAAGGAAAACATAAAGGATTAGTTCAAACTGTCATTTCAATAAAAGGGAACAATTAACTCATCAAAGATGATTCTGAGTACAGGCTTACTCTTCTACTTGGTCCACCCGGCTCTGGAAAAACAACCTTGTTACTGGCACTGGCTGGAAAATTAGAGGAACCTCTCAAGGTTAGTATTTCAGAGAGATAGAGAAGCTTAACTAGAGTGAAATTCTCGTTTGAGAAGTCGTTATAACAATTCATGCCACTTTTCTTCTCTATGTCAATATAATCATCAAGAAATATGTTTGAGCTTAGCATGAATCAATCGAGAATATTACTAGCATCACCATTGGTGTTTCTTCATCCATAATAGAATTCAGGGAGTCTTTAAGAAACTAATGTAAAGCATTGGTTCACTTGAATTGTCCCATATTACAATCCCCATGATATACTTGAACTTTTGGTTCTCTTCCAGGTGTCTGGGGAAATTTCTTACAATGATCACAATCTAGATGAGTTTGTTCCTCAGAAAACATCAGCTTACATAAGCCAATATGACCTGCATGTACCTGAGATGACAGTGAGGGAAACAATCGACTTTTCAGCACGCTGCCTGGGCGTTGGAAGTCGAGTTGGTGAGGTTTCTTTTTTATCCAAGCTTAGAATAGCAGGAAATTGGTGAATAATGTCACTAGCGGCTGGCCTTGACGTGTATTCTCTGTTATGCAGATCTGATAACTGAAGTCATCAGGAGAGAGAAAGAAGCAGGAATCGTCCCTGACCCAGATATTGACATGTATATGAAGGTACTTTTAGTACGGACAGCTTATGTGTCATAATGCTGAAGACAAACGTTTACATAGATAATAACTACTTATTTGCAGGCAATTTCAATTGAAGGGCAAAGTGAAAATCTACAAACAGATTATGTTCTGAAGGTAAATCCTCTTCAAGCAGAGCTAGATTGAAATATATAGCCATTGAGTGGATCAACTAAGATTTCTTCTTTTTGACATGTTGGACCACAAACATTTGATCTCCTAGATTCTTGGACTGGATATCTGCGCTGATATAATGGTTGGTGATGCATTAACAGTTGGCATTTCAGGTGGACAGAAGAAAAGGCTAACTACAGGTACCTGGAAAGACATAATTAAATTTTGCTGTTTCATTTTCTAATTTTCAACAAAAAAAAAATCTATGCTCAGCGCACATATTTTGTTCTATTATGGAAGCCTCGTCTCTTTCCTAGACCATTGACAAAGAGAAAGATAGTCAGATTTTCTGCTCAGGCTGGGAAAATAATAACACTCTTCGTGGGATTTTTTTTTCCCCTCAAGGATATTTGTATTGATTTGCCATTTCATGTGCAGGAGAGATGATTGTTGGTCCCATAAAATCTCTTTTTATGGATGAAATATCAACTGGCTTGGACAGCTCCACAACGTTTCAGATAATCACCTATCTCCAGCAATTGGCACACATCACAGATACAACTGCAGTGGTTTCCCTTCTTCAGCCAGCACCTGAAACCTTTGAACTATTTGATGATCTAGTATTGATGGCAGAGGGAAAAATAGTATACCATGGGCCCCGCAGTCAAGCACTCCAATTTTTTGAGGAGTGTGGTTTCAAGTGCCCAGAAAGAAAAGGGGTGGCAGACTATCTACAGGAGGTAAGAGAACAGATTATTTTTCCCTTGGTTTATTCCAGCCTCATAACCTCACAAACTTCAACTATTTACAGGTAATCTCCAAGAAAGATCAAGGGCAATATTGGTATCGCACAGATACTCCTTACAGTTACATTTCAGTGGATCAGTTATCTCAAATGTTCAAAGCAAGTTACTGGGGACAAATGTTAAATGCCGAGCTCACACAACCATATGATGAATCTCAATCCCATGAGGATGCTTTATCATTTAGCAAGTACTCCTTGAGCAAATGGGAGTTATTGAAAGCTTGCACGACAAGGGAGCTGCTTCTCATGAAGCGAAACTGGTTTATCTATGTATTCAAAACCGCACAGGTTAATATCTACTCTGCTCAATGATTCTTGAACACATCAATCAACCAGTTGAAGCTTATATGTTCCTTTTTCTCATTCTGCAGCTTATAATCACTGCATTCATAACAATGACAGTATTTCTACGTACTGAGATGGATGTGGACTTGATGGGTTCAAGCTATTTTTTGGGCTCTCTGTACTATACCCTCGTCCGCCTCATGACTAATGGCATTGCTGAGCTTATCATGACTATTACTAGACTTCCTATATTTCACAAGCAGAAGGCTTTCTATCTTTATCCAGCATGGGCTTACTGTATTCCAGCTGCCATTCTTAAGATTCCATTTTCAGTCACCGATTCTATTGTCTGGACATCCATAACTTATTATGTCATAGGCTATAGCCCTGAAGTATCAAGGCAAGAAGTTTGTTTAATCTCATGTACAAATTATCAATATTTGTTTTTATACTTATGCCATTTTCTAATTCGTTTCTAACTTCTGGTTGTAGGTTCTTCCGCCAGATTCTATTGCTTGTCACTCTACATATGTCTTCAACTTCGATGTGTCGTTGCCTTGCTGCAGTTTTCCAAACTGAAGTTATGGCTACAACTATTGGCTCTTTTGTCTTAGTGCTGATGTTCTTGTTTGGAGGCTTCATTATTCCTAAACGTAAGTCAATCTATCATTTTTCGTTATAAGATATAGAACAAAGCCACTAATGTAGTTGATTTATTGCAGCATCATTACCATCATGGTTAAGGTGGGGTTTCTGGCTTTCTCCAATGTCATATGGGGAAATAGGAATCACACAAAATGAGTTTCTTGCTCCCCGCTGGCAGAAGGTATTTACAGATACCCTTATTGGGCTTCGTGATAGATCACGAAATTTTGTAAATAACCATGGTTCATTTTTCATTGGCAGGTCCAAGAGGGAAACGTCACCTTAGGGAAGACAGTTCTAAGTAGTCGTGGTTTAGACTTTCATGGCAACTTCTATTGGCTCTCAGTTGGCGCACTGCTTGGTTTTGCAATCCTTTTTGATTTTGGATTTATCATTGCCTTAAGTTACTTAAAACGTAATTCCCATCTCAACTATTAAACATAACAAAGTCGAATAATAGTTTTCTTGTTCACTGTTAGTATTCACTTATTATTGTGAATGTTCGCAGCTCCAAAGATGTCTCGAGCATTTGTTTCAAAAAAGAGGCTTTCTGAACTAAAGGGAGGAGAAAATTCCAAGAACATTCAACTAGAAAATAGATCAGTCGCAGTTGACATTAGTCAGACTACTAAGGAAACAGGTAACATAAATCCACTATATGCTAAATCATCTCAAATATGAGCTCTTAATCACAAGCAAATTGTGAGGAAACTTGGTTTTCTCTTAATGGTAGGTCAACAAGGGAAAATGGTCTTGCCCTTTGAGCCACTGACAATATCATTTAAGGATGTCCGGTATTTTGTTGAGATCCCCCCGGTAATTACCTTCTCTAATATAGTCTTATCATAATTTTGTTTATCGTTGAAGAGCTTGCTCAACCTCACCCTTGTCAACAGGAGATGAGAGGTCATGGATCCAATGAGAAAAAACTTCAATTGCTCTGTGATGTCACTGGCGCATTTAGGCCAGGCATTCTTACAGCACTTATGGGAGTCAGTGGAGCAGGGAAGACAACTCTCATGGATGTTCTTTCAGGTAGAAAAACTGGAGGGACCATTGAAGGAGATATAAGAATAGGAGGATATCCCAAAGTGCAGAAAACATTTGCAAGAGTTTCAGGTTACTGTGAGCAGAATGACATACATTCTCCATATATAACTGTTGAAGAATCTGTGACATACTCAGCTTGGTTGCGGCTGCCAATGGAGATTGATTCAGTCACAAAAGCGGTATGAAATCCTCATAACATCCACCTAAATATATCTTCCTTATATAACAAATATACTTTGTATAACTTATATCTGCATATTGGTTGAACAGAAATTTGTAAAAGAAGTGATTGAAACAATCGAACTTGATGATATTAAAGACTGCTTAGTTGGCATTCCTGGCCAAAGTGGCTTATCAACCGAACAACGTAAAAGACTAACCATTGCAGTGGAGCTGGTTTCGAATCCATCAATAATCTTTATGGATGAACCCACGTCAGGTTTAGACGCCCGAGCAGCTGCAGTTGTTATGCGTGCAGTAAAGAATGTAGTTGCCACTGGCAGGACCACGGTTTGCACCATACACCAACCAAGCATTTTCATATTTGAAACATTTGATGAGGTAATCTAAATAGTGCTTCCTGTGAATAAATTTCCAAGATGTTGCAGATTTTAATAAATATAAAAAATCTCCATATAAATGTATATATTGTAGAAACAATTAGCGTGGGTATCTTTCTGCATGTATACAGTGAAATGTATCATATTGATGAATGATAGAGTACAGGTCCTAAACTAAGAGTTCTTGTTCATGCAGTTGATTCTAATGAAATCGGGAGGACGGATTATTTATAATGGAATGTTAGGCCACCATTCAAGTAAACTGATCGAATATTTTCAGGTAAGCTCATAGCAGCAGCGAAGTACTTATCAGTCAAGCTTATAGAAAGATCAATAGTCATCTTTTTCATCTGAATTCTTTTTCTTGCATTAGTTGAAGATGTGAATAACGGCTGAATTGATCTTTAAAGGATATTTATATATGATGATGTCGAAAAAAAAAATGTTTACAGCACTAGTTGAAAAGATAATACTGATTTTCAAGGAAGCTAGTACCTCTCGTTCTGTCTCCCATTCATTTATATTGTAGAATTTTTTACCTAAATGATATTGTTGTCCATCAGAGTATACCTGGTGTTCCGAACATCAATGACAACTATAATCCTGCAACCTGGATGTTGGAAGCTACCTCTCCATCTGTAGAAGCAGATCTTCATGTAAATTTTGCAGATATCTATAAAGAGTCACCTCTTTACCGGTGAGCACCTAGTTAATTGACATTTATTGGCAAAAGGATACCTTTTGTAACTTCTGTTTTTCAAGTATTACACATTCCCTAATTGGTGGGAAAGAAGAGTTGTATATGACAATGATTATACATTTGAAAGAGTTCTGATCCCAAGTTTTGAATTTCTAAATTCTTTCAGGGATACCCTTGAATTGGTAGAACAGTTAAGTGAACCATTGCCGGGTACAAAAGACTTAAAATTTTCCAGTCGTTTCCCACAAAATAGCTTTGGGCAGTTTATGGCATGCCTATGGAAGCAACACCTGTCCTATTGGAGAAGCCCTGAGTACAACATAACACGTTTTGCGTTCATGATTGTTGCGTCAGCGTTATTTGGGGCAGTATTTTGGCAGAAAGGGAAGGAAATGTAAGTACTTTTCATACACAGATCTATGATTTGCATAGAAAGGGTAACTCAAACTGTTTAACTCAATCACGAAAAGAAATATGCTTCGTTATAAGAATCTCCATAATCTCAAACTCCAATATAGAGTAATAGCATTTTGTCAAAATCTTTGCCCTGGTTATCTTAGACAAGTGTACTCAGTTGGAAAGAAATACAGTATTTGTAAGATGCTTATTTCTTTCTTAAGTTACTTCAACAGGTAGATGCAGAAATCCATCATAAAATAGTGCTTCCCGTACCTCAAGCTAGCCCTTTCTGAAAAGAAACAAATAAACAACTCTAACATGTCCAATTAGCAATATGCCATACAAATTGTGAACACACAAGACAAATACCATGACAAGCAGTAACAACTATTTAGACATACTCAATATAAAGCCTTTTTTGTTTTTCCTCATAATAACTGCCACAAACTTACTCTCGCTCTTTATGATGAAGACATTTTAGATTTTTGGAATTATTCTTACTGGTATATTGATTATTTAGACAAAAGAACTAACATATACATATTTTTGTTTTAAAGACACACTCAGCAGGATTTGTTCAACATCCTCGGATCAATGTATATTGCTGTTATATTCTTGGGCATAAATAACTGTTCATCGGTTCTACCATATGTGGCAACTGAACGGTCTGTCTTATACCGTGAAAAATTTGCTGGAATGTATTCTTCCATGGCCTATGCCTTCGCACAGGTTTGAAATCAATTCTATCAATTTCAACTGCTATTTATTTGTTAGGAGAAAGTAATCAATATCTGAAGTCAGCGAACCTTTTCTTTTGTAGGTGGCAATTGAGATACCATATATCTTGGTGCAAGCAATTTTATATGTGGCTATCACATATCCAATGATAGGTTACAATTGGTCAGTTGCAAAGGTGTTTTGGTACTTCTACACTACATTCTGTACATTCTTGTACTTTGTATATCTTGGGATGCTGTTGATTTCATTGTGCGCCAATATCGATTTAGCTTCGGTACTGTCAGCTTCAGTGTATACCATATTCAATCTTTTCTCTGGATACCTTATGCCAGGGCCGGTAATGTTTTCCAGATCTCTCAAAGTTTCTTTATGCTGTTTTAGTATTTATTGCACATTTAGGAGTGTTAATTTGTAGACTGCTTTTTCTTCATAAGGACTAAGTTTGATGCATACATATGGTTTCTTCTGATGTGACCTCCTATTAATGTTCAGAGGGAAAAGGAACCCATCAAAATGCAGGAATTTCATCACTTTTTACTGCTTTGAAAACTAAATTGGAATTCATGAACAAAAATGTTTTGAAAATCTGCCTTTGTGAAAGATTTTCTAGGATGGTCTCCCTCGTTCAAATATGGCAAAAAAGATACAGAAAAGTGCAGGCATGATTTTCAAGTAGGTGCCTGCCACAGTGGGAAATAACCCAGAAAAATGACAATCAAACAAGTTTGATGTTCTTAGCTATCATTCTATACCTGCATGGATTCTCAAGAATTATGAAGCAGGCCTAAAACCTTTCAAAAATCCAGAACCTTAGCTGTACTTTAAACAATAGCAGGAACTTCCATGTGTTTGATGAGTTAATGGCTGCTTACCAATTAGGACACTATGCTTTTAAGCCTGAGATAGTAGCTATGTTGTTTGTGTGCAGAAAATTCCTAAATGGTGGGTTTGGTGCTACTGGCTTTGTCCCACATCTTGGTCCCTAAACGGGCTGCTAACTTCACAGTATGGAGACATTGAGGAAGAAATAGTCATATATGGTGAGAAGAAATCAGTTGCTTCCTTTCTAGAAGATTATTATGGGTTCCATCATAATCGACTAAGCATTACGGCTGTGGTGCTCATTGTTTTCCCAATCGTATATGCATCTCTCTTTGCCTATTGCATAGGGAAATTGAACTACCAAAAGAGGTAGACAGACAGATAGGGATAGAGAATCTTCCTTTACCACAAAGAAACGCAATAGCATGCTTTTTTCTAATTTTCTTTTACCACAATACTCTTTCTGCTTTCTTGGATTTGTTATTATAAATGTACAAAGTGTATAAATTTTTGCAGAGTACGAACAAAGTATACGTACATGAAGAAAAATGTATGAACTCTGTAATTCGTTAAAGCACTTATTTTCATTTGATATTTTGTAAATGCGTCATTACTTTTTAATTTTATTTTTCAACATGATACTTAGAAGTAAAATTATCTAAGTTAATTTGAGTATAGCCTTACAAATTAGCCCAATTTTAAGGCCAGACTATTTATATAATTGGTTTGAGATGGGTAGGCTTAGCCCACTTCAATTTTTTTTTAAAAATTAATTTTTAATTATTTTTATTTTTATGAATTTTTAAATTATTGTTCAATGTAAAATGGCACAAAAAATTATTAAAAAATAAAAATTTATCTGCAAACGAGTTTTATAGATCAAGTAAGTGTAAGTAAAAATCAAGAATTTTGTAAATCTAAAGTTATATATATATATATATATATATATATATATATATATATATATATATATATATATATTTATTTACAAGCTTTTTTATTTAGGAATACTAAAGGGAACTTGTAAAATTGAAAAGACTCTGAATTTTAAAATGATATATTTTTTTTTATATTATACATTTTATAAACTTTGTAATCTTGTCTGATTAGAAAGCAACTAGATTCATCTTCTCTGAAAGTCAAGGTTTCCAATGAAGTAGGCAAATAGAAGAGTAAGAACAACGGGGAAGACAATCAGTATTACAGCTGTTACGCCTAAAAGATGATGATGAAACCCAAAATAGTCTTCCAAGAATGCAGAAACAGTCTTAGTTTCTCCAAAAGCCGATATTTCCTTCTTCACATCTCCATATTGTGAAGTAAGCATCCCGTTTAGTGCCCAAGAAGTGGGACATAAATAATACAACCAAAGCCACCACTTGGGAATATGCTGAAAAAACATATAAGGACACAATTACACCTGAGACCATTACAGCAAATCAGACATATTTTGCCATGTTGGAAAACTTACAGGTTTTGGTACCAAATACCCTGAAAATAAACTCAGCATTGTGTAGAAAGGTGAAGTCAGAATAGCACAAACTTGAACATTTGGCGTCAAAGAAACAAGCAGCATTCCTAGGTAATTGAAGTATAGCATGTTGCAGAACATGCTGTAGAATGACCAGAATATTTTGTAGGCAGACCGGTAGTATCCTATCATAGGATATGTGATTATCACATATAGTGCAGCTTGAGTGAACGAGTAGGGAACCTCAACTAGCACCTGCCAATGAAAAAAAAAAACATCCAAGTTACCTTAAAAATTACAAAACACTTCATTTAACATGAATCCATAATTTTAAGAAAACCAAACCTGAGCGAAAGAATAGGCCCACGAGGAATACATTCCAGCAAATCTTTCACGGTACAATACAGTTCGTGCTGTCGCAACATATGGTAGAACTGTTGAGCAATTGTTTATGCCAAGGAAGACTACTGCAGAATACATTGAACCAAGCACATTGAACAAGTCTTGCTGGCTATTTCTGTGAAACAATCAAAAGATTGTGAGTCAGTGCCATTTCTGCAATATTTCCCACTTTAACTAAAACTGATATACTAAATTCAATATGAGAAAGCATGTTATGGGCCATGCCTGTCCTCTTCATATGAGTTCATAATGGTAAGAATGCTTTTATTATTTAATATAGATCTCATTAATTAGTTTTTGAGATACAAAAGCCAAAAATAGATTTTTTGGCTTGTGGAGCTGCCTTTTTTATGAACATTGACCATCTTTTGCTTTTGATTTTTTTTTTTAAAAAAGCATCATTCACATGCTTCTAAAAAAAAAATTATTCTGGCTTCTCAAAATGCTTATTTTTTTCTTTTAAGAGCCAATCCAAATGAACTCATAGCAGAGAAGCAGATAATAAATTTGGTGGACAACAGATTATGATCACTGACATCTTGTTTCCTTTCTTCCAGAACAGTATCCCAAACAGCACAGACGAGGCTAACACAAAAATTATGCGTGTCAAGTTGTAAGAAGGATCTCTCCAATATGACAAATGCTGTTTCCACAAGCATGCCTTGAACTGTTCCCACCCATTTTGTGGAAAATGAGAGCCAAAATGCAACTCCTTTGAGCCAGGAGTTGGTGAACTTAACTGCTTAACTAATTCTTTGTTTTCCCTGCACTCATAACAGTAGTGTCATCTTGTGTTTGTATGTTACTCCTAAAAACTCCAATAGAAAAGAGATATAATATAAATTGTCAACTCAATGCACTAATCTGTTTATCTCAGTCATTCTTACTATAGAGTTAAAATTGCATTATGAGTACAATCTCATCATTTCCTCAAGCAGTAGCAGTGAAAGTTTCTATAATTACTTACACATATAAGGCAGACTCCCTATAAATTTTAGCAAAATCTACTTTCAGTTCAGTTTCTGCAGACTTTGAAGTAACTTCTAACATCCATGTTGCTGGATTGTAGTTGTCCTTAATCTTGGCCACTCCTGGGATACTCTAAAACCCACATGCCGAGAATGTAAATCAGGAATTTACAATCAATCAATTGTTTCTCACTGATTAGTGCCATAACTCTAAGAAAATCATAGATAAGAAACTGACCTGAAAATATTCAATGACTCGACTTGAATGTTGTCCTAGTGGGCCAGCATAGGTTATGCGTCCTCCAGTTTTCATAAGAATCAACTAAGATGATAGCAAAACATGAACCATGATTAATATTATTTAAGGAAAAAAAACTAATGATGTTCAATGATGATTTTACCTCATCAAATGCCTCAAAAATATCAATACTTGGTTGGTGAATGGTGCATACAACCGTCCTTCCTGTTCCTACAACATTCTTTACTGCCCTCATGACAACTGCAGCTGCCCTTGCATCTAAACCTGAAGTTGGTTCATCCATGAATATGATTGAGGGATTAGCAACTAGTTCAACGGCTATGGTCAGCCGTTTTCTCTGCTCAGTTGATAAACCATTGACATTTGGCAAGCCAACTAAAGAATCCTTGATCCCATCAAGCTCAACAGTTTCAAGAACTTGATTTACAAATTCCTGGAAATAATGGAAGCAGTTAGAGGAATTAAACCCCACTAAAAAGGTTGAGAATTTTATGCATAGTTGTGTTCTCTAGATAAAAATCATACAGCTCTAGTCTTTGAATCAATCTGCGGTGGAAGCCGCAACCAAGCAGAAAACACCAAGGATTCTTCAACAGTTATGTTTGGAGAATGGATGTCATTTTGCTCACAGTAACCTGATACCCTGGCAAATGTTTCTTGAACCTTGGGATAGCCACCGATTCTGATCTCTCCTTGTATGGTACCGCCGGTTTTCCTTCCACAAAGAACATCCATTAGTGTCGTTTTTCCTGCTCCACTCACTCCCATCAATGCTGTCAAAATGCCTGGTCTGAATGCACCTGTAATATCAGAAAGGAGCTGAAGCTTTTTCTGTGCAAAACCCTGGTTTCTGATTTCCTGCACTCAATATGGAATTATTACCAATTCTCTCCACATATAACAACTATTGAGAATCTAAAGCCATGAAGCTCCAATATTTTTACCAAAGGGGTATCAACACAGTACTGCACATCAGAAAATGCTACTGTCAGTGGCTCAAAAGGTAGAACCAGTCCTCCTGTGGCAAAAGGAAAGTGAAACAGCATAATTTGTAATGAAATCTATGTTTTTAAACTTTATGGCTCACGTGATTTACAGAAAAGAAAGACAACTATTCACCTCTCCTGGGTTCTGAGTTTGTTTCAACTAGAGTGCCACCATTTTTGCCATCTCTACCAAACCTGTCATTCCCCTCTTCCTTTCCTTGTAACTGAGAATATTTCTCATGAGTTATAAGAGGACGAGACCTTCCTGGGGCTGAAGGTAGTTAATTGCCAAACAAGAAATTAGCTTCAATTCAATTATTATTTCTTAAGCAATAGGAGACGAACCTACTTACCCCTCAAGAAAGTCAACGCCAAGGTAAAACCCACGTTAAATAGCAATGCAAACCCAATTAAGGCACCAATTGATATCCAATAAAAGTAATCATCAAAGTCTAGTCCACGACTTTCAAGTGTTTGCCTCCCCAAAGTTTTGTTTGCAGATACCTTCAAAGAGCAACCATGAGTGTTGTTTTTTCAAAAGGCTAAGGAGAGGATCCTTTTTCTGATCTTTGATTTGATCAATAACATATCAGAAATGGTTGTTCAGTTAGAGAAAATTCACCACTTTTAGTTGCATGCATTGTATTTTGCAGTCTTTGAATGCACAATAAGTAAAAAGTAATAATTACCTTCTCCCACCTAGGAGCAAGGAATTCATTGACTGTTAATCCAATCTCTCCATATGTTAAAGGAGAAAGCCAAAATCCCCAGGCCAACCAAGAAGGCATATACGCTGCAATGCAAAAGCTGCTGAGATCAATAATCATCGCAGCAAAAACTGATGCCAATCAGTATGTAAAGTGCAACTGCTATCTTACGTTTTGGTATAACAAAGCCACCAAATAATAAAACAACCATTATGGAAAGACTACCAGCCGTCATAGAAGCAACAACAGTTTGGAAAAGTGAGGCAATGAACCGAAACATGGATATTGATGTCAGATGTACAACAAACAGAAGAAGGAACTGCCGAAAGAACCTGAAGAACATTTAAGTCAACAACTTAGTTGTTATGCCACAAATTGATGCTGAAGAAATTAACAGCAGTCATCAACTAGATCCTATAGATGCTAACCTGCCAATCTCAGGGCTGTAACCAATAACGTAATAAGAAATAGCAGTCCAAATGAAAGACTCCAAGAATGATAGTGGAATCTTTAGAATAGCACTTGGGATTGCATAAGCCCAGGCAGGATAAAAGCACAAGTCTTTCTGTTTATAGAAAACCAAAATTCTTGATAATGTCAATGTCAGTTCTGGGAATCCATCAACAAGAAGTATGATGAGTGAATAAAATAATGAACCCATGAAATAGTTTGCATGGATCTCATCAACGGACATTCGTGTTCGAATGAAAACAGTCATTGCAACCGATGCAATGATGACAAGCTGCAAGGATAAAGTGTAAATCAGTACTTAGAACAATAAAGGCTTAAAATCATGGCAATATAAAGGAAGGCACCTGTGATGACTTGAACACATAAACAAAAGAGTTCCTTTTCATTAAAAGAATTTCTCGCATAGTGCAAGCTTTGAACAATTCCCATCTTTTTATTGAGTACTTTTTAAATGAGAGGGCATTCTTGTGGCTCTGAGACTTATCAAATGGCTTCGAAAGCTCCTCCTCCAGCTTCTGACCAAGATGACAATCCTTGAACCTCTTAATGAATTCGTCAACAGAAACATAGCTGTAAGGTTTTTCTCTGATGCACCAATACTGCGCTTGATCCTTCCTAGAGATAATCTAAATCAAACAAAATTAACACAACGACCACATCATCCTCAAAAAATGATAATATTAATGGAGGTAGAACTACAGACACAAGTTACACAACATACTTCCTGAAGAAAATCAGCAGTGCCTTTCCTCTCAGGGCACTTGAACCCACAATCTTCAAAGAACTTGAGAATATGATCGCGTGGACCATGATATACAACTTTTCCTTCCGCCATTAAGATAATGTCATCAAAGAGATCAAAGGTCTCTGGCGCAGGCTGAAGGAGTGAAATTAGTGCAGTGGCATCTGTGATATGCACCAGATGCTGAAGACAAGAGACAATCTGGAAAGTGGTAGAGCTGTCTAAACCATTGGATATTTCATCCATAAACAGAGCTTTTGTCGGTCCCACAATTATCTCCCCTTGGGTGATGCACCGCAGCCATGAAAGGAGTCAGTTCACGCTTTAATAATGCAGTTTTTTATCGACAAATTTCATAAGCAGCTATGTTAAGAGTACCTGTAGTTAACCTTTTCTTTTGTCCACCAGATATACCTCTTCTTACAGGATCCCCTACTAATGTATCAGCACAGACATCAAGTCCAAGGATCTGTTGGTGATTGCCATGGTCAAAGAGAACAACAATTGAATAATATGTCCTGAAGAAATTGACAGAGAAACCACAAACAAACATTTAACACTTCAGGGGGAAAACATAGCAGATTACCTTTAAAATATAGTCTGTCTGAAGGGTACTTTTCAGTCCTTTTACTGATGTTGCCTATCACAGTTTTTAGTTTGAGTCATAAAATCAGGACGGGAAAAAAAAAGAAAAAGAAAAAAGAAAAAAAGAACACTTACTGGTAAAAGCATAGATATATATTGCATATTACCTTCATATAAGTATCTAAATCAGGGTCTGGGACTATACCTGCTTCTTTCTCCCTTCTACTGACTTGCTCCAAAATTTCTTTCATACATGGAACAAAGATTAGTACCCATATGAGGTTCAATTAAAAATAAAAAAAATCATTTTGTGCAGCTTCAGGCATACATACCAGCTCGGGATCCTACGCCCTGACAGCGTGCAGAGAAATCAATTGTTTCCCTCACAGTCATCTCTGGAATATGCAGATCATATTGGCTTACATAAGCTGAGGATTTCTGAGGAACAAATTCTTCTATCAAGTGTCCATTATAAGAAATTTCTCCCTTAGCCTATCAACATTTTCACCAGTGAGATGTGAAAATTCCAAAATAAGTATCATTAAGTCACCATTGAACAACTAATCTGAAAAATTACTAGCAGTACTTGGATCAATTGTATTTGAATAGAGTTAATGGATTATATAAAAAAGAAAAGAAGGCCATAAAATTTAAAACCTTCAGAGAATTGCTAAGCTTCCCGGCCAGCGCCAACAATAATGTGGTTTTGCCACTTGCTGGAGGGCCAAGCAATAAGGTCATCCTGAAAAAAGAGTGAAGGCACAGAACACACATTACTGGCCGTGCTTCTCTTATCTTTCTCTGTCATAAAATGGCTGCAAACTATACCTCTGATTAAAGCATATTAGAACTACTCAAGTTTCTAAATTTGTGGTCTATACCTTCCTGGTTTAATAATACCACTAGCATCTTTGATTATGCTTATTCTGGAATATTGAGATTTCAGAGGTGAGAACTTAGTGGTATTCTGTAAAAAAAGATAAAGGGGAGAAAAAATGGCTCAACTGCAAGGCAAAAGAATCAATTACTGTAAAAACTTGAATAAAAGATATCTGATATCCTTATCTCATAGCTAATATGCTCTAGCATGAGACTTGAGATTCATTTATAAAGATACTTACCAAGATTGCTCCTTTTAATGTGTTCCACAGTGTAGGTATGGGCTTGCCCTTAACTATCTGACATTCTACTTCTACACAGAGATTCTGATACCTCACTTCCACTGTGGCCAACTTAATACCAACTCTACAAAGCATATCAAGCAATGCCAGCCATGGTCATTTTTACAGCATTCACACACGAATGATTATTTGTTATGTCTAGTTTGATATATATTAGTGAAAACATGTCCGTGCAATGAGAGAAAGTCAATAATTACCTGTCAATTCTTTTCCTGAGTTTCTGCAACAATCGAAGATTATCATTTTCGATGTGCTTGATGAGCTTATCTATGAAGATATGCCTTTCATGAGCTCCGAGCTTGCTGACATCAACCACCTGTTTCCCCTTAAATTGTCCATTTGCATCCATGCCATCAAATAGAGCAGAAGTGATCCTCTCAAAAGTGGGTAACCTTTGTATTGCAGCCCACTGTAGCTCATACCCTTCATCACCATCACCATCACCATCTTGCACAGGATTAATGTTTGAAATGCTTCGAAAACTCGAGGGACGGCTGCTAAATGATGACCTTATGCTTCTTCCAACCTCTACTAGCTCAATTCTCAGAGACTCTATCTCATCTGAGCCTGCCAACTGATCCATCTCCACAGACTCAAAAACTGAGACAGTGAGAATGCATATATAATATGCTTCAGATACTTAATTTAAAAGTATTGCCACCACGTGCATACTACTGCTTAAGTTATTGTCATTTAGATACAAAATCAGAACTAGTGATGTGGTTCCATGCATTAATAATCTCAAAATGTTACAAAAGAAAAAGAAGACTTTACAAACAAGTAAGAAAATGGCATGCTTCGATCATGTTCTTATTTTATTGTTATCTGGATTTTAAGTTCCAACCAAATAGCTTTGTTAAAGTGTTCAAATTAAATTCACCCAAAAATTTAATATATCTGACGAACTTGATACCGTGTCAAAGAAGTTGGGATTCAATCTTTAAATATTAGATAAATAAGCTCTGATATGATGCGAAAGAGATTTTAGTATCTCTTTAGTCAATACTACGTCGTCATTATCAGTTTCTCATGGTTGACTTTCGATTTCTACGCAGAGGGATACACGTGCAAGTGTAGAACTGTGAGAACCTCACCCAGATAGAAGAAACTCATAAATTTGTTTCCTTTCCCGTAAAGGGCTGGTCATCAGATGGTTACAACCTGGCTTTAATTCTTTAACTCGTGAAATTTGACCAAACACAAAAATTTTATTTTATTAATTGGAACAGCGCGTGGAGTCAAATCGAAAATTTATTTTTTTTCATATCAAAAAATATTTATTCTTATAAAGACTTTATTAAAAAAAGAAAAAAATTCAAATTAAAAACAGTTATTTAGTTTATGATGTAACTAAAATAATTTTTTTTTATTGCCACGAGAGAAGACTCTTCGAGAAACCAATATTTTTGTATTCATACAAAGACTTTCTGGTTAAAATAAACTGCATCATTATCATCATCGTCTCTGCATATTACGTAGGGAAATTAAATTACCAAAAGAGGCCAAAGAAATGTAAATAACATGCTGTTGTTTTCTAATTGTCTTTTTCCACTTTCTTTTATATTTGTTATTTATAGCATAAATAAATGTACAAAGTGTACGAATTTTTGCAGCTCAAGAACTAGTCCAAAGATATGGCTTCAATTGAATCTTGGGTTTATCTTTTTATTAAAGAAAATAAAAATTTAAGGCGAGCCAACTTAATGGCTTCTTGGCAATGCTAACCAATACTCGAAGGAATCTTGTAAAATAAGTTATTAGTTATGATTCAATAAATGTTTGAGATTTGATTTTCTAGTATAATAATCTCAATACAACACTCATCTCTTCTGGAAGTTGAGGTTTCCAATGCAGTGGGTAAATAGAAGAGCAAGAACAACGGGGAAGACAATGAGCATCACAGCTGTTACACCTAAAAGATGATGATGATACCCAAAGTAGTCTTCCAAGAATGCAGAAACAGCCTTAGTTTCTCCAAAAGCTGATATTTCATTCTTCATGTCTCCATATTGTGAAGTAAGCATCCCGTTGAGTGCCCAAGAAGTGGGACATATATAATACAACCAAAGCCACCACTTGGGGATACGCTAAAAAAACAGAGCAAACAGCATTACATATCAAGCAAAATATCTATAACAACACAAATTTTTTTTGGAAGAAACAAACAAATCAGACAAAACCAGGCTTATTGCAGTAAAAAGGTGATTTGTGCACAATTTTATATTATCCAACAGTTCATAGTATATGACTATTTTAACTATCTATTTTTTTAGTGTAGGAAATTTAAGTCTTGTTTTGTAAACAAGAAATATAATTCCCATTTTGAAAATCTGACAACTTACAGGTTTTGCTACAATGTATCCTGAGAATAGATTCAGCTTTATATAGAAAGATGAAGCCAGAATAGCAGAAACTTGAACATTCGGCGTCAAGGAAACAAGCAGCATTCCTAGGTAATTGAAGAATAGCATGTTGCAGAACATGCTGTAGAAGGACCAAAATATTTTGTAGGCAGACCAGTAGTATCCTATCATAGGATATGTGATTATCACATATAGTGCAGCCTGAGTGAACAAATAGGGAACCTCAACTAGCACCTATAAATCAAAAAAAGAAAAAAGCCAAGTTACCTTAAAAATTACAAAAAAGCTTTTCTAGAACATAAATCTATAATTTTAAGAGAATTGAACCTGAGCAAAAGAATAAGCCCATGAGGAGTACATTCCTGCAAATCTTTCACGATACAGTACAGTTCGCTCTGTTGCAACATGTGGTAGAAGTGTTGAGCAATTATTTATGCCAAAGAAGAGTACTGCAGAATACATCGAACCAAGAACATTGAACAAGTCTTGCTGGTTATTTCTGTGAAACGATTAAAAGATTGTCACGTCAGTCCCATTTTTGCAAAACTTCCCACTTTAGCTAAAACTGATATACTATGTTCAAGAATGGAAAACATCTTAAGGGCCAATCATTGCCTATGAAGCCAAAAATAGCTTTTTTAGCTTATAGAGTTGCTTTTTTCATAAATAGTAACTCGCTTCTGCTTCGTTAAACCATTGTTTAGCATGAGGGGAACAGATAATTAACAAAGTGGACAATAGATTATGCTCACTGACATCTTGCTTCCTTTCTTCCAGAACAGTATCCCAAACAGCACAGATGAGGCTAACACAAAAATTATGCGGGTCAAGTTGTATGAAGGACTTCTCCAATATGACAAATGCTGTTTCCACAAGCATGCCTTGAACTGTTCCCACCCATTTTGTGGAAAATGAGAGCCAAAATGCAACTCCTTTGAGCCAGGAGGTGGTGAACTTAACTGCTTAATTAATTCTTTGTTTTCCCTGCACTCATAAACGATCAACTTAATACACTAGTCTATTCATCTTAGTTATTTTACTGCTAGAGAGTTAAATTTGCATTGTGAAGTATAATCTCATCATTCCTCAAGCAGTAAAAATACCAGTGTCTATAATTACTTACACATATAATGCAGATTCTCTATAAATTTGAGCAAAATCTACTTTGAGTTCAGTTTCTGCAGACTTTGAAGTAACTTCTAACATCCATGTTGCTGGATTGTAGTTGTCTTTAATCTTGGCCACTCCTGGGATACTCTAAAACCCAAATGCCAAGAATGTAAATCAGGAATTTGCAATCAATCACTTGTTTTTCTCAGTGATTATAGTATCATGTCTGCAAGAAAATCATAGCAGAACAAACTAACCTCAAAGTATTCAATGACTCGGCCTGAATGCTGTCCTAATGGGCCGGCATAGATTATGCGTCCTCCAGTTTTCATAAGAATCAACTAAGATGATAGCAAAACATGAATCATGATTAGTATTATTTAAGGAAAAAAAAACTATGTGACGTTCAATGATGATTTTACCTCATCAAATGCCTCAAAAATATCAATACTTGGTTGGTGAATGGTGCATACAACTGTCCTTCCTGTTCCTACAACATTCTTCACTGCCCTCATGACAACTGCAGCTGCCCTTGCATCTAAACCTGAAGTTGGTTCATCCATGAATATGATTGAAGGATTAGCAACAAGTTCAACGGCTATGGTGAGCCGTTTTCTCTGCTCAGTTGATAAACCACTGACATTCGGCAAGCCAACTAAAGAATCTTTGATCCCATCAAGCTCAACAGTCTCAAGAACTTGATTTACAAATTCCTGGAAATAATGGAAGCAGTTAGAGGAATTGAACCCCACTAAACAAGTTGAGATTTTTATGCATAGTTGTGTTCTCTAGAGAAAATCATACAGCTCTAGTCTTTGAATCAATCTGCGGTGGAAGCCGCAACCAAGCAGAAAACACCAAGGATTCTTCAACAGTTATGTGTGGAGAATGGATGTCATTTTGCTCGCAGTAACCTGATACCCTGGCAAATGTTTCTTGAACCTTGGGATAGCCACCGATTCTGATCTCTCCTTGTATGGTTCCGCCGGTTTTCCTTCCACAAAGAACATCCATTAGAGTCGTTTTTCCTGCTCCGCTCACTCCCATTAATGCTGTCAAAATGCCTGGTCTGAATGCACCTGTAATATCAGAGAGGAGCTGAAGCTTTTTCTGTGCAAAACCCTGGTTTCTCATTTCCTGCATCCACCATAGCATCATAACCAATTATCATGATGTATAACTAGTACTGAGAATTTAAAGCCACGAAAGCTCCAATGTTTTTACCGTAGGGGTATCAACATAGTACTGCACATCGGAAAATGTTACTGTCAGTGGCTCAAAAGGTAGAACCAATCCTGCTGTGGCAATAGTAGAGTGAAAGAATAGAATCTGTTAAACAAAATCTGGTATTCAAGCTTTATGTTTCAGTAAAGACAAGTATTCACCTGTCCTGGTCTCTGAGTTTGTTTCAATTGGAGCACCACCATTTTTCCTTTCTCTGACAAAGCTGTTATTCTTGTCTTCCTTTTCTTGCAACTGAGAATACTTCTCATAAGTTATAAGAGCACGAGACCTTCCTGGGGCTGAAGGTACATTGCCAAACCAGAAATTAGCTTCAATTCAATTGTTATTTCTTAAGCAATGGGAGATGAAATTACTTACCCCTCAAGAAAGTCAATGCCAAGGTAAAACCCACGTTAAATAGCAACGTGAACCCAATTAAGGCACCAATTGATATCCAATAAAAGTAATCATCAAAGTCCAGTCCACGACTTTCAAGTGTTTTCCGCCCCAAGGTTGTGTTTACAGATACCTTAAAAAGCAAGCAACCTTGAATGTCATTTTTCATAAGGCTAAGGAGAGGATGTTATTGTCACCAACTCATTTATCAGAAAAAGCAAAATATCTAGGCCATCAATTTTAGTGCATGCTTTGTATTTTGAAGTCCTTGAATGCCCAATAAGTAAAAAGTAATAATTACCTTCTCCCACCTAGGAGCAAGGAATTCATTGACTGTTAATCCAATCTCTCCATATGTTAAAGGAGAAAGCCAAAATCCCCAGGCCAACCAAGAAGGCATGTATGCTGCAACGCAAAAGCTGCTGAGATCAATAATCATCACAACAAAAACTTGTGTGTACATAAAGTGCAACTGCAATCTTACGTTTTGGTATAACAAAGCCACCAAATAATAAAACAACCATTATGGAAAGACTACCAGCCGTCATAGAAGCAACAACAGTTTGGAAAAGTGAGGCAATGAACCGAAACATGGATATTGATGTCAGATGTACAACAAACAGAAGAAGGAACTGCCGAAAGAACCTGAAGAACATTTAAGTCAACAACTTAGTTGTTATGCCACAAATTGATACTGAAGAAATTAACAGCAATCAAGGCTAACCTGCTAATCTCAGGGCTGTAACCAATAACATAATAAGAAATAGCAGTCCAAACGAAAGACTCCAAGAATGACAATGGGATCTTCAGAATAGCACTTGGGATTGTATAAGCCCAGGCAGGATAAAAGCATAAGTCTTTCTGCTTATAGAAAACTAAAATTCTTGATGCTGTCATTGCCACTTCTGGGAATCCATCAACAAGAAGTATGATAAGGGAATAAAACAATGAACCCATGAAATAGTTCGCATGGATCTCATCAACAGACATTCGGGTTCGAATGAAAACAGTCATTGCAATCGATGCAACGATCACAAGCTGCAAGGATAACGAGCAAATGAATATTTAGAACAATGCCGTAAATGAGTAAAATCATGGCAACACAAAGGAAGATACCTCTAATGACTTGAACACATAAACAAAAGAGTTCCTTTTCATTAAAAGAATTTCTCTCATAGTGCAAACTTTGAACAATTCCCATTTTTTTATTGAGTACTTTCTAAATGAGAGGGCATTCTCGTGGCTCTGAGACTTATTAAATGGCTTTGAAAGCTCTTCCTCCAGCTTCTGACCAAGATGACAATCCTTGAACTTCTTAATGAATTCATCAACAGAAACATAGTTGTAAGGTTTTTCACTGCTGTTCCAATACTGGGCTTGATCTTTTCTAGAGATAATCTATGTTAAACAAAATTAACACAAGGATCAGATTACACTCTAAAGATGATAGTAACAAAGGAGATGGAAATATAAACACCACATACTTCCTGAAGAAAATCAGCAGTGCCTTTCCTCCCAGGGCACTTGAATCCACAATCTTCAAAGAACTTGAGAATATAGTTACGTGGACCATGATATACAATTTTTCCTTCCGCCATTAAGACAATGTCATCAAAGAGATCGAAGGTCTCTGGTGCAGGCTGAAGGAGTGAAATTAGTGCAGTGGCATCTGTGATATGAACCAGATGCTGAAGACAAGAGACAACCTGAAAAGTGGTAGAGCTGTCTAAACCATTGGATATTTCATCCATAAAAAGAGCTTTTGTCGGTCCCACGATCATCTCCCCTTGTTTCATGCACAAAGGAGTCAGTTCAGGCATTAATAAAGCAGTTTTAGTTGACAAATTTCATAAGCAGCTACGTTAAGAATTTCTACCTGTAGTTAACCGTTTCTTTTGTCCACCAGATATGCCTCTTCTTACAGGATCCCCTACTAATGTTTCAGCGCAGACATCAAGTCCAAGGATCTGTTAGTGGTTGCCATGGTTAAGAGAACAACAAATGAATAATATATCATGAAGAAATTGACAGAGAAGCCACAAGCAAATGTAACCCTTTAAGAGTAAAAAAGACATAGTAGACTACCTTTAAAATATAGTCTGTCTGAAGGGTACTCTTCAGTCCTTTTACTGATGTTGCCTGTGACAATTTAAGGTTGGAGTCATACATAATCAGGACAAGAAAAAAAAAAAGAACATCGCTAATTATTCTCTTATCACTGAAGCTTCAAAGTGTTGGTACTTATCAGGCTGTGAATCTTTTCCCCCAATTATTGTGATATGGAATCTGGTGGTAAAATCATAGAGATATGTACTTGTATATTACCTTCATATAAGCATCTAAATCAGGGTCTGGGACTATCCCTGCTTCTTTCTCCCTTCTACTGACTTGCTCCAAAATTTCTTTCATTCATGGAATAAAGATTAGTATCCATATCAGTTTAATTAAAGAAACATCACTTTATGCAACTTCAGGTATACATACCAGCTCGGGATCCTACGCCCTGACAGAGTGCAGAGAAATCAATTGTTTCCCTCACAGTCATCTCTGGAATATGCAGATCATATTGGCTTACATAAGCTGAGGACTTCTGAGGAACAAATTCTTCAATCAAGTGTCCATTATAAGAGATTTCTCCTTAGCCTATCAACATTTCACCAATGAAATGTAAAAATTCCAAAATAACTTTCATTAAGTCACCTTTGAACAACAAGTCAGAAAAATTTTAAGTAGCACTTGCAGATTGTTAAGGGATTATGAAAGAAAAGCCATAAAATTTAGAACCTTCAGAGATTGGTTAAGCTTCCCTGCCAGTGCCAACAGTAGTGTGGTTTTTCCACTTGCTGGAGGGCCAAGCAATAAGGTCATCCTACAAAAAGAGTCAAGGCACAGCAGACAAATTACTGGCCGTGCTTCTCCTATCTTTCTCTTACCTTTGATTAAAGCATACTATAACTATTCAAGTTTCTAAAATTTGTTAACTGTACCTTCCTGGCTTAATAATACCACTAGCACCTTTGATTATGCTTATTCTGGAATATTGAGATTTCAATGGTGACAACTTGGTGATATCCTGTAAAAAAGATAGAAGGGGGGACAAAATGCCTCAAGATTGTCCTTGTTAATATGCTATAGATGAGACTTGAGATTCATTTATAAAGATACTTACCAAGATTGTCTCTCTTATTGTGTTCCATAGTGTAGGTATGGGCTTGCCCTTAACTACCTGACATTCTGCTTCTACACACAGATTCTGATACCTCACTTCCACAGTGGGTAACTTAACACCAACTCTACAAAGCATAGATCAAAGAAACAAGTCAATCAATGGCAGCCATAGTCATGTTTACAGCAATCACATACAAATGATCATTTGTTATGGTCCTAGTGCTTTTCAAAGAACTAGTAGACACCACCACCATATATGATAATTAAAGAGAAGAATGACCAAAAGAAAGAAAAAATAAATAAAGGATTAGAATGTACATATCTGCTCCAATACAATGACCTCGGCATAATCAACACAATTCTCAATATCACACATCATTCTATTGACATAAGGGTGTCTACAAAGTCCTACTTCCTTTCGGCCAATTAAAAATTTGAATCAAATAACAATCAAGATTCATAATATTAGTGAAAACATGTCCATGCAATGAGAGAAAATCAATAATTACTTGTCAATTCTTTTCCTGAGTTTCTGCAACAATCGGAGATTATCATTTTCAATGCGCTTGATGAGCTTATCTATGAAGATATGCCTTTCATGAGCTCCAAGCTTGCTGACATCAACCACCTGTTTCCCTTTAACTTGTCCATTTGCATCCATGCCATCAAATAGAGCAGAAGTGATCCTCTCAAAAGTGGGTAACCTTTGTATTTCAGCCCACTGTAACTCATACGCTTCATCACCATCACCATCACCACCACCATCTTGCACAGGATTAATGTTCGACATGCTTCGAAAACTCGAGGCATGGCTGCTAAATGAGGACCTTATGCTTCTTCCAACCTCTACTAGCTCAATTCTCAGAGACTCTATCTCATCCGAGCCTGCCAACTGAGCCATCTCCACAGAAAGCTAAGCAAACTCGAAAGAAACTGAGACAGTGAGAATGCATAATATGCCTCACATACTTATAATAACTGCACTTAGTTTTAAAAGCTTAACTGTGTTGGTTGATGATGTCATGCAATATGTCATGTATTGCCACGGCATGCAAAAGGCTACGCAATTGAGTCTCTTATTTGATAAGGTATCAAATCAAAAATAGTAAAGAATTTGCATAGAGAAAATGGCATGCTTCATTCCTGTTTTTAATTTATTTTATTTTTATTTGGATTCCTAGTTCCAACCAAATATTTCTTTTTGTCATTGGTTAAAATTTAATTTTCATTGTGGGGTATCATCGCGTTCAAATTTAAAACTCAACTACCACTCCATGGGAAAGGAATATGGATAATTCTTACATTGTTATTATAATTTTCATGGTTGACTTATAGTTCTCTACGCAGGGATACATGAATCGGGCCATGGCTATTTTTGGGCCAAGCTAGCAAGTGGTGGCCCAGTTCTGCTTAGGGCCACTGGGTCACTGGGCCGACCCGGAATTATAATTTTTACAATTTTTATTTTTTTTATATTACACAAATAAAATTAAAACAAACATGAATCCACTAAGAAAATTAAAAAATATATATATTATAAATTCATAATTGACCAATTAGATTGTCCTGAGAAAATCGTGGATACCAAAAGTCGCACAATCGACCATTTGTTTCTATGTCAATGTCAAGAAACACTATATAAGCTTCTAAATTCTCTGGATGGATTGAGCTCTGTGGAGAATCATGCAAGACGAAAATAAGACAGGCTTACGACGTCGTATGAGGTACCCGCGAAGATGGGGACTGGATGACCGTTGAATTTAAGATGTTTTCCTTTGTCTAGCATAAGCCATATATAATTAATAATAACAGTAAAAATAATAATTAATGTACATACCAAAAGCTATGACTTTTATTAAAAAAAAAAAAACTATGACTTGCTACACTTCAAAAGGCAAAAAAGGAGCCGTAAACATAATATACAAATTCCAGCATTAGCTGGAACCATACTTCAATTTTTCCCATGTGAAGGGCTGGAATACATAGTACACTCTTGGTGAGCTTTTAAAGAGCAAAGCCGCACAGACACACACGGCTGCAATGGCCACCATTGACAGCATTGCTGGCCTGTAAACCAGAGCAGTTCTCGTGCCGCCATAAGCCAGCTTTCGCTGGCATAGCTCGCAACCACGCAATAATGGCATTGCCTGCCTTTCAATCTTCTCAGTCTGCAAGCTTGAAACTTTAGATGACCTATGGCCACCTGAATGCTTGTGCTGGCTCTTTTTCTCCATAATACTGCCTGGGATATCAAGAACAACATGTTTACTCTCACATTTCTTGCTTATTTTCCTTTGAACAAGATTAATGTAGGAATAATGGCCCCGCAGGCTTGCATATTCCATGGGTGTCATACCGGTATCATCGCGAGCACTTTTCCAAGCCTCAATTCCCACCTGAACAAGCAGACATAAGAGTATTAAGGGTCAACCATATACCGGAAACCATACAAGCTTCCCTGCAATAGAGCACACCCATACAGAGATGAAGGGGGACAGTGAGAGTTCTAGATATTAGTAGAAAAAAAGATTATGGCACAATTGTATCCCCCAATGTAAATATAATTGGTTTGGGATGCCATCTCATTCTTCTCCAGCATCAAAATTGATAAACTTTAGAGCATTCACAGGAGAAAGGAATTACCATTAATGGATCGTCAGTTAAGGCATCTAAGACATTCTCTGAGCCATTCATACTTGCTGCAACATGAAGTGGAGTCAACCCAGCAGGCCCAACAGCGTCAGGTCTAAATAAGAACCTATCTGTGGTCTTGTCAACTTGTTTCTCCTCACTGTCTGTGTCATCTGAAGTTTTAACAGGTACAAATTTTAACAGTAGTTCCACCATAGACCTGCAATTTCTCTTCACAGCTCTGTGCAATAGACCCATATCTAACAATGCAAGCTCTTTGGAGGTATGCTCTCCTGCATCAACAGTACCGTCAAACATAACCTCCATGAGTTTTTTCATTACGGCACACCAATCATGGTCCATGGAGAAGTCAACTAGCCATAAGAACCGGTTGATTGGGAAAAGATCCTGGACAGGTGCCATGGGACCTAATCGAACTTTCATATGACTTCTATGAAGGAGCCAACCCATTTCTTGTATGAAATTCAAGGCTTTACTCTTTTCTTCAATTTGTTTGTTTTTTATTTCAATGTCATCAACAGTATTAGCTGCCTCAATCACACTCTCCAGTTTACAGATCTCTAAACAAAGTTCTTGCTCCGCAACTATAAATGGAAAGGAAGAGCTGCTAAGACCATGATCGTCCACCTGAGAGTTAAAGTTGTCAAATCAGAAACAAAAGTATATCTTCATAAGCTTGCAAGATAGAAAAAATTTTGAATTAATTTACCACAAGACAACTCTCTTCTTTCTCTGAAGGAACTGTCTTTGCTTATTTATGATTTCTAGAGATAATTTGCCGCTATTGAAATTTTTTTTTAATGATAACATTTATAATTGTTGTTTGCCATAAAGAAAGCAGCCTCAGTTTTTAAACATCTAGATATACACCCAATGGGAAAAAATGCCCGTCTAAATCTAGATCAAGATGAAAACTTGAATTTCCATCAAAAGTAGTGACGCAAGAGAAAAGGAAAGCTCTAACCGTTGACTCATTCATGAAGGTTGGCTTTAAAAGGAATTAAGAAGTAGGATCCAATGCTTTGCGAGATTCTTTGGAATAAAGAAGTCCATATACAAAACAAACCTGACATAATGGAACTAAAGAAAAATATCTTTAGATAGGAATATGACACCACCTCAATGAATCCTCTCCCTGTCACTTTTGGTATATGGCATGAGAATCTGAGGCACTGAAGCTCATCATTGTCCATAGCTGCATCAACACCATCAATCAAGTCATAACAACTGTCCTGTACAAGATACTTCCCTTCAAGTGCACAGAGCAACCTGGAATCAAAGAGGAAGGAATTAAAAATTGCTTAATCCCTATGGTTTTTCCACAAGAAACAAAGTCCACAACTTGGATCTTCCTCACTTTCTAACTCAGAAATGGGAAAAATAAAGAACCCAGGCACCTAGGAAAACCAAAACTGTATCCTAGAAATTTAACAAATGTTCCCTCCCTCCCCCTCCCTAGAATTTAAACAATGTGTGCCTTCTCATCCCTTTTCAGAGTTATTTCAATGTATGGATAAAAATTCTGCAAATATGAGAATAGTATAGCTTAACATAAATCATTGCCTATGCTCTTTCAAAGCTAGAAGCTCTGAATAGCACAAATTAAAATAGTCATCAGCCATAATCGATATACCTTGTGCTAGACCCAAAAAGGCTGAACCCTTTCACAATAAACTGAGCACTTGCAGTTGCAGAAACAGCAAGTGGTTTAATGCATGAAATCCTGCACTTTTTGGGGCTTTTGAGGTGCAAGGGCACATCCAAGACTACCTGACCTGCAGGAGAGATATAGAAAATTCAAAAAACTATCCTAGTTACCAGGGAAAAGTGACATGCCTTTCCTGAAACTTGTATTGGATTGTAAAGTGATGTGAATGCACACAGGTGCACGCACACACAGATATTCCAGCAAGAGAGAACAAACCATTGTATAGAAAAGCAACAGAGTGCCGCACCCTTGTGTATACCCATCCTGTTCTCCAGAAAGAGTCATTTGATGCGGCAAGAGTTTTCAACCTGGGCCCTAGGTTACAGCAGAGCTGCATTGTCAAATAAGCAGATTTAAATAATTTTTTCCAACCCTAAATTCAATAAGCAACCTATATTGTGGAATCATATTGAACGATACCTCCTCCCACTCAGATTTTTCTAGGCGGAGATATATTGTTAATATTATACAACCCGGCCTTATATAGCTCTCAATCTCTGTGGGACTGTGGGATAACCAGTTGAGGATCTGATACCCAAAAAAGAAAAATCAAAAACCGTGCAAAGAAACATTGCTGTAAGATTTGTTGGAAGCAATTTGAGTGGCATAGAAAGTACCTGTGATCGGAGAACAATGGGGAAATCATTTGGATCCTTCCCGAAGAGCTTAAAAACAATTCTATCTGTGCGACTCTGAAAAGAGTAAGCAAGAACTTTCAATTAAAACAGTCTTCCCACATTTCAAAAAAAAGCAAGGAAAAATATCTGAGACACGCAAACAGCACAAATAAACTCAATAAACGCCCAATATGCTCAACATATTAATAGGAAAATAGGACACTCAAAATGAACTGCACACTAATATAAAGGAAAAAGCTAGATTAACCTGAAGAGTAGATTGTAGCAAAACCTCCCCACCCCTACACCCCCCAAATGAGGTTTACCACAGAGAGAGAGAGCTCTCACAAAGTCATAACCAAGACTTTGTACCAAGCATCACTACAGAAAGATATTTAAACAATCATCCAACAAAAAAAAAAAAAACACATTTGGAAAACTTAACCCTTGCACTATTAAAAGTAAATGCAAACATGACCATACCAATAAAACAAGAATGAACACAAATTACTACGTAAAAATACCTGAGCCTCTCCACTAGAACTAGATGGTGATTGGGTAGACGTTGAATCTGAGTTTCTACTTGTCTGAGGTGGACTGGACTTGCGAGAGTCAGATAACCATGAAGGATGACCAAGAGACCCAATCCCTGAAGCTACAAGAGCATGAGACTTCCCTGGGTTCTCTACATCATCCTGTATATCATCACAAACATTATTCAGGTCAATGTTATTTAAGCCATTCCTTCCAACTCTAGTCTCTGTTGCAACTAATTGTGGTGGAAGCCCATCCTTTGGCAGAATCACATTGGAAGGCTGTTGTCCAGAAGGAGAATTTAAGCTTCCTTTCCCACCATTGCTTGATGTTATGCATTTTTGTGTCTTATCATAAGCAGGCACTGTCACACTCTGCCCCGTACAATTTGGAAAGGCCTGAGGAATGAGACCACCATCTGTCTTAATTGTTGAACCTGGTGGCCTGGAGGGTTCAAGACCATTTGAATTCATATTGGGAACATCTTGTGCAGCACCAGATGTCCCAGCACTCAGCAGACCTTGAGATCCCTCCAATAATGAGGCTATATTTCTTTCATTAACCGTACCAGCTAGACTAGCCAGGTTCCTTAGCAGATGCGACACAATGTCCTGGTCCCTTCTGTTATCTGAGCCATTTGCTGCAATTTATATAAGGCATAATCTGTGGAGTCAAATAAATATTGCAATGATTTCAAATGAGGGGAGGAAGACATAGAAGTTCTTAAAGTACAGACAGTAGTTATAGTACCAACAAAGAGATTCTGATGTGATTGTTTATTCGCTAGTTATTTTCATTGTACCTCCAAAAAAACAAAGTCATTTATTGGTTTGTGCTGGAAAAAATTAGGCCCTAAGCTATAAAATCACAATGACAGATATCACCTAAGTAGCAACTCCCATAAATCTCTCTTCCTCTTTCAAAGTTTTATGATTATGATTCAGATTTTGTTTAAACCAGAGAGTCTTCAACATGCTAGAATAAGCATCATTTCACTTGCTTAGTGTAGCAGCCAACTAAATAGATTGTCAAGAAAGCCAAGTAGATAGATTTCAGAAAACAGAAATACCCACAGTGCATGTTGGACAGAATCCGAAGCAGACTCCTTAAAAGATAGCTACTGCCTCTTTCATCATTCAAGTAGCTCCCATTTACTACAGTATCAGGATGCGTTTTTCTCCTCCTCCTATTGTGGCCTGCTAGACGCCTACGACAACTTCTCTTCCCTTCATCAAATTCTTGAAGAACATGAAATCTGCCACCAACGTAACAACTTGAATCTAATAAGAAATTTTTGAAAAATAAAAATGTACCTAAAACAGCATTTAAACAACTTGCACTGAACTACAAGGATAAATTGAGAGAGAGGAATGTTAAAACTTCATGGAACAAAGGTCTGGTACTTTTCTCATCTTCGCTTGTTGAATTTCTACTAAGTTAACATTTTAGTGACCATACTATAAATTTAAAAAAAGTTTTTTTCAAGATGCAATTAATCTCGTAACCTAACTGACCTGCTACACTGCTGACAGAAACGCTGCATAACATTTCCCACCCATGCCTTTGTTGCCTTAGAATGCATATCACAGACCTTGTGTCGTCGATGGTAATCCTTTGCATTGGTGAGATCAGCCCTACAATCTTCCACCTGACAAACCGCACGGTTTGATGCAGTCCCAACTATCTTTGTCTTCTTCCCACTCTTCACATCCCCTTCCATGATAGGGTAAATTTGACGCCCAAGGTTTAAATTAAGTGAACCAGCTTCATCATTCAGCTCTTCCTCTTCCCCCATAACGTCTCTGCTCCTTTTTTCCAATTCTCTCTTTCTGTTCCCTGGGTTGCTATTATCCGATCCAGAAGACAAACTGTTAGATATATTAGCTTTTGCTGGAGTTTCTGGATTAACTGGGAACAACTGCCGACTCCTACAATCTGATGGAGTTGAATTTAGTGGACTAGCAGTAAAAAGATCACCGTCCCATTTCCAGTCATTCAAATCCCATTCCAAACTCTTCTTCCCAGCTGCCCTCATTTCTGGTACCACAGGTCCATAGACATACTGATTCTTCCCCCAAAATTTAGCGTCCATCAGTCAAAATCCCCGAAACCCAACAAAATGACAATTCCTAATCCACCTTATTGAAACACCCAGTTGAAGAAAATGCAATAAAACTATAATTCCACCTTCAAAGTTACAAATTTAATTTCCCGTTAACATCAGCTAAGAAAACTCCTCCCCTACTTCATCCATTGGTCCAGTAAGGTACACCCGAAAGTACAATAGAACCAATACGGATCCAACCAAGAGCGGCTCATAAAAAATCTCAACTTACCAAATAAATTTCCCGTAATCATCGACGACGAAACTCCAAGAGCAAAAATCCACCTTGTATCTTAATTTACATCATTAACAACTCAATGTGACAAATTTACACGAGGTCGAAAGAGAAGTGCTACCCAGCCATGTAGAGTTGAGGTGCGGAATCCGGAGCTTCGGCAAGTGGGAAGTCAGCAGAGATCGCCGGAGAGAATACAGGGAATAGCCTTAAAAAGCATGCGCGAGAGAGTAGCAGAGGGAAATTAGGAAAAGGTTAGGAAAGAGTGCGATAAAAATGCGGTTTCTGTGCAACACAGTACACTCATTAATTTTTTGTTTCTGTGATGCCACTGAGAGAGGAAAGGAATCTAAGCCCCACATCCACTACCTCCTTTGCCGAATGCTCTCAGCTCTCTCCCGCTGTAAAAACACAATTCTCATTCTCCTCTTACGGTAAGCTCCATGCAAATACACCTCTTTCACTAATTTAATTTAATTTAGTTCACATTTATTAACTAATTGGAACATTTTTAATTTACCAGAGGTGCTATATCTGCATATATTATACGCTCCCACTTAGTTTTTTTTTTTATTTCTCTTATTTTCTACGTTTACTTTTTATTTCCATAACTATATATTAAAAAAAATAGTAATGGATAAATGTAGTTTCTTATTATAGTTTTAAATTTATTAGATTTCTGAATTTAGTTAATAAGAAAACTACAAATAACTGTAGAAATGCAATGATTGATTTCTTGAGAAATAATGCAAGTGCATGCACGGTGTTGCTTAGCCAATGGAAGAAACTCGCGTCCACGAGAGCTGCGAAACGTGCCCAATCCAAACAAAGCGAAGCGAAGCTTTTTCGGACAGTACCAAGTGGACTACAAGGACACGTGGAACGTTCTGGTGCTGCAGGCTCACCGTACCCTACCCCACCGGATCATTTTGGAGGGGAACCCACAAGATAAGGGAGAGAGGCAAAATAGGTAGAAGAATTTTCTTGTCATTAAAGATAGGAGTAGATATTTTATCAAATATCAAGAACCATTAACCCCGTGTCCGTACATCCAATATCATCAACTGATCGGTGAGAGTTCAAAGAATAATTCTCCGTGTGTGTATTCCCAAGATTTTGTTCTTGTAAACCCTAGAGAGACAATGGTTAAGATTTTATGGCCAAACATTTTCACTTTGGATTTAATCCTCAAACGAAAAGAAAGTATAGGATGCTTATTTGTGGATGTGTTGGCCCCTCTACTCTTGGATTGTAATTTGGCAAAGGTACTATTACTACATAACTTTTCTGTAGTCGTTGCAGTCGTACAATAAATTACAGGTCGTACGATTTAGGTTGACTATGCAAAAAATCTAAATTTTACTGCATACACACCCTGTCACAACCTCAACCTCAACCTCAGTACACAGCAATAATTAAATATGGGTTTTAATCAAACTTCTAACTCAATAAGCAACATTAGCCTTTAGGGTCCCTCTCCCCACCCACCCAAAACTCTCAACATGTCAGTTGCAACTTGCAAGTATAGGGTCCCTGGAAGGAACCTATTTTTTCTCACTCCATCATAATTGATCACATAATATAAGTAAGTTTGTGAATTTTTGTTCACTGTATTATAAAAGACCAGTCCATTTTACTATACTTAACATCTTAGGATAATTTTATAATTTAAATTTTAAATCATATAGGGAAATAATTAATTAATAGTGTGCAATTAAAATTTCTCTATTGAGATATGGCAGGCCTCGGTCCCAAGAGAGCCAAAATGGTTGGCAGCTCATGTGCTTGCTATGGACCAAAAAGTTCCCTCCTGTCAATGTGGACCTAAACGTTGTCGTTTTCCTTGAGTCTCGCAGTGCTTCGGCGTCCTTAAAAAACCCGAACTCCATTTCCGAGCGTACGTGTCTAATTAAGATGATAGATATGCCCATGTGGTCAACGTCAACCTACATACAACCTGCTTTATACGTCTCCTTTAATTTATGGATAGCCCTACCCCTCCAATTATGTTTTGGACATGTAATCAAAAATTAATTCGTGTGATATTAAATAGTAGAATCTTTTATATTATCAACAAAATATATCACATCATGATCAATAACTATATTAATTTGCATTAAATTTGGTTTCTTATGTTTTCTAGTCCATTTCATTTGCTTGCATATTTTTTTGTAGAAAAGCGAAACTTTATCAAGTGTATGTTATGTGTGAGTAGAGTTTTAAAGAATTTGAATTTTATACCATCGCTTATTATATATGATAAGATATTACTTATTGAATTGACCGTTGACTTGATGCTATAATACAATTCAATAAATTGAAATATTGTCACATAATGTAATGGATTGCACAAGATCCATGTTAGGTTTTAAGTCCCTTTCAAGGTTGGATCAACATACATGACTCGCCCTTGCAATTCAACTTCTTAATTAATTTCTAAACATCAAGAACCTGCAGCATATTAATCATCTACGTAGGTACCATGTTTGTGTTTGTAAGCCAGTGAACTAACACCGTGTATGGAAAAGCATTTTATTGGGTCATATCAGCAAAAAGTGATGAACAACTTCTACCCAACACGATTCACGACTTTCAAAAGTGATTCCACTGCTTGCCAATAGCCAAACATAGAACAGGAATCATAATTAGGGTTCTTGAATTTTCTCAATGGCTACATATTTCTCAGTGGTCTTCTTTCAGTTGCCCCACAAAAAATAGAACCATAACCAACCCATCTAACCAGCTAGCTAGCTATACGTACTAATCACATCCTTAAACGATCGATCAGCTTCATGCCCTAATTAACTTAGAATTTCTCGTCCAAATTAATATGACGCACATTAATGTGTCGGCATGTAGTATTCAGTCTAAACAGTAGAGTAAATTGAGCAGAAATGCTATAATAGAGATAATGTTAATGTGTGTTTTTCTGTATTCCGTTGATTTTTTTTTTTTTTTTTCCTTTTGTCGCGAGTTACAGAGTGTGTCAAGAATTGCAACCTAAGGTATTAAAAAGATTTAAAACTAAGTGAAAAAGTTATCAAAAAAAAAATATTATAATGGAGGGATAAATTATTAGACTAAATTTTTATTTTTTCGATCGTAGATAAAAAGGGATTTTAAACTATAAACTAAACTAAACTTATCATATTCTCTGTAATTAGAATCTTGGAGAGAGAGAGTCTTTCTTCTTCTCAAAATGACTGGTAAAGAGCTACTGATTCTTTATCTCAATAACCCATGCATCGATACAATTAGATAAGGGATTGAATTTATGGTTACCTTTTATTTTTTTTGTCTTTTTCTGTGAGGAGTTCTGGATTTGGAACGATGGTGGGGGTGGGGTGGGGGGGTGCATGCATGCATGCTACGTGGTCCTATTTTGGAAATGGCCAGTGTTCTTTATCATATCTTGTTTCATTTGCATTGGTCCCTCAATATGGCGTTAGTTACAACCTTGAGATATTTATCCTAGATGTGATTCCTGTGAACATGGACAATTGTATAATTTATGTTAAAATCCGATAATCGGTTAATTTTAAGCTTAAAAAAAAAGTGATATGAAGCTGTCTCCAAGTAATGTCACGTTTAATGAACTAACTGTTTTATAATATATATATATATATATATATAACTCAAATTTAAATTTGTCCATAACAGATTTGATGTATATAATACTGAACAAGTTTTTGGTCAATTGACACACTGTTAAATAGTTTGGAATTCTATATTGTATTAAAAATTAAAAGTGCCTTTTTTATTTTTTTAATTCTTAAATCTTTGATAAAGTGCTTGCCGACAATTCTTATATATGGGCACCTTCCTACCCCACATTGGACGAATTCAACGATGACTTTTTTGACTTGCAACAACAACTTTTTTCTTTTTTACGTAAATGGAAGCTTACTTATCTTCCTTTTCGTCACATCGCTTCCATTCTTTCAATGCATGGAAATTGAACCATGCTGCATGAAAGAAATTCAAAGACACGTGTGCAGGTTGTATATATAGTTCCAACAGTTTTATTAACTGCATAAATTTATAAATTATATATATTTTGTGTTTGGCTCAAGTTAAATTAATCAATATTTAATATAATTTCAAATATTTACATAAAAAAATTTCTCCCATTTTGCCAAAAGCTTGGAGTTTTTTTTTTTTTTTGGGTTGGGGGGATAAATGGGCTAAAAGGACTTACTAGCCCTATTTGAAAATTTGAAGGCCTTATTTTGAGGCACACATTCAAAACAAAGGCCTAAGCCCTCTCATATGGGTGAGAAAAGAAAAATGGATAGACCTACCGACATTTTCACCAAATTATTCTTTTTACACCCCAACCAAAGGTTGATGAGTGTAAAACACTTGGGTGCGGTGTGAAAAGAAAAAGGGGTATTAAAAGAAATCCGCGCAAAGAATTTAAATACTAGATAGAATGCTGGAGTCCACTCCATTATCCCAATCTAACATGGATCAAGTTCAACTCTGGTCTCAAATCTCGCTAGCATTTTCTTTGTAAATTTAGCGCAAAAAAATAAATAAATAAATAAAATTTGCTATAAATTAGTAAAATGTAAGAAAAAAAATAAAAAGTCAATTACGAGCGAATATGAACGTAATAAACACAAATTAATCAATTATATTATAAAAAACTACAGAAAAATTAGTTATTATTTGCATAGTCTAGCAAATATCTACTTGGTGAATTCATGAAATAATTTACCCTTTTCTTTTTCATTATAAAACTATAAGAAAATAAACTAAAGGATTACATTTAATGAATTATACTTACCTCTTTTGAAACTTTAAAAAAAATTACAAATACTTTCTAAAAAGAGGACAACATTTTATGGAAAGTGATATTTTGCCAAAATGATACTATATGCTATAGTAAGAACTTTAAAAATAAAATAAAATATTTAGAATTTTTTTTTTTAAAAAATGGAATCTTGCTGACAAAGGTGCAATTGAAATAAATGTAGGGGCCAGCCAAGTCCAGCATTATAGATGCAAGTTCCAGCCAAAAACTGACCTAATTTCCAATGCAACAAATAATTTCTATCTTTTATCCTTTATTCCCGTTTCCCAAATGCCCAAACAGCTCAGGAATCAAGTCAATGCAGCACCTTTAATTATTTATGCAAAATAATAATAATAATAATTAGGGAAGGTCCAAATTACCAAACGTATTTTTTAAGGAATTCTAAGCTTTTATGTCTCCGTGTGTGTACGCGTGACAAGTCCAACAACTCAATTAAACGGAGTTTAAAGGTTTTACCTATCCTATAAATTTTAATAATATACAGCTTTTATCTAATAATTAATATGTTTTTTTTTGTACAAATAAATAATTTGTACTATTTCCACTTTTATAGCCTTTTTATTTGATAAAAAATCATAAAATAATATTGTTCAATTATTGAAAATTAGTTTTTACCAATAGGAAAACTTGGTGAATAGACATGTTACCCTCTTTAATTCCATGAATAGTCTTTGATATAAAAATAAAAAAATTATTCGAATGTTGAAAGAATTAAATCATATTCTATTTTAGAATTCAGAAGAAAAATAATGACTAATAACAACTAATTAGAAGTCAAGAGAAGTAGTCTTGCAGATTTAACGTTTAAAACCTTCAAGTGAAATTTATTAAGAAAATTTTGTCAAATACTACTGAAATTAATCTCATAATTAAAAAGAGTATAAAAACATATTGAATATATGGAAATAAAAAAAAAAAAAAAGTAGAAGTTAATCGATATTTAATATATTTTGATATTTTTAAATATAAAACTAATTTTTTGTATAAAACAAAAATACTAATAACCAATAAACCTCTATTTTCACTAGACATTATCGATTAGACAAACGAAGAAAGTTTAGAAATAGGAACATTAATTCACATAAACAAAAATAGGAATTTTAATCAATTGATGTAGATTAGTAGGACTTTCAATTTTATAATTTAAATAAATATTTGTAATTATTAAATTACACATACTATCCGCCATTTCGGACCAACGAGAGCAAAGCAGACTTATTGACTTTGGCTTAAAATATCGTAGGTACGACTGTTCGCCCAGCGAGGATGAGAACCCTTTCCCTCCCACATTTACCTTTCGTTTATTTTTGTTTTTCTTTCTTCTCTGTGAAGTCAAGCAAGAGAAGACAAAACACACACAACTGCTTTATTCCAGATTCCAAACTCCATCTCTTCATCAATTCTCTGCAATCACAAGAGTCTCGTTGAAAAGGTGACAACTTTCTCTTCCTACCCACGAATTTTTTGGGGGTTGAATTTGATCAATTTGCACACTGGCCTGTTTGTGTCTGTTTGCCAAGTTGGTGCACTGTTCTTGGCGTTTACTTGGTTTTTTTGGTACCGGGAGTTTGGTAATCTCTAAGACTTCCTGCCCCTCGAGTTTGAATTCCTAAATTAAATGCACCCTTTACATAGAAAATAGCAAGTTGTGACGAAAATGTTGCATTGATTGTGTGAGTTTGGGTTAAAATTCATTTATAATATCTCAATTTATGCTGTTTTTCTTCTTTGATTTGTGGGGATGGTGCACGATTCTTTTGAAATTTGATGCTTTTATAGGTCTTGTCTGCACCTGCACAAATACTATGTCGTTTCTTCATTCACCAGGTTAATGAAATATGTCTTGTGGTATAAGCGTAAGTTATGTTCTGAGATGGCATGAACAAACTTGAACGAACTCTGTTTACACGTCTGTGTGAAAAGCAAAAGAGAAAATCACAACCTTAAACCCATCACGGCATAGTTTCACTTCATCCAAGAAGGTTTTGCTTTAATCAGCTAGTTTACTGTACCACAGTTTCTAACAAAAGCCCGTTATTTGAACTGTGTTGAGGTTATGGGAGCCAAATCGTGTTAATTTGGAAGGAAATAAGTTTGTCTGCAGGACTTATGTTGTGCATGTTGCATTTGTGTTTCTGGTCCTTCTATCTTGGTTTTCTTCTTTGCTTTGTGTCTCTACTAATGAATCCAAATTATGTGTATCAAAACAATCTATTCCCCTCTAAACTAATGTTGGATGATCAAAATTCAGTAATCTAAAAGGGAGAAAGTTTAACATCTTAGTACATCAGAAGTCTTACAAGTATGAGCAATCATTACTGATTTTTTGACATGCTTCAGAGTAAAAGATAATGGGTTGCTTTGGATTTTGCAAAGAAAGCGATGTTTATACATCTACTGACAAGGGACCTTCCAGGCCAGTCTATCCTTCGGGTAATTTTACTATATCTAGTCTTCTTTCTCTCTTTAAATTTCTCCTATTTACAACAACTTCCTACTATCTGATGTGAGTTAGTTTTTATGCTCCTTTCATAAACTGTTTTATTTATATATTTTTCTTTAATTCCATTAATACAATGCAGAGAACAGTGGTTACAACGGAAATCAAGCTGCACAAATCCGTGCTCGTACTATAAATTTTCAACCCATAGTTATACCATCGATTTCAGTAGATGAACTAAAGGCTCTGGCTGATAATTTTGGCTCAAAATCCTTCATCGGTGAAGGTGCATATGGCAAAGTATATTTTGCTGAAATGAAAGATGGACGTGCTGTGGCAATCAAAAAGTTAGATTCCAGTACGCAACAACCTGAACGGGAATTTCTTGCTCAGGTGAGGTTCAAAAACATCAAGTTGTAACCGCTGTATCACATTCTATATAGTGGCTCAGTTTTTTTGGTGCCTATAATTTTTTAGGTCTCCATAGTATCAAGGCTAAAGGATGAACATGTTGTAGAGCTTGTTGGTTATTGTGTTGATGGTCCTCTCCGTGCCCTTGCCTATGAGTATGCTCCTAAGGGATCCCTTCATGATATTCTACATGGTCAGTAACACTCTATCATCTCTCCATTGACATTGTAATGTTTATCAAGTGAGTGAAAGCTATCCATAAACTCGTGTTCTAATTGTGGATAGGACGTAAAGGTGTCAAAAGAGCAAATCCTGGTCCTGTATTGTCATGGGCACAGAGAGTTAAAATTGCTGTTGGGGCAGCTAGAGGACTTGAATATCTGCATGAAAAAGCAGAACCTCGGATTATTCACCGTTATATCAAATCTAGCAACATACTACTCTTTGACGATGATGTTGCAAAGATTGCTGATTTTGATTTGTCAGATCAAGCACCTGATGCAGCAGCACGTCTTCATTCTACTCGTGTTCTTGGAACCTTTGGTTATCATGCACCAGAGTAAGTTGATTCCTGAATGTTAAATGGAATTCCAGGTGTGAACTTGAATTCACACTTAACATGTAATTTTGGGCACTGGGTTTAAGAACTTATTGTGCTCATTTTTTGGATAACAGATATGCAATGACTGGACAGTTCACGGCAAAAAGTGATATTTACAGTTTTGGAGTTATACTGTTAGAACTCTTAACTGGCCGCAAGCCTGTTGATCATACACTGCCACGAGGGCAGCAGAGTCTTGTCACCTGGGTATCAATTTTCACTTCCTTTTCATTCATTTTAGTGCTATCAATGATAATTTTCTTCATCAGATTTCAAAGTTCATGCATTCTGATTCTTGATCTGGGTTATCTCAGGCAACACCAAGACTTAGTGAAGATAAGGTGAAGCAATGTATGGATGGAAGACTAATGGGAAACTACCCTCCAAAGGCAGTTGCAAAGGTAATTACAAGTTAACCTTATTTGCTAAGAATTGTTGCTTTGTTTTCTTCTGGTAGATTTTAATGTTATGTTTTACATTAGATGGCTGCTGTTACTGCAATGTGCGTGCAATATGAAGCTCAGTTTCGGCCTAATATGAGCATTGTAGTCAACGCTCTGCAACCTCTGCTCAATCCTCGTTCTCATCACCCAATGGAAGCACCCAACCTATAAATTCCCAACCTTTTCAATTTTGTCTTGTAACAGGTGTTACCGGATTATATATAAACTATCTTCTGCATTATATAATTCAACTAAAAGTTCTATAGATTCGGTAATGTGGACGTGGCAAGACAATCAATAGTTTAAGTTAGTAGTTGCCAACGATTATTGGATTTCATGGCAATTATGTATTTATTTACTTTTATATATATGAAGAAAGCTGTTAACTTGTCTGTTAGACATTAATCTTATTGAGCAATTTTGAACTGAAAAATATTTCTATTGGTCCCCATAATTTTCTCACTTAATTTCGATTCAATAATATTAGAATTCAGACACTTATCATGATTCTTTCTTAATGAAAAATCGATGGAGCTTGTCAAAAAAAAATACAAATATATTGTCTAAATTGATATGAAATATAATCATAGGGACTAATTTGGTTAAATAACTTTTTTTTTTTCTAGTAGCTTGTTAAAAATTGTAACTTGGTCTCTGGCTTTCAGTTTTGACAATCAAATACAATCACTCAGTTAATGGAGCTAACGGCTTGAATAAGGTATACACGTGAGTCACATGGTAAATGAAACTGATGGTGTCAACTTTATGTATCAAAAAAAATACACACACACAATTCTTATGAAGAATTAAAGCAGTAGTTATGAAGCAAGATGATTTCATACAAGATGTATAATTTCTCAACTATACATTGCAATTGCAAATAGCATATAGAAATCCTAGTCTGGAAAGAAAGAAACAAATTTTACATGGCACTGGTGCAAGGGAGCTGTTTCATGCCATTTTCATTCCCAGTAACCTGCATCTTATCATCTACAGCTACAGTATAACAAGAGAAACAGCCATATAAACCATTCCCAGCAATCCACTCCTGCTTTATGTCTTTGATGTCACTTATAGCAGCAGGTTCCTCAATTTACAGAAGCTCGAAGCAAAGCAAAATTGGTCCTTTATCTTTTGTATTCCTTGGAATTGAACAATGATATGTGCTGTTCTTGCTCTATTTCCTTTGGTTCCTTTTGTCATTGGACCTATAATCTGGATTGTCACTCTTGTCTGTATCAGAAGTCTCCTTCTCTCTCAGGGCCTCTCCCTCCAAGTTGCTTGCTTGACTCCTTCGCCGTCTTCGATCCTGCAATGTATCACCCAAATCATTTCAGAAACAGCAAGTTTTAAACCTCAACGGGTGGAATCAGTTGCTTGAGTCCTCAGCAAGTTTTAGAAATGATATTAGAATCAGAAACCAAACCTCTCGCGGTATGGGATATTCTTCTGATTCAAGCATGCGGACAACTTGACTCATCTTTGGTCTTTTCTCAGCATATGGATCAACACACCTCAAAGCAGTCAAAAGGGCTCGTTTAAGGGCACTTGTAGATGGTCTTGTCTCAATGTTTGGATCCACCGCCTCTTCTGAACGCCTACTCCCGACCATCATCTTGAGCCAGTCAACCAAATTTACCTGTAATAACCGTCAAAATTAGGCATGAACTGTGAAGACAATGAGTTGCCAAGAACTCCACTATTGATTCAAAAACTTCAGCTGAAATACTAAGTTATAATCTGACCACAGTTACATGTTAGGTTTTGCAGAAATACTAAGGACACACCTCAGCTGCTGGTCGCCCATAATCCACCGGGTCTCTCCCAGTAATTGCTTCTAGGAGCAATACTCCAAAACTATAAACATCACTTTTCTCATTAAGTAAACCTGAATTGGCATATTCTGGCGCCACATATCTGAAAAATACAATACAAGCATATATCAGAAAACAAATGAAAAACGAAGGGAATGAAATATTTAAACAGAAAACAAATAAGTCATAAATTTGCAGATGAACTTTCTTATGGGATTTCATAAACGAGAAAACAACTTACCCAAAAGTTCCCATTACTCTAGTTGTGATATGACTCTTTCCAGAACCCAGTAACTTAGCCAGCCCAAAGTCAGATATTTTTGCATTGAATTTGTCATCAATTAGAATGTTGCTTGACTTAATGTCTCGATGCACAACCTTTGGTTCAATTGCCTCATGCAAATAAGCCAGTCTGCAACATATAATCATGAATCAGTAAGAAGAAACTCAAGAGAAGTTGTAAATTACTTATATAGGGATAAATGTGCGAACCCTTTTGCTGTGCCAAGGAGAACTTTCATGCGAGCGTCCCAAGTAAGATAACCATACTGACGCATGGCTCCATGAAGCCACTGCTCTAGATTGCCATTATTAACATATTCATAAACCAATAACCTGAAATTTATAGGGGAATAAGTGAATAACTAAGAATGAAATAAACCAATACTCAGATATTAGCAAGTGCAGAAATTCAATGCTTAAAAAACATATATGGGCACAGTTTCCAAGCAGTTAAATAGATTTGGACAAATTAACGAGTAAGGAAATAGCCATATTGTAACTTTGTAATTGACGATAAGTCATATGCATTAGTTCCACTGTACAAACCAAGTAAAATGGTACCTGTGAGTGCCTTCAATGCAGTAACCCAGAAGTCGAACCAAGTTCTTATGCCGCACATGACCAATAGCCTCAACTTCCACCCTGAATTCCTTCTCAGCTTGTCCCCTGAGAGATAGACATCAATGGTTAGTAGATAAACTTGTTGAATCTGCGGATATCCTAAAAAAAGATTAAACAAGGTAAGAAAAGCTAGTTTTCTAACTCTTAAAGAAACATTCTCCAGCCAAAACTTACAAATTATTGAGGAGCTTCTTGATGGCAACAGGACTCCCATTAATTAGCTCACCTCTATAAACAACTCCATATCCACCTTCACCAATAACATTTTCTTTAGAAAACCTGTTGGTTGCAAGTTCAAGGTCCCTCAGTGTAAACCAGTGCCCCCAGCCAAGGTGAGAGAATTCGGGTAGGCCAGACAAAGGGGATGCCATAGTTACAGGATGCGAAGAAGGTCTGTAAGAAGAGATGGTCCCTGCGCCACTTTCTTCACCTGATTGAGAGCCAGGACCATCTTTCTCTACATGAACAAATGAGCCTGATTGACTACTATTTTCCCCATTCTTTGTTTGGATCAAAACTTTTTCTGAATCTTTGTCATTAAATTTGTCATACAGGCTCATAAAAGCACCATTCTGTGGACGGTTATTAGCTGAAACTTGATCAACTCTAATCTCTTTGATCTCTTCTGAAACCGATAACACATGGCTAACGGGAAGCGTGCTGTTGACTTTTCTTGATTTCTTTCGTGATGTAAGGCATATTGACAGCACAACTAGAATGATTACAATGAACAATCCAACCGTTATTCCCATTAATTCCCAGACTTTCAGACCAAAAACGGTTGTTTGCTTGGACAGCCCTGAATCCAGACCAGATGTCATTTTGCTAATGCCAAATATATCTGTAGAAGCCAGTATCAAAATTGAAGAATGTGATTCCATCTATATTACAACATTAGCAGCAACACCGACAAAAAAAAAAAAAAAAAAATCTGTAAAACAAATCAAGTTGCAAAATAAAACATTTGACAAAGAACAACTACAGTTATGACACTAAGTATACTAGATTTCTCACCCCAAACAAGGTTTGAGAAAGAAAATAATACATCCAGTTATCCAGATTTCTAGCAACAAGCCGAGAACTGTTTACTCATTTCTTCATGTTACATGAGAAAGGTGAGCTGAAATGCTAAAAAGAGATAGAACTAAACTGCATAAACGCTTACAGAAAGTATTCATATCCCAGAAAATCAAGCACGCACAAACCAGAGTTGTGATAAGAAAAAAAGCCAACGATTTGATTTTAAACCACAGTTGAGGCCCAGGAGAGCATTCCAAATATAGTAGTTATCTAAAATATTTGAAAACCAATGTTGAAACCTCATTCATTTTTTCAATAGGAAAAATGAGTCCCATAAAACATGCTTGTTTGTCCGGATTTTCTTTCATATTAGCCAACTCAAAATAATTGAGCAAAGCTATTAGCCAAAGTTGATACTTTAAAATCTCCCCAAGTTACCCCAGAATCATAGCAGAAAATATATGGACAGTACATGACAGAGATATCTCCTCACTTAAAAATCTCAATGAATACCTGTCCACGATCCTAATAATCCTTAACAGATTTCTCCCCAGCTCCTTTTCAGACTACGAAGCAACTTAACATACAGATCTCTGAAACGCCAGAAATCCTCTTAAAGACAAAGCCATTGGCCATTTACGGACACCCAGTTATACCCCATTGTCAAAATCCTCTAATGCGTGTTTCTCTTCTGGGTTTTCTCAAATGGCCAAAAGGGCCCTTGTATCCAATCTGAAATGGAGCTTCTCAGACCAGACCTTTTCCCCACTTCACTAAGCAACAGAGAAGGTCGCACAGCAAGGCACTGACCCTGTTGTGCAGTTGGAGGGAATTGGAGAACACAAGAGGCACATGAAATTCTGAGAAGCGTGCAATGGTGGGATTAATAAGAAGGAATGGAATTATCAGTGGTAGGTGATGAGAAGTGACATAAACTCACATTACATACAGTAAAAGAGAAGCATAAAAATGGAAACTTTCTTTGCTGTTTCTTCGAATTTCTTCCCTCTCCCACACCCTCTTTCTTCCTCTCCCCCTCTCTGCCTCCCCTTTTCTTTTTCCCTTTTTTTAATAGTTTCATTGTTCTTAAGAATTGTTGAGAAGGTGACAGACAATCAGAGGCATCAACGACATTGAAAATTATTATGATTTATAAATATAAATAAAATTAAAAACTTATTTTGAAAATTACTCCATTTATTTCATAGTATATGTTGTTTGAAGATTTTGTATAAAATTTTAAAAAATTATTAATACTATCATAATTTGGTTAAATTATTTTTATTTAATTTTTTTATTAACTAATTTTTCAACTTCCTATATTAATAAATATTACTTGATTAAGTGGGGTATAAAAGAAAAAAAATATATTGACAGAGAGCTTTGAAAATTTAAATCAATACATATTTTAAAAAAATAAAATTTTAAAACAATATATATTATGAAATTGAGAGAGTTTAAAATCATAAGATTATATTATATATTTTACACTTTTATAAAATATAATAATTAGATAGTTAAAAAATATATTTTTTTATAATATTTTTATTTAAATTTTTATTTCTTAAATTAAATGTATAAAAAATTATTAAAATAAAATTTTAAATAAAAAAATTTAAAAAAATTATCGTTAATTACTCTTAAAAATTAAGAAATATCTAATATTTTTAACATAAAATTTTATAAATAGAATTTTATAATTTTAAATAGAAGAAATATTTGACAGAAAAAAAAAATCAATATGTGAGTTTTTACTGCATTGAGACAAGTATTCAGTGTGATCTTGAAAAAGGCGACGCTTAGAGTGCAGATTGGTGAAAAGGGTTGAAAGGTCAAATGAAGGAAACTGTATATAAGCTTAAAACGTCATCAATTTTGCAAATTTCTATATTCTTAAGTTGCGTAAATAACTAAATTTTTTATTTAATTTTCCTATTCAGTAGGCTGGATAGTCAAGACAACAGACTGGACACCTTATCAATTTTGTGAATTCCCATGGTACCCCCCGCTATGAATTGGTTCTCCAATCATGTCCTTTGTAGGGTGGATGTAACGTTAACTGTCCCTTTAGGGTATTTTAGTGGTATTTTTTTTATTGTTATACAAAATTATACGTGATTAGTTAGAGAAGAGAGAATAAATTCGTTATTCAAATATGAAACGATTATAAGTTTAAATTTGGGTCCCCCTTTATACGCATTGCAGGTGAAAAATAAACTATTGTGTTGTGACTAATAAACTCTATTAAAAAATATAAAAAAAAAAAAAAACAATGCAACGCTTGGGAGTTTCATCACTATACTTGATCTTATCTACTTTTAAAAATACTAAGCATAGTAATTTTTAGAAAAATATTTAATTCAATGCTTATAGATAAAATAAGTTATCTTCATAATTTACTTTTTTTTATTCGTGAGAAAATATTTAAACAAAAAAGAGTGAAAATACTCATTTGGTGAAAAAAAAAAAGCATATTAATAAAATATAACAATAATTTTTCCATTTTTAAATAAAATTAATTGTAGAATTTATACTGATGAGTAGGGAAGAAAGTGCATGTGCGTGTGAAAGAGAAAGCAAAGTCCAAGATTGAGAGTTGGTGTCCTTCCTTTCTTGGGACAATTTAACTCATGATATCATAACCCTAACACTGCATGTTGGTATGAAAGGGCTGAACTTGCATACATAGTTATGGCATAGAATTCAGCCAGGTCTAGTATTTGCTTGTGTGGTCCCTTTTTTTTACTTCTTTACATAAAATAAATTCTGGTCTGGTCCAGCTTAAGTGCTTTTGGAATAAGTGCTTAAATGTGACTCAGCAACATGGATTGCTTCATATTTCATTCACAGGCACAGATGTTTCTTCTAAGGATTTAGTGATTTTAAAGTCACAATTATAATTACAACTAGATAGTGACTTCTTCATATGCTAATAATACATTATTATATGTTTGAATTAAATTATACGTAACCCATTGGGGTGTCGTAAAAGGGTTTATTAATTTATTATTATTATTATTAATGATTTTAAAAGTTATAATTATAATTATATTTAGAGATGGTGACTTTTTGTTTAATTACCTGTATTCTTATCTTAAACTACCTAATTTAATAATATTTGTGTTTCAATCTCCCAATGATTAGCGATCATAATATATAATTAATGTCAAAACATGCATTCATTCATCACGAGCTATTAAACATGATTAATTCAATGTTGCAATTGATATTTTACTTATACTTTACTTTACTTTATGAACAAAATTTATACTCATTATAGGTGAATTAATTAAAATCTACTTTTTATCAAATTCAATTAAGAAAATAAATTTGGCTTTGATCGATATATTACGTGCTAGATGCATGCATGCATATTGTGGGTGTGTACAACTTTTTTAATACCAATTATTATTGTTTTATGAAATTACAACAAATTGAATATATGTGATGTTGCATCAAACATATATGAAATAAAAAAAAAACCTTATGTAAAACTAATTAACAATTTTGAGAAAAATTTATTTTTATTACCTCACACTATTATCAATTTTAAAAAAATTATAATATTTTAAATTATATAAAATAAACTCTCATATTTCAAGTTAAGAATAAAAATAAATTTTATTAAATTTTTTGTCTATACGAAAAGTCTTTTTGTCTGTACGAAAAGTCTACTTTTGTCCTAAGTTTGAAATATAAATATTTATTTTATTTAATTTAAAACATGAGAGTCATTTTTAAAATTGATGATAGTATAAGAAAATAAAAGGAGAATTTTCTCAACAATTTTTGTTGTTTGGGACATGGTTTTAAGCTATCCTAGTGGCTTCTCTTCTAACACACATATAGAATAGACTAGTAATCTAATGGTTAGATGGCAGCTTAGGACTCAAAAATGGAAACTAGACGAGACGTGAAATTAACACTTTCAAGTTTATTTAATGAGATGGCAAATATTTCTTTGTTTAGGAGTTGATAAACAATCAAGCAAGTGTCTTGTTTGACCACCAAACACACTCAAATGAGCTTAAGCTTGAAAAAGAATTAAAATTTTCCAATTATAAGCATATGCTTGCATAATCGCATTGCCTAATCTGATGAAACACTGCTTAATTACTTATGTGTTACTTGGATGCACGTAACATTATTATTATTTTTTTAATCAATTTCATAGAGATAAGCTATTGAGATGTAATAAATTTTTTAAAAGATAAATTATTGTCATTTTATTTAATTTCTATATCTCATGTTGGGTAAACAACATGTGATTGTCCTCTGCCGACAATTTATGTGGTACATTTTTCACAAAAGTAAAAACCCAAGTCAACAACTTCTGAAACGTTACCATTTATGGCTTCACAACTTAGATTCTGAGGACAGAAATGAACTTTGCACTTCAACACAAACATTTAAAGAGATAAAGAAAAATCTACACCTACCATTCATTCACTTCTTTAATACAATTAACATTCTTTTTTTCTTTAAAAAAAAATGGTGACTTATGTTTTTAATATTTTTAAAACGTTAAAAATATTTATAGATTATTCATCGACCAAACTCGTCCTCGTATTATTACGAGACAGCAAAAAGTAACGCCCAAGGAGAAAAACATGCATGTTGCATGCATCCATTATATTCTTAGCTTGTCTCTTCACCCTCCTTAAAGGGACCCAGAACCTTAAAAATTAAACTTATTCTTGTTATTTAACAGACAAGACAAGTTTAACAAAATAATAGAGAAGGGAATTAATTGGTTTCTTGCATGTTAGACCTAAGTCATCAATCTTATAAAACATGTCCTTTAATAAAATCCACACCTAACGAATTTTCAAATGAAATCAACAAGAACAACGATGTTTGGAATATAGGATCTATACCAGCATAGATTTGGATTGAATTATAAATTGTGCCCATTATAAGACTCGTATCCAAATGATTAGTTTAGGTGTATGAACAAGAATCTTTTGGAATTGGGAAATGAGGCCAAGAGAAACTTCCCTAGAAATATATAGCTGTAGTGCCCAGTTTTTCTGGCTGGTGGGCTATCAAAGTTTTTGCTGTGGCGGTGCTGTTTGAGACATTTTCACAAACGATTGGAGTGCGCACGCAACATTCTGGTTTGCTGCTGCTGTTGCTTGCAGATTGTGCTTTCAGTTGTTGAAATTGCTTTGTCTGTTCAAGTTATATATATTTATATAGCTTTGTTAGGTGGTAATGAATATATCTATGAACGTAGCTTTCCTTTATTTAAATGTGCAATTCATACGTGTATAAAGAATAAGAACTTGACATGCATCTCAAGTCTAAATTCATTGTTTTTATGAATATTTTAATTTCAGGTTGGCTAATCATTGAGCTTTTTCTTTAATATAAAATAAAACATATTTAAGTAGGAATTCTTTCCTAGTTTAAATTAACTAATCAATATTTAATATAGTATTAGTTATTAAACGATTTTTACAAAAATAAAAAATGCAATGAAACCCAATCAATTGGCCATTAACAAAATTGTTATAGTGCTATCTGTTATTATTATTATGATCTTAAAATGAAGCAAAGAATGCAAGAACAGTCTATTTTTTAAAATTTGGTTGTCAACAGTAGTTGTCTCCTTTTATATAACAAACAAGACACTTGCCTTCAAAAATTCATTCTTTCTATAACCTTCTCACATCTTAATGCATTGGTTGTTGCATTTTCCTGGAAATTGCTGCAATGCATGTATTAAGTCAAACCAAATGTCATAAATTGATTGAAAATAGCAAAAAAAGAGAGAGGGAAACCATTAATGGAATCTGAAAAAATAATTAAAAAAAAAAAAACAGAGCCAGGCCTAAAAATTCACTTCTGATACACAGAAACTAAACCCAAACTCTGAAAAACTCAATAGCCCATTATGGCAATCTGATAACTAAGTGGCCCAAAACAAAACTAATTACTGCTCTCAAATATGAAAGATTGGTGTTTGGCCCATTGAGATCTTGTTTATCAATTGGAAGTTGGTAACCAACTACAATAAAAAAACAAAATTCAACAGAATTAACAAATGATTATGATGACAAGAGTATGCTTTCAAGTCACTGTCCATTATTTTCCATGACCCAATCTCTCTTATTCAGCTCAGTAAAACTTTTTCTTTTTTGGTTTGGGAATAAGAATCAAATGTTTCATTTGCTTTCTGACCTAATTCCCATTTATAAAAGAAAGGATTTTGCTCTAACTTAGATATTTTTCATAAATCCATAAATAATAAAGAGAATTTTCACACAGCCAATTATATTTATAAATTTTGAGCCTAGAATAAAAAGTTTCATGTCATTGAGATGATTAATATTTTAGCTAAGCAAAGATTAATTAATTTTGAGCCTAGATTAGCCCATGTATAATATGATATCAAATCAAATAGCTTATTTTAATAAAAAAAACTTATATAAAATTAATAGTAGCAGTGAAGTACACTGTTGTAGAATGACTACTGTTTTCCTCAGCCTTTGCCTCACAAGTCACTATTCACATCACACAAATAAGCACATGCTACGAAGAAAGCTCATTAATCGCTTCTTATAAAGCTCTAACCTTCTTCTGCCAGATTGCGCAGACGCGTTTATCGATAAGACAAACTAAACTCGACCCACCAAAACCTTTACTCCTCTCTCTCTCTCGGTTTCCTTACACCAAGGTGGGATCTCTTCCTGCGCCTCTTTAACTTGTTCGTTTTCCCGGATTCGATCCTCAGTAATTTTGGATCTCCGGGTACGTCTTGTATCTGTCTTCCTCGCCTCTTGTTTTTTTGCTTGATTTTTACTGGGTTTCGCGCCACAGATCGGATCAGACTGTGCATTGTCGTTTGCATTATCAGTTCTCTTCGAACTGTGTTTTTGTGAATCTTGGTCATTGTGTTTTTGCTTTCTTGTTCTTCTCGTAATCGATTTGCTTGTCTTCTTTGAGCTTCTAGGCGTGTTCATTTTGGAGGGTTGCTTAAAGTGTTGTCTTTTTTTATTTTCAGTATCGCCTGGAAATGTCGGAATCACTGCGGCAATTGCAACGACATGGTACTTGCTTTAGGAGATGAATTCTACTGACTTTGAGCAACTACATCGAGCATTCAGTTTTGGATTATCATTTGTCTGATTTTGTGTGTGGTGGAGAATTATCTCACAGGATGTTATAAACCACCGACATTTTTGCAATTTGGAGGTCATTCTGTGAGACTAAAAAACAAGGCAAAATGATCAACAAAACACTATTGCTTACTTATCTCTACCTGTTAATCTACATCCTTCTTTCGTCAGGGGTCATATTGTACAATAAGGTGCAACCTATTTATTTGTTCTCTCGAACTTTTTTCCTTGTCAAAGTTGTGCAGAAAACTAACGGATGGATTTTCTTTTTTTTCCAGTGGGTTCTCTCTCCAAAATACTTTAATTTTCCTTTACCTATTACACTCACCATGATTCATATGGGTTTTTCCGGCGTGGTTGCATTTTTTCTTGTCCGGGTCTTTAAGGTATGCCAACCTGCTTAGTTGAAAATAATTTTAAGTTCCTTAGCCTCAATGGACGGAAGAGAAACTTGGCAATGATTTTTTTTTTCCCTGAACATTATTCAGAATGTTGGTATAGGTGTGTTGCCTTAAATGTATTTCATTTCATATGATGCTCAAGTTATGCAAGCTGACGTAAATTCAATGTGTATTATATGGTACATAAGAGAACGTTATGTATTTCTCAATATTTGACACTAATTGCAAGTTCGTATGAGTGTAATTGCTTCATATGTATTTTGCGTGATTTTGTTCCCAAATTATGATAGATAATAGAGGGGTAAAGAAGAGAATTTATTGGGTAGTGTTTCATTTAAGTATTTCCCCCTTTACTTTCCTCCCTCATAGTTGGTATGAAACATCTGATTTCAGAACCCTTCAAATGATTCATGTTCTAATTTTTGTAGGATGTTAATTTCACCATGCTATTCCTCATTGTTAATGTGCTATGTCCATAACATGTCTTCTCTGCTTGAATTTTTTTTCCATGTTTCACTCATGATTGATCACATTTTATGTTTAATTGTTTGGTTGGTGCTGTAATATATCAATGTTCTGTTAAATGCAGGTTGTATCTCCTGTCAAAATGACATTTGAAATGTGAGTGTTGTTTCCTATTGTCCCAATTGGACGCATTCTTAAGCTTTCGTTCTCCTTTGTCCAACTTCTTTCTAAAATTATTTTTACTTTTTGTGGCAGATATGCAACATGTGTGGTACCAATAAGCGCCTTCTTTGCTTCAAGTCTATGGTAAGCACTGTAATATGGGCAAACTACTTTCACTTTGGAATAACATGTTCCTAAGATTTCTGGATGGGATTTGTTCCTCATGTATGTGCTTCCTAGCTGTTTTAATTCAACAAGTGGTTATGTCTCTCTTGTTATGTGAAACTCCTTGGTTAGATCGGTTCAAGTGAGAATAAGTCTCAAGATTAGTCAGTTTGTATCGTAAGGGGTAGTTCAGTCAAGGGTAGATGGCTCAATTTGTGTGAGGTTGATTCAACTTGGGTGAACCATGAGTCAGCTTAAGCCTTGATTGCTTGAAGAGTGTGTATGTTTTTAATTTTTGTGTTTTTTGATTCTGAAGCTGCTACCACTGCATTGACCACTCAAACTAGTAAGGTAGGTATTGCAGTCAACAGGTTTAATGTCCTAAATAAGTGACCCTAAGGTAGAGAGTGAGTTTTAATCAGTGCAAGGTCATCATCAAGTGCCTCAAAATAAATTACTGGCTATCTTGGTGGAGGAATTCATTTTAGCAATGCTTGGTCATTGTCATATTTTTGGCTTACATCTGGAGGCTATTATGATTGTTGGTCTTTGGCTGTCATTAACTTATTTTTTTATCTAAGAAACTGTAGTAGCTAACAAATGAGTTGATTGAATACTCTATGGTGAGCAGTATCGTCTTTGTATTTGACATGCACTTTTCTCATCTTTATACCTCATTTAATATCAATTCTTCTGAATGATTATTTATGTGATCAATATTTTTTGGCTACAGGTTTGGTAACACTGCTTACTTGCACATTTCTGTGGCCTTTATTCAGATGCTCAAAGCTCTAAGTATGTTTTAATCAATGTAATGTTTTTTGCTTATTGTGGCTACAGTGTTTACTTAACTGTAACATTTGATATTTCAGTGCCTGTGGCAACATTCCTTATGGCTGTTTTGTGTGGCATTGACAAAGCAAGGTGTGACGTGTTCTTGAACATGGTGCTGGTCAGTGTTGGAGTCGTCGTTTCCTCCTATGGGGAAATTCATTTTAATATCGTTGGTACACTTTACCAGGTCACTGGCATCTTTGCAGAAGCTTTAAGGCTGGTCTTAACCCAAGTCCTTCTGCAGAAGAAGGGCTTGACGTTAAATCCTGTTACAAGCTTATATTACATAGCTCCCTGCAGGTATAATCTCTTGAAGTCTTAAGTTAGTTTTCTAAAAAAGCAAATGTCAGCCTGATGTAATATTCATATTGAACCTAAGTACCTACCAAGAAAATGTGACAGCTTTTTCTGTTACAGATGTCTATTCAGGTTTCTCTTGACGTTGGGCTAATTTCTGCTGGTGTTTATATGCTTTCATCTTTATATTTCTTTTAAACATAATTTATGTGCCAATCTTGAATTTTGTGGTAGTACATAACCATTTTTAGTATTGGTGATTTTTTTTTTATGCCATTTCTATATGTTGTATCTGTTTTGTTGATTGACTTACAAGGTGAAATAAATTAGAGGTGATACTCCCCTTGCAATTCTACTATCCTTCAAAAAGACATTGGGAATCAATGTTTTCACTGTTTTGCTTGCATGTATATGTACGCACACACAGTGCATCCAATATGAGCTGCTAATTTCATACTTTCTTATTTGCAGTTTTGTGTTTCTCTTTGTGCCTTGGTACCTATTGGAGAAGCCTCAGATGGAGGTTTCACAGATTCAGTTCAACTTTTGGATCTTCTTTTCCAATGCTCTTTCTGCTCTGGCATTGAATTTTTCCATTTTCTTAGTAATTGGTAGAACTGGAGCAGTTACCATTCGGGTTGCTGGTGTCCTCAAAGATTGGATTCTTATAGCCCTTTCAACTGTCATATTTCCTGAGTCTACCATTACTGGCCTGAACATAATTGGCTATGCAATAGGTAAGTTTTGTTTCACAAAAGATGTTTGTCAATCACCCTCTCTCCTTCTCAACACTGCATGTTTTACCTGCAGCACTATGTGGTGTTGTCATGTACAATTACATAAAGGTTAAGGATGTCCGTGCCTCTCAATCACCTGAGGAAAGTATTCCAGATCGAATTGCAAAGGTTAATCTCCTTCTATATTCTTGACATTTGTACACGTAATCAAAGAGTAGTTATCTTGGCAGGGGATTATGCCAATTCTTACTTTGTTACAATGTTTAGAAACTCTTTAGGGTAAATATAAAGTAGCTTTATCTGCTAGGATTTGAAAGCAATCAGTGGATAAATATTATGAAAGATGTTTAATTCTTTTGTCTGGCAAGATCACTTTAAAAATGAATTAATCAGAGGGAAGATGAAGCTGTGTTGTAAACTTATACTCAGCTAGGTATTTTTCTTTATCTGTTCTTCTCAAAATGTTGTCTGTTGACTAATGAAAGTCTTCTATCTTGCTCATACAGGATTGGAAATTTGAGAAGAAGTCATCTGATATTTTTGTGCCAGACAATAGTAGTGACAACAGGGGAAGTAGTGGAGGCAATGGTTCTGCCACTGATGAAGAAGCACCTTTAATCCCATCAAGGCTATCTCATATTGGACGTACACAGCTAACGAATCATGGAGCCTGAAAGTGAAAACCTGAATAGAGATTCATTTTGGAAAAAGGACAAGAAAGAGGAAGTAGAGTCAAATGCACCCTATTTCCTCTCATTCTTTTTAGAAACTAGGTTTTAAAATGAAAGCACAAGCAGGGTGCCTGTTCTTTGCAATTTCTTCTTTGTGTAGTATGCGCCATTGCCCATTGCTGTTTGTAGCTTTTGGATCGTCATTATGACCAGAGGCAGGGGAAGAGCTGACCTCCTATGATCAAGTCTCTTGATTTAGACTTCCTTGTGTAATTCATTTCTTTTTAGTAATTGAAACATTTTCGTTATGTGATATCATAGCTGTAATTTATATAAGCGTCTTAGTTTGTTCCTTTTTGCATAGATTTGTCATTTATCTTACGGTCTCTTTTTATTTGAATGAAAACAACTATTATATTCAAAATATCTCCTACCAGTAATGAATCAAGACTGTTATGTTTCTGTTCAAATTCGTGTACACATATACATATATACATTATATCTAATATTCTTTGAGCTGGATTATTTAAAATATATACACTCGAGGGAGGGTGTCTAGTGCATGAAATTAGCAAAGAGATCCAATTTTATGACATCCTTTCCTATTTCATTAATTCACAACCTTTTAGTATCTTAACCTATAAACTTATTGTTTGTAACGTAACATAAGTGCTTAGGTACTCTAGTCATTTTGACGAATGAACTTGTTTTATATTATAGAAATTTGAATTAATCAATACCCGTTTTGTTGTGTTAACGACTGAAGCAACTAGAAAAAGGGGAAGATGCTTTTATAATGTCACACGGGGTAAAGCAGTAAGGTCAAAGAAGTAGCATCACACCAGCAACTCCTTCCAAAGAAAGTGGATGAATGATAATTTATGTGCAAAACCAATCCAGTAAACACTTAACCGAATGTGAGCAATGCGCACAGGTTACAGACATAAATAAAAAAGGGAAGGAGTTTTGGTTTGGAACTAACCATACATATCCTTGGAATGGGACGTGTACAACGGGGATTTCAGTAGAGTATTGTTTTCTTTCTACCACCTACAACATCTGTGAAATGTTAAAGAAAGAAACATGACACTCAAAGTAAAGGAGAACTCGCATGATTTACATGAATCACAAACAGGATATGCACATCTTAGCCAAGAATATCTTCTAAAAAAAATTTAACTGAACCCAGCCGATGCCTCCAAACAGTGGTCTTTCTGGCATCCCATCAACCAAGATCATTAAATTGAATTACCGCATTACTGAATTTTCTCCACTTCGTACGTACAAAAGCCTCCTGTTCTGAACTGGTGGCGCCAACCCCGGGATATCCCTAATGTCTTTGTTGTTGGGATTCACAATCTGCAAAAGAACAGTGGCAGTTAGAGCTTACAAAGAAAAGCACGCACCAGAACCAGCATTCGTTCACAAACATGAAATAATTACAGTACACAATGAAACAACAATGGATAAGGTAATACAAACATATTTTCCCCCTAGTTTTTTCTTCTTCAAAATTCTCATGTAAAATGCTTTTCTCAGATAAATTCTTAGAGCAATTAAATCTAGTTTCACCTAATTCTAGATTTTGAACGAGATCCAGACGACAAAGTCAACTAAATAGATGAAATGAAGAGGATACCTTCACAACAATAATAGCTATTACACCACAGACGATAAGGAACAGAAAAAGCATGATGCATTTATCTGTAGCCACCTGATAAAAAGAAGGTAAAACACTTCAATTCCATGACAATGGTCTAATGGAATGTAAATCATCTGCGCAGACAATGTAAGAGCACAAACCTGTCTACCAATCTCCTTCACAAGCTGCGAGGCCTTCTTAATTGAGAACTGGATGGAGTCCAGGTCATTAACAATACGGCCCATTTGTTCAGTCTGCATAATTTGAAAACAGAAAAAGAGGGGTCAAATTTGTAATAAAACAAAGACATCTGACCGATCACACACTCTTCCTTTCAAAGTACCCAGTGCAAATCAAACTTACTTGGCCCTTCAAGGTAACAGCAGTTTGGGTGCCCACTTCAATTGTTTGATGTACAACCTATATTTCAATATAAAGAGTTATGAATAAACGTATAGAAAAGTTGAGCCACATATAATATAAGCCTGAGAGAACTCACCTGCTTAGATCTTTCAATTGCCTGATCAGTTTCATCCATTGTTTTCATCCCAGCGTTAACAAGTTCTTGATTTGACATTGCTATAGAATAAGAAATTTGGTAAGATTCTGTTATTTGCCACATGTAAAGCACGAAACAGTCACAGAAACACCCATCCCAAACACCAAGTAGGACACACATAAAAAAGAATGACTCAAGTATGACATTGCAAAAACTAGCACAGACAGACACAGTGTGTGGATGTTTGCTGGAGATTAGTGAAAACATTAAAGATATATTTGCAGAAACTTATATTGAATCAGGTGTGCAACCTTTATATCTAATTTTCCTTGACCAACAACCTGTCAAAATAGATGTCGCTGAAAAATATGAAATCCTTAAGCTGCTACAAGATTAATGAAAATAGATGTATAAAGTTCAGACCAGAAAATACACTCGAGGAGTGCCATTTAGGTAAACAAAATCACAGGACCTTTCACATGGATGGATGAACAGGGAGAAAAAAAGACAAAATTCTGAAGATATACATAACCACCAAAGTAAAAATATTCATTGATTTAACATATTCACATCATTGGCAGTAAGCTGTAGCATGACTTGTTAACATCTTACTTGATGCCATTTGAACATTTGCCTCGGCTGTAGGTTCACTAGCTCCTGCTCCCATGTCAAAAAGTTCAAGTTTCTTGTTACCAAGGGTATTCATATACCTGCCAACCATTCAAATAAATCTCCTTTCAAATGACTAAGAGATTAATCCTTTTTTTTTTTTTTTGGTGTTTTGGGGAGGGGTTGACAATAGGAAGAAAATCTAATTTTGCACACTAGATTCCACTAACAGCGACCATTTGGAGTAGCCCTTTTTTTTTAAGAAAAAAATTCTTTTTAAGAAACAGAAAACGTATATTTAGATTGATAATTTTGAAGGGTAAACAATCTCATGCGAGGCCTGGAGGAGCAATAGGTATCCAAATATTGAATTTGTTCCAATACCTTCAAAAGAACCAATTATATATTAAATGTATTGATGAACTTACGTTTTTCTCAATTGCACATAAGAGTTTAGCTCCTTGATCTGCAAGAAAAATGTACGTAAGTAAACATAAAAGAATTGGCTATCTGTGTGTGCATGTTCAAGCATGTATAAACAAGTATAAGAACCCTCAGGCTTTTCCCCACCATATCCATATGACAAACAATTTTGAAGCACTAAGATGCTAATTGACATGCCTTTTTAGATGGCTGACAACAAACATTCTCAGATATTGACCAACACTTAAGCAATTAACAAACAGGGCAGGAAGGTGCCTGATAACCATAATTGAGACAAATTAACCATGAATATAGTTTCTGTTTCCCCCTGCTACGTTTCTCTAATAGGTATTCATGAACTTTTAAGATTTTCTTAAACATTCAAAGAGAATAAAAAAACATAAGCTAAACACAAACACATAAAAATACATGAAACCAACATCTTTGGGAAGTCACCACAGTCTTTTATTGCCCATGCATTGTCCAACTAAAATCTTGTAATGTTTTGATTATCCATTACAAATTATCCACACAATAAACTCCAAAAGACATCCAATGATTTTACCCCTTGAACATGATCACAAATTGCCTGTTAGAACCACCTAGCCCTTAAATCTTTTAAAAAATGTTCTCCAAGAGTTCAAAATATTCTCCCTAAGATGGATTATGAATTCAAAACTCAAAGTAGATTTTGCATTTTTTACAAACTTTGGAGGCATAGATTCCTGACATGTAAGGGAAAAAAGAAAGGACTTCTGGTACTGACCATTGATTGCTTTTCATCATTGAGTTGTTTGTTCACTTCTGGAGGATTTCTGCCCTCTTCATCTTTAATTTCACGGTCAAACTCTTTTATCAATCTGAAACAGTTAATCCCAAGAAAAGGCTTATCCTGAGGATATATTGGAGACAAGATTATAAAATATGAAAAATAATACAAAACTCCAATTCCTTTACTACTGGAATTTGGGGAATATAGACTTATAAGTTTCTAACTATCAGATAAAATGTATGGGAAAAACATAACAGATAAGGTAGAAGCTAAGTTGATTTTTATATAAGATTATTCAATAAAGAAGAAAGCCATATACTGGCCACACCGTCAATGTGAAACCCTAAAAGTTGCAATAGGATGTACATTTCCAACACCAAACTCCTCCTTACTAGTTATCATTATTATGTTTACAAAGCAACAAACTTCCATCAAACCAGATTACCAGTGAAAAGACAAAAATGTTGATATTTTTACATAAAATATTCATTTTCCTTAGCCAAATTGAGTTTAAGTTGCCAATCAGAGATTTTCAAGTTTGCAACCACGTAATGCATGACTTACCTTTTGCACTCCCTCATCCTTCCCGTGAGTTCTTCCAGCTGCTTACTTTGTCTATTGGAATCTTTGATCTTATCCAGCTTCTGGAAGCCATTTCTGGATGCAAAAGGTAAAAATGTTAAAACAAATAAATTAAAGATCAACATTCTAGCTATGTCGTTAAATTTAAACCTCTTTCTTTCTTTTTCTTTTTCAGCAATAAACAACCATGGATATGGCACCAGCTAAGGACGACAGAATGCATAGCTTTTAAACACAAAATTGGATCATTTCAAGCCAATAAGCACACAGTGAAGTCTTAGTATCATGTGAACTATCAACTGTTGGTCTGAGCTTATGTACACTTGAACTTTGGTTGCTTCTACTCAGATCTCAACTACCACTATGGCCGTGTATAATAAGTGGCAAGAGGGGCAGGCCTCTCTCTCTAGTGCAGCCAGATCTTACCATTGTATTTCTACCACAAACTAACCCATCTAACCAAGTATGAACATTGGCGTCCGTAAAGTGCAATGGCTCAGCTCTGTTTCTACTTAAACATGTAATTAGCTAATCATATGACTCTCAAAACCGATCAAATCATGAAGAACCTAAAATTTTCAACCAACACCACGCCTTATAAACTCCCCCCACAACAAGAGAAAAAAAAAAGTACTAAGCTGGAAGCAAGCAATTGAAGGGAAGAATATCTCTCATCAAGTAATCATAAGCATCACTCAACACTCCTATTAACTGAATTGAGAGTTTGAAATATCACCCAGACATTTCAACGACGAAGTCCCCCAATTTTAGAAATCAATGAATCTATATCAACTAAACTCAGCTCGTAAAATGTCTATAACCTACATGATACAAGTTCTTTGCATTCTTAAGTGGCATTCATCAAAGGCAATGCCATATTATGTTACATAAAAGACCAAAGAAAAACTCTCAAAAGAGACAAGCAATGTGAACAAAATTTAAATAAACTACTTGATCAAATCTGACAGCGAGCGTGTTAGAAGGGGGGATACATACGCGAGTGCTCGGAAATTATCTCGAATTTCACCGTGTATCTGCTCCAACTGAGGAGTCATCTGCAAGTTTGTCGCCATGGTTGCCGGAGATTAAGTCTCCCTCAAAATTCCGGCAGAAACCAATTAAAACAGGAACCCTAACTCGAAGATTTCACGAAAATTTTTACAACTTGCATGTTTTTCCTGCAAAATTATACTGATCAAGGAAGGAAACAAAATGCAAAAGAGAATGTGCCAAGTTTTTTTTCAATTAATTCAGGAAATGGCGTGGAACGAAGAGAAATGGAACAGAGAAGTTGGGGAGAAGAGAGAATCGCTGTTTGGTCTAATAAATAAACAATTATTTCGTGCTGTTTTATTTTTCAATTTTCTTTGTGCTTAACAGCTTAAGCGATAAATTCAATCACATTGCAGATAATAAAAGTTAAAGAAGTCGTTAAGATTCCCAACACATAAAAACGCCGGAAAGTTTTTTATCGCGATTAATTGCTTATCATGGTCAAACATTTCTTCTTCTTTTTTTAACCAAAATATTTATTCTAAGTAATACCATTTATATCAGATTTATTTTTTCGTAAGGACATATATGTTAAATTTTAATCGTGAAAACAATGTTCTATACTTAAGAGAGAAAAAAAAAAGGAAAATTATATTCAAAAAAAAATTCTTTTGATTTTATGAAAAATTATTTTCAGAACTCGTATGCTTCAAATTTTTCATGACATTATTTTAAATAATGTCAAATTAGATTTATCATATAATTTAATAATAAAAATTTAATTTTTTAAAACATATGTCACCTCATAAATAGTTTAGCAATGATGTTACTATGTTTTTGTTGGAGAAATAGGTGACAAATCGAATAAAAATCTCGTGAGAATTTGAGAAGGAGTGAAGGGGATAGAGTCGATAGTAATGGGGCAACATTCTTCTTCTGTCTTTGACATTCGGATTACTATGAGAGGGTATATGAACAGGGACAAAAAATATTAGTATTTTATTTGAATCAAGGTCAAGGTGGGACCGTGGGAGCTGAGAGAATGAGGTGTGATGCGCTGTCTGTCACCCCTCCTTTATCAAATATCAAAATGTTTTCTAATTTTAGGATTAATCAAAAATATATTTTATCTATTTATATATTATTTTATTAATTTTTGATTAATTTTAAAAATATCAGACAGGATTTGATAAAAGGAGTGAGAAAAGAAAATTTTGTATTGAATTGGTAATTTGATAGTGGATTGGCCCACCACTCCCATCTTAGCCCAATTCAATTGAATCACAACTTTCATATTATGATTAGGCAGAGCGGGACTATAAAAAGTTTTAAATTTTGGCCCAATTTTAATAAGGAATTAATTTTAAATTCAATAAACTATAAAAAAAAAAAAATAGTTTTGTTCAAAAATTCCAAAACTATAGGTAAGTTTTAAGTTCTGGAATTTGACTATAAAAAAAAAATAGTTGCAAATTTTGAAATTCCAGAAATGAAGAAAAAAAAATGTAATTTCTAAATTTCAAATTCTAAAAACTTTTGAAATTCCAGAATAGATGGAGACTGCATAAATTCTAAACTTCCAAAGTCCCAACATAATATAATTAAGTACTAGTTTTGTTCACCCTTGTATTAGAAATAGTATTTCCTAATCATATCGTGAGGAATCTTTTTCATTGTCAAGAGTATAAGTTCTCAAGAAAGCATAACATTGTTATTGTATTTTTTAAATAAGATTAATTTTGTATCAAATGTGGAGTAAATAAGATACTTATAAATAAATAAAATAAAAAAGAAAAATATTCCAAAATAAATTGTTGCATGTGATTTAGTGACGAGAAGATTAGATAATATATAAACAAAATCACATATTTGATCATCGGTGTTATATAACCAAAAAAAATAATAATAATAAAAATATAATTTCTTTTAATGAAACATTTTTTATACATAACGAACAATCTGAGCTAATTCGAGTACTCAACTAATTCGATAATCAGAAATTAATTAATTATTTTTTAGCAAAAAAATAATAATAAAAATAAATATAATTTCTTTTAATGAAACATTTTTTATATACATAATCAAGGATAAAATTCTTATCGTCACGCCTAAAAAACTTATTTATGCCAATTTTCTTTTCGATGGTTTGTCAGTATAATACTTAATACATTTTAGTTAATGATAAGTTTTGTGAAAAACAAACTTGGCTCCTTGGCATTACTCTTTATATTATTAATTCTAAAGAAAATCAAATGAAGAAAATAGATGAGTTCTAAATTATACTTGACTTCACTTTAATTAATAATATATAATTATTTTTTATGATCATGAACATTTTAACTCTTTCATAACCGGTGGCCACTTTATTTCAAATAATCATAAAATAACTATTGAGGACAAACACTAATCATACAAAATTATGAAAAGTAATCTCACAATGAGTAAAAAAAAAAAAAAGTTATGAACCCAATTTCAATTCTTTATTATTTTTTAGTGGATCCTTTATTTGGAGGCAACGTCTAATCTAATCTTACTTTCTAAAAAGTACAGACAAGTTTGGCAGAGATATTTCGAATTTAGTGTCATGCATGTCCCATCTTTTTCATTTTACATTTTTTTTATTATTTTTAGGAATTTATTATTACTCTCTTACCTAACAATTATCTCTATTATCATATATTTAAATAAATTTTTAATCTTAAAATATAAAATAACAAAAATTATATTTTTATATCAAATCACTCTTTTAATTTTTTGATCTTGAGGTGCATTTATTTTTATAGAAAATAAAATAATAATTAATAAATTATTTTTCATTAAAGAATTTTAAAAGTTTAAATTCAAAAACTAAAATACTTTTCAGCTCGACTTCTTGTATCTATATTGTAAATAAGAGAAAAAAAAATTAAAATGTGATTTTAAAATAAAATCTGCACTGATACGATCACTTAGCGGTGACCGTAACCATAATTGGTGGGTTAATAGTTGACGGTGAGGTTATCCATCACCTGACCAGCTGTTGATATATTAAAATATATATATGTCTCATCACATTATCTTATACTTAGAATTTTAACTTTTTCTTTGTTGATTAAAGTAATATCTGGTTAATAGATTAAATTCCCATTCCATTTAATTATCATATATGATAATTGTATGTGGCTATTATTTAAATGTAATTATATTATATTAATATGCTTGGTTACCCAAATATTTTGGTAGAAGAAAGGGTGGCATCAATTATAAGCAAGAGAAGAAAGGATAACAGAATATCTTTTGGTTGTCTGAGTCGTAGAAACTTAGCCATATGAGCTTTAGACTATATCATCTTTTTTAATTTTTTAATAAGATACCCGAATTAAAGTGCTATGTCATGATTCATGCATGGATTAAAAAACAGATAAAGTCATGGGAATTTATTTTCATTGGTTAGCTGACTTGGACGATATTATAGTCTCCGCTGATCCACTGGAAGTCTTTGGAGTAGCATTATTTTATTGAAGATGTTACATTTATTTGTATATATTTATTTTATTTTTATAAATAAATTAAAAAAATAATGTACTTATGGGTGCGTGGGTGTGCAAAGGAAAGTGCACACTTATTTTATTTTATTTGATTAGTTAAAAAAATAAATTATAAAATAGAACGTGTACATTAAAATACGTACAATGTATATGATGTTTTCTTATAGAGAAAAGCAGTGTCTACATTTTTTTGCACAAATTTTGGGGTGCACTCATTAGTTTTAATATATTTGAAGAGATAAAATTATAAAAAAATAAAATAAAAGAAATAAAAAATATAAAACAAAAAAATGTAAAAGTGGGTTTGGAAATATAAATGTGTGTCCGTCACATTTCTTATAAACAAGGCACAGTGGTAGACTGGTAATTCCAATTTGAGAGAGAAAGAACTGAGGTTTCATACAAAACACAAAGGGGGAAAAAAAAAAGAGAAGAAGAGAGAAAGAGAATGGAAGAAACTAAGACTAAGGTTGGCATGGAGGAGATAACTCAAGCTGCAGAAGCTACTTATGAAAGGCTACCAGAAGAAGAGAGAGAGGAAATGGAAGAAACTGAGACTAAGGTTGGCATGGAGGAGATAACTCAAGCTGCAGAAGCTACTAATGAAAGGCTACCAGAAGAAGAGAGAAAGAGAATGGAAGAAACTAAGACTAAGGTTGGCATGGAGGAGATAACTCAGGCTGCAGAAGCTACTAATGAAAGGCTACCAGAAGAAGAGAGAAAGAGAATGGAAGAAACTAAGACTAAGGTTGGCATGGAGGAGATAGCTCAAGCTGCAGAAGCTACTTATGAAAAGCTACCAGAAGAAGACAAGAAGGAAATAAAGGTTATGTTCGGAAATATGGACACAGATAAAGATGGAAAGATAAGCGTCGAGGAATTCAAGACCTACTTTGAAAGGAAAAGAGACGGAGCAAAAGGGAAGAGCAACCTCTTTAACCTAATCGATCGAAACTTCGACGGCAACCTCGGACTCGACGAGGTTCTGACTCTGTTCTACATAACTGAGAGTGGCAGGCCTGTCTGTGATGTTTGTGACAAGTTCATTGAAGCTCTGTTCTTCACTTGTACCTACTGCCATTATAGCAAACCAGAAGAGATTGGTTACAACGTTTGCAGTGCTTGCTACAAAACTGGGGACTTGAAGCATGAGCACAAAGAATTTCTTGATAATTACACGCTTTTTGCAGAGATGAAAAAGAAGAATGGAGCAGGATTAGCTGGAGTTCAGGTATTTTGTTTCAGTTAACTTTGATTTTGGTAATGGAAGAATATCTTTAGTCTATTTTTTTATGATTAGTAAAAATTATAAAATAATACTACTAGTAATAAAGGGGTTTAAGGTCTGGCCTCCAATTACCGCACTAGACCAACTTGATTGATCGGTTTGGAAAAATTAAAATAAAAAAAATTGTTATTAGTTTGGAATTTATGGCAGTTTGATAGCGGTTCATTTAGTTTAAAGGTGGTTTAAAATTGTCAGTTTGAAATGGTTTGAAGCAGTTTTGAGTCAATATAAGGTGGTCTGAAATTTTTCCAAACCGACAAACTCAACTGAATTGATTCAAACCACTCTTAGTCTATTTTGGTTGATTTTAATGTGTTTCGGCTTTGTTTGGTAGGTTCAATGCATTTTGGGTCAATTTGTGAATATTCTTTGCAAGTATTATTAAGATGAGATATATTATATGAATATTTACTTTTTATAAATTTTTTTTTATATTTTTAATACTTTTTACTTCTATTACTTTTTTGTTTATAACTTTTTCAATGCATAAAAGGTGTAAAAAAGAAATATATACTAATGGGTGTACACCTAGCCTTTTTTTTTTATAATTATTATTAAGATGTTGAAAATAATTTTTTTTAATAAATCATGCAAAAATATGAGATGAAATGAGACAGAAGAAGCTATACATTTAATTGTATCAATACATGCAAAAATGCCTTAATATTTATAGCAAATCTCCAAAGGCACACAATTTAAATCCCCTGTGATTTGTATGTCAAACCTAGATGTAACAAAATGGTAATTTTATCTATCTAATGCCCTTTTTGACTTTATGTTGTGCAGACAAACTCCTCTTTCTCTTCCACGGGAAATGTTCAACAAAGAGAAAGAAAAAGGGTTAGTAAATCTCTCTTAACTTTTATTTTGCTCTCTTGATAAGGAGATAGTTAGCTAAAAAAACTTTTGGACTAGATAGCCAGCTTAAAAATTATTTTGGGATTATACTCTAATAGTATATTTTTAGAATTAAAGGAAATAAGTGATTTTTTTTTTTATAACAAAGCTTGTAGAAATTAAGAAACATGCATGTTGTATACTGATTACTATATATGCTTTTTAGAATAATTCAGGTTTTGATGATTCCATAAGGAATGTTGGGCGACGAACAATCCAGAGAAAATTATTCTCAACGACACATTAAATATAATAATAAATTATTCATATAATTTTACTTAACAATTTAAGTTTTTAAATTGAAAGTTTTTTTACTGTTACTTTCATAATTAAAATTTCTTTATATGATATAAATAAATCTGTACTTTATTCCCAATTTATGCTTAAAAAATTTCATGTGTGAAAACATATTAAATGTAATATAAAATCACTTTTAAATTTACAACTTTAGTTTGAGTCAAACTGTTGTTAACAAGAATACACAAGTGAAGTGCTGTACAATTTGCAAAACGAAAGATCTTAGTCTAACCTGCCATTCTCTTTTACAGGATGCATTTAAGAGAAGATTTGTTACATTTTTACAAATGGTGCCTGGGGTATCATCACTCGTAGGAGCGTCCATGGAAGAAGTATAATAATCTTTTCTGTGTAAACAATCCTTCTCAGTTTTCTCTAGATATTTTTTTTAATTACAATTTAGAATAAGATTTTTTTTTTCTCACACTATTATCAATTTTAAATAAAATTCATACGTTTTTAACTTTACAAATTAAAACTCATATTATAAAAAAAATTTTATGTATATTTTTTTGAAAAAATTTTATGTACATAATTTAATTTAACTAATTTAAAATGTATTTTTTTAAAAAAAATTGAAAAATTGATTTTTACCCTACAATTTACTTGTGAAAGTAATTTTACCAAAAATTGAACCTAGTAAATAAATTTTCTCAGTTCAAAAAAAAAATAAAAAGAACTTGTTAAGAGGTGGAAACTCTGTCTTCAATTATTGTATATTCTTTTTGTATTTGGCTTCATTGACTATTATTATACGTTTGTTTTAAATTGTAGGGATGATGGAAGGTTGAGAGGAAGTTCATGAGATAAACTTTTTCCAATCATCATGGGGTTTGATGATGTACAATAGAAAGTCTTATTGTGGTGTGTGTGAAGTAATCAGTACTTTTTTTATTTACTGAAGAATAAATAATTAGTACCTTGAAGATGCTCACTTGGTACTAGCGTTTTAAGTTTGTAGTGGATATTAATGGGTGTGAATGTAACTTGTGATGCTCATCAATATTATGAAAGTGTATATATATGCCTAGAATGCGTTTAATTATTTATATATTTTGGCGTTTGATGTGATTAGATGATGAAAAGACAATTTGTAGTTTAGCAATATTTATTCTGGGTTCGTTATCAATGAGATCTGGGAGAATTTTACACTGAAGAAGATGAAAATTAATGTAGTTTAAGGTATTAAGTTAATAAATTTTTTAAATATTTTTTGTAAGTTTGATTTAGACATTCGCCTAACGTAAGACTTTAAAAGTATTAAATTAATAAAGAAAATTTACATTATCTTTTGTAAGATTTTATTTTTTATTACAACTTTAACTTAAACTTACATATTTAACAATCTTCTCAAGGGTGAGTCAATGCTAGATAATACTCATTGACCAGCTACATGTAAGCCAACACTAGCCACACTTCACTAAGTGAGTTTTAGACTTTGTTTGAATTAACTTTTAAAAAAATAAAAATTAAAAGTTAAAAAAAAAAAAAAAGTTATTTTGTGTTTGGATTAAATAATAAAAAATTATTTTTATTAAAAAATATTTAGATATATAAATATAAAAGTGCTTCTGATATATTAAAATGATAAAAAGATATGAAAAAGCACTTATATTTAAGAATATTTAGATTAAAAAGTATTTTATTATGAATTTTTAATTATTTATTTTAAATTTAAATTAAACATATAAAATAATTGATATATTTGTAAATTTATTTATAAATAAAAATAATATTTATTTTTTATTATATTCACCCATTTAGATTATTTATATTGAAAATTAAATTAAATATATATAATAATTAATAAAATTGTAAATAAAAAATTATTACAATGATAGAAAAGTTGGTCAAAATAAAATATTATTGAAATCGCTTTAAATTTTAAGCAAAAATTGGTGTCATTTAATTAGGGGTATTATTTGTAATTTGAAGTTAGTCAAAATGGCTCATGTTTCTCCTTTTTCTAGAAGCATCACTTCCTTGCTTCTAAAAAAAATGAGGTTTTAGAGCTTCTGCAGTGGAATCATTTATGCATCGCTGTGCATCGACAATTGTGAGAAAGCATGAGTAGAGATGCACCTGCATGGCATCATTTTAGAATGGAACGTGATTTAACTAATTGTCGATGCATAGCAAAAGGAAGGAAGAAGAGAGAGAAAAAAAAAAAAACAAAAGCAACGGAGAAGAGAAAGAAAAAAAAATTAATTTTTTTAAATGTATTAAAAATTAAATTAATATGAGTTAAATTTATCTAATTTTAATTTATATAAATTTATTAAATTTGTTTAGTTAATAATATAAATAATATAGTGTAGTATTTATAAAGAAAAATAGATAGTTTGTGGAATCCATTTAAAAAAGTTTTTAGAGTTGTATGAGTATAGAGAAAATTGTATAAATTATATTGAGTGATGTGTCATTGTGGGACTCAAAAAATAATATAAATAATTAAGATATGAAATCCTAATAGGTATCATAGTTAGAGATGCTCTTAGGCTTTTACAAATGCCTTTTCTTTTACACATAAATCAATCTAAACAGTGATGAAATTAGATAAAAGTATTCATTTTTTAAATTAAAAAGAGAAGCACATTCCCAAAAGTCAATCCAAATAAGCTCATAATCACCTTCAACACCACTATGTCAAAATATATTTTTGATAATAGTTAAAAAACACTTTTGACAACGAAGCTACTATCTATTTAGGCACTATAGTAAAACGTATGGTTTATAATAGTGGTTACACATGTAACTACTTTCTTGATGTCCTGTTGCATCATATGTCTTGTAAATAACACTCGTACGTTACACCATTGTCTTTGATGTTAAATAGACTACAGTTAAATATACAATTGCTTTCAAAAATATAATATTTTCATTTTAGACATCAATTTTGTTTTTAACCACTTTCCATGCTTGTATAATTTTTTAACAGCATATATATTCCTATGCATAAGCAATTTATATTTATCTTGTTTTGAACTTATGAGTACTAATTAAGTATGATAAGTTATAGTAGTCAAGTTTTACCACATAAAAACTATAATATGAAAATCATTTTCCTTTTCAAACACAAGTAACTTTGTATAATTTGACGAGAGAGAAACTTAAGTTAAATATTATATGTACATCACTAAAATTAACCAGATAACTATATGTAATTACAGTAAATCATCAATATCCTATATATGATACGTACTTATTATAGCTTCTTGCGTTATTATTATAAGAGCTTAGTTAAGTTCCTTCATTGTTTCTAATTTTTCCTCTTTCAAATCCATTTTAATCAACTCCATCTTCTTTTTTGTTTTATCCTCATCCATGCATTTCATGACTTTGGAGCGTCTCTAATATGCTGAATTTTTAGTTCTTTTTTGGCATTAAGTTTTTTTTGTAGGTCAAGGACTCTTTGATGAAGACATGCCCAATTGTGATTGATAACTTATTCGAGCATATTTTCTCTATTTCAATAAAATCTTAGATTAGTAATCAATTTACAAACAAAATTTGAAATAAGGATGATTTAGAATAAATAACTTCTATAGATGATAAAACAACCTTCTTTTGACATTAGAAAATTCTATCATATCTAACACTGCTTTCTGCACATTTTCTCCTCAACATTGATATCTCCTATTCCTTTAGGCTCTAAAGCACAAAACCCACTATCAATTGAAATTGAGCTGAACTTTTTGTTTCCCACCAATACATAGGTTGTGCTTGTCCTGTTAAAAATGTTCATATTAGTTGGGCAATTTCTTTAATTGAAAAGATATATTTGTTTTAAATATATTTTTGTCTTTTTACACAATTATTAATTTTTAAAAAATTTTAACGTTTTAAATAACATAAAATAAATTTTTATATTTAAATTAATAAAACATATGTCCCTTCAAAAATAGTTTAGCAATGGTGTTACTATGTTTTTGTTGGAGAAATAGGCGACAAATCGAATAAAAATATCGTGAGAATTTGAGAAGGAGTGAAGGGGATAGAGGCGATAGTAGTGGGGCAACATTCTTCTTCTGTCTTTGACATTTGGATTACTATGAGAGGGTAAATGAAAGGGACAAAAAATATTAGTATTTTATTTGAATCAAGGTCAAGGTGGGACCGTGGGAGCTGAGAGAATGAGGTGTTATGTGCTGTCTGTCACCACTGCTTTATCAAATATCAAAATGTTTTATAATTTTAGGATTAATCAAAAATTTATTTTATCTATTTATATATTAATTTTTGATTAATTTTAAAAATATGAGACGGAATTTGATATAAGGAGTGAGAAAAGAAAATTTTGTATTGAATTGGTAATTTAATAGTGGATTGGCCCATCACTCCCATCTTAGCCCAATTCAATTGAATCCCAACTTTTCATATTATGATTAGGCAGAGTGGGACTATAAAAAGTTTTAAATTTTGGCCCAATTTTAATAAGGAATTAATTTTAAATTCAATAAACTATATATAAAAAATAGTTTTGTTCAAAAATTCCAAAACTATAAAAAGAAAATAGTTGCAAATTTTGAAATTCCAGAAATGAAGAAAAAAAAATGTAATTTCTAAATTTCAAATTCTAAAAACTTTTGAAATTCTAGAATAGATGGAGACTGCATAAATTATAAACTTCCAAAGTCCCAACATAATATAATATAGTACTAGTTTTGTTCACCCTTGTATTAGAAATAGTATTTCTTAATCATATGAGTTATGATCGAACATATTGAGGTTATCTCAAACTTTATAACTTTTGTATTGAAACTTGGAATTATAGTCATGATAGTGACATTGCTCCAATCAGGTAGATTAGCCGGTTCATGAATATTTCGAATTGGTATTACAGATCAATTGAATCTCACCATCTACCTCTTGAAAGGGAGTTGAAGAAGAAAAAGCTTGAAGGAACTTTTGATTGAGTTCCTTTGATTTAGATGTATATTTTATATGAGGTAATTTCTTAAACCAATGTTTTTTTTTTTATATATAATATAAAAATATTTAGGAATATTTTTTACCAGTTTAAATTTTTAAAATTAATTAATTAAGTGATTAAATTTTTTATAATACTTTATTAATTAGATTAGAATTGAAATTTTAGCATATAATAAAAGGCAGAGGTATACTTTTTTCACATTTTAAGACAACAAGGCTTTTGTATAGGACATTTTGCTTAAGCTAAACAGGGAATGAGCAAAATTAGTAGAAAACAAGATTACAAATTGTTATTGATTAATTTCAAATTGTCTTTTTTCCATTTTGAAATTTCTTGGTATTAAATAGTATATATATATATATATATACACACACACACACTTAGCCACAAAAGCGGCTTACTTGGGGGGCTGAATTCGATGGGTATCCTTATCTCTTCAATTTATGATTTTGTTTGTGAATCACTTCTAGAATTTAGATTGGGTTCAAGTTGGGTGAATTCGTACAACTCTTGCAAATATAAAAAAGTCAGTTTTGGATATTTAAATAAATTTTAATCTAAAATAAAAAAAAAAATTAAAAGTTTTTTAATAATAAATGTTTATTTTCTCAGTTGTAATATTTTCTCTTTTATATGTTTTAAAAAAATATTTTTTAATAATTTGTTTTTAACGAATTAGGCCTAGATTTAAGAGTTGACCGATTAATTTGATCAATATCAAATTTAATCTTATCTCGTTGGCCATGGCAAGTCTTTAAAAGTTGGCGTTGTAGAGGATAACAACTTGGCCACCATTGGAATTCAATTTCCACCTCACATTTACACACACCACAGTTGTCAGCAAAACACTAGTACAATGGAGGAAAGGAAAAAAAAAAAAAACAAGGAAAATTGACAACCGCTATTCATAACCGCAAGTCAAACAGGTTAGTTTTAATTAGTAAAAATTGAATTATACAAGTAAAAGTTTAAATTTTATAAGTTTTAATTTTTGGTAAGCCATTTATAAACGTTAATTTTTCTTTCTGAATTAATATTTTCAAATTTTTTATATATTACCTTTAGCTTAAGGTACTTCTATGAATACATAGCATTTTTTTTTCCTTAAAATAAAATAGTTTATTTAATCGTTTAAATTTGTTAATGAAAGTATAAAAATTCAATCATTGAGTGATATTAACAAATACCCAACATGGAGGTGTAACTACCTAAGCCAATAAAGGAAGGAATATGCACGACAATAATGTTAGGGATGGACCACAAGTCCACGCAATCCCTAAAGTACCAATCCGACGGTGATCTTTCTTAATTATTTTCTTCATTAAACATTCTTCTATCTATTTATATTTATCCTATACGTAACGTAATCTTCAAAATTCAGTGTCTACTAATAATAAACGTAATTGACATCAAATATATTTTTTTTTTAAATTTTAGAACAAAATTAATAATTTTCTTGTCTTTTCCCTTTCTAGTATAACTCAAATTATTTTAGCATAAAATTTACTACTATTTTTGTAAATCTATTTGATTGCTAAGTTTATGATTTAAGGTTTAGGGTTTAACACATATAAAATATATAAAATATGAGTTTTGATTTACAAATGTTTAATTTACAATAACAAAATTCCTTTATTCTTTCTTAAGCATACTCAACTTTTTTTTTTTTATCTTATTTTAAAATTAATTAATCAATATAAATAATAAATAAATATCACTATATATATGAATTAAATGATTTTTATATTCTTCTCTCTAAGATCAATACATTTGATTGCTTCACTGTTTGATAACTATTACTTTTTTTCTTAAATACTATAAAAATTTTAAATTATCTTTTACATTGTTAGATATTATAAAATTTTTGAATGTTATAATATTTACTTTTAAATATTTTGACATGATTAATAACATAATATATTAGAATTAGTAGTATGTTATAATTTGTTTATATGTTTATTTTTAAAAAATACTTGTTAAATAAATTAAAGAAAAAAATTATATTTTTCATTATTAAAATTATAAGTACGAAAAAAATTAATTATTTTTATTCTTTTAAATTTTATTAACACATAAAATTCTAAAATCATTTTTGCTACACAATTGATGGATTTATTTAAAGAAATTATAAAAAATATTATAAAATTTTGTTATAACTTAATTAAACTCAACCCAATTTAATTATACTAAAAAAAAAAATAAAGACATGTGAAAGTTAAGTGGGCCAGGCATGGGCTGGATCATACCGAAGTGTTGTTGCTTTTGTCCGTTTCTTTCGGGTGGTAAAATATGAATCTGAATCGGCCGCGAGAATCTCGAAAGAACCGGTCACTTCGCACGTGCAATGATATTCTGACAGAAACGTGTCACAACTAGAGCCTCCAAACCAAGTGTTCACACGAAAAAGCAGCATCTCTCCACAAAACAATAACAGCAGCTTTCGGTTTTTTCAATGATTAGCCGCTGCTCCGAAACTCGGTAGACCCGTTCTCCATGCCGGGTTAAAATTTAACCCTAGTTTCTTTTGGAGGACCAATTTTTCTCAGTGGTCAATTTCTCTATCTACGGAATAAGACCCGTTCTTTCTTTTTCTATATCTGAATTGGGTTTCAGTATCGTGTTTGCAATCATCTATATGCCAGTTTCTCAGTGTGCGTTTTCTTTGCATGTTGGTTGCTTTCCCAATTACTGGCTTTTTGGCTCAAGAACACAGCCATGGCGGTAAAGAGGGCCTCCGAGGCCTTTTCCAAGAGCTTGATCGAGGAGGTGCACAAATGTGGTTGTATGAAGCAGACGGGGGTCAGCTTGAGATACATGATGGAATTTGGGTCTAAACCTACTGACAAGAATTTGCTCATTTCTGCTCAGTTCCTTCACAAGGAGCTTCCAATTAGGATTGCTAGGAGAGCTATTGAGCTGGAGAATCTCCCTTATGGATTATCTAAGAAACCTGCTGTTTTAAAGGTACACCATTTTTCATTCTACTATACATAATTATGAATAATTGCGTGTTAGATTTTTCTCCCTTGATTATCTGTGTAGTCTGTAGGAGAAGATAGTTTTAGATTTGTATTAGGATTTTTATTATATTACTATTTCCTTGTTCTTTTTTCTGCTGCTATCGAGGATGGATTAAAAAGTTGACTAACTTTCTCTAAAAATTATTATAAGCATTATCACATAGATCCCAGCTCAGAGTATTATTATTATTTTATTTTTTTTGGAATTTTTTTTTAATAGTCTTGGAACTTTGGGTGCCTTTTTGGTGGTTTCATTGTGGAAACTCAGCTAAATTATTTATTTATTATTATTTCCTATTGAGGATTTATAAGTGGAATTTAAGCGAAACTTAATAGTCTGCTCTGAAAATTTGGAATCGAAGTTCTGTCTTTCATGCTTAATACAAACCGGGAACAATATGTAGATATTACTACAGGTCAAATATCATTTAGTTATGTTTCTTTCCTTTACAGCTGCAAACCTTGAACTTCTGCTATAAAAGAGAATATATTACTTGGTTTTCAATTTCATGGTCCTCATTGATGGTAGATATCAGATCAATTTTGGCTAGGCTCCTTTTAGGATTCAATAATGTTAGTTTATGACGATCTTAAAGTATTTCAGGTTACAAAGGTCTGTTTTATGGAAATGTTAGCTACATATTGGAGGAGGACTTGTTTTGAATAGACTCTTGGTTCTTTAGTTGCAAATTTGCTGTTTAAATTTTTAATGCGGCTGTTACTTACGTTGCATCATGCTAAATTGTTATGTCTACAGGTGCGGGATTGGTACGTGGATTCTTTCCGTGACCTTAGATCTTTCCCTGGGGTCAAGGATATGAATGATGAGAAAAAATTCACAGAAATGATTAAGGCCATCAAGGTGAGACACAACAATGTGGTACCAACAATGGCCTTGGGTGTTCAGCAGTTGAAGAGAAGTCTGGATCCAAAAATTGATTACGATGATCTTGATGAGATTCATCAGTTCCTCGATCGCTTTTACATGTCTAGAATTGGAATCCGCATGCTTATTGGTTAGTCTGGGAAAACCCTGCTTGACTAATGATTGTATTTGTTGGCGAATGCTACTAATTATTTTTCTTTTTCTTTTGAAATGTGTTTTGCGGTGGTATAAAGTATAATCTTATTGTGTGTGTTTTTCACTTTTATGGGATGCAGGGCAGCATGTCGAGTTGCACAATCCCAACCCACCTCCACATTGTGTAGGTTATATACATACAAAAATGTCTCCTGTGGAGGTGGCAAGGAATGCCAGTGAGGATGCCCGTAGCATATGTTGTCGTGAATATGGCAGTGCCCCGCAAGTTAATATTTATGGGGATCCTGATTTCACTTTTCCGTGAGTAACTTGTTTCCAGCTTCCAAGCATTCGTTTGTTTTCATTTTGCTGTCATTACTTATACAAGCTTATGCTATGTCATTACTTATACTCTTCATGTTTCTCATGCTATGAATGGTTTTAGTGTTAGGACTTCAAGTCATATTTTAGAAGTTGTTTGTTTCTTTCCTCTATAATTGTTGTGTTTCTACAACAGGTATGTTCCAGCACACTTGCATCTTATGGTGTTTGAGTTGGTTAAGAACTCACTACGTGCCGAGCAAGAGCGTTTTATGGACTCCGACAAAGTTGCACCTCCTGTTAAATTAATAGTCGCTGACGGAATAGAGGATGTCACCATAAAGGTACTCAGTTTATCTTCCTTTTGGAGTTTTGGCTTTTAATGAATCTAGACTAAAACAGCTGATGTAAATGGCATTTTAGGTCTCTGATGAGGGAGGTGGGATACCAAGAAGTGGTCTTCCAAGAATTTTTACGTATCTTTATAGTACAGCTAAAAATCCATTAGATGAGGATTCAGATCTTGGAATGGCTGATAATCATGTGACAATGGCTGGGTATGGATATGGGCTTCCCATTAGCCGTCTGTACGCTCGGTATTTTGGGGGTGATCTTCAAATGATCTCTATGGAAGGATATGGTAAGTATCTCTCTTGCAAGGCTACTTTTTTTATTGTCTCTGTTCCTCGTTTACGCATTCATGGGTTGTTTATTCACAGGAACTGATGCATATCTCCATTTGTCTCGTTTGGGAGATTCACAAGAACCTTTGCCATGAAACTGAGAGGGTTCCAATCTCAGGCATATTCTTGTTGAAGGGACTATTGTGCAAGGAATGAAGGAAAAGCTCCATGGCTATTGATCGCAAAAAGGAGAATTTGCTGTCGATTTTTCTTTTATTCTAATAAATAGGCAGTTTCCTTGTACATATGTCAGATTTATATACTTACAGCTGTGCATGGAAATGGCCGCTTTGTCCTGAAGCATCTAGCTTTTGGCATTTGCCCAATTTATTTTTCTCTATTGAAAAAATGCCTCTTTTTTCACAGTACCCTTAATGTTTCAGTTTGATTTAAGTGGATTTAAATGCCCAGCATTCAATTAGGGGGTGTTAATTAAACTCCTTTCCGGGGGGTAAAAACAGAAGACAAAGACAATGCAAAGAAGTAGAGAAAAAATATATCATTTTTACCCGTAATTTTTTTTCTCTTTTCTCCAATTTAATTTAATTAACCAAACAAGTGTCTCCCCAAAATCCCTCCCCTTCCCTCAAACCAAACACACTGATATTGATGCAGACGGAGTTAGTGAATTTCATATAGGTTGAAATTGCCACTAAAAGAAGTTTGCAATATAGGGTTATGTCTTTTAATTTTGGGAGGAAGCAAGATCCTATGCTGGAAAAATGAAATTGTGAAAACAATGACCAAACCAAGATAATCAAAGACAAAGTATCAGTGATTTTTTTACCCAATGAAGATATTTTCAGAAGAAATCAATCATGACCAGTTTCAAAGCATAGTAAGGACAAGAATAAATGCTATTCCTCGTAAAACCTTGGCAACATTCATTGATAAACTAATCACCAAAAAACATTCATGGATAAACTCAGAGATCGGAGGGACAGAAAATTTTGTCCCCAGACAATCGCCCTTTAAATCTCCACTTTCAACCCTCTTGTGTTGCAGCTAATCTCCAAGACTGGTTGGCAATCTACCGTTGATCCTACTTTGGCACAACAGTTGTATGGAATTGCCAGTGAGACCATATTTAATATCAAAACAAAGTGGGAATTCAGTGATTCCTCCTTTCCTTTGAACGCTTTCTTGAACTCCCACCTTTTATCTTCCATTTGTCATTGCCACCTGGTCGATTTTGTTCTTCAATTTCTTGAACCTTCCGTTTCCTAAAAGTTGGTAAACAAGCAATGAGTCAGTAACCTAAAAAGCATGAGAACAAGTAAACAAGTTTTCGTCCTTTTAACATGCACATCAGAAGACAGATTCCTGGTAATCATAAGAAAATGTGTGTGCACGTGTATGTTTAACCTGCTGATCAAATGAAATTCATTATGGAGAAGTCTTTGGCTTTCCAACCCAAACAAGTGTCAAGCAAATATTCAAGAAGAGTGGCGTTAGAAAAATCTGACAAGCTTCTTCAACAGTAGAACCTATCAAATGTCACATTATTTTCATTTAATAGCAGAACCTCTACGCAAATAAACTATGTATGCCACTTTATCCCCTTAAATTACTTCAAATTATTTTAATCCCACATTCAATTGCAGCTTATCTCTCCCTCAATGGATTCTAACATTGATTCTCTTTGGTCATAACATAAAGAAATGCACTAGTCAATTTCAATCCAACACAACTACAAACTTCACTCTGTCATGCTACTGCATGCCTAAAATCATTTACAGCCTATTTACCTGTAAGCTGCAAGGTCTTGATCAGAAAGCAACTCATCTGCAAGCGTTGCTTTCCTCTCCTTCTTTGTCAGTCTGTTTGAGTAGAATTCGAGAGGAGATTCTATAACTGTTCCCACCTGATCAAATTCAATATTCTCAATGTTGATGTTGTTAAACAGAAGTTGACATTTTCATGGAACATCTCATGCACAAATCTGTATGCTCTCCTATGTGATGATATATTTAGTGTAAAACCATGAAGTTACCTGGAAATACTTCGGCAGCGATTTTAAATTTGAATCACCCTTCTTGTAGTGTCGCTTTGGATCAATTGCACCCCTCAGCTGTAAACATTAACATTTATACACAGTGTAAGGATCCTCTTCCATTTAAAACAAGTAAAGGCATCAGAACTGGCATGAAAAGCAAAACCACATAGCTCGGTGCAAAGTAGTGGAATCAATGTAGTTACAGTTTGTGATTACATATCTAACCTGAATTTTATTATTATAGATTTTTAATCGCTCCGAATATAAACTCGGGTCTCAACACTAAAAGAGCACGCAATATTCAACATATTCCAAATAACTGATAACAAAAAATGAATAAATTAAGAGCAGATATCAAAAGTACCTTCAATAACTTCAGATCTTTCTGCAATTCCGGGGTCAAGGTTTGGGCAGGCATGTCGAACCTGATGAATTCAACACAATGCTTACTTGTATACAATTTGAAATATATAACTAAACAACTCAGACAATTACATTGCTATTTGAGAGAGGCTACTATTTCCTATGTAATACAGCAATCTCACCTAGCTAAGATGAGAAACATTGAAATAGATAAACAGCAATCTAACCCAGCTAAGGTCAGCTAAATTAAAATAGATAAACAACAAAGAGATATAATCTATTAAACTCAGCTTAGATTCAGAAACATCAGAATACATAAATTTTTTTAGCATAATCTGTAGCTGAAATTCGGGCTTACCAATTATTCCCAGCTGTATCTTTAATTTGCTTTCTGAGAAACTTGTTCAGTTTTCTGGGTTCGTTTGAGGGAACAAAGAGCCCATCAACCAGCTCCGAATTGGGTTTCCAAAGAGTGCTACTTGATACCTCCGTTTGAGATTTTGCAACGGAGCCGCCATTGGAGGTTCCTGATGAGGATGGAATAGGCAACTTTGGTTGCCATGAGAGCCCAACCACTGGCTTGCTCTCTGGCATTCTTCGCGACGAATCAAAACCCAAACAGCTTCTCTGCACAGCGTACTTCTCGTTGGAGTAGGACGGAGGGTTTATTTTTGCTGCAAAGGAAGACGTGTCGGAGAAAACGGCGTCGTTTTAACTTGGGCATTATAAGGGATTCATGGGGCTTTAGGCCAAAATATAAAACCAAGCCGAGCTCAGCCCAAATACGCATTGGGGGATTCTTTTAAAACACCTAATAGAACTTTTCCTACAACCTAGAAAAATTAAATTTCCCAAAATAATCTTATCACCTTCAAACATTTCGTACACCCCATCTTATCTCTTTAAGTTTAAAACTTCCTCTCTAACACCACAAACAACCACTCCCTTCCACATGATATTTTGAATAAAGATTTATTATTGTTTTAGTTTGAGTAATATGTTTTCCATTATTTTTGATTGTTAAGTGTGCAAGAACATATAAGATTTCGAATTTGTTTTCTGTCATTTTGTGTTATGAATTTTAAGAAATAATGAAAATTCATAATTATAAATAAATAGTTTATATATTTTGAAGCAGTTATTTAATATATGATAATATTTGTAGATCTTCAAAATCCATAATAAAAAATAATTTTGTGCTACGAATTTTAACAAATCTATAACTATAATTCATGACTCAATATAAAACCACTATGGATTATGAATTTTTGTAGTTATTATTATCTACAATTAAATTTTGATATTGTGCGAGCAAAAAAAAATAAAAATTACACCCTTTAAACTCAAACCATTTTGGATATTTCAGTTTTTTTGGGTGTGGGAAAAGTTCTGTGGTGTTTTAAAAGAATCCTCTATAGCCATTCAAACCCATTTTTGGGCTCAGCCCAAACCATTATAATTTGCAAAATCCTTTTCTTTTCTTTTTTTATGTAAAAAATTAATTTTTATTAATTTGCATCTAATAATTATGTAGCATCATCTACAAAACTCTAATTTTATTTTGTTGGCTTTTAAAGAGAAATCCAATAATAGAGCAAAGCATGGGCGAGTGAGAAACCATTTCGGAAAGTGACTGGATATCATATATATGCTAATTGTCTTATATCATCCTCGGCCACTCTTAGAACAACAAAACAAAAGAAATCACTAATCATTGTTGCTAATTTAAGCCATCGTTTATCTTATAAGGACTGCTCACATTGTTTAGCTCCATAATTCCCTTTTCTTGGAAAACAAAATCCCAGTATACAAGAGTTGCTTAAGAAGCAAGAAACTGAGAAAAGTGACTAAAAAATGGCTTCCAAGGCGCTTGTAGGAGTCTCCATTATTCTTGTGGTGGGTGTAGTTATTGGCCTCATTGCTGGTGTAACCCGCAGCGGTGACGGGTCTGAAGCACAGGTTTCCACAACCACAAGAAATGTTGTTGCAATGTGCAACTCAACAGATTACAAGCAACAATGTGTTCAAAGTATGAGCAGTGTGGCAGACAATAAAAATGCCACGGTCAAGGACTACATCCAAGCTGCAATTGACTACACCATTACAGAGGTTCAAGAAGCAATGAAAAAATCTCAAGGCCTAGGCAAGGATGGGTTGAACTCAACAGATAAAATGGGGTTGGAGGATTGCAAGGACTTATTGGAATACGCCATTGATGAGCTGCAAGCATCGTTTTCAATGGTGGGTGATAGCAAATTGCATACCTTGGCTGATAGAGAAGCAGAACTCAAAAATTGGCTAAGTGCTGTGATATCATACCAGCAAACATGCCTTGATGGGGTGGAGAAAGCTGATGTAAAACAAGAATTGAACAATGGGCTTCTCAATGCCACTGAGCTAACAAGTAATGCCTTGGCCATTGTTTCTGCTATGTCTGAAATCATGTCCTCTTTTAATATCACATCGCCCATCAATATCAGCGCCACGTCGCGAAGGCTGCTGGAATCAGAGGGGAGCAAAGGGGAATTCCCTTCATGGGTATCAGCTTCTGATAGGAAGCTATTGCAAACCAGTACTAGAATGCAGCCTAATGCAGTGGTGGCAAAAGATGGAAGTGGACAATATGATACTATTACTGCGGCTCTTGCAGCATACCCCAAGAAACACACAGGGAGATATGTTATTTATGTGAAAGCTGGTGTGTATGATGAGTACATCACTGTCACAAAGAAGCAAATCAATGTGTTTGTCTATGGAGATGGGCCTGATAAAACCATAGTCACAGGAAGCAAAAGCTACACAGGCGGTGTCTCCACTTTTAGGACTGCTCCCTTTGGTAACTTGTTTCATTTTTGCTCATTGATTCATGCATGAAAGCCTTCATTACAATCTATAACTTAATCTGATGTTTTTTCATGTAGCTGTTGTTGGTTCTGGTTTCATGGCCAAGGACATGGGATTCAGGAACACAGCAGGGCCAGAAGGACACCAAGCCGTGGCACTTCGAGTTCAAGCAGATAGATCATCCTTCTATAACTGCAGAATGGAAGCTTACCAAGACACATTATATGTCCAAGCACATCGTCAATTCTACCGCAACTGTGTCGTCATGGGCACCGTAGACTTCATCTTTGGAGATGCCACAGCAGTGATCCAAAACTCTCAGTTAATTGTCAGAAAGCCAATGCCAAAGCAGCAAAACATGGTCACAGCTCATGGTAGATTGGACAGACGTGAAACTACTGGTCTTGTTATCCAGAATTGCAAGATTATCCCTGATCAAGCACTCATACCCACAAAGTTGGAGACAAGATCTTACTTGGGCAGACCATGGAAGCCTTATTCAAGGACTATTATAATGGAAAGTTTCATTGATGAGTTTATTCAACCTCAAGGCTGGATGCCATGGAGAGACACTCTCTATCTTGACACATTAGATTATAGAGAGTATTCAAACCGCGGTCCTGGCGCTGCAACTGATAAAAGGGTCACCTGGAAGGGTTACCATGTCATAAAAGATACAAATGAGGCAACACAATTCACCCCTGGGCCTTTTCTGCAAGCAGCTGACTGGCTACCTGCAACTGGTGTACCAAATTACCTTGGCTTCACTAATCCTAAGGATATGCTGTGAAGTGATGAGGTTCAAGTTCAACACAGCAAATGGATTTACCTGCAAGAGTAGTTGGCTTTGTACATAGCATGAGTGGATGGAAGTGATGGCCACCCTACCAGCTAACGCTATGCCTTTTCAATTTGGTGTTGCCTTGTAGATAGCAGTGTATGTATAATTTGACAAAAGATCAAGATTTACCATTGTGCAGCTAAAATATGCACATACAGATCAAATTACCAGATGTATTTGTTGTTTATAGAAAATTCTTTCTTTGTATGAAGTACTGACCATCTTATTTGTTAACCTTCCATATCCTTCGGACGTTTTCTATCCTTTCCTCTATCTCATAGTGATATGATTTATTATATCTATTATTTTAACAAGTCAAACAACAAGCAAATCGACCAATAATTTTTCCTCCAATTTAGCTGTGTATTAGATAACCTACCCAAAACACTACACCTGAAAAAGATCAGGCAGATGCAGAATTGAGCACAAATGGATGGGCAAGCATTATTATTACTATACTTTGAACTTAGAAAAAAGGAAAGTAGAAGCAAATTTGATACACAAAATATTCCCAGTTAAACTATGTAACAGAACATCATTGCCGAGACAAGACAAGACAGACATTTCCATTATATACACAAGATGCTGCAGAATTTGACTACGATTGTTACACAAAAAGTACATGAAGTATAGTGCTTGAAACAGTTGAGGCTCAAAGCTCAGCACGGGCTTGGTCAGCATTCCTATCTTTGACTTCTTGAGATTTTTGCTTGGCAGCATCATAACCCTCTCTAGTTTTCTTCTTGGCACACTCTAGGGTTTCCCCTGCTTTATCTGTGGCTGTATCAAAACCCACTTTAGCTTGCTCAGCCTTCTCAGAAGCCCTCTCATTTGCCTCTTGTATCTTCTGACAAGTAGTTTCTTTTGCTTCACCAGCCTTGTTAGTTGCTTCATCTGTTGCTCTATCAGCCTTCTCCTTGGTAGACCCTGCTGTGCCAGTTGCTACATTCTTGATATTTTGAGCTTTCTCTGCAGCCTTCTCCTTTGCTGAATTTGCCATCTCACTAGCTTTCTCTGCCGCAGCATCTTTCACATCTCTAGCTTTATCTGCAGTATAATGACCTGCCTCTGATCGTTAAGGAACCAAGATGGCCAAAAAATGGTTATGTAGTTATATATTTGATTAATCAAGCATAATTAAATTTATTTACGTGCCAGAAATCAATTACCAAACCAAAGCATTTGTATATAGTTGTATGCTTACCAGAAGCAACGTCTTGGATCTTGTCTTTGGCCTTCTGAGCAGTGCCACTGGCATAATCTTTCATTTTCTCAGCAGTGCCACTAGCATAGTCTTTGGTCTTCTCTTCAGCATCGGAAGCATAGTCTTTAGTCTTGTGAGTACTGTCACTGGCCTTTTGAGCAGCATCACTTCCATATTCAGACATTTTTTCTTTGGTCTTCTGTGCAGTATTACCAGCATAATCTTTAGCCTTCTGAGCAGCATCGCTAGCATATTCTTTGGTTTTCTGTGACGTATCACCAGCATAATCTTTAGCCTTCTGAGTAGCATCACTAGCATAATCTCTGGTTTTCTGTGAAGTATCACCAGCATAATCTTTAGTCTTCTGGGCAGTGTCACCGGCTTTCTGAGCAGCATCACCGGCATATTCTTTGGTCTTCTGTGAAGCATCACCAGCATAATCTTTAGCCTTCTGAGTAGCATCACTAGCATAATCTCTGGTTTTCTGTGAACTATCACCAGCATAATCTTTAGTCTTCTGGGCAGTGTCACCGGCTTTCTGAGCAGCATCACCGGCATATTCTTTGGTCTTCTGTGAAGCATCACCAGCATAATCTTTAGTCTTATGGGCAGTGTCACTGGCCTTCTGAGCGGCATCACCTACATATTCTTTGGTCTTATGTGCTGCATCACTGGCATAATCTTTAGCCTTCTGGGCAGCATCACCTGCATATTGTTTGGTTTTCTGGGCAGTGTCACTGGCATAGTCTTTGGTCTTCTGGGCAGTGTCACTGGCGCAATCTCTTCTCTTCTGGGCAGTGTCAGTGACATAATCAGAGGCTTTCTTAATGGTGCTTTCCTTGTTTTCGTCTTGCTTCAATCCAAGCCCTTCAGAAATTTTCTCCTTAGCCCACTCTGTCCATGATTCTGACGCCTCTTTTCCTTCTCTCGCCGCCTTGTCGCCAGCACGCGTCGTCTTTACTTTCACTTCCTTAAAGTCATCAACTTCATCTTTGGTTGAGGGCATATGCCCAACATTGGAACAGTTACATACCACGGCAAACAGCACCATCACCAAAACCACCCTTGCAGCCATCACCCTTTGCACCAGTGCCATTTCCTCAACAATCAAAGAGAGAACAACAACGGCTGTCAAAAATCTCAATGTGAAAACCGTAAGATACAGGGGTTACAGAATAGAAGTTGTGGTAGGGAGAGGTGGGGGTGGGGGTGTTTTTTATATTTAACGAGGGAGGGAGTTGATGAACATGGATGGGATAGATGACAGAGTTTACGCGACGTGGCTTGGTTACAACGTTGATATGTGTACGTGTCAGTTACAGAAAACAAGGTGTCAAGTTCTTAGAATTTGTTCGCTGCTGCTTTTCCCCAAACTGGTGCCTGTCAGTGGCTGGATGGGACACCGAATGAAGGAGAAGGAATGGGAATTGTTTTCCCAAGTGTTTGATATGTTCCCGATTGTTTTGGTTTCTTTGATTTCTATCCTTACCACCGTCTTAAATCATAAGCTACATATAATCTGTAAACTTGGTAGCTTCCTTGCGTAGTGCAATTATAATTTATCACTAAGATTTTAAACAAATAAAGATATGCATATCTTAAATTTAAGCCTATCTAATATGAGGAGATACCTTCCTTTGATGCAATGGGGGCCATTATCCTTCATGACATGCATATTACACTTGATTATCGTAGGCTTTTCTCCATCTGTAGTTTCTTTCCTGTTCTTAATTAATTATTGTTGTAAGGATGGGAAGAGAAGGCTTGTGCTGTTAATTTTTCCCTTTACTCATTAAACAAATACAAAAGAAGCACTTTTAATCCAAAATTTATGTTTCCGTACAGAAGCAAATAGAGTTCATCTCAGACAAATCACCATATTTCATCATATAAGGATTGGATTAACTGGTAAGCAATCATCAAATATTGGTAATTCACCATTTCAATCTCTAGCCCTCCAATGGGAAAAAGCTAACCGATATAAAATCATTCATATTGCGTCTGCATAAAGGCACTTACTCAAATAACTAGCTTGACAGATCATATGAATGCATTGTAGTAATTTTACACTAAGATCTTGCGTGGAAGCAAGCATTGTACACTAATAAATCTGTAGTATAACACAGAGCTACTTACAAAGCTGTAATGCTAACTAGGTAGTAAAGCTTTGCAAGTCTTCCTATTGTGGCCAAGTCCCTTGCACTTGCCACACTGAAGTTGACGTTTAATAATGTCTATTGATTCAGCCTGCTTTGTCTTTGGGCGACCAGGAGGCCGCTTTGTTGTTGGAGGGGTTACAGTTACTGCCAGAGTCGATTCATCCGGGAGTGGTCTGTCAACATTGGGAACAGGGCGAATTGATGTTGCATATGTTAACTGATAGTTCTCTACTGTGAAGTATCTGGAACAATAATCATATGGGCTTTTACCAAGACACTCAAGGACAGCAATAGCATGACAGCAAGGCAAACCAGTAATATGCCATCCCTTGCAGCTACAAACCCAGTGTTCAATATCAACAACCTCAGCAGAAGCAGATTCTCCACGCACCTCAAATGAGGTACCTTCAGAACCAAATACTTGAAGTGACTGTGCAACTGAAGTTTCTTTTTGAAGCATTTCCTCCTTGGATGGTGTCAATTTTGTTTTCCATTGATTTGAATCCACCCTTCGTGTATACATTGTTTCCATAATATTACCTCGTAATACATCAATCATTTGAGTAATTGGCAACTCCTGCGCCTCTGATACACAACTATAGAATTGCTGTCCAATATTTGATGACAGGTGATTATACCTTGCTCCACCAAAGAATGCATTGGCCCATTGCTCTGGCTCACTTCGGATGACCCAATTGTAGGCTTCAGGAGAAATACCTTTTATGTTCTCAATACTACGTTCAAAGTTCTCCGGTTTGGGGGAATAAGCAGCAGCGTAAAAATCATTAATCAAGAAACGTCTTGCCTCGTGTGAGAATTGTCCCTTCAAGTCCTTGTTCAATTTCTCAGCAAGATGGCGTAGACAATAACCGTGGTAGCATTTGTCAAATATCTCAGCCATTGACTTTCTTAAACCAACCTGAAAATCTGCAACAAATGTAATTTGCTCTGACGTTGATACTGCTAACTTCAACTGCTGCAGAAACCAATGCCAATTGTCCTCAGACTCAGCATCTACAACAGCAAAGGCTACAGGAAAGATGCCATCATTACCATCTACAGCTGTAGCAGTCAATAATTCCCCTTGGTATTTTGAGTTTAAAGAAGTGCTATCAAGAAATAGAAGAGGACGACATCCTTGTCTGAAACCAGTTATGGAGGCGTGAAATGATACAAAGAGACGATGAAAGGTCGAGTCCTCTTTAGTGGTAAATATTGCAACACTTCCTGGATTAGTCTCTTTTATCTTATCGCAAAAGAATGGTAACTGAATAAATGCCTCTTTATAGGAACCTTGGAGCTGTTCTCTCGCAATCTCTTTAGCCCGCCATGCTTGAGAATAATTTAACTGAATTCCATATTCCCGCTTTATGTCATCTGCAATATCCTTAGGCTTGTAGTTAGGGAAGACTTTTAGTTTCTCTTTTATTATGCTGCCTACCCAACCCCTCGTTGCCCGGTAACCAGCTTTTATAGCGGCTCCTTCACAAGTATGTTTTGCGTTCATTTTCTTAATGCAAATCAACTGGGTGGTGGACAACCTTGATGCATATATCCTCCAAGGACAACCTGGAGATTTACATTTGACAGAGACACGATGACTGTCATTCTTTTTATATCTGTAAGCAAATCCATGGGCAATAGAGTACTTATGCAATGCCTCTCGGAATTCACTAAAACTGTTAAACCTTTGGTCCACACCGGTGATGATGTTTTCCCACTGTTGTGCAGCTTTACCATGCTTGTCATCATTGGTATCATCAGCAATACAATTTATAGTGGTTTCAATAGCTGCATCTACATCTAAATCTGCATCTCCGTTTATGTCTGCATCTGTCACAACTAGGTCAAGTGGTTGAATGACATCGACTGGGATATCAACAGGACCAACAACAGGGACAACAGCTTCTGACATTGTTGTCCTGCTTGACCTGCAATGACAAGTTTTCTATTAGATTTTTAATCAATATACAAGGGGATGAATATCACCTTCAGAACATGCTATGGCTGTTCATTTTGACCACAGCCACAGTATCACTATTGTGCAGGCTAAAAAGAAGCATGTTTACAAGGAAATGTTGTTAAGCTATGATTTTTGCAATGATGGACCACATTGAACTGTATATTGTCCATCCAGGGCAATCTATGCCTACAAAGAGGAAACTGATAAACAACCAGAACTTTTGAATAACTACCTGCTACCAGGCATGTTGGATATATTCCGAGCCAGTCCATCCTCTGATATAATGAACACATCAACTGTGGTAGCATCTCCGAGGAAATTGATCATGCGTTGCAAGTCTTTGTCTTTCGATATTGTGATGAGAGTTTTCTTATTAGCCGGTAATAAGTACTTGATAATCATATTATCTATGCTACAGTTGAACATTTCTGCTACTTCTGACTTCAAGTCATTCAACTTCGTCTGTTGATCAATGTCTATTGCATAGGCCTCACCCCCCTTATACGACAATGATCCATCTTTATTCGTCACAAACTCACCACCTGACTGGCATATAGCTATAACTTTCTTTGTAGCCATGGCCTAGCAAATTTTGTCAAAAGATTTTACCAGTGAGGTAAACGTAGTTGTCAAGACCAGATTTCAATAAGGATAACAGTGCAGTAATCTGCATCCAGCATCCTCAATCAACTTTTAATGTCATATGCTCAGAAGGTAAAACACAAAACTACAAAAATAAAAGTAAATTTACATTAAAAAGGAAAATTAACCACATTCACTGCCCCAAAATCCCCATATATCACTATCACATAAACAAAGAAATTTTTCGAAAAAGCGAAATTTACATGCAACACTGCATATGTCATGATAGAATTCTGCATCAAAAGATCAAATTTTTTACCATAAAACCATAGAGACCCAGATGAATCACAATACAGAAATCTATAATAATGATGAAGAAAAATTCATTTTGTGATTTAAGGAAATAAATTTTTCCTCCAAGGACTAACCAACCCTAATGCGAAACAATGATTAACTGTACTCAATGGGGAAATAAATTAAAAGAAAAAAAAAAAAAAAAACTGAACAGCTAGAGCGAAAAGGAAGAGAATGAAACTACTCTTGAAGCCAGACTGAAGCAAGGTTTTCTTCTTCGTCGTCTTCAAGTTCAACGAGAGTTTTCTGTTTTGCCAGACTGAACCAATCGGAAAGGGCGAGAGGCGCTTGCGCACGCCGCAATCGGTAAAAGGTCGTCCAAGTGAAACCGTATGTGACTTATTTACGACGACGTATTAGCTGTATAACTTTACTGATATGTAAGGAATTGAGCCGTAGATTTGGCAGACTCTGCAGTGGATTGACTCTTTCAAGGGCTTGAGATCGCATTTAACGTCTTCGGCCGCCATAGTACGTAAATAGAAAGTAGTACGGTGATCGAGTCGCGTGTGCTTCACGTACCAACTAGAGTCATAGCATATTTGGATTCTCCTTTCACCACGTGTTTCTTCTTCTTTTATTTTTTTTTAAAAATAGTTTATATAAAATTTATTATTTAAATTAATTTGTGTGTATAAAAAATATATATAAAAGTTAAAAATTTTATTTTTTTAAAATAATTAAAAGTTTTTTAATAAAAAATTAATCTTAACATATATATATATATATATATATATATATATATATATATATATATATATATATATTTTACTTTTACTATTATTTTTTATTTTTTAAAAACCAATTTAAATGCACTTTAATATGTTGACATATTTCTAAGCTATTTTTTCCTTCATATTTTTTTAATCTCATACAATGACATTGATATATTTCACGTGATAATTAAAATTTTAAAAATATTTTTTCTTCACATGCAGAGATTATTTAATCATGCTAAATACTACTAGCTAATCTATCAGCTCAAGCGAAACAATATCATGTTGATAAATTATTCCCACGACAATCTTGTTTAGTACCTTAAATTATTCATCCCTAGGATATGCTACCCAGTTAACATAACTTTTTCACTCACGAATATTCCTACTTTATTAGAACCCTCTTTTTACAAGCTCAAAATATCTCGAGTCTCAATCATTTAGCAACTAAGCTAGCAATAATTCTGGACCCTCGTGAATTTGCTTGTATAATAACAGAAAATTCAGACATCCTCACACAGTCTTCCAATAAATATTACAGCACATGATCATAAATGACAACATTACATCTACATTGGTCATCAACACTCAACAGCAGACTGAAAGTCACTTTTCCTCCATTCTTTTCTATAAAGAACATCCATTGGCATCATTAAGCCGTGAGCAATAGTGTGAGTATGAATCATGCGCAAGGTTCTGCAGAAGAGAAACAAATTATGGACAAGTCAGTTGAAAATTTGAATAACAACCTAATGCTTTATGGATTTGGATGATTTCAATACCTGTTCTTGGGAGCGAAAATACATGAAGGGTGTATAATATAAAAAATTTGACACCCTCGATGTATATATATCGGCATACCTGCAGTTGAAACTATTTCAAACATCGTTCTTCGAGAATAAGCTTAGAATTTTTTGGGTTGCAGTCATTGCGGGGACAACATTTTCTGTCTGACAAGTTATCTCAAATCTTGTTGTATTATACTCCCGTTGGTTAGGAGTTGGACAGGATTTGAAACAGCTTATGGGACAGAAAATTTTGTCCCACCATTGCATGGTTAGGTATAAAAATGAAGAGAGGGATCAAGGGGAATGCACATACTTCTCAATTTGTCTCATCAAGTGGCTTTTATCCCACAGACCTGCACGTGAGAGAAAACCCCACCTGATGTAGGAAGATACAACTAGTTAATAGTAATACAACACACATGTGAATGACTGAAACAAAAGAGAAGCAGCATCTGATATGATAACAAAAGAGCGTTCTCTTTAAAGTTTTCTGCGATGGATATGGTCTCAGACTCAGCAGATTTAACAGTGTTTAAGTTTCAAAAAGATTCTAAATCAAAAGCTTCATCATTTCTGAGCGTACCTTTTATTGAACAGCTCTCCATCTGTTTCTAGCATTGGAGCAATTTTCTCATCTAGTCTTTTCATAACAATAAGAAGCTTTTGCATGCTTTCAGTAAGGTCTTCATCATCCATGTTAGTTGTAGCAAGGGTCTTTAGTACAATGAAAAGTTTACAACACAATGGCATGCTTAGTTCCAAAATAACAATCAAGCATGGTTAACTGCTGGGATGAGGTGCACAATGTTTCAAGTTTTTTGACATCAGAAGGTGCAAGAACACACTCAGTGCACAGAACAACGCAAAAGAAAATTCATTAATTCTTTCTGCTTTTGTTTTTTCCGAAAAAAGGGAAACTATGTGACATTAATGCATATGAAACATTAAATTAATGATAACTTACTTGAGCAGGGCGGTCTTTAATTCGCCTCTGTAGAGCCAAGCGGAGCTGGTTAAAGAGATCACCCACAACATCCTTCTGATTTATAAGCTCCACTAGTCTTTCTCTATCGCCCCGGCTTTGGATCAGTGCACTATACTGTAGTTTTAACATTTTATAAAACAGAAAGACATTTATTAGTCAAAATGCCATATTTAATCATGTATGCCCGACCCCAACTGAGATGATNAGATGTTTTATAAATATTTTCTCTAAGGAAGACATGTTTACAATGAAGCACTGTGGCCAGAAACTTTTTGTCTTCAATTATAAAAGAAATCTGTTGATTCATTTCATGTGTGCTCTCTCTTGTCCCCCAGAATCCTAAAGAGACAAAATGAATTTTGTAGAGAGCACCATTTGCACCTTCTTTTATCAGAGTGTTGTGTCAAGGAAAAATTTACTGTACTAACCTCCTCTTCCAGTTCTCGACAAATCAATGCTGTTCGCCATCGCAAATGGACTTTTGATTGACTCACATCAGTATAAATATGGTCACCAACATACAATATCTCATCTCCATGGATATCTAGGGAATTCTCAACCATCTGTGCACTTCCCCCCGAGTACAAACCCCCTGCAGAAGATGGTGCATGAAGCATAATAGGTCAAATCTTGTAAAGAATAACCAAAGTTACAGCACATCTTCAGTTCAAAGCAAGTCCATATTTGCAGGAAAACTTGACAGTCCAGGCTTCCAGAAAAGCTCAATGGAAACAATAAGTATATGAACTTTTGGTCTTTAAGCAAAAGGGGAAAAAAAATACTAATTTACCACTTTGAGCCTTGAAGCATGGTCGCATCAGACCCTCTTCTGTCACTACTTCATACATAGGGTGTGACATTTGGAAGAACTCTGGCTTCCTTGCGGAGACAATTACCTAACCATGAACAAAAGTCAAATCCATTCACAGCAGGTTAATTTCTCAACAAGACAAGGATATTTTCACTCATCCAAACCAATAGGGTAACATCTTAGCCACTTAAAAAAATAGTGATACTGTAGAAAAAATTCAGATCACTTACAATGTCAAATAGATCCCTCCAACCCATGTCATTGGGAAGGAATCTATTAAAGGAATGCTGCATCATTTTGTCTGTATAAAGATAATCGGAGTTGGTGATAAGCAGAAGCTTTTTACCAGCCTGTTTCATAAAGAAGTCTATGTAAGGAGCAGAAGTGTATCACGTACTTGCAGAGATTAGGGGAAAAAAACAGTCATACCTCCTTCTGATCCAAAATTGCCAAAGGTAATTCAGGATCAGGCTCCACAAAATGTTCGGGTTTAGACATAATTTCACTCTGTATTAAAGTCAAAAAATCAGTCAAAATTATTAACTGCATCATCACATATAAAACTAGACACGGACCACAAGAATGTCTTTACCTTAAGGCGACCTTCTACATGTGCCCTGAAGAGAGCTTTTCCAACAGCCTGGAAATTATGGAACTGGTAAAGAACAAGAACATCTCTTGTCCAACTTACTATGGAAGAACTATTTGCACCATATTACCTTATACAGCCCTTTATAATCAAGTGGGCCTAGCTCTGGTGGAATAATCCCATCATCCAATCTGTCAACCATCTGAAAGGAGTCGGCTGTTATAAGTAAAGTCCCAAACCCATCAGGCAGGGTTGTATCTAAATTATTCGTTAACGCCCATGTAAATTAGGCCAGAAACAAGGTAAACAATGATATCAACAAGATCATGTCAGAGAGAGACATTCATTTTTACTGGAGGAACCTCACATTCAAACTCCACAAAATAATTAAACTTTGGGAATCCCAGGCTAACTCCTAAAGAGTTGATAAAGGGACTTTCCACTAATGTTGCAGTAAAAAAAAAAACTAAGATCTGAATGCTGCAGGTGGGGAAAAATAAAAACCTGCCTGAATATATCTAATAGAAGTTTTAGTGGCTGCATCAATTTTTTTTTTCTTTTCTCTGGAGAGAGAGAGAGAGATTTAGTGGTTTTCAACAGTAATTGTAGTGCCCCAATCTCCCTAAAAAGATCAATTGGAACATACCTGCATGTAGGCCACAGCTTCTGAAATAGAGAACAGTGTATTGAGAAACTCCCATTGACTCTCCTTCCGCAGGTCCACCAGTTCCCTCCCATACATCTCACTTCCATGGATATAAAATTAAGTAGCACTACAGAAACTATTGTTCAAGTTCTTCGCAAATGAAGTCTACTAAGTTATTAAAAAAATTAAGATATACCTAGCAGTGCATAGGCTATGCTGCAAGGCATATCAGACAACAGTACATGATACATATGTAGGTATATAACGCACAAATCTAGGCTTAATTTCAGAAGATGGAATACTGTAAGTGAACCCAACCTTTGATACCTTGACCATAGTTTTCAGGACAAAGAAAAATATCATTAAATTGTGTTAAATATCAACTTCCATAGTTCATTAATAAATGATGTCTAACAAAACACCTTTTTACCTATAATGCACTCTATTAGACTCACTGTTGCTTAAAATGATGGTTTATCTATAAAGATGCTCATGGTGTGTAAACATATTAAGTTAGAAGACCTCTATTGATATTCATGATCAGTATCATAAGGCTCAAAGCTTACCTCACAGCTCGAGTAGACAACATTTTGGTACCATGCATAACTCTTTTTATATAACCAAAACGATCAGCTTTAACCAAATTGCCTCTTTCTTTGTCTATGACAAGGCCTCTAATAACCTGAACAATTTAGTAAAAATGCATAGTTAGCTTAGATACACAGGAGAGAATGCTAATCCAATGAATTGTCAAATGCCTCAAATGCAAGCGAGTGAGAGTTAACATGTTACCAGATCTGCGTCAAATGCAAGCCCATCAACAGGGTAACCCATATTCCTAAGGTTTTCCATGCAGTAGTCATAGGCCCGTCCTTCCCAAGCCTGCATGAGCACAATTTATATCAGAAAGTCCATTTACCTGAATAGCGATATAACCTACAGCTCCAGGGAACAAAAAAATTATATACTCTTTTCAAACGCCATACTTGTATGATCTCAACTCAATCCCTTATGATTAACATATACAATGATAAAGACTTCAAGCACAGAGTAGAGGTAAAAAGAATTAAAAACTTTGTAAGTCTACTTGCGGTAAAATTGAACAAGAAAGTACGGAAAAAATCTGCTGTGATGACTCAGACAGCATCACATATACCAAAAATTGCACAGGCCACACAGCTGTAGTTATTTTTGTTTATAAATGCACTAAAATTGACGATTCAAAAGATAAAATTACATGTGTAAGCCTAGGAAATAATTTACCATCACATTATAATGCATCAAGGTGTAGTCCATGTCATATCCAATGGCACTGATTGACCGTAGATTCAATGTACGACTACAGAATATTCCACGGGACGAATTTCTAGATGAAGAAGGGCTCTGCATGAGGTCATTAAATAGCGTTATTTAATAATGAATATGATCACACCTCCCATCGAAAAACCCAAGAACGAAGAGAGCAAGAAGAAACTTTATTATAAGAAAAAGATAAAATCAGTGTACATGCCATCAACTCACGGCATACATCATAAGAAAGGAAAGAACAGTATTTCATGCTTTATTATAAGAAACTAGGTTAGATAAGGAAAAAAGTAAGGAAAAGGAGCAGGTCTACCGCACCGGAATACCCAAGTCTTTCAGCAAATCTTCAGCTTCTCTTGCCTCTGTTCTGGCAACTTCCTCAATTGGACCTTCCAGTGTAGCATGACCATTAATCCCTACAAGCCAAAAAAGATCAAGATATAGAAAGGATGTGCATTTTTAAGTACCAATATCACATGTTAGTCTAAATTTACAATCAGAATAAATTAAATTAGTCCGAGCTATCTCCTCTCATTGCATTAAATTGTGCAATAATGATTTATGCCAATGAAAACTAACTGAATTGGGTTAATCGTAGTACAGTGGAATTTGAACGTATATTTCCAACTGAGTTCATAAGAAGCAACAACATATATTCTCCCTATAAAACTAATACGACATAAACATATAAAATCTGCAAAATAAGCACCTTGCTACTGGAAAAGAAGAAATAAAGAATTCACGTTTACTGCAGTAAAAAGTAGCCGATTGAAAACTAAAACCATTCACAGACAGCTTCATAAATACACCACAACATGAAATAGAATAGCATAGGAGCTTAAGAAATAGAGAATGTAAAGCTGAGAACTTTACCAAAAGCCTCAAGATGCTCTAACTTAAACTTCAAATCCCCTTTGGTGCTCTGTCCTAGATAGTCCACACCACTCTTACTTGATTGTGTCACCGAGTAAACATCGCCACCAACCGAATTGGAATCAACACTGCAGCGACAAACCATTGAGTCTTTGCTGGGTTTGATATTTAAGATGTTACAAGAAACGGGTCTCGGTAAAGCTGCGGTTTTGATGCAGCTGGTGTCGGTCATTGAGAAAGTGGCCTCTCCGTACACAGAGAAGTTGCCCAAGACCTCAACCATATACATGTCTTGTGCTCGGAAGAGTTTGGTGCAGACCTTGGAGCTGGAGGTTGTTAGTGGCCGCGACGCAATGTTCCTTGGAAGTGACAAGTAAAACAGCACTCTTCTGGAGTGGAATTTTATCAGCAGAATCTGTATTCCGGAACACCGAAAGTGAGGGGCAATTATGCATAAAAAGCATAGAATCTATGGATGTTTGCGTTTGCGTACAATGGATTTTTCATTTTTAATTGTTCATTTTCTTTATAGTAATCATTTGACGCGTGCTGAATTGCTAATTGCTATTTTGATCTTACTCCATTGACCGTACCATTGACCTCTTTTTTTATCTTATTGAAGATATTTTTGATCTGATTGGACATAAAATTTTTCCCTTTTAATTATATTTTTGATATTTTCGACCTCTTTTTAAAACGGGTAGGGGTTTCTTTTCTCACACCTTTTTTTTTTTTTTCTTTTATTCTAAATATCTTTACTAATCGGGTCTGTTTTTCCCAACTTTAACATCCAACCCCTTTTAATTTTTTTTAAAATGTCAAAAATATCTTTTAAGTAGCATTTACACAGCGCCCCCCTCCCAACCTTCACACGAAAACCCTAACCCTCCCATCCCTTCCCGTCACATTTTCTCTCATTTCTCATCGTTGGATTGCACTCCCTTGGAGGATTTTCACACATTCAAGGTATGGGTTCTCATTTTTTATGTTTTCTTTCACGTAGTTGCTGTTTTGTTGATTAAGAATTTGAGTGGAAATGGTAGAAAAATGGAAGAGAAGGTTTCGGTCATGTCACCTTAAAAATGAATCTCCATATCCGTTTCAGGTAAAAAATGAATATGGAGATGCATTTTTCACCTAAAATGGATGTGGAGATCTGTTTTCAAGTGAGTGAAAATGGTGGAAAAATGGAAGGGAAGGTTTTGGCCATGGCACCTTGAAACCTTCCCTTCCATTTTTCATTTCCACTCACCTTGAAAATGGATGTTCACATTCATTTCAGGCACAAAATGGATCTCCATATCCATTTTGTACCTGAAATGGATGTGGAGATATGTTTTTAAGGTGAGTGGAAATGAAGAAAATGGAAGGGAAGGCCATGGCTCCTTGAAAACATATCTCCACATCCATTTCAGGTGCAAAAATGGATCTCCATATCCATTTTGTACCTGAAATGGATGTGCAGATCCATTTTTAAGGTGATGGAAAAATGGAAGGGAAGGTTTCGGGCATGGCTGTATACATCTATTTTTTTTCTCATGTGATTACTTTTGATTTGTTTCATTTATTACTGTCACAGGTCAACCTAAAGGAGAACGCTCCCCTACCACCTGTTGCACCACAATAGGAGTATGTAGCATCAGTTGAAGCACGTGACTAGAGAACACCTTACTTGGGGCGCATACGACAATTTGAAGTGTTGGCACGATGGGGACAATCCTGAGCTGTATTGATGTTTAGACTATTCATTCATCTATGTAATGTACCAATGCACGTTATTATTCATTCATCTATATAATATGCACTTAACATATCATAAATTGTGTTTAATTCCTAACAAATTAATTGTTGGTCCCAACTGCAGCAGGAAGGCCGTTTGATAGGTCTGTGTGTGTGTGAGTAGCCGTTTTGGTTGAAAATAAGCAAATTAACAAGTTCATAATTACTTCATTTAATGGCAGATTCACATGAAATAAGCAAATAGAGCAAATTCATTTGTATAAACAAGATAAGTTTACAAGTACTAGTACAAAAATGAAAATAATACACACAAAATCCTAAAACAATGTCAATCATAACTAATGATGTCGACCCCTAGATGGGCCAGCACCATGACTATAATGATGACCACTCCGATTCTGATCAGCAATGTCCGACCCACAACGTGTCTCCACACGAATTAGATGCAACAATCGGCCAAGGTCGCTATGCTTGTGTGCTAATCTACGGTCAAAGATTGTCTAGACATATCCATCAATTGCCCTTAAACGCCCTTACATAAACCATACAAAAAAAAAAAAAAAAAACCGTTATTATACACATCCATTTTATACCTGAAATGGATGTGGAGATCCATTTTCAAGGTGACATGGCCGAAACCTTCCCTTCCATTTTTCCACCATTTCCACTCACTTGAAAATAGATCTCCACATCCATTTCAAGTGAAAAATTGATCTCTAAATCCATTTTGTACCTGAAATGGATGTGGAGATCCATTTTCAATGTGACATGGCCGAAACCTTTCCTTCCATTTTTCCACCATTTCCACTCAAATTCATACTCAACAAAACAACAACTATGCGAAGAAAAACATCAAAAAGGATAACCCATACCTTGAATGTGTGAAAATCCTCCAAGGGAGTGCAATCCAACGATGAGAAATGAGAGGAAATGTGGCGAGAAGGGATGAGAGGGTTAAGGTTTTCGTGTGAAGGTTGGGAGAGGGGTGTTGTGTAAATGCCACTTAAAGGGCATTTTTGGCATTTTAAAAAAAATAAAAGGGGGGGGGGGAGCGGATGTTAAAGTTAGGGAGGGGCAGAAGGTAAGACCCTTTCCAATCTCACTCCCCTAGTCTCCTTCTAAACTTCACACTATCAAAAAAAACACCCCATCACTTTCTTTAAACGGGAAAGGCGAAGACCACCGACGTGGATCAAGTGGCGAAACCCGAAGCAATATACCGCACTTAATTTTTTTGGAATACAAATAAATTGCATTCTGAAGTCTGGACAATGAAAATCCAAAAATATTTTTAAAAAATCCAAATTCAGTTTTTGGTTTGGAAAATCCAGCAGTGTGGGTTGGGATGGGTGTTACCTAGAAGTTGTGGAGTGCTGGAGTGGAATGGATAAGTATTTTGGAATTTTATTTTTTCAAAATAAAGTGGGTATATGAAAAGAAAAAATAGGGTGTTAGAAAAGAAATCCCTAAACCGCTGGTGCTAGTTGACCCATTTTAAGGCCCAAGCCTAATTGCATTATGGCAAAAACCCAAAAGGCTGAAAGCTAGATTGTTAACTTGGTCTGGTTTATTTTAGAATTTATTTTGAATTATATCTTATAAATTTGATATTAATTTATAAATAAAATAATATTATTTTATTAGCTTTGGATCACGTATTAAACAAAGCTTGAGATAGAAAATAAAAGAAACAATTTTGTTCCCTTTACTATTAAAGAATGTTATTTATATACCCTATTCCAAGTGTTTCACAACTCACAAACCAATGGGAAAAGCTAGTTGGGTTTTACTCTTTTGTTTTCGGTACAGGACTCAACGTCGATCTTGAGTTCTAAGCAATGCTTTGTTTGGAGAGCAGCAAATCGATTTGGCAATGCAAAAGATAAGTCGTGTTATACTCTGTTTGGGTAGGACGTGATGCCTATTCCTTCTTGTTATATGTCATTCTTTAATAAAGTTTCACTTGGTCGAATCTGATTGGCTACCACATAATTATATATATATATATATATACACAACAAAGAAATTGAATATATTTTAACGCAACATTCAACAAGAAGTGTCAACAGAATCAATGCATACGCCGTTTATTAATTAATTAACATAACATTAGTATTAATATGTATACAGGGTGACAGATAAGAATATGCTAAATAATCTGCTCTCCATCGCTATTATCAACCTTATATTATTAATTGAGCAACAAATTTTTAAAATTAAAAAAAAAAAATAGGGTGCAGCGATTCATTTTAATTGGTTTTTTAAAATTTATATATATATTTTTTGAACTTTTGCTAAGTTGACCCCTCAATACAACTTTGAAGTCTTGAATCCACCAATTTCCCAGATCTCTATATTGGTTCCACACCGATCTCATCTAATCTCTGCCTTGAGTGAATCTCTGGAAATGCATCCAAAACTTGATGATGAGGAAGAAAGTTATTCCTACGCCATACACCTAGCGAGGTCAATAGCACTTCCCATGGTCTTGAAAACAGCCATTGACCTCAAGGTGTTTGATATAATTGCTGAATCAGGTCCCGATGCAAAGCTCTCTGCAATTGACATTGCTGCCCAGATTACTAATAAGAACCCAGAAGCAGCCTCAATGTTAGACCGTATCCTCAGGCTCCTAGCCTCTCACTCTGTGCTTCATTGCTCTCTTGTTGAAGATCAACACAAGCTTGGTTCTTTTCAGAGACTTTACAGCCTAAATTCTGTGTCGAAACATTTCGTACCTGACGATCATGGGATGTCATTGGGGAACTTCATGCCCATCACTCATGACAAGGTCTTCTTAGAGAGCTGGTTAGTTTTCTAATTTCATTCTGCATGCTTGTGATTTTTTCTCTTTTTGTCAGAAAAGATTTGGCTATTTTTTCAAACAGTCCTAATTTAAACATATGAATCCATTTAAATTAGCTTAAAAAGATATTTTTAAGACGTACAAGTAGAAAGAAGAGCTAAAAGCAACTTTTTTCGTGATGGTAATATGTTTATGTTTTTCTCTTGTGATGCTTTTACTAAACATCTCTTTGTATGTTCATGTTAAATCCAACCTTTTTAAGCTTTTGGAAATTCTTTCACTTTTTTTCGAAACATAATCTAGAGACAATAAAAAATCATATGAAAGTGTTTTTTTTTTCCTTGATATAAGTACTTTCAGCAAAAAAGAGTCAATTAAAACCAGCTCAAAGATAAAATAGAGTATCTTTATTTAACAAGTTAAAAATAAGAACTGTTCATTCACTACAGGGCCCATTTGAAAGAGGCAATTGTAGAAGGTGGTATTGCATTCAACAGAGCTCATGGTTGCAACGCCTTTGAGTACCAAGGCTTGGATGCCAGGTTTAATGAAGTTTTTAACACCGCAATGATCAACAATACCACTATAGTTATGAAGAAGATTCTTGAAGTCTATAATGGTTTTGAGAGTATCAATACACTGGTTGATGTTGGTGGAGGTCTTGGGATCACCCTTAACTTGATCATTTCCAAATACCATCATATTCGTGGCATCAATTTTGATTTATCTCATGTTGTACAACATGCTCCTTCTTATCCTGGTACGACTTCTTTGTTTTCTAGAAAAAAGAAACAGTCTACATTCTTTGAATTATTAATTTTGAAATTGCATAATGAAAATGTTGAAGGTGTGGAGCATGTGGAAGGAGACATGTTTGAGAGTGTGCCTAAAGGAGATGCCATATTCATGAAGGTGGGTTGTTATCTTGTTTTGGTTGTTTTTGTGTATTGCAATGAAACGATGAAGTCATGGGTAATTTAATTAATTTGCAGTGGATACTTCATGATTGGAGTGATGAAATGTGCTTGAAAGTGTTGAAGAATTGTTATGACGCTATTCCTCAAGATGGAAAGGTGATTGTTGTGGAGGCAGTTATTCCTCTTTTACCAGAGACCAGTGCTGCTGCCAAGGGCATATCCCTACTCGACGTTCAAATGATGACCCAAAATCCAGGTGGGAAGGAGCGAACCGAACAAGAGTTCATGGACTTGGCAACTGCAGCAGGATTTAGTGGCATTAAATATGAATGCTATGTCAATAACTTATGGGTTATGGAGTTGTTCAAATAGATAAATTTATCAAGGTCATGCTATCTAAATTTGTTCTTGCTTTCATTCTAATTTCCCATTTAAAGATTATTAATTTGTTCTTTTTATGGGTTACTGTGTTACCCAGAACTTTAATTTATATGCTAGCTTCGTATCCTTTAATATGACGAAATTTATTTTGAGTGAACTTACCAAACATGGAAGCTTACTTAATTCTACTTTTGATTTTGTTATCAAAATTCTTTAATTCCATTTGCTTGCCTTTCCATTGTCACGTTCACAATCTATTTATGATGTGGATCAATATTCAAATAGACTATATTTATGAGTCTGAACAAACAGATTCATAGACCTATACATCAACTATTTCTATATAAAAAATAACATTAAATTTTCACAAGGCAAGAACCACTATCATTCTTACCCTCACAACGTCACCCACACAACAACCCTCACAATCTGCATTATTTATATGATATTTTTGTATTTAATATTACTACGATAAAATTATTAAACATTGCAATTAATTAATCAATTCAACATATATGGTTATTTGATTCAATAAACCTTTAATATCTCAGAAATTTTAGAAAATTCATATCCACAACTATTCCTGATTGGTCAAGAATTTTTTCTTTCATGACGCAAAAAATTAAGAAAATTTAAGTCCTAATTGCTGGTTTCTATTGTAATTAATTATAAGTTGGCCAATGAAACCTAATTGTCCCATGAATCAGCAAACTAAGGACATAATAAGATTTTGCCTTTTTTTCTTTGTCTCACCTAATGTTTGGATATATTTTATTTCAAATTTGTCTTATTTGCCTTATGTCACTTATGTAATATGTTTAAATATTTCTATTTATATCAATTTTAAATTTTTTGTTTTATTTTTTATTTCAAATTTTACTTTATAAGTTTAATATTAATTTATAAATAATAAGATAAATAAAATTAATCTCATTTTCAAACAATCTCAAACTATAAAAAGAATAAATAAGAATATAAACATGACATATATTTGAGAATATCTACAGCTTTGCTTTTGTCATTGCTTTTGTCATTGCTTGCGGTATATCCTCATTAATAATTTACTAATATAAAGTTGTGTACTTTTGCTTGTTGAACTTCGTGCTGTCTCCTCTTTAAAGATGCTATTCTTATCTTATAAGATTCACATTAACCAACTACCGACAGGGACTGTTTTTTAATAGTCAAAGGATTCTTACATTTCTAATACGAAATTAATTCCTCTTTATAACAAAGACTAATAAAACTTTAAGTCTAAAGTAATTTATGAATCAAAAGTTGTATATTTTAGTGGGCAAAAATTATAATAAATTATTGATAGAGATAAGTTTCACCAATAAAAAGTTAAAACTCTTTAAATATATTAACTCGAACTTATATGTTAATTATTAAAATTTTTATATTCACAATTAAATTTAACTTGAGATATATATTTTTTTATAATATTTATGAGGTTAAACACTAAGCTTCATTGAAGTTCTAGATCTACTTTTACTTAGCTTTAATGTTTTATTTATTTTTTTGGTTTTATTAATTTTTTATTTATTTAAATTTGTATTTATGTGGATATACGTACGTACGGTTTGGGAAAACGTCTGAAGGATGATGTTGTTAGTTATAGATATTTATTTATTTTAATTTTAATTAGCAAAGCAGCAACGGCAGGTAGTGTGGTCCACTCTGATCACGATAGAATAAAAGTACCTAGGGTACTCACCAAAAGAAATAATTAAAAAAAAAACTAAGGACAAAGAACATTAATTAGGGAGCTAAAAATTAAATTTAGAGTTTATTATTATTCTTAATTGCCTAAGACGAAAAAATAATTAATTCAGTTCTTATATGAAATAATTAAAATGTTTCTTGATATTACGTAACTATTATGTTAAAAGTATATATGTAAAGAAAATAATACATAACGTAAGAATATATTTTAATCATATAATGTTATATAAAAAACATTAAATTAAAAGTCTTTGATATTTAGAATAAAATAATTATTTTTCAACATAAAAAAGTGAAGAGTCAAGAATAAATAAGCTTAAAAGAAAGAATAATATATAATATGCTCATAAATATTCATTCAATTCATAGAAAAGATGTGTTTGGCAACTAAAATTCTAGATGAAAATGAAAGCAACAAATCACATTACACCAAATTTGATGAGAAAGGAAGATTAGCTAGAAAAATTTAAAATTCATTCATCAAATAAAATGCTACGTGAGTTAGACTAAAATGTATAATAACAAAAATGTCAATGATGGCTTCTAATTTTCAATCCATGATGGTGCTGAGAAATTGCTGCCAACAGTTCCGTTGGTACCATGAATGAGAATCCGATACAAAAAGTATACTAGTTTGGACCCACACGTGTCTGCCTTTTATATTTAGTCACAAGCGAAATAGATATAATAAAAAGACAAAATTTAAGGTTTCATGTTAAAGTTTGTCAATTTAAATATCAATTTATTTAATTTAAATTAAGAATGATTATAAAATAATTTTTTTATCAGAATAAAAAATAAATTTTTAATATAAACAAAAAAATATTTCAATAGGTTCATATTTTTTTTAATTTAAAATGTAAAAATTAATTTTATTTAATTTAAAATATATATTTTTTAAAATCGATAATAATATAAAAAAAAATTTTTCATAATTTTTTTTTGATTTCACATTAAAGTTTGTCATTTTGAAATTTTGTAGTTATTTTTTTGGGTGCAAACATTAAATATAAATTAATTTAGTTTAAATTAAAAAAAAATTATAAAGATAATAAATTATTTTTATTAAGTTTTGGTATTGTTGTATTTTCGAATTCCATACCTCTTGTTGGTATCTCTAATTGTTGATTATAAAGGTAGATACATCATCGTGTATTAATTATTTATAATGACAAAATTATAAGAAAAAAATAAGACAAATAAAAAATAAAATTATAAAAACGCGTGTTCGCAGTGACTGAACCTGAAAAGTATAATGATAAGATATGTGTAAGGCACAAGGAAATAGATACATGCATTGAGGCAATAAGAACACGTGCGAACTACTTTTTAGGGCTACCGGATAGAATAGTCCAACAAGACTAGAAGGAGAAACTAGAGTTACTTCCTCATCAAGAAATTCAATAAATAATAAATTTTAGGTTATAAATTACTAATGGCTAAGTCGTTGGATTATATAATTAAATTACTATTTCAAATCTAACAAAACAGTAATCGTATTTATTTATTTATTTATTTTTATTTAGACTGGGATTGTGCAGTGAACTTGGGCTTCAAGATATTTGAAGTTTTCAACTCAAAAATTCAGCACCGTTTATTTGACTCGTGTTGGCTTCGGACTTTTTGTTACGCATATAAGTAATTTCCCTGAACCCATTCAATCCAGTTCACACCCAAAAAATCAAAGTGTTAGTTAGCTACAAAAGCACCCTCTCAACTCTTAAGAGTCATAAGTGCATTTAAATAATCTATATATTGTTTTTATTCGTTGAGTATCCAATTCTGTCACAACCTTTTTCTTTATTAGTTGGCAACAGGGTTCCAACTTTGAACTTGAATATCTCATATTCCTCTGTTGCTTACCAGTTTGCCATCTTCACCCGCCTTAAGCTTGCAAAAGCTTAGAAAATGGCAGGGGAGAATGGCACATCTGACACGGCAGGGCCGAGCCAGCAACCAGTTATTGACAGCAAACAAGATTCAGAGAAGGGAAAGAGCAAAGATGAAAGCAAAAACACAGTACCCTTTTACAAGCTCTTCACTTTTGCAGATTCTGTTGATCGTTTATTGATGACTCTAGGGACTGTTGGTGCTACTGCCAATGGAGTCGCCATGCCCTTAATGATTGTAATTATGGGAGACTTAATTGATGCTTTTGGACAAAACTCAGATCAAACAGTTGTTGATGAAGTTTCAAAGGTAACTTAATGACTTTAGTAGCTTGCTTCTGCTATGCAAACTGTCAAATTCTGCTATTCTTCATGTCCTGCTCCTTGTTTTGTGCTCAGGTGGCTCTGAGGTTTGTGTACTTGGCTGTGGGTACCTTTGCAGTTGCATTTCTCCGTAAGAACATGTCTTTCTCTGCCCATAATTTATTTATGATCCTATTATGAAACAAAAGTTAACAACCTTAATCTCAACGTGTCATGTCAGAGGTGACTTGCTGGATGGTGACTGGGGAGAGACAAGCTGCAAGAATAAGAAGTTTATATCTTAAGACAATTTTGAGGCAAGATATCAGCTTCTTTGATAAGGAGACAAATACAGGGGAGGTTGTTGGAAGGATGTCCGGAGATACTGTCCTTATTCAAGATGCCATGGGTGAAAAGGTATCAATTTACAACATGTCAATTTTCTTTCTCCGACCATTGTTGAATGCATTTTAAGGTAAAACTCAATCCTTTATTGTCTTTCAACGTTTCAGGTTGGACAGTTCATACAGTTAATGGCAACTTTCATAGCAGGATTCGTCATAGCATTCGTCAACGGATGGCTTCTAACCGTTGTCATGTTATCTTCGATTCCACCTGTTGTCTTTGGTGGTGCTTTAATGGCCACTGCTATAGGCAAGACAGCATCGCGTGGACAAGCAGCTTATGCTGCAGCAGCAACTGTAGTAGAGCAGACAATCGGTTCTATTCGAACAGTAAGCAAAAAGAATATTGGAGAGAACTTGTGATTCTTCCTTTTCATAACTGTAGAATATGAGTAAAAACATAAACAAAACTCTTCCTTCCTCCAATGCAGGTTGCATCATTTACTGGGGAGAAGCAAGCAGTGACTAAATTTAATCAATCGTTAATGAAAGCTTACAAGAATACTGTACAAGAGGGGTTCGCTTCAGGTTTCGGTTTAGGCTTCCTTTTTCTTGTGATTTTCTGCAGTTATGGATTGGCTGTATGGTATGGTGGGAGATTGGTGCTGGATAAAGGATATACAGGAGGGGATGTCATGACTGTAATCTTTTCAGTATTGACTGGTTCCATGTAAGTTGCATTCTGCTATATATTTCAAGAGATGGAACGTTTGTTGTAAAAAGCTTTAACTGCTTAATCATATTCCACAGGTCTCTTGGCCAGGCTTCGCCAAGCCTAACTGCATTTGCTGCAGGAAAAGCTGCTGCATTTAAGATGTTTGAAACGATTGAAAGGCAGCCGGAGATTGACGCTTATGACACAAGTGGTAAACAGCTAGATGATATTCGTGGAGATATAGAACTGAGGGGGGTTTGCTTTAGTTACCCTGCAAGACCAGATGAACCGATATTCAATGGGTTTACTCTTTCAATACCAAGTGGTACTACTGCAGCTTTGGTAGGACAAAGTGGGAGTGGGAAATCAACAGTAATTAGTTTGATAGAGAGATTCTATGATCCACAATCTGGTGAAGTTCTCATTGATGGTGTCAATCTCAAAGAGTTTCAACTGAAATGGATTAGACAGAAAATAGGCCTTGTCAGCCAGGAACCGGTTCTGTTTACTTGTAGCATTAAAGAGAACATTGCCTATGGGAAGGAAGGTGCAACTGATGAAGAAATCAAAGCTGCAGCAGAGCTTGCTAATGCAGCTAAATTCATTGATAAACTTCCTCAGGTGAACTCTTTAAGGCTTCATTTAGAATCTAAACCTTCATTTCCTGCTTAAGCATTTGGAATGTTCTTATCCTTAGTAGCATATTCGGCAAATCTGACTGTGACATTGCAATTTTAGGGTCTAGACACAATGGTTGGTGAGCACGGAACTCAGCTCTCTGGGGGTCAAAAGCAAAGAGTTGCAATAGCAAGAGCAATTTTGAAGGATCCAAGAATTCTACTTCTTGATGAAGCTACAAGTGCCCTTGATTCTGAATCTGAGAGAATAGTGCAGGAGGCACTAGACAGAATTATGATCAATCGAACTACAGTTATTGTAGCTCATCGCTTAAGTACTATAAGGAATGCTGATGTTATTGCCGTCATTCACCAAGGGAAAATAGTAGAAAAAGGTAAAGTTTTTATCTTTGGGAAGAAATGAGTTTTGAACACTGAACCCTGTTTAATAGACCATTTTCTCTCATTCGTTCCAACATAATCATCTTTCATAATTCTGATATCTTTCTACTTATCAGGTTCACATGCTGAGCTGACAAGTGATCCGGAAGGAGCCTATAGCCAGCTCATTAGATTGCAAGAAATTAACAAGGTACCAGAACAGAATGCTGCAAATGACGCAGAAAGGCAAGATAGTATTATGAATTCTAGTAGAAAATCAAGTCATAGGCTTTCTTCCTTGCGATCCATAAGTCACGAGTCATCTGGAAATGGGAACAGCGGTCGTCATTCATTCACAGTGCCATATGGTGTGCCTACACAAGTTGCCCCCCAAGAAACATCAGATGGAGGAGCAGAAGATCCTGATTCAAAAGCATCAGAACCAGATCCAGAAGTTCCCCTTCTCCGTCTGGCTACTCTTAACAAGCCTGAAATCCCAATCTTAATCTTGGGGACTCTAGCTGCAGTAGTATCTGGGACAATATTTCCCATTTTTGGGTTACTACTTTCTGAAATGATAACTACTTTCTATAAGCCTCCACATGAGCTCCGGAAAGATTCAAGATTGTGGGCATTGATATTTGTTGCTATTGGTGTGGGATCCTTCATCATTTATCCAGCAAGATTCTACTTTTTTGCTGTTGCTGGTGGTAAGTTGATAAAAAGGATCCGGCAATTGTGCTATGAGAAAATGATTCATATGGAAGTGAGTTGGTTTGATGAAGCTGACCATTCAAGTGGAGCACTGGGAGCAAGGCTTTCTAGTGATGCTGCTGCTATTCGAGCATTGGTTGGGGATGCACTCGGTTTGCTGGTTCAAAATATGTCTAGTATAGTCTCTGGCTTAGTAATTGCCTTTCAGGCAAGCTGGCAGCTTGCTCTTATAATTCTTGCTATGCTACCTCTTATAATGGTTAATGGGTTTGTGCAAGTGAAGTTCATGAAAGGATTCAGCGCAGATGCAAAGGTTTGTTACCAATAGATCCAGATTTCTTTCACTTAAAGCCATGATATTCCTTTGACCAACAATAAAATATTGCCATTCTAATTGTTTTGACAGAAAATGTATGAGAAAGCAAGTCAAGTTGCAAATGATGCTGTAGGGAGTATTAGAACAGTTGCTTCCTTCTGTGCTGAAGAGAAAGTGATGGAGTTATACCAGAAGAAATGTGAAGGACCAATTAAGACAGGGATAAGGCAAGGGATCATTAGCGGGATTAGTTTTGGCCTTTCATTTTTCTTACTCTTTTCTGTCTATGCAACCAGTTTCTATGCTGGAGGTAGATTTGTAGAAGATGGTAAAGCGTCAGCCTCAGACGTTTTTCGCGTAAGTTATTCTCTTAGCTTATTCATCATATCAGGTATTTCATAATTTGTCCCTTTACATTCTTCTGGTACTTATGATTTTCTTTTCTGGTTTGCAGGTCTTCTTTGCTCTCACTATGGCTGCTATAGCACTCACTCAATCTAGCTCCTTGGCTCCAGATTCAGGAAAAGGAAAAGCTTCTGCTGCATCTATATTTGCTATCCTTGACAGGAAATCAAAAATAGATCCCAGTGATGAATCCGGCATGACATTGGAAAATGTAAAAGGAGAAGTTGAGTTTCACCATGTCAGTTTCAAGTATCCCACTAGACCTGATGTTCAAATATTCAGGAAACTTCGCTTGACCATTCACTCAGGAAAGGTAACACTGTAATTTATATGTGGATGATGCACTATGCCTTAAACAGTAGCAAAGCATTTAGATGATTAAAATCAACTCTAAAATTATCACTGTGATAGAGAAGCTAACAGTTTCATTATACTAACAGACAGTGGCTCTGGTTGGAGAAAGTGGAAGTGGAAAGTCTACGGTGATATCATTGTTACAGAGATTTTATGACCCAGATTCAGGTCACATCACACTGGATGGAATGGAAATCCAGAAGCTACAAGTCAAATGGTTAAGGCAGCAAATGGGGTTGGTAAGCCAAGAGCCTGTGTTGTTTAACGACACTATCCGAGCCAATATTGCATATGGAAAGGGTGGGGATGCAACAGAAGCAGAAATTATAGCTGCAGCAGAACTGGCAAATGCTCACAAGTTTATCAGTAGTTTGCAGCATGTAAGTTAAAGCGTCCATTTAGCTCAATCTTCTTTACAGAAAAATTATCTTGAAAAACTCTGTCACCATATGGGTCTGAATTCTGGGAAAACAATACATGCAGGGCTATGACACTATAGTAGGGGAGCGAGGAGTTCAATTATCTGGAGGACAGAAGCAAAGGGTGGCAATTGCAAGAGCCATTGTGAAGAATCCAAAAATATTGCTACTTGATGAAGCTACCAGTGCCCTTGATGCTGAGTCTGAAAAAGTGGTTCAAGATGCATTGGATAGAGTCATGGTGGACAGAACCACAATTGTGGTAGCCCATAGATTGTCTACTATTAAGGGTGCAGATATGATTGCAGTTGTTAAAAATGGAGTCATAGAAGAGAAAGGAAAGCATGAAACATTGCTCAAAAAAGGTGGTGCCTATGCTTCCTTGGTAGCTCTTCACACAAGGGCATCTACTTCTTAGATTACTTGAGACATTTTCAGATTCTTTTTGTCTTTCTCAATTATATCTCTTCTTCATCTTTCTCTTTCTCTAATAGGTTTTTTCCCAATGAATTTGTAATGCTTTTTTCTTAATAGAAACAGATAATATAATTCAGTTTACTCATTTTATTCCTTCTCTTTTTGAATCATGTCACTTTTTTTTTTTTCTCTCTTGATTACATCTCAAGCTTCATTGCATTTTCACTTTATATAATCAATATAATTACAATAATTTTGGTTAAAAGTTAAAACTTCTTTTGCACACTACCTGTTTACATTGATTCACGTTTTTCAGTTCTATGACTGACATAAGTTTTATTCTTTTTATCTTTTATTTTTGGGAAAACTCTAATTCCTATAAAATGGTGAACCCTGAACACTGTAACAAAGATCATACCCATTAGCACATTTAGAAACAAAAAAAAAAACTGCTTTATTTCAAGGATCCCACCATGAGATTGTGCTTGTTGTTATCAAGAAACCATGTGTAAGCACCAAATGACCTTTTATCATTCGCACCTCAAACTTGCCTATCACAGCCCCTTCCTTAAAGGAGCAGATATGCAAATTTTGATTTAAAACAATAAAAACTCAGTTAAAATGGTCAGTATATCTATTGATGGACAATACCAATTATTCCAAACAAGGAGTAAACTCAAATTAATTGATAAAATATTGATCATTAAACCAACCACTATTCTATAATCAGTGAGACATTTTGGAGATTGCTGTCATGGCAACTGCTAAGTTAAAGAGAATAAAACTGATAACTAGTAACTACTTATAGAAATGGTAATTAATTCCCAAAATGAACTATAAGAACTAAGTGGATAAATATGGTTTTATGTATCTTTCTCAAGTCAACTGCTTAGCTTCAAATCTGGTGTACATGGAAAAGCAAGGCCAAACGCTATCAAGGAACTTCTTTTACGGCTCCTCAACTCAACTTTCTATTAAGCAAATTGAACTCAACGGTAAAGGGATTTGCAATATAAAGAGTTCGAACTTACAGAAAAATATATGTTGGCAGAGGAGATATTTGTAATTATTTCATTTTTCTAATGAGATTAGTCACACATTTAATATGAAATAGGAATACTCTTCGGTAAAAGTCAAAAAAGTATACTTTCTATATGTCCACAATGGAGTGTATTTGCAACCATTAAGCTTATTAGATTTGGGTTCACCAACATGCTTTCAAGCTCTGCCATTGTAGAACCAAACGCACTATCAATTACTTGAGTTAAACTCAACTGGGTTGTAATTTTTTTAATTGATACAGAAGAAAATGATTCTTATTATACCTAGAATGGTCTATAAATGAGCTAAAACTCTTACTATGTGCGCAGCCAATTAGTTGTTGGAAAAAGACATTGACAAAATTTGGAAGAAAAGGGATATACTTGAAGTTGGTTAAGAATTTAAATATTATTTTAGTTTGACAAAGACATATGCAGATGTCTCCTACCTCAACGTACACACCATTAGGCCAATGCACCAAACAAAAATAGATTAACTTTGTTTGTTAACTGCTAATCTCTCTATATTGTAAGAGGGAATAAAATTTAAGCACGTGAACTCAAATGCAAGTTTGTGCAAAAGACAAGATTTCAGAGGAAAAAGAAGGCCATTGCTTGTTAAATCACAACCGCAGTTACAAATGACACTTCATGTGATGCGAAGTCACAACCAACCAAGGAAAGCTTAGATCCTTTTCTTTTTTTTTTTTTTCCTTATATATTTCAAGTATTCCTTCAAAGGGAATCACCTACTCGACCCCCTAACTCCTTTCCCATAGCCATTTTTCTCCCTTTTATATCTCCAAGCTCTTTTTCTGAAGAAGAAATGAACATATAATTACAAGTACCCTCTTCAACTCCTTTCATTGCTGGTTCTAATCCCTGAAAGAAGCTTCAGGTAGCCTCTCTTTCTCTTCTTTCTCTGGTTGTGCATGCTCAGTGAGTCATTCACCTTAGACAGTCGGAAGGAGAAGGGCTAAATTGCAATATTCATCTTTCTTGGCAGGTATGGTGTTTGTGTTACTTATTCAAAATACTTGATTTTGGCCCTTCTACTAGTTGTTCACTTTTCTCTGAGTCTGTCAAAACTGAAGGCTCAAAATGCCATTCAAAATTGTAGCTAAATCTGTGTGTGTGTGTGTGTTTGTGTTTCTGTTTTAGTTTGAGAAAATAGTTGCTTTAGAGTCTTGGGAGTTGAATAGCAGCAAACTTGCCAAATTAAGAGTTGATATTAAAAGAAACAAACATTTTGAAGCTAAAAAGCATAGCTGGGTGAAGTTACATAGAAAATCTGTCCTTGAATTGGCTTAGTGAGAAAAACTCGATAGGGCACCCAAGGTCTAAACTTGAGTTGGAGAATATTATTATCTCAACTCTAGGTGGTCCTGTCAGGTCCCAAAAGGGGACAAACATGTGATTCAGAAAAGTGGGTTTGTTTGTATTTGTCCAAATGGTTAGTGAGAATACGCGGCAGCAAGGAACTTGCTTTGAACTGTGACTAGTGTGCGGTGGCTCTAAAGTCCTGCTAATGCAGCACCGACTCTTCACTCTCACTTTCATGCATGCATTGCATCACATGTAACTCCAGTTGTTTATGATGTTAGTTCATTCAGGTTTCACGGGTGGCCCTTTTGGCCTAACTTTTTGAACCTCTTGCCATTAAAAACAAGCTTCACAATCATGGATTTTAACACATCTCAATAATTCTTATCTCCCATATATAAATTTAACCAATCAAACTCACAAGCACACACATATACGTATCCCTCCTTGCCAAACTCACATGCATGTGTATGTGCATGGCTAAATGATATCGGATTTTTTTTTGTAAAAAATAAGTGTAAAAATTAACATAACATATCATGAACTATTAGATGAATTGTTATAAGATTTTATATCATTTAATAATAGAAATTTATTATAAGAAATTTAACACTCAAACAAATAGAGAAGATGACCTTTTTCTTTTTTAATAGCATCGTGTAAAAGTCACATGAACAGTTACAACCCAGTATAAAGAAGCTCATGGAGAGCATGTTTCTTTCAAACCCTGGTTATGGGAAGTTTGCATATCAAGAAAACAGAATAGTACAAAACACATTTCCACGACAATTCTGGATTAAACTTTCATAAATAAATAAATGCGTCGAAGTTCGACACGTCCGAGATGAATCGAATTCTCAAATTTCTATCTACCTCAAACTATTCTAATGACTATATTGTGGGAACCAGGAAAGAAATTTAGTGCTTTTGCTGCTTTAAGCTTTTTGCAAGGGGATTGGTGACAAATGGCTCATTGCAATCCCTATCCACTAGCTTTGTGTCTTTTAATTTAAACTAAAGGACCCTAGAGATGAGAGTTAAGGGCATTGTTTGCTTTTTTGAGTGGATTTTCCATAAATTATGTTGCACTTTGAAAACACAAGATCTTAGGCTTTCTTAGAATTTAATTAGAACAAGAAATATTCTACAAATAGCAGCTTTTATCTTAAATTATATTTTATTTTATGTCTTTTTTTTTTTGATAATTTAAAAATAATAAAATAATATTATTAAATTAAAAATAAAATTTATAGACTAATTAAAAAGTACCATAATATACGTATATACACATTTAACTGCAAATATGTCAATGTTTTTTTTTTTTTTTTCTTTGAACGACTACCAAGCAATCCCAGATTATCTTATCTCCTGCTTTCATTGTCTTAGGTTCCTTTGATGTGTTGTAGGTTGTAATAGTTAGTTTGTTGCAATATGTGGTCTGTTTTTTTCGTAGAGATTGTAATTATTGGTAGGAGATAAGGAAAGGAATGCAACCAAAGCCGACCTCTGCAAATTTGATTATGACATTAAAGGCTTATATATAGACCCATGACCAAAAAAATCACTTCTATACTTTTCTGCTTTTGTGACTTTCTATTTCCTTCAGCCAAAATTAAAGCATGCTTTTGCAGTGTAAATAGAGAAAAGTGCTTAATACTTGCATTTAAAGCTATGATGCAAGACAGAATTTAAATCAAGCATACACTTGAAATCAAGTACACTCACCAACCGAATATAGCATCGGAAGATTATGTTTGTTAAACCCTTGATACACGACACTTAACCAAACAGCAATTTCACCTTAGAAGAAACAACTTTATAATTAAAACCAAAAAAAAAACTTGTGATTTAATAATGATGAAATTTCATGCTTTGGATTACAGTGTAATCCTTGGATTTTATAATGGGTTTTGGCTTTTCTAGTAGGCTGAGGTTGGCAATGTTCATAATGCTTCTTTTCCTGGTTTAGGCAAACCCAGAAATGGCATGAAGAACGCCTAATAATTCAACGTTTTGTCCCATTTGCACAAAGATAATAGTTTTTAGGCTTTCACCTCCTTTGGGGATTGGGACCCAGAAGCACTTTGGTATTATTTGGTGGCAATCAACATCGCATATATAAATTGTTGTCTGCGTTATGCAGCTGCCATTTGTGCTTCTATCAATATCTCAAGGATAATTCTGCAAAACATTGAAAAATGGCAAAGAGAGGACAGGAATATCTTAGATCCAAGAAAGGTTCTTTTCCTTGTGCTCAAGAAAACTAATCATAAAGATCCCATTTTGACCTTTTTTCTTTATTGGGGTATTAGTGATTGGGGATTAGAATATATAGTTAAAAATACAAGTTACTGTTCTCAAAAGGAAAAGAAAAAAAATCTCATGCGTAGATTAGAGAGGTATATTGCATAACCAAGACAAAGAAGGAGAATGTAGTACAAGACAAAGAATGACAGAAAGTGAGAAAGATGGAATTTTCCACCGCTTTTTCTAGTTTCTAAGAAGTATCAGTATCTTGTGGGTCAATGTGCCCCTAGCCGTTGTCTGGGTTGCTTGTAGGGAGGCCAAGTTAGACGGCAAGACAAGCCTTGTAATTCTTAATTCCCATTTCGAAGGTGGTTTGGTATTTGTCAGTCAATTGGAGAGAAGCATGAAAGCTAGTTATTGAGTTGGTACTAGTGGGTCATTGAGGTTGAAGATGCTCGTCAATGGCGACCCCATAATATCTCTGATTCACTGATTGTCTCTTCTGTCTTTTCTGGGCAGTTCCTGGGACCAACCACCGCTCATACATAAGCATCATATATCACGAACAAAAAGCTCTCGGCTTTGGCACTTTCTCTTTTCTCTGTGATTTACTCCCTCTTTCTTTCTGAGACTGAGAACAATGAAGCAAGGGGCACCACCGCCCTCGCCACCACCGCCACCGCCGGCAATGACTGCAACAGCAAAGGGTAGGAGCAAGCCCATTGACAAGGTTCAGCAGAGTCTAACGCCATCTCGCTTCAGAGCTTCATCTAAAGCACCAAAATCACCAGAGGGTATCGATGGGGTATCTTCAGTAAGAGCCAGGTCTGTACCCCCTGACTTGAAGAACAAGGCCAAAAGGGCTCTTGTGGTGAACAAGCCTAAATCTGCTGAGGAGTCTCAAAGGGTTAGAGAAGGTGAGGAGGCTAAGGATCTGGGTCGCCGCCATGCCGTCGAAATATTTGCTCGCCCACGGCGGCGGTCTGCGGATTTCGGTTTGAGGAGGAGTGAAGATGACCCTGATGGGAAGAAGAAGGAATTGCAGGAAAAGCTTGACTTGAGTGAGAATTTGATCAAGAACTTACAGTCTGAATTGCTGGCCTTGAAGGCTGAGTTGAATGAAGTTAAAAGTTTTAACGTGGAGCTAGAGTCTCAGAACAAGAAGCTCAATGAAACTCTTGCTGCTGCCGAAGCTAAGATAACAGCTCTTTGCAATCGTGAAAAGGTGAGAGTCCGAATTTTGCATAGTCTCTAGCTTCGTTTCAGAAGCCATGGAAATGTGTCTGAAATTTATAACTTTGTACCTGGTGATACAGAGTTTTTCTTTTTGCTTTTTTCTTTTTTTAAGCGAAGTGATTATTTATCCGGAAAGGAATCTGACTTTATCTTGTATGAAGAAGGAGACGATTGGAGAGCACCAGAATCCCAAATTTAAAGACATACAGAAACTCATTGCTGACAAATTGGAACGATCAACGATCAACAAGCAGGCTACCAGTGAAGCAATTTTTGTTAAAGCGCCATTTCCAGTACCAAAAGCCATACATGCCATTCCAGAAGGTACAATTAAAGGAAGAAAGCCTCCAGCCAGCCCATGTGCACCACCACCGCCTCCACCACTACCACCGCCACCACCGCCGCCCCCAATCCCTTCTCGACCTGCAGCAAAAGCAGCTAACAGCCAAAAGGCTCCTGCCCTTGCGGATTTGTTTCACTCCTTAAGAAAGCTAGAAGGGAAAAAAGATTCAATAGGCCCTGAATATCATCATAGACCAGCAGCTATTAGTGCACATAGTAGCATTGTTGGAGAAATCCAAAACCGTTCAGCACATCTTTTAGCAGTAAGCATTAAATTTGGCATTCAATTGGTTATATCAGTTACACTCCTGCTGCTTGCTATAATACGCACCATGAATGACTGACAATCATTTACAGATAAAGGCAGACATTGCAACAAAAGGAGAGTTCATTAATGGCCTTATAAAGAAGGTGGTAAATGCAGCCTATGTTGATATAGAGGATGTCGTAAAGTTTGTAGATTGGTTTGATGGTGAACTCTCCTCATTGGTAAGTTTCTAACCAAGCTAGCTGTCCATTTATTGTTGAGTTGTTGTTTGTTATTGATTTATCACTTTTAAACAACTTGTCCTGAGTACTTATAGTAATTACTTGCCTCATAATTCTCTATAGGCTGATGAGCGAGCTGTCTTGAAGCATTTTAACTGGCCTGAGAAGAAAGCTGATGCCCTGCGAGAAGCTGCAGTTGAGTATCGGGAGCTTAAATCATTAGAACAGGAGATTTCCTCCTACAAGGATGATCCTGACATTCCATGTGGCGTTGCCTTGAAAAAGATGGCCAGCTTATTAGATAAGTAAGAAATACATCAAGATAATCTAGTAATTATCAATTAGAAAATTTTCATATTTATGGTTAAGGTTGTTAATTCTGTGTCCCTTATTGTGAATGCCTGATAGGTCTGAGCGAAGCATACAGAGGTTAATCAAGCTGAGAAATTCTGTCATGCGTTCATATCAAGAATACAAAATTCCAACTGCTTGGATGCTTGATTCGGGAATCATGGCCAAGGTATCCTTTTTTCTCCATTGATTGTATTTGGTCACTGTGGGGAATACGAGAACCATAAAATAACTCCATTTGCTTTGTTGAAAGCAAATTTCTGCAAAATGTTTCCTGCACATTATAGAAGTTGGTTCAGTTATCAACTACTAGATTTTTCAAGCCAATCGAAGGTAATATGCTGACACACAGTACTTGAACTACTCTTTTCAGAGGTAGAAGTCATTTTCAAAAGCCAACTCGAGTTCCATAATTAATAGTTACTATTGCATGTGCTCACAGTAAAAGCATGTCATTTTTCTGAATTCACTATTCTCAGATATTCTCCTTTATAATTTATTATTTTCTGAATGTTACTTGCACTCACATACACTAAAAGATTACAATTGTAATAACTATTAAGTGTTGGTTTTTTCCTTTTCGGGTCGGCAGATAAAGCAGGCTTCCATGACTCTGGTCAAGATGTATATGAAAAGAGTGACGCTGGAGCTTGAGTCCATTCAGAACTCAGACAAAATATCAAGTCAAGAATCTCTTTTGCTTCAGGGTGTGCATTTTGCTTATAGGGCTCATCAGGTAACTTTTCCGAAATCATCTGCAGATTTTATGTCATCAATATTGGTTACCCAACTTCAATAACTGTTCTTTTTTTACTGGTGAACTTTGCTCTCACCGCAACAGTTTGGGGAGTTTTGGAATAGTAGAATGCATGGATCTTGCATGTTATCAAAATTTGTTATGCTTGGCTAGTTATCTTCCAATTCATTGAAAACTCTTCAATTAGCAGAATAGCTAATAATTTACAACGATGCCCAACTTGGGAAGCTTTAGATTTTTCAGAATGAACAATCTTGGTACCTGGTTTTATCCTTTGTTACCTAGTTAGCTGTTTATTTTCTGCAGTTTGCTGGAGGTCTGGACTCAGAAACACTGTGTGCCTTTGAAGACATTAGACAGCGTGTGCCAGCACACTTGGCGGGGTCTCGAGAACTCATAGCTGGCATACCTTCATCTTGACAAGCCACTGAATTTTTGTTGCTAGTAATGGTTAGAAGAATTGGCAGTCAAGCACTCATGGTTGTTTCTGTTCATTCTGATAATTAATGCTGTCGTAAAACACTGTCAACTGATCAGATCAGGTATGGAAGAGTTTTGGAGAGTACATAGCATAGCATGGTTGAGCTTGTCAAATGGAAAATCAGCTGTGAAAAGGTTACAAATGAGCAACATCAGAACCTTAATAACATGAGATCTTCTGTAGTCAAATGGGTTTTGATTGTCAACATTATAGGTTGTTCTTTATCTTTGTAAAAATGCTTTGCCATGTTTAGGTTCTTATCCTTGGAGTAATGTTTATTCAGAGTTATCTTGTATAATGCCTTGCTTTCAAACTTTCGGGACTTTCATATGATATACCAAAATAGCATATGAACATGATTGAGTGTTGGGAATCCCACAGTTGTTTCTCTCTTGTACTTGACGGGGAAAAACTCAGATGAAATAATTATGACATCTTTTTTTTTTTTTTTTTTCCCTTGTAGTATCTTTTGGTCTTTTTAAGGCCATCTATCTTGGTGCTCACGTGTAAAGTTTTGGACTAAGAAATTTGATTAAAAGATAATTTTGAATTCTTAAAGTTTAAAATTTTAATAAAAAAGTTAGTAACTCTTAAGTCTAAAAGGTATATTAAAAAAATATATATTTTTGATAAGTTTTTTTTAAAAAGTTTAGAAACCCAAATGATACTTTAAATCCAATGGACGAAATGTCGGGGGTGTGGCGAGAAAAGTTTCGGTGTTTGCGAAGAAATGGCCGATTGGCCCACCAGTTTCGCTCAATGGTGCAAGCCTTTGGGCCAGCCCAAGCTCAAACGGGTCATTTGGGACTTCACCAATTGAGAGGGTGTAAATCCACGTAGCACCTGATCGCGCGAATTCGTATGTTCGAATTAAGAAAAAGCGTGGCAACTGAAAACGGTCACAATCACATGGTGTTAGGCGCCGAGCCGAAGCAATGCAGTGTCAATTTATAAAAACCGGATTTAATCCATCTTTTCCACGTTGAATTATAGCAAACGAAGTTGGAACTTGGAATCAAAGAAAGGACGAAGAGGAGGAGAAGCAAAGAAATCGTAATTCCACCTTCGATTCTTTGGCGGGTCGCAGAGTTTCAGCGTTGCAGAGACAGTTATGGAGGTCTCCGGTACCGTTCTCAAGCAGGTCACGTACATCTCCGGTGCAGGGACCGAAAACCGGTCTCTTCTAGGCAATCAGTTTCCGGCTGTGGGTCGGTAGCTGTAGGTGGCGGTGTTCGCACTCGCGGTGTGGTTCGAGGTGCTAGAGTTTCGTTTCGTCTAGACACAGTATGCTCTCTGGGGTAATGGTTTCTGGGTATTGGGACAATGGGCATCTACAGTATTATCAGGCTTCGACGACGGGGTGCTGTGTCAAGGACAAGCAGAAGCGTGCGGCTGTTCTGACGACTCAGAAAAATATGAAATTGCTCAAGGGTTCAACGACCAAAACTGAATCGTCATCGCCATCTTCATCCGAATCAAGTGACAGCGACTGCGGACAAGTCGTTGATATGAATAGCCTGAGAACATGTGTTGCACCGGCAAAAGTAGATGAATTGCATTTGCAGCAACCTGCTAAGGAGGCTTCTATGCCGGTTGTACCCAGCGATATTAGTCTTGGTAGTAACACAGTTAGCTTCAGAGATGAAAGTAATGTGGCGACTACTGCTCCTAAGAAGATTGGAAGTGTGCATGTGAAAGATCAGGAGCTGCTGTGGGGTGTAAGTGCTCCCAATGTGAGGCTTCAGAATTCTGTTGGTGATGGTTTAGCTGAGTATAAACGATTCAGTGAAGGTTCCAGCTAACCCTCTGCATTGGGGTTCGTTTGGAAGATGCGACTACTATTGTGGCTAATTTCCTTGGGTGGGTGAAGGGAAAACCACAACAATCTGGGTCTCCCTGCTACAATTATTTCATGATGGATATATGCAATAGCAATAGACAAGGCTGACGTGGAATCTTTAATTGTACATACCTTACAAGCAATTTTTTTTTTTCAATGCGTAAGTATAAATGTATGAAGAGTTTTTTCTCAACAAAATTAGTATTAAGTTTGATTTTTAATTGGTATTGCAATTATTTTATCTCAATTCTCAAGAAAAATCAATTTAGGCCTTGAGATCTCCATGGTATCTGCAGTGATGCAGTAAGAGTAAGAAAGAAGTGAGAAATAGAGTGGTGCAGTAGGAGGGAAAGGGATTTCAACTAGCATATATTGATATTCTATTGGATATATCAATTTACAATTCCATTTCATACATACTCTATACAAGTCCTACAACCCAAGGGAATGGAATAGGCTCTCCCCAGCAGCATCGGCCGCTAAAATAAGAAAGAAATACAATCAGGGATAATAATAATAATAATGTGGCTAAAACAAAAATGCAAGCGTAAGCGTTATGAGCAAGAACAGTATACCATTTTTGTGGTTCAGTGGCGGGAGCGTTTGGGGTCAGACTGATATTCTTGGTCATTCGTCTTGTTACATTTTCTGATGAAAGAGTCTAGTGTTTTCTGCTTTGCAGGGCTGTTTCGTGGCTCGCTAGCTGAAACCTCCAACGTCTTCTCATGCCCATCTAACATCTGATTGTTCAATATCCAGAGTTCAAATTACTTCCCAAAGCCAGAAACATCCATTCAACTTTATCAATTATAAATTTTCTTTAACATCAGTTTTGGTGAAAAAAAACATAAAAAGCTCAGAGCAAAGGGTAATATACCTGTCCCAAATTTTCTAATTTGCTCTGCACTACATCCCTATGAAGTAGAAGAATGGAAGAATATCAGTACATCAAAAGCATAAGTCAAACCCAAATATCAGAGCAATAAAGTTGGAGGGGAAAAGTACTCATGAACATACCATATGATGTCATCAACTGTGTCATTTGCAAGCAAGTAGTAGATATTTACCGACGACACCTGGAAACAAGAACAATTTTAGTTTGGTTTTCAGGATTGGGATATACTTTCAAAATTTAAGTCATTCTACTCTAATCAAGTTCAAGATCATTTTTCTTAATGAGTTCACTAATCCAATAAGAAGAATGGAGATCTAAAAATAAGTGGCGTAACAGAACAAATAAGTATTTTGATTAACCAAAAGCCACAATAATCCAACATGTTCTCGTTCTCCCTTTAATTCAAGTTTGAGTATACCTGGCCAATTCTGTGAGCACGGTCTTCAGCTTGAATGAGATCACCTGGCGTCCAGGACAATTCTGCAAAGATGACTGTGCTTGCAGCAGTTAAAGTTATCCCAACTCCACCAGCTTTGATAGACAGCTGTAGTCATACAAAGAAATGAAATGCATATCTCAAAAATGACAAAATTTAACCATACGTGGCGCCTGAGCCAGAATCCAAACTAGCGAAAAGCCAAAAAGAGAAAACAGAAGAATAATTACAATGAAATATGTGAAGGAATTACTATACCACTGCTGCCTTAATAGATTCTTTTTCCTGAAACTCTGTAACCAATGCTTGCCTTGATGCAGCGGGTGTACTGCCATCAATCCGGATGCAACCCACTTTTTTCTTCTGGAAATTTGATACAGTTCTTATAAGAATTTATCATTTCATGATAAGCCAATTAAACTTGAAATAGTCTTACAAGAAGAAACTCATGTATTGAATCTATCATCGGTTGATGATGTGCAAATATAAGAAACTTGCAACCTGCCTGTAACAATGATTACATGTTAGCATTTTAACATGTAATGGTGAATATGCGAAATAGCAACATAACAATGAATCTTATAATGAAATTGAATATACCACCCACATCTATCAAGAATAAATCATAATTTATTATGTTAAGTTGCTCTAGGATGGCTTTGGGTTTGGGAAATTGTGAGTCACATCTGTATTTAAGCATCATAGTTTCATTCTTATAGCTCGTCAATTTTTTAGGGATTGACAATCATCTAGTGAATCAATCAATCAACTTAAACATTTCACAAAATATAACTCAGAACATTTGATCACACATTTAATCCAAGATACAAGTTATATGTAGATTTGAGCAGTCAACCATAGACACCAAAAATTATTTAAATAACTCAGAAGCACTCTATTTTTGTCTCACAGATCCTTCACAACCAAACTCCGTGTTTCCAAGATAGAAAATAGGGTCCCCTATTCCAGTTTGCAAGTATCAAATTGGAGATGACAATACCTCACATGGTTTTGGAGAATCAGGGTCCACTATGAAAAATGATACTACCTTTCCATTTGTTCATGTGGTTAAAAATATCACTCTAAGATTGCTTTAAAAGGAATGTAACGGAGGAATACCTCAATGACAGTTCCAACATAATCAAGAACTGCAGGGATCTTAGCTTCTGCGGAATCAGTATATATCTGAAATTTAAGGAGAAAAAATTCAATTTTAAATCACATAACAAAATCAAAATAATTTCAGATTTCCAAAGATGGAGAAGCATGTGCAGATATTACACTAAACTATTGAATCATTATTGGCAAAAGCAAAAATTTCCAAAATTGTTGATGCCATGTTATATGCAGAACTTCCATTCACACCTTATTGATAAGATTCTTTTGAGTAAACTTCAGTGAATCAGCATCTTCTTTTGATTTGCACGCGCTAATTTTGGCTTTTACCACCTCCAACTGCAAAAGAAAAATTCATTTTAGTTGAATTTTTCCAACCTTATGTTCCATTGCAGAAACACATTGCATCCCCAATACACAAATATCATGAAATTCAAGTGAAGTAACCTATTTCATGTATAACTTTACAACCTGATTTCAAGAGAAAATATTCTGAGCAACTTTCTGATAAATATAAACCAGGAGAAAGGAAAAAGAAATCAAATTTCAATTTTTGCCTTTGCTGAGGCCTGTCTACAATTGATTTTTCACATGTAAAAGAGTACAGATATTTAGGATTACCTCACGAAATAAAGCATTGATTTGCTTCATATCCTTGTCAGCCAAATCTAGGAATACCTGTGAGTCAATTTATTAAAAAAAAAAAAAAAAACTAAAAAGACTAGCAGCAAGTCTAGAAGCAGACTGCATAAATAAATGATCGTAAGTGTACTTACCTGTTGCCTACGCTTTACAGGAAGTTGTGAAAGAACATCCTTTTTAAGCCTACGAATCATCACTGTTGCCTTCATCAAATTGTGTAATTCTTCATGGTTACTTGCACCTTGATAAACTCCAAAAATTCCCTGGAAGATCCATATAATAATGAGATGCTGATATATTCCTTCAGAATATACATATACATATGTATATGTATATGTATATGTATAACAGAAAAAGGAAGACAGACTAATTAAAAATATCTAACTCCAAAAAGAAAGACTTACACCCTTGCAATACCGATTACCATATTCATGAACATTCTTATATACATCAGGATACAATGCTTCCAGCTGTTCAGCACAGTTTGAAACAGGATGATCAAGATGCAAATTCCAAAGATTTTGAGCATTGACAGGGAAGGATATCCAAACCAAAAATACAAAATTACCTGCTTGAATAATTCAATTGGTCGGGATAAAGCAGGAGTTCCACTAAGCAAGATTGCATATTGAGCTTTCTGAGATTGTTACACATTTATAGTTTGCAAGTTAAAGTAGGCAAGAAAAAAAGTAGAGAAATTAGCAGCTTCATCAACAGCTCAAGACTCATAAGTTAAAACAAAGTATCAACAAAATCTTAATTGATACACGCTTCCTTTTGGGAGGAGGGAAAGAAGCGTTCAGAATAATTTCTCTCATAGAAATTTTTCTTTATGTTCATCTGATAGTAGCATGACAGAGTATGTATACTCTTCAATTACCACAATAAACTCATTCAACAACATAAACACAAGAGTTTCGGGAGTCAGAATACTAAGGGCATTTCTGGTACACATAAGAGTAATTCTGATGCAAATGACACAGCCACAGTACTACCTCACTTAAGGATTATTTATAAAGAAAATAATCACAACTTAGATGCTTAAGTACATATAGGAAGATATAAAACACAGAAACTTAGTCTGAACTACTTCCCCAAGAGGAACTAAAACAGGGGAAATTACACAGTGAAATATAAACTGCTTCAGAAGCAACTACAAGTTACATAAACTTGCACAGAATAACATGGATTAGAACAAGAACTGAAGAAGTCCATGACAATCTCAATTTCAGTATCACACAGTAGGTAGGAAATAGAAGGTAGGATCAATATGATTGTAAGACAAATATTACTTTGAAATTAAAAATACCATAAGTAAGCATGCAATCATTGCTTTCAAGAGTGAACTACCTTTATAACTGGAAGAGAAGCAGTAGTCCTCTTTGCTTGAGCATTTTTCAGATAATGTGATTCATCTGCAATCACAACCTGAATACAAATAATTCACTGCTCAGAGTTAATAACCTGAACAGAAAAAGATTTGAGAAGCCAAATAACATTAGACTACTTGGTACATGCAACAAAAAAGCATATTCATACCACAAGAAAATACACATCCAATGAATTCTGTCAGCACAAAGCCAAAAAGAGTTTATTCCTCGCAATAAAAACAACTGGTGTACCAAAAGACTGTTTTTATGAAGTTACTTAATTTATTTCATTTAAATTAGAAAAACCTAAAACCATCACAGAAACAAAATAAATATATAAATACAATTTATTTTTGGTCATAACAGATACATGATATTCTAAATTTCCATTGACAAACTCAAATAAGAGATATATTGTAGAAAATACGAACGCAAAAATTTTCAGTTAAGTTTGGTTTGTTTGGATTGAAGTCATTTTCAGATAATGAACCACAAGGCAACAGCAAATAGACTTCATGCAAAATCAGACCTAAAGAGGGAAAAGATGTTGCAGTCTTTTTATCAAATTTCATGTGTTTTGGCAGTTACCGTATATTAATATATATATAAAGATTTTTTAAAAAAAAAATTAAACTCGCTCTACCGGAGCTAATCAGGAAAATATATATATATATATATTAGATAAGTGGATGGCTCTGACCTTAAAGTCCAATGCCATTAGCATATTCTGTATCTTTGTGACCACATCATATGAGATGATATTGAATAGCCCGTCCAAACGAATGCTGCTTTTGGTATTTGATGATACTATGGTGAAACCTCCTCTGTTTGATCCACCACTTTGAGATAAGACAACCTAGATACAACAACTTGTTAGAAGAAGAGTGGTCATATACCAGGTAAAACAATTGACGTTTTGCACATGGTAGGAAAAACTAAAGCAACTCAATGTGCTCCATTTTCTTTATCCAAAAGAGCATAAAAGATAAGTAAAATTTTAAAAAGGGATTATAGATAACATACAAGTATATCAGACGAAGGGATATTCAGCCATTGTTGAATCATCTGGATGAATTAAAAATGTAAGTGCATCTTTTCCCAAATCTCTATCTTCTGTATATGTTGAAAAACAGAACTAAAGAATGCTTACTGAAGCCCATTGCAAACGTAATGAAGATGGTGTAATAATGAGAACAGGCCATGAATCACGAACACATGAAGCTACAGCAATGGCCTGAGAAAAAAAACAAGAAAAAAATAATATGGATCAAGAAATCCTAGACTGCTAAGTAAAGTGCTAAGCATAGACTAAACTGAAGGAATGGAAATGGTTTATGTAAAGAATCAATTGCCTGCAAAGTTTTCCCCAGACCCATTTCATCTGCTACAAGAGCACGCCCACCATGCTGCAGTACAAACCTGAGAAAAAAATAAATAAATTATAATAAGAATTGAAGGAGTAAAAGAGCAAAAATTAAAAATAGAAAAAAATATATATATACAGGAGAAATAATAAATCCATGTTTTATGACAACGGTGTATGGGAAAAATGTATGCAGCCAGCACATACCTAACACCTTCTCGCTGAAAAGGCAAAAGCTTTGATTCAGTATAGCTGGGAATGCTATCATAACGATCTTTTCAAAAAAGACATCAAACAAAAGTGACCTCAGAAACTTTTGGCAAAAAAAAAAAAAACATACATACCTAAAGATATGCAAATCTAGAAACAGGAAAGTAAAATCTTAATAATCAAAGGTTTACCACATACCCTGTAAATCTGGAACAGCAGACGCAGCAGTAATGGCCCGATGTACTAAGGGGTCTAGGTTTTCCACCTATAAAATAAATATGGGAAGAAAACCAATGCTTAAATGGATTAAGGAACAAAATAATCCAAGGTGGAAACCCAACTTAAATAGTGAAAATACATCTGAGATATATTCATATGAACACTAATAACCAAATTGGAAGCTAAATATGCAAAGGAAGTGCTCTGTTTTTCTCTAAACCATCTCCCTTTAACAGCAACAAAAAGTCCTATTTATCATGATAATATATTTTCTCCATATATATATATCCATACAGATTAAAACCCAAAAGATTCATTCACAATCAAGATCAAAGTATTGTACAAGTCCATACTTGTCGTGGTACAGTAGTAAAAAAGAACAGCAATACCCCAACAAAAAAAGAGAAGAAAAGGGAAAATGCTATCACCTGAACATTATAACCAGATAATTCACCAAGAACCTTTTCTGCTGATGACAAAGAATATAGTGGGAACATCCATAACCTGCAGATTCAAAGCTTTATTCTGTACAACAGCCAATGCAGAGGATGCAAATTGTTGCTTCCAAGTAACTGTACAATATTCAGAATTTCAAACAGAAGAGGTGAGAGAGTCTTACCTTTCTTTCCCATTCCAAGTAGATTTATGTATTCTTCGGAAGGCAGATACTAGAACCTGGTGCAAAACAAAGCCCAAAGCATGAGCAAATAAACATGCAGAAAGACAAGTATAAGGTCAAAATAAATTCTTAGTGCCTAACCAAAAATAAACTAAAAACTATTAAATTTAATACATGCAAACATAGACAGAAAACCTGGTCATATGGAAATCTTGCAGCAATGTTTCCGCTGGAATGAAGAAAAAATTTGACTGAAAGCTTTGGCAGTTCTTTTGAATGTTCATCTGCATACAAATAAAGCCAGATACACAAAGAAGAGCCAAAGAATAACTGGCTAATACTTTGAATAACCATAATTAAATGGCAACAAGAAATACAAAATCAGGGGGGAAGAATAATTACATTATGAATGAAGACCACTACAACAACAAGCCTTATCCCACTAGGTGACTAAAGAACGCTAGTACCATATAAAATGTTTCAGGTTTCAATATTTGTCAGTGCCGAAGTTAGAAAAGTGGCCCCTTTTGGGTCATAGTAGATCTCATAGATATGATCAAAAAAATTGATAGAGAAAGCTAAGCATACCTTTGTTTGTTCCTGAACTTAATGAAGTGGGCAATACTCTGGCCCTAGGAGACAAAGCTTCAACCTGAGTTGCAATACAGAACTATGAGGCTATGAAATTAAAAACACCTATCCATATATACATTCTTTCACTTTACACGGGAAAATTCTAGTTTAGTCAAAACTTTAGGTCACTGGGTTGAGTTAGATGAACTAAGAAAGACAAAAACAGATAATTACAACCCAACCTAAATGGGACTACGCATGAACACTTGATTTGGTAGAATGATAACTAGAAACAACGCAGTGAACGTGCCACCAATGAATTACAAAATCCATTACAAAAACAAAGCCAAATTAACCCTAGTACAGAAGAAATAAGCATGACCCAGGAAACAAATAAAAAGGAAAACAGTAAATGAAAAGCAAAAAAGATATAACTTTACTCTTTCAGGGCGAGAATCAGGAATGGGTTTTTCAGGGGATCGTTCTAAGGGGCTGCTACGAGGTAACGTAGAGTGCTGCTGCTGTATATTTGATTGCTGATAATTCCCAGAAGGAGTCGAAATAGAGGCAACAGACGCAGAGGCAGTGGCAGAGGAAGAAAAGCAAGAAGGATTACGAAGTTGAGCAATCTTCTGGAAAGCGTCTCTTTCCAGGGAATCTAGGTCCTCTGCGCTCAAGTCCCAGTCGTCCAGTTCCATAGTTGATTCTCTGCTTTCACAAACTCTGTTTCTCTTTCGAATTTCACATAGTTCCCGTTTTCTGTTTCCCTCCTGCTTCTCCGTCCTGCGCAATTGGGTTTTGAATTTTATATATATATTGAGTAATGTTAATCTTAATTTTTTATAAAAACATTAAATTATTTAAAAAATTCTTCTCCCATGAAGAAACTTCTTGTCAGGTTGCATGAAAAACATGCATAAAGATTTTAAAAAATGCATCTTGTGAACATTTAAAAAATTTGATTACTCAGATAAAAAAAAAAAAATACTGGTTAGCACCAAAAAAAAATAGAAATTATTCATTTATAATTATTGAGCTCTGTCTCATCACAAAGCTATTTTCATTATCCATCAAAACTTATATTCATATAAAAAAAAAAAAAAATAAACATATATTAGATAAAAATTTGGCCTATATTTATTAGGTTTTAAATAAGATTTCTCTTTGACTCAAATGTAATTATATAATTTTATACATAAAAGAGTTGTTTCTCAATGGTGACTTGACGTGAGAACTTGTGATATTAGGGTTCAGTCTCCTCTGACCACTCACTATTCATGCCAATAGTGATGGAAGGTACAACTCTTGCACATCAATTGATATTCCACAGCTACAGCCGAATCAATTGTGTGCACAAATTGGACTGTGATACCACAGTGGAATCCAACATGTAAGATTAGAAATTTCTTTAGTCATTTCATTTTTCTTATAAGATAAGATAAAATTATAAGATAATACACTATTTATTTTTTAAAGAATCATAAGATATAGCCTAAGTTATAAAAGAAACAGGTTCAAGAGTTAAAAGTTCAACTTTATATTTACACCCATACAAGAATAACAGAATTTTTTCTACAATCAAGACATTATAAATAAAAATCTCATTAATGAGGTAAGACAACTTTAAAATCCTAATTTAACAGTACTCTTATTTTCATTCTTAAATTCTTAGATTATTATATTGACTTGAACATTGGAGTATTACTTTAATCGATTCTTTCTCTCCCTTTACAAATCAGGCGTGACCCAATGAAGACCTAACCAAGTTTACCTGGGATCAAGATGTCATTTCCTTGTTAACCAACTAACAAATATGATTAACGCATTCTTTTAATTGTGTGTGTTTCTTAAAGACACTCTTTTGTATTGGAGTGTTTCAAGCACACCCCTTGCAACAGTTATCTGAATGCCCCAAGGAAATTTCTACATTGTTGAAACAGTCTGAAGAAAACACGGCCGTGTCTGCTACTTGGCTGTTTTCTAATTCAAGTGGGGGTGTGCCTTCTGATTTTGGCCTTGTGCTACTTTCATCCTATTCAGTAAAATTTGAAAGAAAAAAGAAAAAGAAGGCCAATCAATCAATAATACAAATTATTATTTTCCACAAAGACATCTTATGATGCTTACACTCCCCCAATTAAGCCCAATAATGACATTTGAGTAATGAGCAATCAAATTATGATTTAATTTTATGAAATATCTCATTTGAGTTAGTTGCCCTTGTTTATGCTTGTTTGTAAGCCTACACTTAAATTATATTTAAATTTTTTGATAAGTAATAATAATATAAACCATAAATAAATAACATATAAACTTCTCAAATTACGACAAACACCAAAAAGATTTCAATTAATTATGTCCATTTGATAGCAATCATTTAGGGCATATTTGGATACATGTTTTTTCTTAATAATTATCAATACGTTAAAAGGACCATAATTAATTATAACTGTTAATGCATGTCCTTTAATTTATAAAATAAATTATTAATTACAAACCAATGATATTTATTAAAAATATAATTTAATGTAGGATCATAATTATTTTATTATATAATAAAATATTTCTAAAATTACTTAGATGATGTGGCACCTTAATGCATCAAATTTAGGAATTCTTTTTTATATATATGTGTATAAATAATTTATTAATTGAAATAAATATTTAATAATTTAAAAGTATAATTTGTGAGAGGAAAGATGCTGTACGCACATTGTAACTTTACTCTTCCATAAATTTTTCGTAAAGATATTGTGTGACAAATTATGATTATGATCTAAATATATGAGCAATTTTTTTGCATAAAAAAATATGAACATTTTTTTTAAATAGAATGTGAAAATAATTGTAAAGATATATTTCGTGGAATGGTATGGCCAAATTTAAATAAAACCAGAAAATGTGATTGGGAGATTGAAGAAAACATTATACAAAACCATTTCTTCAAAGCTAAAGTTAAGTTATCTACAGAGATTAGTTTAATTAGTAAAATCTAAAATCATATTTTATAAAATATAAGTTTGAGTTTTCTTATTTATGTGAAAAACTTTGTTGGTCAATAATTTATAGATATTTTTTATAAATATTCTATGAATTTATAAGGCTTGTTTGGTTTTTGGTGAGACCTTCAAAATCTAACTAATCTAAAATTTTTCAATCCTTAAAAACTAAAGCTAAGGTGACTTGCATACTAATAAATAATTTTTTTTTATAAAAGTAAAGAATTATTTTTCTAAAAGTATATATACACTTAATTTATTTTTTCTTGGATTCAATAGTAATTTATTTTGTTGGTATATTATATCCTTACCCAAAATTATAGTTTGAAGTAGTAAGAACTTTATTTGTATTTGAGTTTATTCGAAAATGTTAATTTTGGGTAAAAAATGAAAATCTGCCTTCTAGAATCCATGCCTCTCTTGCCAAATCCGCTTACAAACCCAACGGCCAACCAAAATCCGAAACCATGTTTCTTATAGATTATCATAGAATTACAAAACAGTGCTTTTTCAGCTCCTTCTAGGGTTACCGTTGGGACCTCCTAGGTCAATGCTACTCCGATGAAGCGATCGCAGCCCTCACCGGCGTCGTGCAACGGCTGCGGCGCCGAGCAGCCTTCCCTCCTCCTCCACAACGTTCGATACCGAGCCCATCATCGCCGTTTCTGCACCAATTGCGTCCTCAAAAATCATCAGGGTCTTTTCTGCCCCATTTGCTTCGACGTTTACGATGATTCCCCTCCACCTCACCTCCGCCTGATGTGCCTCAAATGTCCCTCCATCGCGCACCGTTCCTGCGTCGTCGCTGCCACCACCACTACGAACTCCAATGCTCCGTCTTCTTCTCCAGTGTCTTTCCAGTGCCCTCCTTGCACTGACCCTAAATTTTCCTACTTTAAGGTGAACAGCAACGAACCTTCCCTCAATAAACCCACCAACGGTGGTGAAAATGGAGGCCCTGTTGCTATTCCTGCTCAAAATGCCCCAAATTCGAGAGCGATTGATATAGAATCGGCCAAGGTGCTAGTTGCCGCTGCTCGGATTGCGGCGGCATCGATGTGTAAAGCCGCAGCTGCAGCTAGGATCGATGCGGAACGGCGGGCCAAAGAAGCAGCCTTGGCGAGGAAAAAAGCCAGAGAGGCTCTGGAACATGTTGCGTATATTGTTGCCAAGGAGAGAGATGCCAAAGGAGCTTCTACAGACCAGAGGGCCTTTTTGGCCAAGATGCCAGCTTCCATGTGACAGACACAGTGTACTTCTTTGCCATACTGCAGTTGAATTAGATTTATCATTGATCGATTGTTTTATTTTTCTTATCGCGATTGTCACATGGCATGTTAAATGCACCAATTTTAGCATTTCCAAGTAAAATCTTTCAAGTTATTTTTTTGTCATATATGCACTTGAGTACTGTGTACATATGTTCTAATTGGATTAGTGAAGCTGTTAGAACTTTGATTTATTCTGTTTGTGAAGGCTTTCATTAATTTATACTCTTTCAGTCCTTTGCCTTTGCATAGATCTTTGTTAATGTAAATAATGTGCACTCACTGTGATAGCTCCTCCATTCTGGGAATCGATGTGCTCTAATGGCTAAGTAACAATCAGTGTGAAACTTCTTCAAACTGGGGATGTTGACAGAGTAAGAGCAACCCAAATTAGTAGGAGAGAGAGTTTGTATGCTGAAGAAACCTCCACGGGCACACGCATTTCTAGCTCTATTCTGCAAATTGGTTGGCCTGGTGAACTACGCAAGGTTGAATCTTGGCCAAATTTCCAATGCCCAGCATCAAGAGAGTTAGTCAGTAAAGTAACTTTCCTGTACCCTTTATCCCAATTCCCAAGCAAGTATGATCCCCTTTGTCATAGCATGCATTTGAGCTTGAAGTCAGAAGTATCAATATGTGTAGCTAATCCAAGTAACCAATTCCCGGCATCGTGAGGAATGCAAGCCCCACATCCTGCTGGACCAGGATTCCCATAACAACTTACGTCAATGTGAACCTGGTTTAGACCAGCAAACAAGCCACTTTGGGCAATCCTTTCAACCTAGAACTTTCTTTATCATGATGTGTTGGTTTTGCAATTTCCAGTCATTTTTATTTTAGTTTGTTTTGTCATAACTCAATAGTGGATTGATGCTCTCATCTAAGTGTTAAATTATTTATTACATGTTCCCATCTTCTTCTTTGTGGGGTTTCATCATGCTTTTTGACTACCGCTTCTTCTGGTGGCCTGGTAGGCTAGTAAGAATCAGTTTGAAGCAGCCAATGAAAACCTTGGCAGAATTAAGGGCAGCCCAAATCAGTAAAGAACAGCCTAACCCCTTCAACTGGGTTTTGAAACATCATTAGCCTCGTCATTGTGCAAATTTTCGACAACTTTTAGTCAGTGACGTGTAAACTATTCACATATGTGCATGCTAAAAAAACTTATATCAAAATTATAGAAAAGGAAACGGATTATTCTATTGTTCCAAAATTGAGAAGAAAAGATGTGATGTGTTAAAAAAATATATAAAATTTTTAAGCATGAATGTATTAGATCTTGCAAAATAATTAATGTATTTTAAATAAATTGCTATATTTAAATTTATAATTTTTAAATATTTAAATTATTAAAGTAATTATATAGCAGATATTTTAGCATGCATTGCTTGAAAAATAATGGCTTTTTAACACTTTCTGTATAACAGAAATTTCAACTTGATTCTTTTTCCGCCCCCGCTTGTGGTTGATTGTCCGTAACTGCCACTGAGTTAGTGTACGGAGATACGCACGTCTGTCGTTGAATGCTGTCATATCATAGCTATTTCCTTTGCCGTGTTCGAAGCTTCATTATCCTCCACGAAATTACCCAGTAATTTCTAGTTTCAAACCATTAATTGTTCGTTTGCAGCTCCAAAAGAAAAGGAAAAAAAGGAGGGCGGGGGGGTGTTAAGCTTTGGTTTTTGTTTCTGGGAATAGTAAATTATCTATGGTCCGTGGCTACCACTACTGGGTGTGAATGACCCGTATCATTGAACGGACATGGCTCGTGCATCACCACGCAATTTCGTATATGAAAGGGCTTGTTACTCCCCTCTGTTATGGTTATGCACCTGCACTGAAGTGTCATCAGGTATGAATTTTGAAGTTCTTTTCCACTTTGTCTTTTGCTTCTGGTTTTAATTGGAATGACTAAAATCTATTTCTGCTTATGACTTCTTACAAAATGGTTAATGAACACAACTTAAATCTGTAAACAAGCACTTACCAACCACTTTGATACTGCTTATGCTGAAATTTTACAACATATTGAACCAGATGTCCTGTCAGCATGGGCTTCAAATATCTACTTTTTGTGATATGCCTGTGGGCTTGTTCTGGATCGTTGGCTTTTACAACTTCTAATGATGGGCTAACGAGAGTTAGGCTAAAAAGGAGAACTTTAAACGCTAACAGTCTGAATGCTGCAAGAATCAAGGAAGTTGTTCATTCCAGAGGTCGAGGGATTGTTAATAACAATCATTTAAATGATTTAAAAGCAGATGTGGTGTACTTGAAGAACTATCTAGATGCACAATATTATGGGGAGATTAGCATAGGCTCACCCCCGCAAACCTTCAATGTTGTGTTTGACACTGGAAGCTCTGACCTTTGGGTTCCATCTTCCAAATGCATCTTCTCTGTAAGTTACTCAATGGTTTGACGCAATTGGGTGATTCTTCAATTTGTTTATTGATAGAAGTTATATTTAAAATAAGATATGACTACATGCAGATTGCTTGCTATTTTCATTCCAAGTATAGGTCAAGGCTATCTAGCACCTATACCAAAATAGGTAACGCTGCATTAGCATAAATTTAATCTGAAATTTTTTTTTTTTTTTTCAAGTTTCTATTTGATAGTTTGTGGGAAGCTTGAATTTGTTATTACAATCATACTCAAAAGTTTCTTCTGGGCAATTATATATCCAGGAATACCTTGCCAAATCCCGTATGGTCACGGATCCATTTCTGGCTTCTTCAGCCAAGATCATGTACAAGTTGGGGAGATCATCGTCAAAAATCAAGTCAGTATTTTGACAATTTTTTGATAAAAGGAAATAATGTCTGGCAAGTCAGTATTGTGATTGGTGGAGTTTTATATGCTTCAAATATGTTTGTAGTTTATTTTTCTTCTTATCCCCACTGAAAACTAGTTATATCCCATCTTCCAGGAATTTGTTGAGATCGAAAAGGAAGGATCTTTGGGATTTTTAGCTCTGCAATTTGATGGGATACTTGGACTTGGATTCCACAATACTTCAGTTGGAAAAGCCACACCAGTGTGGTACGCTGTATGCCTCTTGATCTTCATTTTTCCTCTCTATCATGAATGATTCAGGGTGCATGATCAGTGCAGTGGTTGTCTTTAGTGGAGATACTGAAGAATAAAAATGAAATTCTTCCTTTTCTCTTGAGATTTTACTGCTCCAAATATCCTGATTAGTTCTGTGATTACAGGTACAATATGATAAAACAAAAATGGATAGGGCAACAAATTTTCTCTTTTTGGATGAACCGAGACCCATTGGCAAAGATAGGGGGTGAGATCGTCTTTGGTGGTATTGACTGGAGGCACTTTAGGGGTGACCACACTTATGTCCCAATTTCTCGAAAGGGTCACTGGCAGGTCTGTTATATGATGTATCTAATACTTTACATCTTCATTATATGTCTTGTTATCATCCACCGTGATGATACTAACTTTTGGTGTATCCATTTCCAGATTGTGTTGGAAGATGTTCTAATTGCAAATAATTCAACAGGTTCTCATAAATTTCTATTCTATATACTTTGTTCAATTTCTTTCCATTTTTCATTAAAAAAAATTGTTTTTCCTAGCTATGGGTCACTACTATGTCTTGAGATTCAAGCTACTGAAAGGTAGCATAAAATCTGAGAAGTTACAGCATACTTATTTGAGTTTCTTGATCCAGAGCATCTAAATTTCCAAATCCATAGAATTAAAAGGTTTTTCATTAATGGCTGCTAATTTGCATCACTGCCATTCTTGGTGCTTAATCACTTTTTCCCTTGCAATATAAAAGTTCATTTTTAAAATTTCCAGAGCTATGCGGTGGTGACTGTGCTGCCATTTTAGACTCAGGGACATCCTTAATTGCTGGTCCAACTGTATCATCTCCGTCCTTATACTTCTATTTCAATACTTTCTTTATTTGTTCCGCTTATCCTTACTACTGCTTGTTTTCAGACTGTTGTGGCTAAAATTAACCATGCCATTGGAGCAGCAGGATATGCTAGTTTTGAATGTAAAAATGTCATCCATAATTATGGGAACAAGATATGGGAATTCTTAACCGCTGGAGTTTGTTCTCTTTGACCTTTTGCCCTTATATTTGCTATGACTATCTGCAGATCTCTCAAAATGTTAATCATTCTTTACTTATGTTTTCTCCTTTCTGTAGTTACGACCAGAAATTATTTGCGTTGAAATTGGGTTCTGTTCACCAAAACATAATGGCTCTCGTAAAATGGAGTATGCTATTTTTCTCCTTCCTCCTATTGGTGTTTTACTCCCCTTTTCCCCTATTGTCTTTGCAGATTGGGAAAGGTGTTTTTAGATTGATTTCCTTGCTTCAATTCTTTTAACAAAATTCCTACTTCAATCTGCAGCAAGGTTATTGAAACAGAGGTGCACAATGAAACTTGGGATGAACCATTAACCAAAGAGGGCCCCTTATGCGCTTTTTGTGACATGATTGTCTTTTGGATTCAAGTTGAGCTTAAGCAAAAGAATTCAAAGGAAAAAATATTTAAATACGTGGATGAGGTAGCTTTTCTTCTGTTGAGTAGATTTCAGAATTATCTAATCATTTACCTATGAGGACTCCTTTCTGCATCTAGCTTTCAATGAGGATATACTTACATTTATGTTTCCAATTATAACTCACAAACTTTGCTCGGATTCCTTGTGTTAAAGCTGTGCGACAGTCTCCCTGATCCTATGGGACTATCATTTGCAAACTGTGATAACATTGCAACTATGCCATCTATTTCGTTCATGTTTCGAAACAAAACATTTCCCCTCACTCCAGAACAGGTGCGAGCCAGTTTTATGGATCACTTTCCTGTGTTTATCTTGTACAACAAGCAACTTGATACATCAACCTTTGTTTGCTTGTTCTTTGATACAAAAATCTCTTAGCATGACCCAAATGGGTATGTACAATGTAGTTATGTAATCTGTATGCCTCAATCTCCTTGGTCTCCGTCTAACTTTTTTGTAACTTTGCATCCAACTGAAATCCATTTTTGCTTATCTTTTTTTTTTCATGCTTAAATATTCATTTTTCCCTCTCAGTATATCCTAAGAGTTGAAGAAGGCTGCTCTACTGTCTGCTATAGTAGTTTTGTTGCTCTTGATGTGCCTCCTCCACAGGGTCCCCTCTGGTAATGCTTATCCTTCGCCTGCATCACTGCACAAAAGAGTTGTTTTTGATGTATGTGTATGACAGCATCATGTTTGTGGCTGCAGGGTATTAGGAGATGCTTTCTTGGGAGCGTACCACACGGTGTTCGACTTTGGCAATCTCCGTATAGGATTTGCAGATGCTGCATAAGCTAGTTTAGTGTCATTACTTAGCTGGAGATAATAAAGAAAGATGAAGAGATTTACATGATGTACAGATAATAATGAATGCAGTTCCGAAAGTGTTCTGTTATTAGGCCTATTTAAATGCTGATTGGTATGTTCTTACTGTATGAATAAGATTCCTGACATTTTGCAATAAGCCAAGCTGGTTAGAATATAAACAACCAACAAGATATTGGCTCGGTGTAAAATGAATCAAACTTTCTACGCCAAATGTTCCAACAAGAATTAGTTTCATACTTTTATACTTAAGAGGGCATGAGAACACTTAAACTGTAATATATACATATAAACTATACGGATTAACTTGGATTGGATCAATTTTGATATGCCTCGAAGATGAGGAAGCGCAGATTTTTGGCGATTTCTTTTCATCCCAAATAATAAATTAAAAGGAAAAAGGGTTGGGGGGGGGGGGGAAGCAAACTTACAGGAAAATTTCTTTCTTATTTTCGTACATTCTTGAACTAAGAAGAGAACAAAATAAAAAAATTCGCAAACCCTCCACACTGGTTGCCATCAATATTCATCCACTGTTTTATAGAAAAGATAGATGACAATGACATGTTCCTAGAACCTAAACTTTGCTCTATAATTTCTATTACAGACAACAAAAAATACCAGTATGTGTGTGTGTGTGTGTGTGTGTGTATATATATATATATGTTATGTCAAGAGAGATTCATACCCAGCTTGGGCTTGATTAATTATTAATGTTTTGAGAGGGTGCAGTGAAAGATGAAATGGCAGAAGCTAATGCAGCCTTGAAAGAAGGATCTTTTACTATTGCTGCACTGACCATTTCCACCAAAGGGTCTTTCCCTAAGGGCACCGTGGTTGCTGGAAGCTTAGAAGACAAGTAAAAGCCCTGAGATTGCTGAGTGCAGCCAAGCAATGGCAAAGGGAATGACTGGCTGAGGTTCAATGAGGTAGCTCTTTGGAACTGCAGAACGTTGTCAGGGTTGGGCTGGGTTAAGTCCAGTGTTATTGTGGGACATGATGCAGATGGAGAGAAGGTTGCCAGGTTGGTGGAGGCAGAAGTAGATAATGAAGAGAAGAGGCCTGAATGGTTTGACAGTGCTGTGTTGCCATGTTGACTTGTAGTTGATCCTGAAAGGAACATGCTCAGTGCTGCTGATGTTGTGCTTGCCAGAGCTGTGGCTGCTGGTGGCAGTGGATGGTTATGCTTTCCTTCGTAGGTTGTAATCAGAACAGTCTCATCCTTAGCACACCGTTGCACCTGTTACAATGAAAAAATTACCAATCTTGATTAAACTATATATGAGAAACAAACAATGTATTGCCATCTTCTATGATAAATGGAAATTTTGTTCACAATCATGGAACCTCTATACGTGTAAGTATAGATAAAAGTTGTACCTATAGCGTTACTCCTAAATATAAATACATATATGGCATGGAATTTTTATTTTTTAGTAAGAGAATATCATTCTATAAAAGAAGAAAAGAGTATATGGGATTTCTAATAAAAAAAAGATATTGTTTATATAAATTATTATTTTTATATTCATATGCTATTTTTCACATTTTTTTAAAATAAAAATAATCTTTACTCAAACACAATAAATTAATAAATCTTTGAGTTGACTTTAACAGTTAAATATATAACGAAGTATGGAAAAATGCATATCATCTATGCATTTGATGAGTATTTAAACATGCTAATAGGTATCAATAAGTTTCAAACATTAAACTTTAAGCAAGTTCTCAAGTTTACATTTTAGAGGTGTTATAGTATTTGAGTATTATTGATGCATCACACATATTTGACTAGGACATGAATCCTTTCTTGAAGTGTCAGTGTTTCTCATAGTCAAGAAGATCAAAATAGATATGAAGCCAATGGACTCGGGAGGACAACAATTAACAATAACCCATGGATATATGAGTGATGGTTTATCATTTGGCAACCAAAAAATAACAGTACAAGAAGCCATAAATTGTAAGGGTAAGCAAGTATATAAATCATCAATAGTCTCTTGTAACTTAATCAACCAAAGGGTGGAGGGATCCAGATGTCATCGTCTCTCGAAGTTTACAATTTTACCTTAGTTTTATATAATAATTATGCTTTGGTGGACCACCTAAAAATTTTAATTACCATATAATATACGTATTTTATATTTGATTTCTTTTACTCAAATCCTAACTTTGACACTGAATATCAACCCAATGGCTTCCAACAAATTAGCACATTGAAACCCAAATTTTGATTTGAAGAGGGAATGAGATAAGAAACCTGCTTACGAACAGGACATGCAGTTCCCATGCTACAACGGTAGTAAGCCCGGGGACAAGGGTTGCCCTTGGCTATCTTTTGTCCATATTTTCTCCATTGACATCCATCACCCATCTGATCATAATTAAATTCAGAATGCCAATTAGTTTATATAGCCAAATGCTTATCCTCATAAGCACATGTAGAAATCAATCTTCAATCTGTAAATGCATAAAATGATAGATATTCTATAATTCTAATGAATTCATACCAAAGAAAAATCTGATCTTGCCCTTATGGACACTCTAGCTTTCCTGCAAGATGCCTCAGACGCTTGAGCATCTTCTATGGATTTTCCACCTTCTGGTCTTATTTGGTTATTTATAAAATCATCACCTGTAACATTGTGTCCAAATGCAAGTTCTGTGCCTGTGCGTTTCCCACTCTTTTCTGGAGAGCCCATTCCTTCCCCATTGTTTCCATGGGAAGGTGAAGGGTCACTACTGACATCCAGGAACTGCCTTGTGGGTAATGCTTGCTTCTCCATTTCATCTTGTCTTTTATCCTCCTAAATCAATGAAGACATGGATGGTGTATTCCTTCAGGTGGTATATTGTTGAAGTCTTAGTTAACAGTTGAAGATTTAAATTAAATTAACTAATTGAAACTAGATTTCTTATAGTTGTTTTTAGGTGCAGTTAATGTAATTGTTATAATATGGCATGCTCTGCATTATTTAATGGCACATGATATGATACGTCTTAGATTGAGTAAACCATTTCTTAACTTCAGTTGCTAAAACAATGAAACCTAGAATGTATGATCAAGCAAAATCCATGTAATCTTTACTCATATATATTTACTACAGGAAATAATAGTTGTCTGCACAATTAATGTGCAGTCTTTAAAGAATCAAGACATATGTATGAGATTAGCTAATATTACAGGTGTTAATAATAGTTGTTGACCAAGCAAAGAAAGATTCTTTTCAAACATATAACTAATAAAATTCATAGAATTTTGAGAAAAAAAAAAAAATCATTTTTGCAATTAAAAGAGACATATGAAAACTAAGTCAAACTTACCTGCAGGTCCGATAATTGCTGCTGCTGCTGCTTCTTCACCTCCAAGTGCAAGTGATTCTGAAGAGAAGTATAGCTTTTAGATATCTGACTTAGCAAAGATCTTAGATTCTGATTCTCTTGTTTCGCTTCCTCTAGCTTGATTCTCAGCAATCCCACCTAAGAACCACCACACCCAGAAACAGCTTATTAATTATTGATCGTGTCCAACTTAATTAAGGAAGAGATCCAATCAGAAACATTTATTAACTAATTAATCAAAGATCACTCACTTGGTTCAAGGGCTGCTCTTGAATTTCATGAAGCTGTTCATCAGAATTATTCAGGTTCAAACTCAGAAGATTGGATCCAAGCTGCATATATATATAAATATAATACTTCCCCAAGTAAATTTTCAAAGATTATTTAATAATTCAAGTATAGAAAGGTTCTTTATTGGGTTTAAAACCAGAAAAAGATGTCAAAAAATGAACAAGGGAGAATTAAACTTACCTTATCAGTCCTGTATGGTGCATCTTCTATCATATTATCATATGCGCTTACTGGTGGCTTTTCTTCAACTTCCAGGAATTTCTTTACTGCAACTTTCTCTTCCATTTATATGATCCTTTGTACCAATAGCTTAGATGAAGATATGCTTATGGATAGCTACTACTCTTCAGGTAGGTTTTGGTTTCAGTTCCAAGCCTGAGATTTCTGCAGATTGTGATCTGTATTTCAAAGTAGAACTATATAATAGCTGCAGCTTAGCCTGTGCGGATGGCATCAACCATTAAGCTTTGGTTCTATAATACATGGTCTAGTCTTTGTAAAGTCTACTTTTCAATTAGTCTAATTTTCTATGCTAACAAAGACATCTTGATTATTAATAAAAATATATATATACTTTTCTATGTAAATTAAATATAAAGATTACCTTAATTGTGGGGTGAAGAAAATAATAAAGAAAGACTCTATAGAGATAGAGAGGGAGAACAAAGAAAACATATAAAGATCTAGAATAAACTAGGTTATAATTATAATGTAGAAAAGATGTTTCCTTTCTGTTGCCCATCTCATTGTATAAACAGCGCTAGTTTCTTAAGAAAATTTCAACACCTTTGAAACAGATGTCTGAACACATACGGCTATATGTCTGCTGATTCTTTTTCCATTTAATTCAAAAAGTAGCTTGTGCCTAAAGATCTAAGTAATGTTGATGATTAAATTATGTTATAATTTCCTCTATATATATATATATTGAAAATCTTTCAATATCCAATACTAAGTTAGGTATTGATTAATATGATTTAAGTAAATTAAAATTATAAAAAATAACAAAACTATCTTTACTATATATATATATATATGCATTTATTGTAAGGTCTCTCTTTTCTTAATTTTTCTTTGGTGACAAGTTGTGGCTATCCATATATCAGCTGTCTTGGGATTTAATGCTAAGAAATTATAATTCTTCATGACTCATGAGGTAAGTCAACTAAAGAAGCTTTGTGGTCCTAACCATGAGGAAACAAAGGTGGAGATGACAATTCCCTTCATCCAGGAAAAGGAAACTGAGTAGGAAAAGACAATGCCGTACATATATATATCTATATATGCTGTCTGATCCAAGCTTTGGTTTTGGCCTTGTGCATGCAAGATAAAATTAATTAAGCTGAAATGACCTCCATTTTCTTTATGATGCTATTCCTTTCAACAGAGTAGATAGGTCCAATAAATATAAATACAGAGAAAAGTAATATATATATATATATATATATATATATATATATATATATATATATATATATATATATATATATATATATATAGATAGATAGATAGATAGATAGATAGAAGATACACTAAAAATTTCTAAATTCTAAAAGATTTTTATTTTATTTTTTTGGGTATGAGTCTGAATGTTTAAAAAGTTGAACAAATTGATCATTTTTTACCATCTATCACTTCAATTCTTGAGAAAGATATTTAAAACATTTACTATCCTACCCAATTAACCTGCAGCAAGAATAATAGAATATTAGTTATCTAGATACACATAAAATAAAAGTATTAATATCGACAAAGTATTAGGTGCATCTGAAAGAGTTTGACAAAGTGTTCAAACAGTAATACTGAATGAGATTTCTCAGCTCTCCCCGTTCAGCAACTTGGGTATATATCTTTTTATTATATATACATATGGATGGATAAGAGTTGAACTTTCTTAAATGACTCAAGCAGTTACAGTCATATTCTCGTCTCCAAAGAAGTTATCTTTCTTTCTCTTACTTGGTTTATTTAACCCAAGAAAGATATATATAATATATATATGGCAGCTGCAACTGTTTATAAAAAATATAAAGATCTGGTTGTCAGCATATATATATATATAATATGGCTTTGTGTGGGAAAGAAAAGGAATCTTTTAATTCAACCATGAATGCAGTTGGTGAAGGTGCTGATGAGCTTAAACACAAGAAAGAAAGAAATTGAAGTTGTTCAAATCTGGTCAACTTTGCCGTTGTAAACTTTAACATAAAAAATTACATAACTTTTGCTTTTTTCTTCCTTTGAAAACCATCTGCCAAATAATTTTGGATCTGTGCCAAGTAAAATGATAGTATAACTTGTGTTTTGATCATAGATAAATTAGTTGTTTTTACAATTTTCTTCCCCTAGGTTTAGACTAAGAGTCAAAGATAGACCAAGAAGTGGCAGTCCCAACATGTCACAATCAATGAGTTACATATGTTAATCAAGCCCCTTCACATTATTGAGCAGGAAGCAACCCTGAAGCTTCCTTGGGACTACCGTTCAAATTTCAACCGTTTACGTGGATATCGTGTTTAATTAATTGCTAAAAAAAAAATTAATAAATAATTAATATTTAACCAATTTATTTAGAGAAATTCATTTTCTAACCCGTGTTCGATAAATTTTTGACCTAGATTCAACTTGGTAATCACATTCTTTATTTTGGTCAATTGAGAAATACTCAAAAGAAAATTTAGCTTGCATACGCTGACATGAGTTTAATTTAAAAAGTGAGCTAACTGCATAAATTGTTTTTGACTCCCAAAACGCCGTTTGGCTAAATCTAGAAACACAATATTTGACTTTGAAGGATTAAAGAGCAATTATATTGTGGTAAATAATCGCGAAAATGCAAATTGAATGACCGTAAAAGGGATGAGATGCATTAGGTTTAGGAATGTGATTGCCTCCATTGATGGCACTATAATTCTTGAACTGTAGATCACTTAACTCGTTGGTTCAATAATTCATGTTAATAATTGCATTATAGATAATTGTCTTTATTCCGTTGTAATATTATCGTTAATACATGAATCATTAAATAAGATTATATAATCTATTAATCCATTCATTTAATAATTCAGCTGGCAATTCGATTCCTTTAATTCAGTAGTGGCTTGGCCCAGTTGCTAACGTTGAAGAATTGCATTGCTTGTAGCCATAGCCATGGGCATGGCGTAAGGTTGATTTGAAAATTAATGAAAAGATGACAAAAAAAGGTGGACTTGGTTCAAAGTCATATCAACTTCAAGAGAAGAAAATAAGGTGGTAAAGGAAAGCGGCGCTTAACCTCTACCTTGGAGCCAAAAACTTGGAACCAGCTTTGTTGATTAATCCTTCAGTGTCCAATTCCAATATCAGAGATGGTTCGACCTATGACATGACTTGCCCTTATCATTCTTGTTAATTTTTCTTCATTCGTTTGACTTTACCAACACCCTAATAGCCATGAGAATGATTTCATCAAATTTTTAGTCTCTCTCCAACATATATGGGGCTTTTTTGGAATTTTACTTCCTTTGTCTCTAGAGAGAGAAGAGCACGTTTTTTTTTGTTGTGGGATTAGGGTATCCTAAGCTTGAATACAAAAACTTAAGTTGTTGTGTGTGTGTTATATATGAGTATAGGGTATCCCTAACTTAAGATTGGGAGGAAGTCCCACTACACATCAAGCCTCTTCCTCAGATTTTTGGATATTATGGTCAATGAATTCAAGTGAGGCTCCAATGCTAACACAAATTTTTTGTTGAATTGATTTGAATTATAGTTTTAATAGACGCTTTGATTCATTCTTTTATTATGTCTATAGTTATGGAGACAAACATTGTTGTATTTAACCGTTAGACACGCTTTTGACATTAACACTATAGCAACTTTCTTATAACACGTGTGAGACATTTATCAAATGATGTCCAACAACTAGTATGCATTAGACACAATTCAAACGCTTATATAAAACACAATAATCTAATTTTTTTAAAAAAAATTTTAAGCCAAAATTACTTATAAACCTAAACTTAAAACAACAAAAATTGAAAAGTAAAGCCATATAGAGAGAGTTTTTACAAAATATAAAATAATGCCTCTTTTCTTTTTTAAGACTTAATATCATAGTTTGTGTCCATGTGAGTGCTTCATCGATTACGTGGTTTGATACTTTGGCTTGAGTGCACAGAGCAACTATCTTATAAATTTAAAGACAAAAAAGAGTTGCCTACCTAGTAAATTCTAAATGGGCCACACACCTTTGATGTTAGTTTAATAGTCTTGCCCGCAAAGCACTGAAGGAGACTGGAACAGAAATAGTAGCATGCCTCTTGAAAATGATCCAAGGGGAGGAGGAGAAGCTAAAAAATTTCTAATACTAAAGTGGGAGACATGAAAATTTTCACATCAACTCTCTGTTTTAGCATAAGAAGCCATACACAGAAAACCTGATTTACCCATAAAGGGCAAATGTAGCTTAAGGAATGCTCAAAATTTGTATCAACGTCAGAGAACACCATGACAATGAATTCAAGATATTATTTCAATTTGTTCCCATAAGAAGATTATTAGTAGATCAAGGGCTGGAAAACAACCAGACACCCATAATCCAATACAATCCTGATTGTAACATTCAAACGAGATTAAACCATTATTAACAATTGCAGGTAATGCCAATGAAGCTAATAGTGGATGGCCAATATTGTCACCTGTAGTATTATAGTTGAAGAAAATAAGGGATTAGTACATTTGGAATTTTTCCTTTGTCTTCTGAAAGACTTCTTCAGCAATCATAGCCTCGTTGCCATCAGCTCTCTTAATCTCCAATGTTGCTTTCTGATAGAACCCTGTACCTCGCAATGCATCAGCAATGAAATCATCGAACCCAATAGCAATGGCTGCCTCGGCTTTTGCTCCATACACCAACCTCTGTTTGACATGAAACCACAATAAAATTAAGCTTAGAACAACATGAACTTGGAATGGAAGAGAAATGTGTGGTAAGAACAGGTTATTCTAACCTTGATTCGCGAAAGGTGGATAGCACCAAAGCACATGGGGCAAGGCTCACAAGAAGCATATATTTCACAGTTTGAAAGTTCTATCTGTTTGAGGTTCTTACAGGCCTGTAAAATGAAGCCCACACAGTAAATTTGATACTCATAAAGCGTAAGAGAGATGGGGCCATGCAGAGTGAGCGAGGAACAACGTATGAATTCTAGTAGCAAAAATTTTCTACAGTTATTCATAATTACTGCAGTGTTTTCACTAGTCACAATCCAAATGTTAACATTTCAACAGATGCCAATGACCAAAAGGGCCTCATCTGCTTGTAAATCCAAGTCTATGAATAGGTAACTGTTGCAGTTATTCAGTTAAAACTGCTTGTACATCACCCATCAATGATTACAACTATGGAGTTAATTAACCATTTTATAACAACAGATAACATTATGAGGTATTTTGTGCAGGATAAAATATCTTAATGGCTGACTTCATACTTGCCCCCAATAAGCTAATAATAATTGAAGTTATAGAAGCAGATGCATTTGCTTCCAAAAATAGACTATGCAAAACAAAGACATTATTTTGTGATATTCTAAGATGACAGAATGAAAAAAAGAGAATACAAGGAAAAGTAGAGGTTTGACCAGAACATTTCATGATTCTAACATATAAAATAAAAGTAGTTAGGAGTAATCATATCCTTACAATGACTATATCAATATATTCTAAGTCATAGCTCTAACCATCAGTTGAAAATCTGTTTTTGGAATATCTCCAGCATGCTTAGTAAAATGAATTCCACTACTGATGTCAAATTGGAGCTTGTAAATTCCTAATCAGTAGATTCCTGATAACTAGGCTTCCTATACAACCAAGACCAAATGGTGTTATACGTGGACATTCACTTCCTAATATTTGCAACAACCATTGAATACAAAGAATTGCTTGTCCAATGGGACAAGGCCTATCATTCTTGCACAATGATTAATGCCATTACGGCCACAACACAAGGTAAAGATCAAACTTCATCTAAAAGCAAAGATACATTTTCATGTTATATATACAAATCTTTTGGCTGTTTATAATCTGACCTCTCTTATTGCAGTCACCTCTGCGTGGGCAGTTGGGTCTGTATTACTCAAAACCATGTTGTGACAACTAGCAACTACTTCATCATCACATACTACCACAGCACCAAAAGGGCCTCCATCTCCACATTCTACCCCCTTATATGCTTCTTCAACTGCTTTTCTTAAAAATTTGTGGTCTCTGTCCTGTACAGCTAATTAAGCAAAGACAACACAAGAAGAAAATTCATAAGAGGCTAGCACAATGTTGAGCAAACAATAAAAAGCCCAGTCACTATCAGCCATTCCATCAGATGATAGATGAAAGTAAGACTCTCCGCAAAAGAGTATAATGGAGAGGATCACAATGTTAAATATGTCAGCCATGTGTTGAGAATATCAATATTTATTCTCTCCATGCAAGTTAATCAAGAGGTAGAAGTCAATTTGAACTTGACATCTTGCAAGTTGGCAAGATTGCTTCCTTGATAAGGAAGAAGACTCTAGAACAAAGAAGGCTAGGTGCTAAGGTGCTGGGCACCTCACTGCTCAAGGCGTTAGGTGTCAGTGTTCGGTGCTGGGCACTTGGAGAGGTAGAGTTTGTATAAGTATAGGGTACTTTGGTGTACTTAAGAGCTAGGCGCTTATCTCTTGTATTTGTATTTGAGAGTATCAATGTAATTATTGTGTTTGTGTTTCCTTGCTCCTGTCTTCTAAACTCAACATTGAAGTCCTAAACATCCAAGAGAACAGCAACAATAGAGTGGCATAACAGAGCAGAACAGCCCAGGAGAAATACCTTCCTGGTGACCAGCAAATGCAGAAGCTACTGAAACAGTTCCATCCTTAGTTTCCACCACTGATGATAAAAGAAAAGCAAAGATTAAAAAAATAAGTGCAATGCAGTAAATCGAACATCACTTTTACTAATTCTAAAGAATTTATGAAACAGAATCGCTCCACTGTAAGTTCAAGTTTAATGGTGATTTTAAATCCTTTTATTACTTCCAATACAATTTCCAGAGAGGCTGCAAGGGACAGCAATTATATTGAAATCAAAATGTAAAGTGCATTAGATACTGCATTCAGAGCATGTGATGCAGAACAATCAGAAAAGCATTGAGCTTTGTTCAAATTAGTCAGCGCCTGGACTTCTCCATAAAAGGGTAAGGGAGAAAATCCCATAAGCTCATAATTCATGAAAAAACAGGAAACTTGAGAGAGAAAACTCAATTCTGGGCTTTCCCAGAAAAAAGGAGAAGTCACAGATGGCAAAGAAATTCGACAGAATCAGAAAGATAAAGTACATACCATTAGCTTCCGCCATGACTGCGTCGATGCCAATGACAAGATCAAGACCGAATGGACAACGTAACGTAATTATGAAACCCCTTCAAGGGAAAACGATGAAAGCAGCAAACTTGGGCTGTCTTAGGCGAAGAAAGCGAAACTCCAATTGGAGAAGAGAGAATACGGTCCACGAAATATATAATGAAAACGGGCATGTGACTTCTATGGAATGCATTTAATAATGATTGATGTAAATCAAATGCTGATTCTAGAGGGGAATGAGAGATAGGGATGCACGCAAATAATGTTAACGGGGCAAGGAATCTTCTTCCGTGCTTGTGCTTTTTTTGACTCACCAAACTCCAAAAGATCTCGATGCAGACCATTAAAGCACCGCTTTTTTTCTTTTTTCTTTTTTTCCTTTTATTGGCTTAACGAATAACCGACTACGAGTCGGATCACTATTAAAAATGACCTTTAACAATAACTAAGAAAGGGTGGGATGTAATTGATCTCATCCTGATGACATCTGTCTGTCACACAGATTTGATTTGGGACGCAATCCTATTTGTGGTAAGTTTTAGTTGCATAACGTAAAAATGAATATAACAAAATTATTAAATCAATCAATTATTATACCAAATACTCAATTAATCTTTTAAATATTACTTTTTTAATAATAATTGAATATTACTGTTAAGATTTTTACTCGTTTAAAAAATAAATACTTCTTTTGCGCCATCCTCACTAAGTTTTGAGTGATTTCCTTTCTTTTATGATTTGAAATTAATGAAAAATAAATATATTTATATATTATATCTCTATGAAATTAATCCTAGATTATTCAGTATATCTACTAGTTTTATTAGATTAAACAACTCTAATGCGGTTATTGGTCTACTAGTTGTAGAAGACTATATGGGGTTTACTTATTGTAATTGTAAATTAAATATATTGATACATTAATATTAATATATTAATATTTCCATGAAATCAACACTAGCCAGATTACTCAGCATATCTATTAATTCTATATATACTCTTCAAAATTTTAGTTGTAATGAATTTATCTTCCTTATATATAAATTTAAATACACTGAAACAATTTTTTTTTTTTGACTTTTTTTTTTCATAAAAACTCAAAGTTATAAATGTCATTAAAAAAAAAAAAAACGAGTTTTCTTCTAAAGAAAAAAATGGGTATTTAGAACAACTAAATTTTAAGAACGAGAAGAACAAAACCAGAAGTAAACAATCAACGGGAACTTCAAGGAGTAAGCAGAAATCTGCAAAATCGAATCTTTGTCAACGCAGTGGCAAATGCAATCGAAGTCTCTGCTTCACTGCAACAACCTCGCAATGAACCTGAAGACGGCCATAGTTATCACTTCATATCCTCCGGCATCTATTCGCCATAGACCTTCAAAGACGTCGGCATCAGCAACCGGAGGTGCTACTCCGGTGGCCTTAATTTTGAAACAAGAGACACCCAAATCGATTTCACTTCCATCGACGCAATCATTGGTCTCGGCTTCTCCGCCCATTGTAATGGCGAAAGGTCGAGGGTTTCGGCCCTCCCCTGAATTGGGGCTTTTATATTTGTCGTTCGTGCTCTCAATGGTAATAGCACGTCATTATAACTCATTTTTTACAAACATAATGCTCAAATTTTCATTTTTTAAGCTTTTTTGTATTCTTCCTTATCAGATGTCTGTGCTTTGGCTTCGCAGGCTGTTTGTGCAATTTTCTCAATGGCTGTTATATCAATTCCAACCATGATTGTAAGTTCACATAGCTCCCCTTTTCTATTCTCTTAATGGATTTTCTTATGCAAATGTAAGTTAGCTTTCATTATTGGCTGCTCATGCCCCGCACAGGCTTTTGGAAGATTGGCAGCTTCGACGAAGAAGTTGGCTGAAGTTGTCTCAAAAGAGGTACCTGGGACCATGTTTTCTCTCAAACTTTCTAGTATGGAGCTTAAGGAATTGACCCAACAACTTAGCGATCTCAGGTAGCAATTCCCAAGCACCTTGCTTTATGTCCATCTATTAAAGTCTTTATTTAGCCATATTGCAACTCTTTATCTCTGGTAATGTATGCCTTTATTTTTATCTTTCAGGCAACAAAATGCTGGGGTTCGCGGGGGAAATAAGGATAGAAGCTCTAATAAAACAAGCACAGCTCCAAAGAAGAACCCAGTATCCTAACGTTGACAAGATTGCCTAAAGTACCTAACTATGTTATCTCTGGGTTTAAGCTTGAGCTGAATTGGTTTGGGGGGAATCACTGCTCGGGTGTCAAGCTTTCTTGTTCGCCTGCTTCATGAAATTGTATCGATTTTGGACAATAAGATCATGAAGAAAGTAACGTTGCAATGGAAAAATGCTGAGAAACGTGGGCATCAATAAATTTCTGGCAATTACATGATGTTGCTTATTATGTAATTGTTTCATCTTCCCTGTAAATATTGAAGCTTTTTAATTTCCTAGATGTTCTATCCTTCCATATAGGCTAAAAAATATGGACATTTATTTGGAAGCATTAGAGTCTTGCTTTGTGTATCTCTAGGAATCCTCAGTTCAATTGCAATTCTGATTACAGCAAAATGTCGCTTTCAATGGAATGAAAGAATTCTCACAACTTGGCGTACTTCATGAGAGCATCACCAGCATCTTTAGCATGTTCCGGGACAGGCATGTTGCTTAGTAGAGTAACTCTAGATGATGATACCAAGGATTTCTTTTGTGAATCTGAAGGATCAATCTTCCAAAGTGTCACCTCCCACACCTGATCCAAAGAACAACATAGTACTATGATACGTTTATCCCTTACATTAAGCCTCAAGCAGTCAGTAGTTTGTTTTAATAAACGATAAACAGAGTTTGCTTATGATGTGTGAAAAGCAGTCTGTGCTGAGGATTGCTGAGTGCCCATGTATATAGCTGACACTAACACTGGTCACATGAACTTGGAAATCGTTAGGATGTGAAATAATGGAATGAAATGGATGAATACCTGAATGGATCTGCCGACATTTAGTGGGGTAGCTTCAGCATAGACCAAATCACCAAGCTCAGCACGTTTCATATGGTTGATGCAAAGCTGAACACCAGCCACTCTTTGATACCCAGAAGCCATGTGGGCTCCTATGCTTGCCAAAGACTCTGCTATCAAAGCCGATACACCTCCATGTAGTACTTTGAATGGCTGCCTCATGCACAGTCAGTTCCCCAGAACCCAGTCATTTTGCTTTGTTGTTCTTCAAAAATAAAATCAAAAAGCAAAGAGAAATTAATGCAATTGGCCTGACCTGGCAACACTTCTGGGTAACACGAAGATGACCTGCGACCTTTTGTGGTGAGAGATCTTCAACCTCAAAACCAATTAAATGAAGAGGAGCATCCAAAGCTGCAGTCTTGGACGATGCCTGGTCCTCCATTAACAGTTTCAATCAAAATCAAATGACTCAGCTTCTGCTTCTCTTGCTAAAGAACCCAATTTCAGGCTTTTTCAAGTTGAGGAAATCTTTTGGACCAAATAGAGTGAAGAAACATGAGTAACTGAATTTAAGGAAAGGTTGGTGGGTTGGTGTGTGTACGGACAAGGTTGGGGGTAGGTGGACGAAGGCTTGGCGAAGTGTCCAGGAGGATAAGGAGGGAAGGTAAGTCAATTTTACCCAACGCACGAGGTAGACGTGATAAATAGTAAAAGGATATTAATCAATAAACAATAATAGAAAGGCTAAATAGATGCGGTTAGTTTGTTTTGAGTATCCACATAATTGATAAAGAAAATTTGTTTTAAAAATAGAAATCAGTAACATCATAAGCAGTATTACTATTAATTATGATCCATGTAGTGGTTAGTGTTGACGGAATTCCTTAAAATAAGAAAAGCAATCAAGAGTTTGAAGATAGGCATTTAAAACCATCCATCTTCTCATTGAAGAAAATTGATGCAAACACTTCTGCTATGCGTATTGTGATTTTGCATCTTGCTTGGAAAGCGAAAATAAGAAACATTAGTCCTTGTTCTTACTATTATTATTTATAATGTTTCTTGTGTCTACGTAGACTACGAGTATAATGTCACGGGCTTAGAAATTTAACACTTGGGATACATGCAAGCAGCAAAATTTGTCAATAATAAGAACACTTGGGATTTATGCAAACCAAACCAATATCGGCTAATTAAACACTTGGGATTTATGCAAAATTTGATCCTTTAACTGGAATAAACTATGCAGTTAACAGTTATAACAGTGTACATTTTCTTATTTCTACCATTAAGGGTCTTGCTTTGCGTCCACAGCCAGGAACCCTCGACTTCTTACTGCTCTAATTACATAAACACAACTTTCAATGCTATAAATCAGAAGAATGGCAATTTACAGTTTTGCATATTTCCTGATATTTTCCCTAAGAGCTGTTGCACCCTCTGGCCCAGCAATATTGCATACAACAGTAAGTCTAGAAGATGCCACCATGATTTTCTTTTGCGAGTTTGAAGGAGGATTCTTCCATAGTCTCACCTCCCACACCTGCCCAAGAGTCAAAGCGACATGTATTTAGGGAAAAAAATTCAAACTTTTCCAAAATTTTTTGATCAATCAAAGATGTTCCATACATAAACAAATGCAAGAAAGATAAAGACAATGCCTGAATGTTTTTGCCAAGACTGACTGGGGTAGCTTCAGCATAAACAAGGTCACCTAATTCAGCTGGTTTCATGTGGTTAATACTAAGCTGAATCCCAGCTATCCTGTTAAAGCCAGAGGCGATGTAAGCTCCCATGCTTGCCAGACCCTCTGCTATCAGCGCGGATACCCCTCCATGTAAAACCCCGAATCCCTGCAATGTGCCACTTGGTCATTTTAACAAACAGATAGCGTGCAATAATCAAAAGGAAGAAAGTTTGGCTTAAGAGAAGGGATCAGAAAACAAAATTAAATTTGGGATTACCTGACAACACTTGGGGGTAATGGGTAGACGGCCACTGACCCTCTGAGGAGATAATTCATCGAACTCGAACCCGACTACATGAAGTGGAGCATCCAGATCGGCAGCCTTGGTGTTCAACGTTTGATCCTCCATTGATCGATATCCAATTAACTCAGAAATTAAGGACAGAGCACAGGGAAACGAATGATATGGTGATTTATCTTCATATATGCATCCTATATAAGGAAGGATTTACAAGTATGGAAAGCCATTCACCTGCACCCATAAAGAGAATCTCCAGGAGTTAATTGATCTCGAAGCAAATAATATAATATAATATAATATCACTAACTTCAAAATTTGATGGCAGACCTTGGCCGCCACCTATGTTCTTATTTGGTGGCGTCTATAAGTGGGACTATGTAGACTGCGGACTGACAATAGTACAGCCCACAAATTAATTAATATAAATTTAGATTAATTATACTTTTTAGTTGGTATAATTTTTCTCAAAATTTAAAATGTTAAAAATTTATTTTTATAATTTATAAATATTTATAAATTAATATTTTTATTTAATTTTATCAATTAATTTTATATTATTAGTATTTATAATTTTACATAATTTTTATAGTTTAAATTTTGTTAAAAATTAATCTTTAAATTATACAAATATTTATAAAATAATTTTTATTAATAAATAATTATTTATAAATTATTGAGACCACCAGTAAAAATTAAATTTAGCAAAAAGTGTTAATATTTTAGAACATAATAAACCTAGGTTTAAATTTTAATTAAAAAAAGTACCTAAAGTTATTATTTGACAACATTTTAAACAAGATTGTCTTTAATTAAATTCCCATATTTTCTTTTTCTTTTCCTTTCAAGATGGGAAGATTTTGTACAATTATTATATTAACTTTTATGTTATATTTTTTCAATAAATTTACTTTTATTCACCTTTTTTTTCATTAAAATCTCTCACCTCCTCTTCACTCTATTAAACCAAACAAGATATTAAAGTAGATCCCAACATTGAAAGTTTGAAAGGTTAGATGTAAAAGCTGGTCAAGCAAACATAAGGGGAAATGCTTCAAGCCACCTTATGATATAACCTAAGTCGCCATTGAAGACTCAAAAAGTCAAAACTGCTTGGTCTAAGGGTTGAGTTCCGTTCTTCGTTCTTAATTTCTGGCTTATTAGTGGACCATGCCCACGTGGTTGCCATGGGATGGGATGTCCCTCCTTGTTAGTTGTGCCAATTAATTTTTGGAACTTTACTTCTGTTACTGGTACTGTGTATGATTCTGTATTTTCCGGAATTATTTTTGTTTTAATAGTTTTATACTTCCGGAACTTCTCTTCTCACCCTCCTGGGCTCTCCTTTTCTTGGAAAACTCCTCACCTTACCCCTAAGCAATGTGAATCATTTTCATCCTCAAGAGGACTCCATGTGCTTGATTTTTTGTGAAGAATGTTGCTCCATATTAAAGCTTAGTTTTCGGCACAAAAGAAGAAAAGAGTATTAGGTGAGCAGGGGGTTAGAATGAAAGTTCTAGGGGTGTTAAAAGAAATAGCCCAACAGCCTAGAGTGGGGACAAAGAGTGAAGTAGCCGAGAGAAAGAGTGTTGTTTCTTCCAAGATCTAAGCGGAGTTACACGAGGATATATGTCTTGAATCATGGGATTAAAAAGAGTTTTAGAATATCCTAAATTTTAGATTTTTTTTTTAATTTTTGAATGAATACTACTTATAAAATTTAATTTTTGTAATTTATTAAAATGTGATGAAAAATTTATTGACATATCATTTAAATAAAATGATAAAAAAACTAAAATTTATCATAAATTAATAATTCAAGTTCAACAAAATACTATTGTTTTTTCTAAAATATACTATATTGTACTTAATATATATATATATATATATAGTAAATCATATCAAAAGCAAACAATTTGACCTCCTATCTCCAGAGAATTTTATTGGAAATTCAAATTTTTTTTAATGTCAACACATGCTTGATAAAAAACGCTAGGAAATTTCTTTTAAATTTATGAAGTTTCAAATAAATATATGTTTGACTAATTAATAATGAATATAACTAAAAATTTATTAAAATTTTTACCAAGATTTAAAATATTTAATAAAATAATTAATTAAATTTATTTATTCATCTAAAATTATTTGTTATTTAAATATTTTTTAAGATAAAACTAATTTTTTTAAGATTAAACAATTATTTTATGAAGAAAAAAATGAGATGAAATAACTAATTAAGAAAGAAAATAGATATTTTTATAAACACCAAAACAATCAAATGATATTTTATTTATTTAAAATTTTTATTATTTATGTTTTATTTAATTTATACTTTATGATTTTAATTAAAATTATTTAATAAAAAATATATTATAACAAAATTTGACGTGATAAAAAGTTGTAATTTATTATTTTCTTGCATGACAAGTAACTATATAGATAATTTTGATAATTATATTTTTGTCTATTTTTAAAAAATAAAAAATCTAAAAATTATTCTTTTAACAGTATTAATTAATTGAGTTTAAATATAAGATTTTAAAATAAAAATAAAAAATAAAATAATAACAAAAGAAATTAGTGTAATTTATATAAGAATAATTCTAATAGAAACATAGTTACCAACAATATTTATTAGTTGAGGCTCTGCGAGTCCAAATATTTTTATAATTATCACTATTTTAAACAAATTTATTTAAAAATGGTTAAATAAATGGAGAGCGTTGTTATCACATAAAAAAAGAAGCAAGAATCCAGGCGAGAAGAGAGGAAAATTAAATATAATAATAACGTATAAATATTCAAATATTAGATAAGTCAGTAGCATAAATTTGAATTCTTTCTTAATTTTATTTTGCCGTTACATTTTTAACCTAAATCTCTATAAAATCATTCTCTCAATTATTTTGTGTAACATTCCACTCTTTTTTATTTTCATTTTATCATCTCTCTCTCTCATGTTTCTTCTCCCTAGCGCTCTCTCCTCTCTTTCTTTGCCTCTGCACTCCTCCTCGGTGACGCGTTGCTGATACTCTTTTCTTCTCCATGATCATCTCTTCTTTTACAATCTTTGTTTTTCTCCGTGATCATCTTTTCTACAATCTCCCTTCTGCTCTATGCCCTCTCCTCGCTCTCTTCTTTTGATTTTTCCCTCTCCCTCCGTCTCTGTGATCATCTCTAGTTGATTGTTACTTCTACTGGTTTATTTTAACTCTAATTGATTGTTCTTAATGAATTTTCAAGTTGAGACTTGCAGAGAAAAAAAAAACGGTGTTTCTGTTATTTTAATAATTATGATTTCTTGTCTTGATTTTGTTTTTGTAAATTTCCTATTCATTGTACACATCAAGTTTACTACATTCTTTGCTTGGTGAACATGTTGATTTATAGATCTTCACAGGTCATAAGCTATACTAGATTCATTTTCTTAGAATGAAAAGAAAGAAGAATGCTCAGAGCATGCATCACCAAAATTCTCTCAGGTAATGATCACATAAAGGGGTTACTCACAAACCCCAAATGTACTTAATTTTTATTACCTTGCCTATAACCACAAATAATTTTTGATTATAGTTATATGCAGGAATTGTTTAGTAATCTTTATTATATCTTGGTAGGGTTGCTGTAGTTTGAACTATGTTTTCATCTAGGGGAGGACTATGCCTGAATTCTTGGCTTCTTGTAAGAGGGCACGAGTGTCATTTTCTTTATTGATTCTAAGTAAGCATTAAAAAACTATGGACTGAGGAGGATTCTTTACCTGCGTTATTCGGCTTTTCGGAGTTGTTTTAACTTGCCTTATATTTTGTTCAATTATATCCGATAAAATGTAAAGTATAAGGTTTCTTCGTGTTAACCCAAACGCTGTATTATCCTGCATTAGCCTATCTGCTTAGCAGTGAGTCCTTTTCAATCATGGCTGCAACTGTTTACTTTCAGTTATATCATTTGTTCTTTATATGATTTTCTTTCAAAGTGGAAATACATATATACACAGAGAGAGAGAGAGAGAGAATTAAATTAGAAACATGGGTGTTTCATAGGAATTCATCACGTGAAGCATGCAAAAGACTGAATGGTAGATAGATGCATATTTTTCTTGCTTACAAATATATGTACTTTCAATTAACATAACTATTGAGTCAACTTATTTTTTTATACAAAAAAAAAAAAAATCTTCAAAACATTTTTTTTTTTTTAATTGAACGATTATGTCTCAATAACACATGGGTGAGTTTTCAATATATTTATGTCATGTCTTTCCTTATAGTAATAGCACTTTCTGGCAAGCCATACTTCACATGGTATTTATGAGTCTGCAAGTTTACGAGCAAGTAATTGAAGATTGAGGTGGAAAATTTTAAATAAAAGGACACTTTTTCTCCTCCTAAGCTATGATTAGGTTGTGTTCAACTTGTTAGGATTTTATTACTTCCCTTTTTATTTGTATTAGTGGTTAGTTTCTTGGTGATGCTTGTGTTCTAAATTTCTAATAATGTTCTAAAAGATAATGCCATTAGCTTATTTAACATGGCAATCTTACCTCTTTTCTATATGCATATGGATTTGTTCCTCTATATGTTAATGTTAGTGTTTATATTTTTTATAAGTTTTGTAACATCTACCACGACTGTAGTATTATCTACTGTATATTCAGCTAAGACATTTAACTTTCTCTATAGAGACAATTTCTACTAACAACTGTTTATTTAAAGTTTAATCCTACTGCTAATTATCATAACTATTATTTTCTTATGATCATTCAATGTTGTTTATCCCTTATATAATTTTTTTTTTCTTTTAAGCTGATGGATCATTCGATATATCGATGGACCTATGGTACTAGAAATGAAGGGAGTTGGTTAGAAAGGTTAGTAAACTTGCACAGTTTTCTCTTGGTTTGATTTTGAACATAATTCCTGCTTATACAGTTTAATTCTACTGTTTATTTGCATGTAATTTGATAAAATAAGCAAGTATTCAACCAAGAAAATATCTTTTAATTGTGTAAGTAGACTGCAGGGATTTTATTTAATTAATTGCCAACATTATGATTTATACTATTCCCGTAAGTAGAGGCCAATCTCCTTGCTCACAAATGTAAGTACAACACATCTTTTTGCCTTGATCTGTCCTATGTGGGTCTCGCATTTTATAATTAAGGTGTCCACAAACTGACCTAAACCGACGACTATGGGTGGTGTGAATTGGTTCTAATTATATTCGAACCATCTATTCGGTTGGTTAGTTTGAAAAACTTTCAAACCACCCCAAACAAACCCAATTGACCATCCATGCATATGTATCATAAGTTTTTATTTTAAAACAGTCCTAAACTACCTTAAACTATGCCAAACCTACTCAAAACTGCCTCCAAATCACCAAAAAAAAAAAAAAAATTACAAATTTTAACAAACCAAGTCTCCAAACTGAACCAAAACACACCGAACCACCATGAATCTCAAACCACACCAAGTTGGTTTTTTGGTTTGTAATTATTTCAAACCAACCAAGTTGGTTGTTCGATTTGACTTGGCCATCAAACCATACCAAACCGAACCAATACACACCCCTATTTATAGTTGGTGTAGAAATTGTCCTACTGGTGCTCTTACTTGAAGGGTTATGATGCTGGTTTATTTTTATTGAACGATTATGTCTCAATAACAATGCATGGGTGAGTTTTCAATATATGTATGTCATGTCTTTCCTTATAGTAATAGCACTTTCTGGCAAGCCATACCTCACATGGTATTTATGAGTCTTCATGTTTATGAACAAGTAACTGAAGATTGAGGTGGAAAATTTTAAATAACAGGACATTTTTCTCCTCCTATGATATAATTAGGTTGTATTCAACTTTTAAAGATTTTATTACTTTCCTTTTTGTCTGTATTAGTGGTTAGTTTCTTGGTGATGCTTGTGTTCTAAATTTCTAATAGTGTTAAATTCTATTTCTTTTTCATGTGATGGTTGCAATTCCAGTTCATAACTTCATATGCAACTTGTATTTCTCCCTCTTGTTAGATGTTTTTGTCATATAAGTATTTTCTGCACACATTTTCATGGTGTTGACTCTAAAATTTTCTATATTCTTTGTATTTTATTATATAATTATTTTCTGCTTACATTTAGATTTTTCTAAAAAATAATGCCATTAGCTATTTAACATAGCAATCTTACCTCTTTTCTATATGTATATGGATTTGTTCCTCTATATGTTAATGTCAGTGTTTATATTTTTTATAAGTTTTGTAACATCTACCACTTTTGTAGTTTTATCTACTGTATATTCAGCTAAGGCATTTAACTTTTTCTATAGGTACAATTTGTACTTCCAACTGTTTATTAACAATTTCTACTAATCTTGCTGCTAATTCTCATAAGTATTATTTCCTTCTTATCATTTAATGTTGTTTATCCCCTATACAATTCTTTTTTCCTTTAAGCTGATGGATCATTCAATATATCTATGCACCTGTGGTACTAGAAATGAAGGGAGTTGGGAGGAAAGGTTAGTAAACTTGACACAGTTTTCTTCTCTTGGTGTGATTTTTTACATAATTGCTGCTTATACAGTTTAATTCTGATGTTACTTACATGGGAATGTCGATGGTAAAGCAGTATTTATGACTATTATTTCCTATGTGATCATTTAATGTTGTTTATCCCTTACTATCTTTTGGTTCTTGTAAATTTACAGTAAAAGTATGTAATATACATGGCCCGTTTGATTTTATACAACAAGCATGTATTCATCCAAGAAAATGTCTTTTAATTGTGTAAGCAGACTGCACAGATTTTATTTAATTAATGGCCAACATTATTATTCATACTTATTCTTGTAAATAGAGGCCAATCTCTTTACTCACAAATGAAAGTAGGCATATCTTTTCACCTTGATCTATCCTAGGTTGGTCTTGCATTTTCTAAGTAAGGTGTTTACATATTGACCTTAACCAAACTGAACAGCACTGAAATTGATTATGGGTGGTTTGAATTGATTCTAATTATATTCAATCCATCTGTTCAGTTGGTCAGCTTGAAAAACTTTCAAACCACCCCAAAAGAACTCAACTGACCATCCATACATATCTATAATAAGTTTTTTCAAACAGCCCTAAACTACCTCAAACTATGCCAGACCTACTCTAAACCACCTCCAAACTAACAAAAAGAAAATTACAAATTTTAACAAACTAAGTCTCCAAACCGAACCAAAACACACAAAACCGCCCTAAATCCCAAACCACATCAAGTTGGTTGTTCGGTTTGTAATTATTTCAAACCAACCAAGTTGGTTCAATGTGACTTGGCCATCAAACCAAACCAACGTACACCCCTATTTATAGTTAGTGTAGAAAATGTCCTACTAACGCTCTTACTTGAGGTATGTTTTAGCAAGGAATCTATGCCATTTTTGACTGGTGTAACTGAAGGAATAGCTGGAATTGCAATTCTTCATCATTGTCTTTCTTGATTTCGTCCTCTGATTGGTTTAGGTTTAGCCTGAGAGGAAATTGGCAATTAGATGTCATGGTAGGATCCTGTGGCAATGATATTATATGCAATATGAGAGTTCTTTGCACTTATATTTCTTGGAATTGCATATTTTAACATGCAAAGGATGCAATGCTACCACTTATATTTCTTGGAATGGTAAAGGGTGTTGTAGTTACAGGGTTAAGGAATTTATTACCATTGATGCTTTTGCATAGTCTTTAGAATTTAAATCAAGTGTGTGTCGTGTAGTTGAACTATGTTTTCTTCTAGAGAAGGACTATGCCTGATTTCTTAGCCTTTTATAAAGAGGGCATAAGTGTCATTTTTAATAATGTTAGTGTTGATATTTTTAATAAGTGTTGTAACCTCTACCACTTCTTTAGTATTATCTACTGTATATTCAGCTAAGACATTTAACTTTCTCTATAGGAACAATTTCGACCTCCAACTGTTTATTTATAGTTTAATCCTGCTGCTAATTCTCATGACTATTATTTCCTTCTAATCATTTAGTGTTGTTTATCCCTTGTATAATTTTTTTTCTTTTAAGATGATGGATCATTCAATATATCTATATCTATGCACCTGTGGTACTAGAAATGAAGGGAGTTTGGAGGAATGGTTTGTAAACTTGACACGGTTTTCTTCTCTTGGTGTGATTTTTTACATAATTGATGCTTATACAATTTAATTCTGCTATTAATTACATGGGAATGTTGATGGCAAAGCAGTACCGATGACTAATAACGTATGAAAACCGTGTAATAAGTATTCATACAATAAGTATTCATATTGTATGGAATATGTGAGTTCTTTGCACGCACACATTTTATGATGCAGGGGGTGTTTATATTTACACAGTCAAGGAATTTATTACCATCGATGCTTTTGCATAGTCTTTGGAATGGCTTTGTTTTCTTAGAATTTAAATCCAGTTTGTGTTGTGTAGTTGATGTTTGCGTGATTTTCCGATGTTGGGAATTGCATCTTGCAAAAAGCATGTTATCTTAGTGTTGATTTCATTATTTTACATGAGAAATTTTCGTCGGTCAATTGAGTGATGACTTAACAGAAAATATGTTAAACTCTAATCCCTTTCAAGCGATGATCTTAAATTTAAAATTTTAATGTCAACTTAGGAAAGATTTATCATTAATTGCTCGAATTGCCTGGTTTGCCGTGTAAGTTTCCAAACTTGGTCTATTACTAGCATGTATGGGGCATAAATCAATTTCAGAAAAAAGTCCAAACAATTGAAAAAGGTGGCCTTATATATAGAGATAGTGTATTGTGGAAGTTTTGCTCAAACTTGTAGTAGTTATTTTGATTATAGGTGTCATCCAAATAATTGAAAAACAGATAGTGTATTGTGTAAGTTTTGTCTAAACTTATTATTGTTATATTGATTTAAAAAAAATAAAAATTACAGGGGCCATCCAAACAATTGAAAAAGTGACCTTTTACCTAGAGATTATGTATTGTGTAAGTTTTGCCCAAACTTTTAATAGTTACGTTGATTTCTTAGATCCCATGATAAAAATATACATGGGCAATATAATATTTTCTATCGTTAAAAAGGAGATCATATTATTAGTGATAAAATTAATTATATTCTATAAGTATTTTTGTTTTATCATTAGTATATATAAGGTATGAATTTATTTACAAAGGTAATTAAATTTTTCTTTAAGTTTTAACATACTTGCATTATATTTTCAAGGAACTTAAGGCCTTTAATTAAGTTAAATTTTGCACTATTTGATCTACGTGTTTAGGGTCTTCTCTACTCTATTTTATACAAATTAAAATAATGCTCTAAAAGTTAATAGCTATAAAAATGACATTCTACCAACTTGTGTATTATTCTAATTTTTTTATTTTGTAATGTAATTCAATTAGTTGTAGTTCTACTATTAAATTGAAGGGTTTAACATCAACTTGTGAAGGAATATTTATTTTCTTGTTATTAATTATTTTTTAATAGAGATTTGTTATTTGTTTTTCATGCCCTTTTACTTTAAAATGTGACCGTTTAGAATTAAAAGAGCATGAATAATTTTAATTTTGCCCTCATTTGTTAAACTTGTTTTATTTTTTCATCTTCACTTACTAATTAGTAATTATTTTTGTGTTTTTAAGTTTTCATTGCTCATAGATAATGATGATTTCATATTATTTAGGTTACATATGATAACAAAAAAAATATATATATATAAATCTTTATTCTTGCTAAAAGCTAATTAAATTTATTTACATTTGAATACACACTTTAAAAGAATTTATATAATATTATGTAGTGTTTAGATACATTATTATACAAGTACTTATAATAACTAAAATTATTTAAAAGGACATAAATAAGTACTTAGGACTTATTAAATTTTAAAGTTTAAGATTTAGGATTTTAGAGTTTATTACGAGGGTATTTTTGTTATAAAATTATAAGGTTTATTATAAAAATATTTTTATCATAAAAGGAATCAATCACAAAAATTCTATATAAGTTCATTTTTATAAACTATCATAAGTTTCTTATGAAAATAAGCTCAAATAGACTTAGAGAGGGTCATAAGTTATTTTTATAAACTCTCCCAAATATTTATCACTTTTGGTTAAAGTAATTATATAGTAGTTTATAGATAATGATTATTCATTATTATATGGATATGCATTAGTGAAAATAATAATGCAAGCAATGTTTTTTTTTAAAAGAAAATTAACCTTATAGTGGAGCGTCACTTTTTTTCTAACTAACCTAGCTCGAACCTATTATGTTTGGGTTAGTACTTTTTGTGGTCCAACCTAATCCAAAGAGGTTTTTTTTTTTTAAAAAAAAAAAAAGAATAAGAATTTTAGGCCATCCTATTGATACCAACTAAATAGGTTGGTTCATCAAATTGGTTCAGCCATTGAAACGATCTGCACTATATCATGTTTGTGGGAGCTTCGGTGAAATAATAAATGATTCCTAGCAAACTAGCAATCATCAAGTAACCGTTGCACTGAAAATGTTAATATATTATCTTTGATCAAATCCTTTAGTATAGTACTATATATTTGAATTTCAAAACATTTTAGTTGAACTAAATTTTTAATTTAATACTTATGAGATAAGTTTTTAATATCAAGTTAATTATTTGACATTATTTAAATATTTATGAGATTGACTTTATGGTCAAATAAAAATTTTATTATGAAAATATTATTAAACAAATATATATTAAAACAAATAAAAATCTTATTCAATATAGAATTAATTTTATAAATAATTAAATAATGTGAAATGTACGTCAAATGTTTACCAAAAATAATATTTATAGTAGACATGTTTTGAATAGAGGTGTTTGATAGGTTTTTTTTTTTTTTTAATAAGAATGATCTTTTTAGGAACGATGATTTTAAGAAATTTACAATCTAAAAATATACTCTCAAAAGAATTTTTCAATGTTGTTTGAATGATTTGAACTTCTTTTTTTTTATATATTAAGGTGTGATCACACTCATTTGATATATGATTAATCTCTAATTAAGATTAAGAGTAATAAATAATAAATTTATCTTAATAAATATAATTTCAAGATTTAAAAGTATTTTGTTGTTGACCATAAATATATCCAAGGCACAAAATAACTAAAAAGTTCAAAGAAATATAGTTCTTTTAAATAATTTTTTTATATATATATAAATTAAAATTTACATTGATATACTTGAAGCAAATAGACTCTTTATCATTAGTATCAAAGTTGATAAATTTAAAAAACAGTTACACTTATAACTAGTATTAAAAAAATTTATAATTTTTTATTTTATTTTATCTAAGTACCACATATAAATGGTCATAATTTTTCTACTTAATTAATTAATACCGTTATCGTTGGTTGCTTACTTGTAACTCAAGATACGATGTCGTTAGGCGTTGTTACCGTTTGACGACACAAGACGAAAGTGGGCCCCTACCTTCGTCCCACCAGAGTTTCAAAATTCAATGCCTCCACGGTTCGCACGGCAGTGACTCCTCCGATTAAGATGTAAAAACAAAAATTGTAAGTAAATTTTTTTAATGAATAATAACATTTTACTTTTGTTTTTTTTAAACATCTTCCGATATTTTTATATATTTTAGTTTCATATGAGCTTTTAATTTTTTTAAAAAAATAATTTTAATATTTAAAAATTGTACAGAATATTTTTATCTATGAAAAATGCTTGCAAGAAAAAGAAAACAGCTATTGGGTATAGATAGGGCGATTAAATTATATTATATAGCACCCTAGCTCATGGAGGAGTGTACCGACTACGCCTAACAGTATCTGGCTTTCCTTCAAACAATGAAATGCATAAATAATATATAAATATAAAATATGATTCGTGATTACAGCGAAGAAAGACAGAGCTTTTAAGTTACAGTGATTAATGATTAATGATTAAAGATTAATATAGAATTAGATCAAGTGGCATGCAAAGAAAGATATTATGTATGCCCTGCAAGCCTGCCTTGCCTTGGTGTCTCATGAAATGTACGATTATGTACATAACGACACAACTATGCCTTTACCCCGATGATGGGTCCCTTAAGAATTAAGATCTTTAAAAGTTATAGACAGCTTGAGGGCACTGTACACGTGATCATTGCTGGGAGAGGAAATATCTGGGGACTTTCTTGGTACATCTCAGCCTTCACCTCACACTCCTTAACTGCTCATCCTAGGGATATAGGGCTACCAACATATGCATATATGGTTATACAAAGAGACAGTCTTGTGCACGAAACTTTTGCTATATTTCAATTTATACTACGTAATCTTACTTTATTATTGTAGGTTAACGAGAGAATAACGACTTTTGCTTCAAGTAGAGTTGGTATGATTTTGAGTAGGTTACAATTAACTTGTAAAAAAGAAAAAAGTTAATCAGAGATGACACTCCGATGCTCAAAACACAAAAATCTAATATACTAAAGATAAAATAAGAATATTAGGTCTCTTATGTAACACGAATTGAACCCAATGATGTTGGTCTATATCATTTATATTTTGTAAGAAATTGTTTTTATTATTCAACTTAGAATAACCGGGGTCAGTCCCTCTTTCTACGTCTCTACATTACTCAACAAATACAAAATATATACATATAGGGTACCAGATAAAGCTGAAAAGGAAGAAAGAAAGCATGGCCTCGGGCACAAAGCGTTGCTTTAGAATTTTCTTTTAATTGCTTCTAAATCTTGCATGCCCTCTTCTCCTTTCACACAAAATCTATATATACGGTACAAAGTACGCGGTCCAGCTTTATGTTATGTGTATCAAAGATGTGATGCTTATAAATTATATATATGTTATATTAAAAGCAATTTTATATACCTAATTTAGTTGTACCCCTCAAGTTTGCACGCAGGGAGAAAGAAAGCTAACGTTTTTCTTCCTTTCCAAACGCTATATGTGTCTTAAAAGAATAATTAACAGTTCATCGGCCTGAAATGGAGCTCCCATTCTTAGTCAGTCATATATTAATCTTACTTGTAACAATTGGCAACAAATATAAAACTAAGAATGCATAGAATCTTTGGAATAAGTTAATTTCTCAGTGGTAGATTCCATGCAATTGTTGAAACTTGATATTACTAACAGGTTTTACCTTGTCCTAGTTCAAGGAAATAGTTAATTTCTCAAAGAAGAATGAGAAATCACATATGTATTCAAGAAAGTTAGGAGTAGATACAAATAATTCCATAGGCATTATTTAAAAGACAAAGAAGGCATCTTTTTTCTTTTGTGGGGTAAACAAAGTTAAAATAGTAAGCAAAGCAAAGTTATGCAATCGCCACTCACCGTATCACTGAAGGAAGAAGAAGGACATTTAGGGGTCAATCTAAAAGCAGAGGACAAGAACGCTTGTGCTTTTTTCCTGAGTTCTACAACCTAGGTAACCTCTCTTTTGGTCATTTCAGGGAATCCTGACCGTTCCTTTTGGCCGTAAAACATGTACCTCTGCAGCTAGCTGGTGCATCTCACTTTCCACTCTATAAATACAACCACTGCTATTCCCATTCCATGCAAGTACAACCACAAAGAGACACACTTCTCTCAAAGCCCAAAGAGAGATCAGTACTTCCATCAAAAGGGTTTGTGAGTTCTAGTGTGATTCTTATAAATCTAGCTAAACCAGTAAGAGAAGAAGGAAAAAGAAGAAAGCTTTAGAAAGGACAATGGGGGCAAAAAGGTCTTCTTCCTTCTCCTTCTGTGGCATGCTCAAGGCCTGTTTTTCAAGTGGAAGCAGTAGGGATGATGACTATTACTGGGAAGACAACGTTAACAGAAGGATGTTTGCAAGTGACGAAGATGACAGAAGACGTTGGGTTGCGGAGCCTGGCATTGACAGGAAAGCTTCTGCTTTCATTGATAGATTCTATGCAACTCGTGTCTCTGAATCTGAGCACCAATTTGCATCTTAAACTCTTTAATTTTTCTTCTTCATTGCTTTCTATTCTTGCATGCAGCTTATACTTTTCCAATTACATTTGCTTTTCTCCCCCAAGCTTGTAATAATCTCCCCTCTTGTCCTTCTACTTATGTGCTTGGTGTCTGGATCCAAACTTTGTTAACTGTAATAATGAGGTCATTGACATTAATAATGTAAAAAGTGATTCATTTCTATTACAAGTCTGATCCTTTTCCCATCTGATTCCAGTCCCCTTCAATTTATCTTGATTATTTTTTTTTGACGAGAACTTTTGAGAAGGTTTTAACATTTTGTTCATGATATAACTAAAGCTTGAATATTTATGCTTAGAAAGATGAAACAAATTAAGATTTTGATGCATAATAATAAATCATCATAAAACTATGGCCTACTAGAGATGATCATTTCATGACTTCATCCTTCTGCTTAACTAGGCTATTTGGCAACAGCTATGAGCTCAAAATGGCTTGATAAACATAGTGGGAGATATTTTTTAGATGGGTATTCTTTTAATATTATATACATCATTTAACAAAAAAAAAAAAAAAAAGATTGTCTCTTTTCATTGTTTATCTTCAAGTTGCCAAACCCAAGTTAGAGGGATACAATTTGTTCTGAAAAAAAAAAAGAAAAAAAAGAGAGAGTACAGGATGTACTAAGTGTGTGCTTTTCCTTTTCATGTTTCTTTTTTTGATTTGATAGCATGCAGTTCTTTCTTGCCATCTCCCTTCACCTATCTTTTTTGTTTTTCTATTATTTTTCTTGGTCCTTTTGTCCAACAAGCCATCAAGAAAATATTAGAACTTTCCAATAAATAAAACTAATTTTCAAAACATGGATGAGAATTGAGCAGAGTCACATGACACCAGAAGAAGAAATATGATCCAACTATGTGTATAAGGCAAACCAGAGAGTAGGAATATGATTTGAGATCACATCAATAACCTTTTCAACTTTTCCTGAATGGATAAATTTAAGTAAATTAACTGTTAACATTAGGATAAGCATTCCCTTATTTGGTAAGAACATTGAGATAATGGACAGCACACACTACACACTATTACAGTGCGTTGATTAGAAATTTTGGGTCAGTTTTTGTTTTCCTCTTTATTCTTGTGGGCATCTTAAACTTCATAATCTAATCAAACATTTGATGTAACAAACACTGCAATTCTGTTTGGGAAGTAGAATATTTAATTCTCAGTGGTGATGTTATTTCAACTTGAATTGGCTTGCAGTCCCAAAATGGAATATGAAATCTGCAGGTAGAATTCAGATATCTTCGACTTTATCCCAAGATAAACTTCATATCTATTCAAGTTTTTTCATCCCTAGGAACATAATGACAAAGACAAGACATTCCAGTTACAAACACTGATCGCTAGCATAAAGATACGAGTAATGTGACATGTCTTGTAATAAAACGTGGAGAAATTAAGCAAGTTTGTCTTGTTATAATTTAATTTTCTGGGGTTCAACCATTAGCAGCATTCATCAAACAAAAGTACTACAGTACCAGAAATGACAAGATACCACAATGTACGTTGGAACATTGTTCCAGCATCTTGTGCTCCAACCATGAACCATCCTTGGAATCATTTGGTTCTCTCAATTCTGGCTTCAAGTACAAAGCCACTTTCAGTGTGGGGAATACCACGATTATATCTCAACTTGTTACGACATTTCATGTTTCAGCACACAGTTTTCATGAACTTCACAAGCTGCAGTATAAAAACACTATCAAAATCCCTCATGTTTCACTTTTTCCCCATAAGGCATCAACCTCTTGTGGACACTCAAAGGCATTTGAAAGCATAAGAATTTTGAATTGAATTAAAAAAAGCAGAAGTAAAAGTAAAGAAGTCAAAAATAACTCATTTAATTTTTAGATGCTTTTTTTTTTTTTTTTTATCAATGTTAATAAGCTTTTGTTTTTATCTAAATACTCAAAAATCATCTAAAAATTTTTTTTTTTAAAAAAAAAAAATCTAAACAAGCTGATCTTTTATTAGATAATCTTCTTGCTTCTTTCTTCTAGTGGATCTGTATAGCCAAGGTATATTTCTCTTTCCTAGCAAATGAACTATGATTTATATAAAAAATGGAAAGTGGAACAAATTCTACCGTGATGTCGAAACCAGTTTCTGCAATTTGAGTAATAGAGGAACCAAATGCTGATGGAGTCCAACTCAACAAGCAGCATATATAAAAGTGAGGCAAACCTTACGTCTTGTTTCTGTGGTCATTACATCATCAGCTAGCTGTGAAGCCTTCAAGTAGCAAGGTGCATTATATATGATATTGGTCTACCTATCTATATATTGTTTGCACCTTTAACATATATTTACTTGTACAATTGATTAATGGATACTATGAATTTCAATTTAAGATCTCATACTGAAAAAATCAAAAAATAAATTAATAAAATTACCAATAGTATATATAATGTAACTCATGTATATCTAAACTTTATAGATAGATATATTTGGAATCTAGCTGTGGTGACCTATTGGCCTCTTTTTATGAATCAGATAAAGATAAGAAATGATAAGCTAGAATAGACATGATATATAACAATAAACATTTTGATTGGAGTAATCAAAGATGCACGGTAGCTAGATAGACATGCTTTTGAGATTAGGCAACCAATTACTTTTAATGATCATGCAAGCATACTTGTAATGGAATTAATTCACTTTTCATTTCATGGACTCTTAATGCTTATATATATAAAGAAAGAGACAAAGAATATCTAATTAAGTAGAAGTAGGAGTAGGAGGATTCTTCGACTTGTCTCATTGACCATTCCACCATCGTTAAGAGAATCAGTCAAAGAGCCAAAACCAGATACTAGGCTCATTTTAAGCTTCAAGTTTAATCGGACTGAGCTGAAAAGGCCTTAGCTTTTTGGGCCGAAGTCCAAGCAAGCTTGTTCGAGGTGGCCCAATTATATCCAAAAAAATAATTTAACAAATCATAATAACTTAATATGCTAGCATCTTAGTATTTTACTCCTTTGATGAGAATGCAATCTCCTATTATAAATTTAAAAAGGCATGTGAATCTAATGTCAACATTTTTAATATTCATATATCTCCTTAATTAAGTAACATCTGTATGCGGTTTACTCTGAAAATCTTAGAGCACGTGCAATTTCAACGTGCTTGCATTAGGTGAATGCATGATCGGATACCTAGGGTTTAAAATTAAGTGACATATAATATACTTTCTTTTCGTATATATATTTAAATTTTGGATTAATTGGTGATTTAATTTTTTGTTGTACTGAGAAAATTAAGATGCAAGGAAAAGGAAGTAATTGAGTAGAGTTTGTAGGGTGGTGGAATTTGTTTATTGGTGGTTGAAGATGCATGCATCCTATCTAAAAGAAAGAATAGAGGATTGATAGATTGAACACAAGGATAAAATTTTTTGTCTCAAACTTTTTTTTACGATTGAGCGATTGAATAAAAAAAATTAATTAATACAACTTGTAACATAATTTTATTATATTTTAACTAATTATAAAATCACAAGACAAAGTATAAAGTAAAAAAATTTATCGATTAAATGTAATATGAGATAAGTGTGGGACCAAATTCTCTTGAATTAAGAGACAATAGGCACATTGTGTACTTGTGAGTCACAACTTTTCTTGGAAAAGTTGAACCCTTGATATAATAATTGATATGCATACCCTATATATAGAGAGAGTTTGCTTTGGATTATTCATTTATTGGATATCCATTCTTGCTCTCTATATATATAGTTGGCAATAGGACCATATAGTGGACTTGATCTTGCACTTTCTCCTTCTACTATTCCCTCTATCTTCAACCACCTTATCTCAAACCTTGCCAGTCACATCTCTATCTGCATTCCCATCCTACCTTATCAACTAATGTAGTCATAGTTAGTTAACTTCTCTTCAAAAGTATAATAATAATAATAAAAATAATATAATATGACTTAATTAGTAAATAAATTGATTAAGCTTAGTGATTGAATATTATTTTTTACAATAATAAAGATTTAAACTTGAAAATATATATATGTTAATAAGTGAAATAATCTTAATTATTTTATTATATCGATAAAATTAGTTAAATTTTTAATGTGAAATAAAGATATTCATTCATATAAAAATATAATGATAAATAATATTTAAAAGTGAAGGGAATTTAAAAAAAAAAAAAAGAGAAGAAGAAGTGGGATAAACGTAGTGATAATTAGACCATGGTCAAAATAAATTAATAAATGAAGGCAGATAGACTTTATGAAGAGGAAAATATGACCGACCACGAATTGAATGCATAAACATGCAGTGTGTCTACATGTGAAAACCACCCACCAATCTAATTACATATAAATTAATTAAACAAAATAATTTGAATTATAGAATCAATAATTTAATTGTCGATCCACCAAAAAATAATAATTTATGATTGTTTCAGTTGTCAGTCACATTGCATGTGAAAGGGAATAACAAAGCATGCCCAATTAATTTTTAAATATTCATGGCCATGCAAGATCAAAGGGGGGATGCACTGTTCCATTGCATAGTTTCTCTCAATTATCACATTTATTTTTATACCATATGATGGATGCCTTTTAAAATCAAACACCTATCCATCATTAATTCATAGAATATAAACTCTTCTTTCAAAGAAAGTTTACAAATATAGATATTATGTCGCTGTTGTAGGATTGCATTGTCTAGATGTACAGCAAAAAAAAAAAATTCTTTTTATTTTAATATTTTATTTTTTATCTCATTTTTTTATTATTATTAGTACGAGTATAATTTTAATTATTTGAATTAATAATCACGAGACATTAAATAAAATAAATTAAATTATATACTAGGGTCTTTGACTGGTAAACTGTGTTAATTAGAAGGTAATCAATCATAATCATGGTACTTTTATTATATTTTAATTAATTGTTTAGTTAAAGATTTCTTGTTGCAACCAATGATCAGTTGCAATTTGAAGTAAAGGTATTGGGGAAATTGAAGATTTTTTTAAATCAAGCATTGGGAAGAAAGTAAAGTTTCCTTGAATGTCTTTGTCAACCCACGATTTCAGTAAACGGCACCGTTCCCCCTTTGTGTTCTTTTTCTTTCCATTTTTTTAATAAAATAATAATCAGGATAAAACGTCTTTCGCGTTTTACTCTCACTTTTTTTTTTTTCATCTGTGAAAAAAATATTATTTGTAATAATTTAATAATAATATTTTATATTTTTATCCATTAAAATAGAATGAAACAACTAACACAATTTTTGATTGATTAAATAACAAAGAAAAATTTTTTAAATCAGTTCATTTATAAATAGATAATTAAAGGAATATATTTTGATTGAATTTGAGTATTTTAATTATTTTTTTTGTTTAACTAAATTTTCTCTTTATTATTCAATAAATTTCTAGTCTTCCATGTTCCCATTTCCCACCAAAAGAGCATGTGGGCATCACGTGCCATGGAATGGGTAACTAATAAGGTGTTTACTAACTTGATTACAATGGCTCAGAATTTTGCAGACTAGCATTGGGGTTCCTTCAACCTTGAGAGTAACATTGATGAGTCCAATGAGATAATACCACAGACTGAAAATTCCTGTTTATCTCCTTGCTTGCATAGAAACAAGAAGATCCCCAAGGGCAAGTGGTAAAAAGCTTACGTGGACAAGTGAAGGCGGGACGTATGCACCGAAGGTGTTCGATTTAATTCCTGAACGAGAGAAAAAGGCAACAAACTGGGACCTTCTACGAAAAGGCCATACGATAACTTATATGGTAGAGAACTAACAAGGTCTACTCCTTCACAATTAATAATACAAGCAGTGAAAATGAATTCACGTGTAAGGAGAGGTCTGCGAGGTAGCGTGCGCCATGTGCTTGGCAGCAGTCGGCGACCTTTTGTTTCATGAGATAAGGAAACCCAATAAAAAGGAGTGATCTTTCTTTCATCTATAGCCTCGTCTCACGGATCTTGCCTCTCTCTATCTCTGTGGGTCTCTCTCTCTCTTTCTCTCTCTGTCTCTGTGTTTCTCTTCTCCCACTTTCATTATTTTAATTCCCCTTCTGTTGGACATCCTCTGCAGACTATATAAGTCCCTTGAGTACACAGTACACGGTCATTGCAAGGAAATTTGGCAGCAGATTCTAAGGCATTATCAACAACTATTTCAGTTACCCAAATGGCTTCTTGGAAGAAAACCATCACAACCCCATTTAGAAAAGCTTGCACTTTCTTTAACCAGCAGCCACCAAGAGATAATAAGAAGTCTCAAGCAGGTTTGTGCACAATCTTCACCATCACTTTCTTTTCTCATCATAAGCAATAATGGGTAATTGAAGATTGCGTTATTTGGAATTGGGTATTATTCTGCAGAGCAAGAGAGTCGTGTTATGGATCTGCACGGTGAAGTCATGGCTTGTGGCTACGAAGATGTTCAAGTTATGTGGTCTATTCTGGACAAGTCCAGGTCCACAGCCTGCAACATAACTTCTTCATAACCTGAGCTAGCCCCCTCCTTAATTTCTTCTCAAGATAGAAGAAGAGGACAACATGGTATAAAGAATCCCACCGAAGCAATTAGCCTGTGTTTTTGTATTCTACTGTCTAGGTCCTAATTGCATCATACAAGGTTGTTTTAGCTGGCTGGCTTTTGAACCCGGTATGAATCATGAATGTAGCTGTCTCTGTGTAGAAATCAGAAAGAGAAAGACATGTAGGAGTTTGATAGGTTTGAATCAGTGCCCCCCTTCCGTTGGATTGTTGGTGGCAGTTTCAGTCTGTAATTTGCTAGAACCCGGATGTTGTTTATAGTGAATCCCCATGATTGATGAACCACAATCATCGTGGCGAGATTTGTAATCAGAATTAGATTTTTCTTTTTTCTTCACTCTCCTCTACTCTCTGCCTCGGTTTTTTTTGAGACCACATTTTCCGTCTTCTTATTATTTTGGATCAATCAATAACTCAATTAACAAATTAATTAATTAATAATAAAATATATAGTTATGTTTTCTTGATATTTGTTCTTGGTGTCTTCACCTTATCTTTTGTGTATGGTAATAGAGAGGAAAGCTAGGACTACATTTACATGATTGGGTACGGAGCATTCAGATTTTTTAATTTAACAGTGACATATTGCATTGCACACACAGCAGAGGAAATATTTGTATTGAGAAAATCAATTTGCTGCTCTGCGAAAATGATGACAGGAGCTTGTTTTGTATTCATTGAACATCCAACTGAAACGACAAAACATAATTTTGCACGTGAAATCCGTGTCTCTACGGCTGTGACGAGATTTTCAAAAGATGGATTACCAAGCCATCCCAGATGGAAAATTAGGACTTCAATTCAATTTTGTCACCGTGAGTAAAGATATTTCGGTCAATTCTGAATGTAATATTTCATTTCTAGAGTCTAGTTTTAGAAGTGGGATAAATTTATAAAATGACAACATATTGTGTCGTCCATCTTATGCCAAATGTCATATGATCATTGGCTTGATACTGTGACACCAATTATTGCACTTCGAGAACAAGTGGCACCAAAGTGACCACCCATCAAAAATATCTAACCAATTACTTTTCTCAGTGTATGACAAAATGTACCAATCAGACACGTGACGCTCAATCTAAATCTAAATCTAGTTTTTACTCCATAAAATTTTAACAGTAAGAATGAAGAAAAGGAAGAGGAGGGGGGAATTGAAAACTAAGAATTTTCTCACTCATCAGAATAATGACGTTGACAAAGAAAGAACTGAAATAATGGAAGATGCATACACGTCGTCATATGGCCTTCTAATGAAAAATGAATTCATAACGTTGATAACACCTACTCCGTTCTTTTCACACTCCACCACCACGTTGGCTGGGGTGTTAAAAGAAATCACCCTGAATGGATTGCAAGAGGCCCGTCAATTTCTTAATTTGGAAATTTGTAAAACCTAATACATCGGCCTGACTTGCCGCAGTTGGGCCTATACAAATTTCTATTTTTGGGCTAAAATTACTCCAATCGAGGGGGAAATGAGGAACTCTTTTGGCACACCCCATGGGATAGATTTGTAATTTCATTTGTACACACGTGGACACGCAATTTGTTTGCTGTTTTTCTAGAGTAAAGAAGCATCAATGATTATAGCAGTAACGTATCAGCATCATGAGTTCACTGTGGGATGCACACGTGCTTCAACATCGATGCATTCTTAGTTTGAAATCATGACACGTGTTCCGATTTGTGACACGGGAGACCACAATCACACTCATCGTACCGCCACCAACAACAGAAATTATACTATACCTAAAGCTTAAACCAACCTTACAAACAAATGCTAAATCTTTGGTTTCTTTCACAAAACCTTGCTCGAACGAAAAATATCAGCAAAGTAAATATCCCTCATCCATATAATTTAAAGTGTACAAAAAATAATCAATATAGAGGAAGTGTTGATAGTTCATCAATTCCCTTTTTGAAATTCTAAACAAAGTGCATCTTAATTTCATTTTGCCTTGAGTTATCTCCGTTCGAAAATCAAAGCCTCAGAAACAGAGATACCAAAAACCCACCATAGTTATTGCAGCATTGTGCTGTCATTAAAGTGAGATGCATTTATCTATTCTATATATGTAGGCTAGTTGGATGCCCATTGTACTTGCTGTGAAATTTCTTCCGCTTTCACCCACCAAAAACCAACACAAAAATTGTATATATGGACAATTAAAATTGATGATGATGATGAGGAGGAGGAGGAGGAGGAGCTTCTGTGCAGAAAATTTGCATTCCTTTCCTGAGCTTTGCTAGCATCTATCTGCTCTTGTGATCTTCAATCTTCTTACATTGTTCAAGAACATCCTATATGGAATTAAGAGAGCCAAACTGTGAAAAAGAAACCCAAAACAAAGATATATAAGATCAAAGATTAATTTTGGTTTGAAAAGAACTACTTACTCCCATGGCACATCTCCAACCATCATCCAATCTCCCTCTTGATCCTCGTAAGTTAACACGTGAAAATTCCCAGAATGAATTGGTTGAGAATTAGGACCTAAAATTAATTAGACAAATTCCATTGAAATAGCTATGATGGTGCAAAATATTTTTTTTTTTTTTAAAAAAAAAAGTTTCTATATGAGGATTTGATGAGTTCTTACAAAGAATTGTGGTCTTAAACATATGGCCAAGAGCTCTTACTAGACCATCGTAGCTGTGATGTGCCAACAGATTCAATTTTCTACCAATTGGGATCCCTTCCATGTAAACTTTGACAAACAAGAACGGTTGTTGGCTCAATTGGCTGTTTTTCCCAACAAGTCTACTCCTCAATGTTGATTTAATCGGTGGCCAATCCAAACTTTGCTCCCTAAAAGACAAACGAATTCATGATTCGAAGCATGAAATAAGATCAACCCATGATTTTATCAAGGAGAGAAATACAGAGCCCATCAAAATTTTCTCTCGAAACTTTCTTTCCCTCGAGAAAAAAGAGAGAAAATTTCTCCATATATGGTGAGTGGTGAGGGAAAATGGGCAAGTGGGTACCTCGGAATTGAGCTTGAAGAAGGTGGGCTGCTGATGCTCAGTCCAAGTCTGAGGTCTGTGCTGAAATCCATTCCGATGCTGTTGCTTCTGCTATTTCTGCATACATTTGAGGAAGATGATGAAGCTGGTGTGGCAATAGCAGAAGGGTGATTGCTGCTATCAATTGAAGATGATGAAGAAGATGATGAGTGGGTATGGCGGGCATCAAATTCTTCTGCAGCAAAATCCATCTTCTGCTAAAAAAATGGTGATGGGTGAAAAAGAAAAGTGGCTAACTTGGGCTCTATATATATACTATAAAGAACTAAACATAGAGAGAAGAGGGAGAGAGAAAGAGTGCAAAACACTAAGCCAAGTCAGACATTCAACAGAGTCTCTGGTGTTTCGATTTGCCATGAGGGTGGGCAACATGTCCACAAGCCCTAACTTACATGCTCTTTAATTAATTACTTTTTTAAGTTATTGTTGGTTGGAAACCTAGAATCTAATTTAATTTAATTTTAATTCATAATCATCTTGCTCGCAGCCCATGTTTTAGCTTATTTTTAATTTAACTAGGTATATATTGGCGTTCATATAACAAATGTCCTAATATATGGGAGGAAATCATCTTTGTAAATCATATATTAAATATATGTGAAAGGGCAATTGCCTCATGGACATGCACACCATGAACAAGAAACCAAAAAAAAAGAAAAGTAATCTACATAAAAAAGGACCCTAGCTTTCTTTTCTATACACACTATATAACCCATTGTAAATTTTATTGATTTTATGTTAGATTGAAGAGTCTTTAATAAAAATATTCAACTACTCAAAATTGATTCTCGCTTAATTTAATATAAGCATAAGTTTTAATTGTCTTTTACTACTTATTTTAAAGCTAAAGTATTAATAGTTATTAGCACTTATACATTTGTCTACAAAATAAAAATTACTTACAATGAGAATCAAACCTGTAAACTTAACAAAGAAATCAATTCAATTGTTGCTAACTAAGCTAACCCCAATTTTTAGTTGTGTTTTACAACCCTAATTTTCATTTTGGATTTCTTAACAAAAAAAAATGATATCAACATTCTTTTAATTCAAATGGCTAAAAAGATATCTGAATGGAAAGAATTCAAGTATAGAATTACAGTTGATTGCTTGGCCTCTTTTGGATATATCCATAGTTGTTAATGGGAAGCAAGAGATTGACCCAATAGGTTCAGCCAAATTTAGCTAAAGTATCATCCAAAGTTATGCCAGTGCATAAGTGTTGGAAGATAATGATGGACTATGTTGCAATACCACACTGGATTTAGACTCAGATTGGGGTACCCATCAAAACCCATTAATTATATATTATTAGAAAACAATTAAATTGGCAGATTAATTAATTCATCTTTGCTAGCTAGCTATCACAAACGTTTAGCCTTAATTTTTACTATGTGATAAAACTTGGATGCATTAATTTAATCCAACTAAATTGTGTTAAGGGAAGATGCTGGTTTTACTTGCAGTTAATTCCTACCAACTGCTTAATTAGTTGTGGAGCTGATAATTAATGAAGGGTCTAATCCATTTTGAACTATAATGTAGAAATATGGGATAAAAATATTCACATTCACTGAGTAGTTCTCTCTTTTTTTCTTTTTCTTTTCTTTGTTTGCACTTTTGGATCTTTTTCATTATATATATCGACCTATATATATGCAATGTCTAGCTCTATTTAGAACCCATTTATTGGGTGGACATTAACTTCCTCAATTAACTAGGCTTTTTTTCTAGACGTGATTTTAGTTTATAAATTTCATATTTTCTAATGATAATGTTTGAAACTTTTGAGTAATCCTAAAAGAAAGAACTTCTATATAGTATGTTGTTAGAGTTAGGCTAAAATGGATTTATTATTGTGTAGGCCAAAGGTGTGGGGCTTTGAGAATCAAAGATTAATCGAAGGAATAAAGAGAATACAGAAACAGAGAGACATAATTAAAGGCATAGTGTCCTCTTTGATATCAGCAGGGCAGACAATTTTCTTTCCCTCTGTTGTTCTATGTTTCTACGTCTTCTATCTTCATCATCATTTCCCTTCTCCCTTCCCTTGGGTAAAACTAAAACTACAGACCTGTGCTACCTTTTACCAGCTTTTTCCTTTCTAGAACGTAGTAATTATTTTTTTCCAAAATCTTATTAAAAAATTTAACCCAACCAAAGAGATTCATGCATGCAGTTCTTAAATCTTAATCTAGGTACAGTCAAATTATTAACTTTTACTGTTTGATGTGACGGAGTAATTTACGATTTTGAGTGAAGTAGAATTTAGTTTAGTGATTTTTAAATTTAATTTTTTAAACATTTAAATTAATATTATAAAATTTATAAATATTTTATTTTATTTATAAAAAATGGATGATTTTGACAATTAATTTATTTATAAATAAGTAGGAACAATGCTGACCTAATCCGACAAATTTTGCCTACGTGGCCTTATAAATATTCATATAAAATAAACAAAAAGGGGTGTTAAAAGAATTTTTTTTTTCAACTAATCATTTTTTAAGAATACAATTCATTAAAGTGAATTGCTTAAAAAAAAAAAAAATCACTCAAGTGATAATATCTTTCTTAACATCAATTTTACTGAAACAAAGAGACAAATTATTAATTTTACATGTGATGTAAACCTTTTTTAGGCAAAAGGGTGGTTGTGTTATTGTGTAGTTAATTTTATTTTATTAAAATCTCTTGTTATATTTTGCTACAAGATTTTTCTTCTTATATTTTTTATGAATTAATTAAGGATTATTATATGTATATTATGGTGACTCGTTTAAATCAATTAGCTAGCTCGAGGTTGCGTGAACAAACACTATGCAAAAACCTTTGTCATCTATAGTAAGATAAGATTCAACTTTTGAATTTATCCTAATTTTATTTTCTCATGTGACATAATATGTATTCATCTAACTTAGATATTCTTACTTGAATATCTACTCACAATAGCTTGTATTTATTTTTTTAATATTATATCTTCTGTTAGAGATAATCTTATTCTGATAATATTATTGTTTGTTTAAATATTAGCACTCATTTTAACAATAATTTAAAGCTCAATTTATCACATTACCAGAGACTAATTAATAGATTATCAAATGATTCTTAGTTAAAGTACGAAAATAACTATTAGTTTAGACTTAAAAATTTTGAGGTTAAACTAAACAATACTAACACTAATACTAACACTCTTTTTAACAAAAATTTAAAGCTCAATTGATCACATTATGAAAAACTAATTAATGAAAAACTCTATTCTTATTTAGATTTTTCAATTAATTTGAATTAAATTAGTCATGAATTGAGAGACCTGATAATAAATTCGTGCTTTATAAATATTGATGATCAAGACTAACAAAAAAAAATTAATTAATAGATTATCAATTGATTCCTAATTAAAATGTAATAAAATAACTATTAGTTTGGACCCAAAAATTTTGAGGTTAAACTAAAAAATACAAAAAAGAAGGAAGAAAATTGATGAATTAGATTACGTGGGGGGCTTGAAGAAGTTGTTTGTAGTAATAATGATATAATGTTTTGAGTCACCCAAAAGCATATGCAAGCAGCGAAGATGAGGAAAAGGGAAGTAAAATGGAATTAGGCGAAGGAAGGAATTGGAGACAAATTTGAGATTAGAGAGAAAGCAATTAGCATCCGATTTAGGCAAGTTTGGGAATATGTTATGTTTTATGAATTCATCCAACCAATTCGTCTCTCAAAACCCACGACATGATCCCAACTTTAACAAACATGCAATCAACTACTACTAAACTCTATTCTCTTTCTCTCTCTAGGTTTAACATATATGCACGTGCCTAGCCACGTGCAGACCATTAGTTATCACAATCATGCATGCCTATTATAATCTCAATTTCAACCTTAGTATAAATCAAATTTATAAAGCATTTTATTTCTTTCCATGATATGATTGTTTAATTTTTTAAATGAGATTAATCTGATTTTAAATGTAAATTAAAAATGCCCAGTAAAGTTTTTTTTAAAAAAAGGCCTTATAAAATAACAAATATGGTTCCAATACATGCTATTTATTTTTGTGACAAATTGTGTGCATTGAGATTTGATTCATCTCTTTTCTTTCAAAAGGCATACACTGTTATGGGCCTCGTGCGTTGAGCCCCCAATAGTTCCAACTTTATGTTGGCCCTAAACACCAACCTACTTATCATCCAAATTCAATTGTTCCCTCAACTCAAATCACCTTTTTCGCCAAATCCAATTAGTTCCCCGCTTCACCTTCGCAATCACATTTCATTAAAAATATTCCCATTCGTCTTGGGATCACATTAGACATCTTCTATTCAAATCCAGTAAAATTTTATATATTTATCGAGTTTTAATTTAATTATATTTTAAAACTTAATATCAAACTTCTAATTAAGCAAAAATAACTCTTATAATATTAGAGAAATTTCTTTTTATTAAATTTACTTTTAATATTACCATAAATTAACAGTATAAATAAACAGACAACGTGTCACATTCGCGGATTTCATTAGTGAGAAATTTTGGACCGGTCCAACCAAACCAAACCTAACCCAAACCGTGAAGTTAAGGCCTTCTTAGCCCAAACGACGAGTAAAAAAAAACGTTTCGTTTTGGTTTCAGAAAGGCACCGTCAACATTTTATTTTATTTATTTTTTTTCGGTTTGAATTGCCTGGAGAGTGAGGAAAGTGGCGGTGCAACGGACATCAACGTGTTCACTCTTGAACCAAACGTTTTCCATTCGAAGGACTGTCAAGTCAATGGTTGGCATTGGCCATAGCATCCTTATTCCGACACACACTCCATTTCCTGTACTCTGAGAGGCAAAGGATAAGAAGAAACCAGAATTAATAATAATGTCTCTGCCAACGCCGACAGAGCTTCAGATCAAGGAAGCTGTAGGCGTGGCACCCACCTCTTCCTCTTCTTCATACAAAAACCACACCAATTCTTTCTCTCCTTTGCCTCTTCCCAAGACAAGCAAGCATGGTATAGCTGCTAGCTACCTCAAACACACAATGCACTATGCTCGTTTCTTCTTTTCAATTGTTTTTCTCTTGTGCTTGTGGGTTATTCAATTTAACTAATTTAATTTAATGATGTAATTCAGAAGACAGCGATGAAGATCTGTTCACGGTTCCAGACATGGAATCTACACCGAGTGTCCATTCTGCAAGTGCTCTTCCTAATAGCAACCTTGACCAAAGTAACAATGTCACAGACACTACTCAATTTCAAGCTGCTTTTCCTGGAAAGCGCCGAAGGGGAAGAAACCCTGTTGATAAGGAGTACAGACGCCACAAGAGGTACTTTTTGTATATAGATTGCAACCTTAGCTTAAATTTTCATGTTGGTGACTGCGAAATCTTCTATCTAGAGAGGAAGAGGAAGAGGAAGAGGAAAAGCCCCTCTATTCGCACATTGCTTAGAGTAGAATTGTGTCATCTGAGCCGTGGCCCCACTTGAGCTTTTTATCCTTGATTTGGATGAATCACTGTGACTTTATGTGACCAAGACACCAAAAGTGAGGTGTCTAACCAAAGGGGTCCATTGTTTTTGGCGGTTTATATGACATTCCTAAGATACACATACTTTGGCCAAACTAGTTTGACACAAATTATATTGCGATAATGTATGAATTTTTATTTTTTTTTCATACATGGGCATGCATAAGTATATATGTATATTGATCTTTGTATTTATGCATTTATGTATGTGTATTAATTTGGGATAACATCTGGTATCTCTCTTCTAGCCCTATTTGCTGTCTCGTTTTCTTAACATCTAATGAGAATTTAGCGAGACAACAAATGAGACAAGAAGAGGAACAATAGATGTGACTCCGTATTAATCCATTATAAACATATGTATCTGAATGGTTTGGTTGGGAAATATAAGGGTGTTTGGTGTTTATGATGTTACAAACAGGTTGTTGAGGAATAGAGTCTCTGCTCAACAAGCAAGAGAAAGAAAGAAGGTATATGTGAATGACCTGGAATCAAGAGCTAGTGAGTTGCAGGACAAGAATTCCAAGTTAGAAGACCGCATCTCCACTTTAATGAACGAGAACGCCATGCTCCGGAAGGTAACATTAACTCAAGTCCCTACTAATCAATGAGGGTGTTTGTCACTTGTGAAAGGATCAGCATCATAATGAACCATATCAGGTTATAATAGAAGCATATTAAATGTTGCAGGTTCTAATGAACACGAGACCAAAACCTGATGAGAGTATCGAACCAAAGCAGGATCAGTCAAGTAAATGCTAAAAGAGTTATCTTGAAGTTGAAGGTGCCTTAGATTAAGGCTTTCTTGCAGATATATTAAGGATTCTTACTACTAGAGAAATGCATATTAGAAATAGTTTTGAGAATTGTGATGTACTGCAGTTTTTGGGTAATAGAAAAAAAAAAAAGAAAAAAAAAGAGGGGTTATTTGTACTACATTATCATTATTTTGATGACAAAATCTTTGTTTGTGTCTTTATTTGAGTGTTTTATAACTTGGGACAAGACATACATTGAATGAAACTTTAGGAGAATCATGGGAGATGGTCACTAGGAACTCTCCTTTCTTTCTTCAATGAGGGGAATGTCAGTGTATGTTGACACAACACTAGTGGACATAGTGTCATCCACACGATGAGCTGGGTGTTTGAGTAGCAACTCCTCGTCAAGGGTAACATCATCCCTGTACTTGTACCACTTGGCCCAGAACACATAATTGAAAAAGTTGAGGACACTGAGTACAGCCAAGAACCAGTAGAAGAACTCAACATGGTTTGCATTCATGTCAAGCCCTTCAATCCATCCCTTCTTGCTCTTAGAAATCTTACCAGTTACTTTGTTGATGAGCTTGATGAAAGCGGTGTTCAAATAATAGCCAATGGACAAAGAAAGAAAAGAGAGTGAAGTGGAGAGAGATCTCATCCCTGCAGGAGCTTCCTTGTAGAAAAATTCCATTAGTCCTATAAATGTAAACATATCAGCAATCCCAAAAACTGCATAATGGAATGAAAGCCAGAAGAGGCTGATCTTGATATGGTGGTTGTTGAATTCATGCTTCCTCTTCACCTCAATGAATCCTGCTATGGTCATTGAGATTGCAGAGAGGACAAGGCCAACCCCAACTCTCTGCAGGTGTGTTATTCCATTGGGGTTGCCAGTGATCTTGCGCATTAGTGGTACGAAAGCAGTTTCGTAGACTGGGATTAGAAGGGCCATGAACAGAAGAGGAATCACAGGGATTGAGGCTGCTGGGACCGCGAAATGGCCAAGGTATGGGTTCATGAGGTTTCCTTGTTCAACAGACACGGTTTGCAGTTGGGCCAAACATGTGTTCATGATTATGGTACTTAGTAGAATAGGCATCATCCTTGTAAGGATCTTCGCTTCTTCCACTTGTGTCACTGTGCACACCTTCCATTTCCTTGCATCTGTGCCTTTTGGTACAATAGCTGCCTTGTCTAGTACCCTACTCAGCCACAAGAATGATAAGAATTTTGAGTCCCGTCATAAATATGCATGCAAGATTTCTGTAGTTTTGGATATCTAAAGCATAGTTTGAATGATTTTTAGTTATTCTAAATACAAAGGTTTAAACAAATTTTAGGTAGGTTGAATTTCGATAGCTTATCGAGGTGAAGGCAAGTTTCAAGACTCAATAGATGTACTTACGAATTACTTATTACCCACTAATAAGATTCTGAGATCCTCATATTAGCAATAGGACTCAAATCTATGTATTTGTAAGATATGATTTTAGTCTTTATTAACTAGACCAACTGAATTGGTTAGTGTGAGCATACCATAAAGATCATAAATAATCATAGTTAAGGAGGAATGCCACCTGAATTGGTTAGTGTGAGGGATGAGATTTTTCTTCGAAGAGCCACGACCTCGTATTTCATATAACTCATCTGATTTTTCGGGTACTCTCACGTTCAAATTCTTAACCGTGACCACAATCACCTGCAACAATCATTCCAAGTGAGTGCTATATGGAATTAACTGACTAATTCTATCAATGAAGAGGAAAACTACTGGGAAGAAACCTCTAAAACGCGCAGCAGTGGGCTTTCCTCCGGGAGTCTAACACGATAGAATGGCTTTCCCAAGGCAATGAAAATAAGAGCAGCACCAGCACAAGACATGGATATGATAAAACCTTTGTCCCATCCTTTTTCTGTGCCCACATAGACAACAAAAGTGACCCCTATGCAAGCCCCAATCACAATACTGAGCAAAAGCCAGTTGAAGAAGCTGGCTATGTGTTTGCGTTCTTCTGGTTTCTTCTCGTCAAATTGATCAGCTCCTAATGCAGGCACAGACCCTCTCATTCCACCACCTCCAAGTGCCAGCAAGTATATTGAGCTGTAAAACAGCAAAGCTTTTGAGCCATGCACACATTCTGTCTTCCCACAAGCCGCAGGCTGAAGTTTCGGGTAATGGGATTGAATCACAAGTAACAAATATCCCTGCAATTCAAAGAAAGTCACATCTTTGTGCTATGTTTTCTGCACAAATATCCTTCATGGTTATGAGAAGTGAGGTATATTGACAAATCTCTGTCAAATTTTAATGTAGCATTTCCGATGAATGAATCCGATACGCTCTAGTTAAATTAAAATAACTTTTTGCCAACTAATTTATGCATTTGATGGTGTAATGCGAATCTATAGGATGAAACAAATTCTACGAATTCTACTCTAAAGCATATTTTTCCTCATATACGTGGAGAGTTGAACAACCATGCAAATGCTAGGTAATCGTTAAGCTTGTTATTTGTTACTGAGTAAAAGGTATACTTTACCAGTAATTGGATAACGCCAAAGAGTAAGCAAGTGTTGAGGCGATTCATATAGCTATCAGAGATTAAACCTCCAACGATGGTGAGCAAGAAAGTAGTACCCAAGAAGTTGGTTGTGGTGGTTGAAGCGCCAGAGAGGTCAAAATGGAGGATTTTCATGAAATACAACACTAGACTTGCCATGTTAGCCACAAAGCCTATGCTATCCAGAAACATCATTACTGCAACAAAAACAGTTCATTTGGCTTAATCAGTTAGAGGGTGTATCATTCCATTCAAATGATCCAGAGGGACCTTATGTACCCACCAAAGATGAAATATGTAGCTTTAAATCCCCCTAGCCTTGATTCCTTCACAGGTTGGTACTCAACATCTTTAGCGTCAACCTCATCCTGCAATCCCCATAGTTTTAAAACAAACAGATTATTAACACTTTCAAAAGAGCTCACTTTTGTTAGGTGACAGAAATTTGAGTTAATGCAAGTGTTCCATCAAAAACCGACCATGGCATTCGCTCTTGGCAGTTCAAGTTCAGCTAAGCAACTTGGAACTAACATAAAACCAGAACACTGCACTGTATGCAGAGAGGCTTACCATGGCTGAAACCCAGAAGAGGATACCGAGAAAGAAAAAGGATGGGTGTTGCTGAGAGTGTTGTTTCTGTAGAGGAAATGGATAAGTGTACTTATAATATTAACTGATCACTGAATTGCATGATGCATATCATAAATTAACGGCAGAGCCATTATGATTGGAATCTTCCAAATTGCATAAGCCAAATGACCGGCTGCGGCAGATTCAATGTTGAAACAAGGATGATTAGATTAAAGAGATGATTGAGTGCAATGTCATATTCAAGCATGTACTTCGGCAACTGTAGGCATAGGTGACAAAACGCAGCGCTTAACTTAATAGGTGAAGCCAAATACAAAGTTATAAAATGGAGAGCAATTATCCAAGTATACTCCCGATCGGTTATGTCTGGGCTTGAGAAATTTGCCTGCCACCTGCGGTGTACAAACATATTACCAAACGTTATTTTCTAAGGTTGCCGTCATAGTAAATTCTTCAACAGCGGATGTTCCAATCTCCAACAAAAATAATTTCAGCTGGGATTAATAACACTTGTGGTGATTATAGTGTTATTAAAAAAAAAAAAAAGATGAATAATTTTACCAGGTTTATAATCTTAACATTTGAAACTTCGACAAACTCAATTTAAGTGCAACAGTTTTTTTTATAGGATGCTCTAACATTCTTTTTTGATTGTGATTAAGTTGGTAAATCCAATGGCATGCTAAGAGGTGGAAAATTAATGATAGAAAGCAAGGGAGTATCAATAATAAGTAAATTATAATTAGATTTTAAAAATTAAAATCTATTTCAATTTTCTTTGAAAATTATTCAAGTCCTTAAATGATGTTTTATATTACTTGACCTTTCAAAATTGAAAGATTGATTAATATAATACAGTTTTGTTATTGTTTCCTAAAATTTTTAGAATTTAAACAATTTTCTTAACATCTTTTAATTTTTAAGAGTTAAAATAATTTTTATTTAACAAAGCTAAGGACTACATTATAGAATAAATTATTTTCTTTTTTTAGCTATAACATTAACAATTGGGCCGTTCTATTAAAAAAAAAACCGTTAACTGGGTAGTCAAAAGAACATTGCCCATTGCCGGTGGGCTTCCAATCCATTCGTAAAACAAGGAAATGAAGGATAAGGTGATGCTAGAGCAGAGGAGCGCGGGTTAGCATGGGAATCATTCTGTCAGAATCTGAGAGCTGAAGCTCGAAAGGAAGAGAGTATAATTTGAAGAGAGAGTGGAAGTGGACAATGTCTGCTTCTTCAGTTTCATTCCTCCATTGTGCATTTTATCCTCTTCCCAGCAATCATGGATGGGCTCTAAGCTTGGGGTAACTTCGACTACAAGGCCAAATTCGAACCCCTCATTCTCTCTTGCGGTTGAAGTCAGTACCCGCACCAGAAGAGAAGACAGGACTGCTCGCCATGTCCGCATCAGAAAGAAGGTAAGCTTGCTCTTTCTGTGTCTCAATGATTTATTTCTTCAATCACACTGCTTTTAATTCATTCCGTGTTTCTATCACTGTGCCATTCACTACCACAACAGAATCCTTAGTGGTAGGTAATAAAGTTCCCTTCTTTTTTAATGAAATTGCTAGAAAGAGAAGCAAACCTTGATGGGTTAGAATTAGAAGTTAAAATTAGCAAACTATGTAGGTGATTGGGAGGATGCCTTTTTGACGTTGTCCTGGGATACCCACTATTCGAATGTGTATTTACTTTGATTCATTACTAGGATGTGTGATTAGTACCTTAAATTGCATAAGTAATACATAATCATTTCTTGTTTATCTGTCTCAATGTTCTGGTGAAATGACCATTGCCAAGTGGAAATCTTCAATCAGGAAAAATGAAATACTTTCCTGTTCCCAAATTGTTTTCATGTTTATAAGGTTGAAGTGACACCAGAAAGACCAAGGTTGTCTGTCTTCCGGTCCAACAAGCATCTCTATGTCCAAGTGATTGATGACACCAAAATGCACGCACTTGCATCAGCTTCAACAATGCAGACGCCAATTTCAGAAGAGTTTGACTATACTTCTGGTCCCACCATTGTAAGTTCATAGAATCTTATATATAAAGATTCTCCCAATACAGTTGAATTGCTGCTGAGTAAAATACTGAAAGTACTTGGCATGTGTCAAATTTTTGGCTGCAGGAAGTAGCAAAGAAGATTGGTGAACTAATTGCAAAGACGTGCAAAGAGAAAGGGATCACAAAAGTGGCCTTTGACCGAGGTGGATACCCATACCATGGCCGTGTTCAAGCACTTGCAGACGCAGCTCGTGAACATGGCCTGGAGTTCTAGAATGAGGAGTCCTTTCCTTGTATTTCATGTTTAAATTTGTAACCAAAGGATTTATTTACCTATTTTTGCAATGACATGTTCTGTTTGTGATAACTTGTTTTCATGACACCAAAGGATCTTAAAGTCTTAATTATCACATCAATTTCCTTTCAAATCAAAGAAAAAGAAAAAAATTTGCCCTCCAGTAATCCAGCTTTGAGAATCTAGTCTGTATTTGTACGAAGAATGTTTGATGAAAGATAGACCTAAGCCAACATGTAACTTTGATACTGTCATCAGTGAAACCAAGCAGCATTATTAAAGATAAACGAAAGAAAGAAGACAGAAGGGTAAAAGCAGGAAATGAAACCAACTTTCTATTGTTATAACATCATAAACATAAATTACATATATTATGAGGATTGATTTGCAAGTTTGATTCTCTGGAAGGACTTGCTGAAGGTAATATCTATGAATGTTTAACAGTTCTTTGCTCCCAATTCAATGTTTCTCAGTTCATCATCCTTGGTTTGACAGTTCAAGGTCATGTTCTTCCTGGATCCTAATTTGTTCTTGATGCTTACACGTTTGGTGTTTACAAAAACTGATGTGAACGAGTTGAATGTGAATAAAAATGGATAACGTTTATGATACCGGTTAATTTTTAGCTGGGTGATAAGCTAAGAGAATTAAAGAAAAAAACAGTATTAGGTTCTCTTTGTTTGTTTGTACAAGCACATAGACTCATACAAAGCTTCGTCAACCCTTTATTATGTTTCAGAGCGTATTTGAGACTTTTAACTTGGGTCGGTCTTGCAGCTTTCTGTTTGTAAAACCACTCAGATCAGACTTAAACGAGATTCCCTTGATTTTATTGTGTGATTGAAGGTTATGCTTTTGGGTGTTCGGTGGCTCTTGTAACAAGAGTCTAGGCTCACAGTCCCACACTGCTTAGCTCCTAAGAAGGTACTGGCAAGACTTGTTATAAAAAACGCATCTCTTACCGTTTCCAAAGCATACCTTTCTCGGCCTTTTGGCTAAGATCAAGTGTAGTATCTGTTCTTATCAGTTTAATATCTGATACGTGGGCCATTGGCCCACATGATATTAAATTAATTTTTTGAGGGGGAGGGGCCATAACAGTAGCTTGCTACTGGGCCTCTCGCGCGTCGCCCATGCGTTGCACTATAGCACGGGCCTGGCGCACCCCGCCCAATACAATTTATAAATTTTGGTGTTTGCATTATCTCGTGGTCTGGGGCCTGTATTTCGATAAGAATTTAGCAAATTACTCTACAAACTGCAAATTCTAAGTTGTGTATTTATATTTATACTCGTGTTCTAAAATTTGAATTCTCCACAGAAAAAAAATAAAGTCTCAAAAAAACTAGTTAGAGTTGTTAAATCGTAGGATGTAACATGAGTGTACAAATAATATATGTAATATACAATTTGATGAAAAATATAATCTACAATGAATTATAAATTATAAATACGCATGGTGGGCTCAATAAACCGAACAGTGCCCAGGCCCATAAAAATCTCAACAGGGGCAGGTCTGGCCTGGATCTGGAAAGGGTTTACGAGAAATTAGAAGAAGAATAAAGACGGGAAACCAACGAGCATGAGCCAACAAAACAAGCTCTGAAAGCTCCAATGGCAGAAGTAGCGTTTGGTGTTTCTCCGCAGCCTTCCTTTTTTGTTCGGCCCAGAACAAGTGGCATTCGATCTCAAGGTAGCAGTAGCATTTGCTTCTGGTCTCTAGGTGGAGGAGCTCGTCGACTTCAACTCGAGCCACAATCTCCCTCGCTAGCTTTCTCTCATCGTTCATCGCCAACATCTCCTTTGAATTACTTCAGGGACCGATTGTACACTGGTGTTGTCTCTTCGGACTTCAAGGCGTCCACCCCTACGACTGTTGATACCGATCAGCCGGAATTAGATAGTGGTGGTGGTGCCGGGGACGGGATTGGTGACAAAAATGGTGGTGGCGGCGGAGGAGGAGGAGATGGTGGCGGTGATAATAACGGCGGCGATAGTAACAAAGGTGAGGAAGGATCAGAAGGAGACAAGAAGAAGATGGCTATCTTAATGTCTCAGAAATTTACTCTGGGATATGCTGCGCTAGTTGGAGGTAATCGATAAAACTTATACGATTTTGTGTTCTATCTAAGTGATGTAAGATTTTGCTGTTTTTGGATATCGTTTGAGAGTGAGACAGAGACTTTTTTATTTAGTGGTATGTAAAATTTGCAAGTGAAATGTTGGTATTAGTGGGGTAAATGGATGAGTTAAGGATCCAATTTAGAATTTGAGTGATTTCCATGCAGAGAAAAATTACTTGTTTTTAAGTGTACTTCTAGCATTTTTCTGTAGATGGCACTACAGTAATGCGTTAATAATGCCGGAACTTTAATTGGGATCTAGGAAAGGGATGAGAGGATGCTAGACCAAGTTCTGGTTTGGTGCCGCACTAGTCGCTTATAAGCAATATATTTGATGCATTTGCTCATTCAGGATGTAATTGCTTAGCGTTGTTGGGAAATGGAAAATGAAGATTGGGTCAAGTGAATTTTAGATTCTTATTAAACCTAGTCTAGCTAGCCTACAAGGAACTGATTCAATGCAGATTGAACTTGTATCTTATGGCTTTTCTTCTAGGCTTTTTTTCCCCTTCGGCTCTGTTTTCCTAATAGATAGGGGGAAAAAAGAAAACCAAAGAAAGAAGTAAAGTTACCTGAGTGCAGTTTCATGTCAGTCCTTTCATCAAAAATGGCCTTTCATCAAAAATGATGCGCCAGAAAAAGGACATATTCTTGCACGATTGTCTATAATTCTATATATTGTCATTTAGTGTTACTATGGTTGTTCAAAAGCCAAATGTGTCTTAGTCATCATTTAAAGAGTAATTGAAAGTTCTGACTCTGTTGAAATCGATGACTGTAGTGTAAATGTGTCACTCCATTTTCTCAGCTTTTTTTCTTTTTTTTTTATGATAACAGCGGTTCTACAATCTTGTTAATTTTTTCGTCCTATTTTGGGAACAATTGTATAGGTTTGCTTTGGTTTTTCACGCGTTCTGTGACTTCCTACCTTTGTTTCGTTTATGCATCCCCCCAAAAAAAAAAAAAAAAAAAAAACACATATATAACACACAAAAAAAAAAAAGAAGAAAGTTATGTCTACATAATATCTGATAAAGTGGGTTTTTTGACAGCGGGTGGTATAATGGGCTATTTGAAGGGTGGCAGCCAGAAGTCACTGATGGCAGGGGGCTTATCTGCCGGTCTGTTGTATTATGTGTACACTTTGCTACCTGTAAGACCCGTTTTTGCATCATCTGTTGGACTTGGTAAGTGGTTAGTTTGTCAAGAAACCTTACACTGCTTATGCTGTTTAAATATTAGTTTAAACCCCCTGCTTGGAAGCTATCTGGTAGGGTGCAGTTCCATTAGTTCTTTATATTTTAGGCGAAAGGGAGTTTTAATATACAAAGGAATTTGATTAAGAAGGTTGTGCTAATTAAATTTGATAATCAATCGAGTTCCCTCCCCCTGGAGTTTCCTGGTGCAAAGTAGAAATTATGCAGTCTGAACTGGCATTATCGTCACAGTATTATATATATATATATATGTATATATGAAATTTCATTTTTTTTTTAATCTAAAAAAGTCCATATCTTACTTTTGTTTGAAGGAAAGGGACATAGTTTTCAAACATGCTTTTGTGAATTGTGATAAAACATTGATGCTTGACGGTGGTTCTACTTACATAAGAAGCAACATCCATGAGTCCAAACCTAGAACTTCCCTTGATTATGTTGTGTGTATGACTTGCTACATCAGAACAGTAAATGTTATTTTGGTCCCCAACACATCAACTCAAACTATTAACTTCCATCAGCGACCCACCAGTAATTCCTTAGGTCCTCCATGGCTCCATGCATGGTTGAAACTTGAAAATTTGGAATAAGATCTCCTACATGAGATTATGAGGTAGAAAGAAAGGCTTCTATGATAGTGCATAACACATGAAATACTTGTTGGCAAATACACATTGGCAATAAAATTTTTCATATAATGTGCGTCAACTGCAATATGTAATTTTTAAGAGGAGTAAGTTTCTGTTAGATGATTATTACCAATTACTAGTTGTTTTCCATAAACTTCAGTGCTGATAAGTTTCTCCATTTAAAATTTAAATCTGATTCCTGTTTGTCATGATATCCAGGCATTTCTGCTGCACTTCTGGCGGTGATGGGTCCTCGTTTCAAGAGATCAGGGAAGGTTTTTCCAGCAGGTGTTATGTCGCTTGTGTCACTTGTAATGACTGGTGGTTACTTACATGGAATTATGCGTAGTGTGCACTAGAATGTAAATAATGAAGGATGTCTTGTAAACTCTGCTGAGTACTCATCTCCTCTGGTTATAAAATGTGTGTTTAGCCATGTATTGGACCTATGTTGTCAAATAAGGTTGTCCCTGTTTGAACTTCCTTCTATTTCTCTCGCGGTGAATCCATGCATGGCCATGGCTGGTTGTTTTACAAGATTTTCGATTTACAGCATTACATGTTACATGGATATGGAATTTCTGTCATTAAATTACGTTAAATTATGGAGCTTTGCTGGAGAAATCAAATTATGCCCTTAAAGGGTATGAATGTAATAGGTTTAATTCACAAAATCTATCATTACAAGGTAAAAATTAGGCCCCTCCCAAAAGGCATCATAAAGCAGATATCAGAACGTCAACATAATATATGATTAATTGTCCACAATAAGGTACAAGAATAACAGAAGATAGAGACGATAAACTTTCTCGTTATTCAAATTAAGGACAATAGACAACACGTTAGAGTCATTGTTTTCTCTAACATTGAATGCAGACACATGAAAGTTCTTCCGTATACCACCACTCCCTAAAAAGTAGAACCAGCATTCATTACATTCAGGAGGCAACAATACTTGGTTTGGAGGAAACCAAATCTGGAGAGTTTTCAGCACAGAAGTTGTTGTCCATGTTATCAGCCACTTTTGGTGTAAATGGCGTAGTAAGATAAGGGGCTTTACTCCCCAACCTATCAGAACAACCAGGAAACCAAATCAGTGAGAAATTTCTTTTTGAAAATAACCTTTTCATGCATCTTAAATGTGCAACATGCTATTAAGACATGGCTGGTTGTAGACTGTACCTGTCTCGACGCTTCTCAAGGAATCGCTGAAGAGACTGCCTGCGTGCAATTGGAAATTCTGGACAAGAAATATGAAAGAAAATGCAGAAAAGAATTAAATCATTTTTGCATTAAAACAACAGACAACACAATTATCAAAAGGAACTAATGCATGGAAAAATTATTAGCATCTAAATTTTATTGCAGCAAAGTGACAAAATTACCACCTTGCAACCTGCAGATGGAACTCTTCTGAGCAGGAAAGCAGATGGCCTGGGGTGAAGCTGCATTATTAGTGGTTCCTTGTGGAGAAGATGGCCTTGTGGGAATGGGAGAAGTGAATTGGGACTGTGAGGAAATCTTCTTCATTCCAGCAGACTTAGCAGCAATAAGCATTATTTCTTGCACCTGTTAGCAAATAAGGAAAATTAAATATATGAGTTTGATCAAACTATAACACAAAAGGCAAATAGTTGACGAGAAGTACAACATCTGCAAGATTCGCTCATCAACTTAAAACTTTAGAAAAAGGCCTACCTTCTCTGCAGGAATCCCATCATAGACACAAATATTCCCATTAAAGAAAATGGCAAGCCGATTCGTACCGTTCACTCCAGATGTTGGCAATGGCCTCAAAAATCCAAAAATGAAAAAAAACAAGACACATACACAATATCTGTAAGCTTGACATAGCGGGAAACTACAATTTGAAAATTTCTAGATGCTTCGGACTTATAGTTTTGAGTAATATGTTGATGTTGAATTGATCCTAGAAGTCTACGCCATCCAGTATTTACTATGATTTATTTAACATATTTTAGTTTTTCAATGAATTGTTCCTTAAAAGACAAACCCAAAAACAGGGGCATGCAAGAAGTAAGAAAATTTTCTCCTTTCTTATGGATTTCTACGTTGAATGATCCTTTCCATTCCATGGATTTATCTTCCTGAATGGTTGTATCCTTAATCAAAGAAAAAAGAAAAAAGCCAAAAGATGAGCACCCTGTGCATCATAGACAGAGTTAGCCCTTTCCTTGAAATTAAGGTTCTGATAAGAAGGTTTTAATGCCGCAGAATAGAAACTTATGTCAGAAAGCTTAATTAATTTCCCTCGCCTATAATAAAAAGTTCCTGTAACAATGTTTTCTCCATATATGCCTCCTGCTATGAAATTCTCTTCAGGCATAAATAACTTTCATCATTAACTAAATCCCTATTAAGAGCTACTCAACTCAGAAAAACAGACAAATTTTAATCTCGTACTTATGAAAGCTAATCTAACCATGAAAAATCATCTAGTTTATTGCTCAGCTTGGCAATTGGTATTCACTGAAAGTATAAATCTTTGTCTCAACTATTGTGGCCTGGCGGCTTAAAGCTCAAAAAAGATAGAGAGACAGAGACATAAGAAAACAAAACCCTTACCTGTTTGCTGAGAAATGTGCGTTTGACACATCACCCAAGTTGTTCCCAGCTGATTCGTCAACTGTCTCTTTCCCTTCTCCCACAGAAACCATTTTCCGAGGTTTTTCACTGCTGTTGTTGACCCAATCAACATTATCACCAAGATTTGCAGGCACAGGAGAAGATTCTGGAGCCAAGTTTTGTTCTTTCTCTCCTTCTTCTTCAAATTTCTCTGCCTCGGTCTTCACAACTCTGGCTTCAATTTTTTCTTCCATTGTTAAGATAATCAAACAGATGGATCTGAAAGCTTGAAGATTGCAAAACCCACTCAGCAGGATTTACAACTGATTTTTTTGGTGGGGGAGCAGCTCTTTGAAGATTCTAGTTATCTGTAATGGCCAACGAGCAATTTTTTTCACTATTTTGTAAGGAACATGTTTATTCTGTGCTTCATTTATTATTATTATTATTTTTTTTTCCATTCTGTCTCTTCGGAGAAATAGAAGTCATTGATCTGACTTTTCGAAATGTCTTATGCGTACGAAGATTCCACAACGGACGCCTGACACGTGTCGGCACAAAACACTGAGTTTTCTCTCTTGTTTTATTTATTTTTTGAAAAAATTCATAAATGTTTACATATTAGTTTATTTTAACTCTTCCAGCAGCCCAGTATAAAAATAAATTACTTATTTTGTTTATCTGATTATTTTCAGAAGAAATATATTACAATCACTAAAGAGAATATATCGAAAAGACTTTACTTATATGCAATTTTTTTTTCGGTTTACTTAATTACAACTAATTTTGCTCCTTAAATATTATTATCGCATTTCCGATGACATTTATTTGTGAAAATTTATATATATAAATCATACAAATAAAAAACACTTTGTTGTAATTTTCAATTAGTCAAAAACAAAACTTATAGTTCATTGTTCATATTGAAAGATCGAAACTGATATTAATACTTGTAAAGAACTTCTCTTTTTTCTTTTTTTTTGTTGTTGCAAAGTTTATCATCCAAATAATAATTTTCTCTGTTTATTAACTGGAATCAGGCACAGCTTCAATTTTAAATTAATTTTTTTGGTTGGAATATGCAAATTATCTCCTTCTGCAGCAACAAAATGATACTTTTCCATCGGAGAAATCAGCTGATTCTCTGATTTGCTGATTGGCAGACGAAAGAGAGCAAGTTTTTGAGGTCTGAGAGTGTGGAAGAAACCCATTGGAAATGTCAATGGAACCTCCTCCTTTCCAAGAGGCTGCGCGATGTGATTTCTGCAATAGCAGTTTCAGCACTTTCCGAAGACGGGTACCTCCCTTTTCCTCCTCTACAAAGAAATCCAAGCGATTGATCAAAATTGTTTCACTTATAGCTTACCCAATGCTTGATTCTTTACTTTCTAATACAATGACGATTTGGGTGGAAAGAAACTGTAAGAGTAGATAATTAGTTCTTAAATTTTCATGCTTTCTTTCCAGTTGTTCCAAAGGATTGTGTTTTTCATTTCTTTCTAGTTGTAGCTCAATCTATTCAGCTCTTAGCTTTGCTTGTAGCAATTGGGGATCTTAAAGAATGAATGAGATTCTTCAGTCATCTTGTTATGCTCATGAATGCATCTAAATTTATATAGATCATCATACCTTCTAAAGAAACTCTGAACATGTTTGGAAGGATCTTTTATAGGTCTGAGTCTATACGGTTCCATATGGCCATTTTTAGTTATTATAGACTATTAAAATGCATATCTGAATACGGGGCTGATGACTTGACATCCACATAACAGGTAGATTTCCCATACAGAATGCTCCATTTAGAAATGAGTATTTTATTGGTTATAATTCATCAAGTTTGATCTAGCAATCTGTGAATTCCAAAGTTTCTGGCATCTTCTTCTGTGTCTGGATTTTATAAATCTTGCATCAGCTTTAATTGTTCAAGCACCATTTAGATGAAATTCAGTTCAGGATTATAACTTTGGCCAGTATCGGTAACGGACATTATACCTTTATCTGTGATCTGCATGCAGCATCACTGTAGATGTTGTGGGAGAACACTATGCCATGAGCATTCATCAAATCAAATGGTATGGATTTATTTTCTCCTCCCCCTCTTTTTTTTTTTTTTTTTTCCGCCTTTAATATAGTATTGTGGTAGAATTGCCTATGTTTGGTAAACAAAGTCTGGAGGAAAAAAGAAAAAAATGAAAATCGAAGTGAATCCTTACATAATGCATGCATCAATAGATTACTTATTTTTCCTTTCCCTTCCCATTTTGGTTCCCTAAACATCATTGATGAACTCTGTTGAGCAATATCTTTCTGTATAGGCCTTACCACAATTTGGTATTTACTCAAATGTCAGAGTATGTGCTGATTGCTTCAATAATTCGCAGTAAGTTACTTTAATATGAACTTGATAACCTGTTCTATTTGCTCATACTTAAGACTGTTAACTGTGCTAATATGTGTTAGGACTTAGGAGTTTCTTTCATTCCATGAACTTATTCTAATTTTATTTTCCTGCCTCGTTTTGGTAGAACATTGAATTTTTGACAGAGTGAGAGCTTGTAATATTTTTAAACTTAAGTATGAGAATTAAAAACTGATATATTGTTTTATCTTTCAAAAGTCCCATGCTCAGGCATTTGGTGTTTTGTATCTTAATGTCTTATATTGTTTAAGTTTGTTGTCCTTGAACAAATACTTGCAGATACTGGATCTTTGGTAAGTCATCCTATGCTGTTCCTGATATGTTTTTTGGCTAGGAAACAATTATTATCTGTAAAAATATTTGATGGGAAACCAAGATAGAGGAATATCTTGGTGATATTGCCAGTGGTTCGGTGGTTGATGGTAGTATACCAAGGGTGATAGGGGGTTAAATAACTAAATTCATAGGGCGGCTGAGATCCTAAGCATGTCAATGCTGATAATAGTAATGATTGCCTGTTGCCTCACTGCTTGCAATAATGATAGATGGATATCACTGACTTCCATCCCCTTTTATAAGATTACTGATATATTTCTCTTCCTATATTTCTTTGTGGATTTAGCAATACTGTACTTATATTTTCTTTTCACTTTCCTCTCCTTTTAGTAGACCTAATATCAGGAATTGTGCATATATTACTTTGTTGTTTGGCACAGATCTGGAAAGGATGTCCCACAGGCTTCTTCAAATGGAGTAAACAGCACGACAAATTCAATTTCTAAACTGAACATTGATGAAAATGTACATTCAGATAATGCATCAACAGTGGAGAATAAGCCTTTGTCAAGCATTAAAGAGTGCAAGTGCGGGATGCCTCTTTGCATTTGTGAAGCGCCAGTCCCTTCCACTGATGCAACCCCCCAGCAGGTATTAATTCTTCTTATCCTCAGGTGCTCAGGTACATAGTCCGGTGCAATTACTCATGATTTTTGTACTTTCTCCTCTGTGACAGAAGAAATCTACTTCAGTTGTTACACCTCAGTCAAATCCTAAACCAAAGAAGCCAGATACCATAAAAAGTAGAAGCTCCACTTCAAACAGCAAGTTTAGGTAGGGATTGGCTATTGAATCTCTGTTTTTGCTGACTATGGATGTTTTCAACCAATTCTAGCACATAATTTCAATAAATTGTTTCTATCTAATGATCTCGATTATTTTCCTTTCCTTCTTATATCAGTTAAAAACCTATCTGATATTTGAATTACCTCTATTTAAAGTAAAGTAAAGGATTTTCTTGATTTGAAAGATGGAAGATCCTGTGCCTTGCCCTTGCCCCTACATGTCTGAACGCCTATATCAATGTGTAAAATAATTCAACTTCCCGTATGGTGACTGTTATTGTGGTATAGTCACTCACAACTGTAATACCTTCTTTGGCATTTTATCTGAAGCAAAATTCAATTTCCAGTTGGGTAGAAAGACCTATTGATGTTGAACTTCATCCATCTTCAACTTCTATATGTTCTTGCATGTCATGAATTACCTTGGCCATGGCAGGAACATGGAAGGTTGAGTTTTTCTTTCACTAAGTATAATCAAGTGCCCGGCTTCCTGACCCCTTGGGTTATAGTTCTCATTATGTCTGGGCTCATAGACTGGTTATTATACATTCATGACCCAATTGTGATCTCCAATGCTCTTTGATGTCGTTATTTGATAGTTTGTTATAAAAAAATTACAGTTCTACGTTTAACAATGGTACATCAGACAGACCCCAGTCGGACAATGAAGCTAATGGAGAGGTATACGCTTTTTGATTATTTATAGTTAAGCCATATTGATGATCCCATTGTGCAAAAAGATCTTAGTTGCTCCATGTTATGTTCCCAGGGTTTAAGAGAAGCAATTAAAAATGGTGACATTGCTGCTGTCAAGAAGCTTCTCAATCAGGTTTCCTTCCCTGTTGGACTAAACAAATAAACGAGGGCTTTTAGTTTGTTTTCTGGAAGTGGTTTTCATAGATTCTAATATGTGCAGGGTGTAGATGCAAATTACCGGGACAAGCAAGGATTGTCTTTATTACATTTGGTACTGCTGTCCAATCTCTCTCTATTTTGTGTTCATTCAAGTTCAAGCATAAATGTAATTCTGTTTTTTAGCCGTATACATGCATTACTAATTTCTATAATTTCTGTAGGCTGCACTCTTCAATCAAACTGATATAGTTTTCATTCTCATGGATTCTGGGGCAAGCCTGGAGTATAAGAATGCACAAGGTAATTAACCGTTTGTCTTTCTAGGATTCAGCAATGTACAATGTTGTTATTGCTGTCATTCTTCCTATACAATGCAAAGAGACAAGTAATAAAGATAATAAGGATCAATACTTTTGGTATCCTAACGGATTGCTTCATATTCAGGAGAAACGCCTTTGGATTGTGCTCCAGCTACCTTGCAGTACAAGATGCGAAAGAAGATGGAGGAATCTGGGGCAATGGATCGGAGCAATTGAATAATCTACTGCTTATACCTGTAATCTACTAATGCATTTGCTCTTGTGCCCAAAAGATTACCACTACCTTTCTTTATTCTCACTCTCACCATGGAATTTGTCTTCTTCTCTATGATGTGAAAGAAGTTTTAGTTCTTCTTTTTCTGCAATGGCTCGGTATGTAATGAAGATTATGGGTGATGCAAACCTACTCATCTCTGCAGCTCTGCAACTTGGGCAGTATCATATGCTCGTTTGACGTTTGACATATAAGGGCATTTTTGGGTTTTTCTCTGTTCTGTTGATGAGTTGTATTGTACTGCTTTATCCCCCAAATGTTTGCATGGAAAAGAAGTGGAAAGTTGGTTTGCGTTGCCTGAGACAAAACTCTAGTAAGCACAAAATGCAGATATAAATGCTTACATTTTTCTGTCATCTCCAAGGGGTGAGGGATAAGGATGAGAAAAAAAATTGCAAGTAGAAAAAGGAAAAAGATTTCAGAATGAGATCCCCAAAATCCTGTCTCAGTACTGTCATAGCTTTTTTACTAGTGCCATTTACTTTGCTTTACCCCTCTTTCTTTTCCCTTTCTAGTTGTGACCTTATCTCATCAAGTCACAGTTGACTGTAAATCCTTTACTTTCTGTGGCATCATGCTATTTCCCAACACTTTCGCCCCACCAGCATTTTGCTATGTTTGTTCATCGTACATGATAACCAAGTCGTGGAAATATTTGTTGTGGTTTGGTTGGATCTGACTAGGATGGTGGGAATTAACACATGTAATTGGGTCATTCTGACGTTTTGTGATTTTATGAAAAGCAAAGCTGACCTGGACTTGTTTCATGTACGAGTGGGATGAAACCTTTGTTTTCACCAAACAGATCTGACTCTTTACTCTAGAAAAATGTATCATATTCATGCCCATGAGGCATGATGGCACCCACCCATTGTTTATGAAAGTGGGTGTTTTTGTTAAAGGAAAGCTATAAAGGATGGTCAATGAGAGGGCTAATTAGTGCAGTTGCACAATGTTCCAAGTGGCTCACAGGTGGCCTTGGATTGATTTGCTAAACATAAAGAACGGCTAAAAGCAGCAGAAGAAAAGAATCTGAGGACCTGTGATGAAGCAAGATCCAACTGTTTCAGCTTTGATAATATTTTTTTATTGATAGGGTAACCCCACCCCACATTGATACAGACTAATAATGGATACGCGCAACGCAAGAGTCTCAATTACAAGTCGGCTACCTTTATTCCTAATCAAATACGGACGGTGGATTTATCGCTTTTTATTCTTAAACTACGAGACGTCAGAGTAGAAAAAAGAAGCAATAGCCTTCCCAGCACCCAACCCTTGGCTTTATAAAGGAGCCACAGGCCTCCTCTGAACTTCCCCCCCTCTTCCCTTTCTTCTTTCTCGATTCCTCCATTGTTGCTTACTTGCTTTCCTTTCAATGGGTTTCTATATTGAAGAGTCAATCTCTGGTTTTAGCATAGGCCAGGCAATATATGAAGCAGCTCTTATAATTGCAGTTCTGAGATGGGTTTTGTGTTGGGTTTCCAGAATGATCAAAGATAGAAGGGACAGTTCTCTTGAAACCTCAACTGATCTTTCTTCTTCATGGGTTTCTTCCCAGATGATAAAAGACAGTACTCTGATTCTGACCACTTTTGGTGAGTTTGTGGAGAGGGTGCCAGAGACAGATGACACTTGTGCTGTGTGCTTGAACCAGCTGAAAATGGAAGATGAAGTTAGGGAACTGACGAATTGCTACCATGTGTTCCATAGGGAATGCATAGACAGATGGTTGGATCATGACCATGACAATCACAGTCCCACTTGTCCACTCTGCAGAGCCCCTCTTATGGCTCCTTGTGCTTCTACAGAAAGCTCCAGCTGCTTGCCTCCCCCTCAGCCCAGCTGGGCTGTGGAGAGACTTCTCTATCTCTTTGGCGATGATCTGCTTCCTTAGATGCTTTTTCTGCAACATACTGTTCCTCTAGCTAGCTTGGGAATTCATTATTTCTTCAATTTTCTTGGTGGGTCACGTCAGATATTGCTAGATAGGAGTTTGTGTATAGACATTAATCTCTTACACTTTACAGATATTGGCTCTCTATTCTTTCTTCCATTCTTGAATTACTGTAAAATTAGAAGAATAAGGGCCTTCCCATTGTAATTTTCTTTCATTAAAAACAGCATATTGGATTATTTTAATTCTAAGGTGGGTTTTCTGCTACAGAACCTTTCAAGCACTTCCTCTTCTCTTTTTCCGTGTAAACAATCTGAATTGCTACTCATCAGTCATCATTCATATCTATTATCTATTATCTATACTTGAAGTTGAAACGTAATCACATAATGGTATGTATTAATTTTCTTTGTACGTCATCTTCATTTTTTCATTCAATATTTGTAAGCTTTACAAGTTTCCATTTAATTAAACAATTCATACCTTTCAAAGGACGGAGCTACTGGGTGGGAGGGAGCCAAAAAAAAAAAAAAAAAAAATTTTGCATATGTATGACATCCTTAAAAAATATTAAATAAATGTGACAAAGAAATTGGTGAAACCATATCTTTTGTTTCAATGCCATAGATAATTATGTATATCAATGTTTCTTATTAATTGATATTTATTAATTTTTTTTACCAATTAGTGTTATTAATCCATCAAGCAATGATCCATGCTGGTGGAACAAAATATGTAATTTTACAATGGGTGGTAGGGTGCCGAGGGTATTTTAGTAAATAGATAAAAAGTGGGATATAGGAGAAATTTTTAGGGTGCAAAAAGAAATGGCCTAATGGCTAACCCAATTGGGAGTCTTTTTGGGACTGGAAACCTGTAGAGCCCAAAACTGATCCCATTTTTAAATTGTTACTAGAGATTAAAATACATTTTCTTATATTTTCTTTAAAAAATAAAAAATTGCTTGTCTTGCAAAACTTCTTCACCGTTCTAACATCTGAAGTAAGAGCTTGAAATGATTTGGGTTCTGGGTGACAACCAGAATTGGCAGATGAAGTTGACGTAGAATTTATAGATACAGACAGATCTACACCGTGCTTTGTCCTCGTTGCTTCTTCTTCTTCTCAGATCTCTTTGACACTCTGCAGAAAATGCTCATGCTTCCTCGTTAATTCCCATTTCTCAAGGTACACTCGTTATCTCTCCCTCTCTCATGCTCTGTTCTATTTTTCTCTGGCATCGAATCCCATGGCTGGAGACCAAGATACAGAGAAAGGATCTTGTTTCGATTTATCGTGATCTGGATATGGCTGCCTTTCGTCCATTTTGGTTTCGAATTGAACAGTTGTTGATGCGTGGGTGCTTGGAATTGAGTTGCAGGGATAGAGTGATTGGTTAGGAGAGCATACAAAATGTCTGGAGGTGCAGCTGCTGGTTTTCTAACTCGAGCGTTCGAGTCTATGCTCAAGGAGTGCTCAGGCAAGAAGTATCCTGAGTTACAGAAGGCTATTCAGACATATACTGGTTAGCATTTGTTTCACTATTGTAGATACCATTTGGTATTTCCTTTCTGTATTTTTTATATATAAAAAAATTCTTTTCCTTTGTTGTTCACATTATTTCCAATGATTTCTTGTGTTTCACGTTTATTATTTTCTTTCGTGAGCTAAGGATTACATACTTTGACTGGTGCAATTGGTCTCTGAATTTATAAAGCCATGGAGGTACTTAATATCTTTTCGTTTCTTTTTTAACTTGTGATCTATTTTCATTTCAGATATTACAAAAGAGGCTAACAGGAGACAACGGGCCACTCCAGGTGAGGCCAATAAAGCAGCACCCTCAGCGGAAGCTGGGAGGTAAATGTTTTACATAACTTCTCTGTTGCAATATTCCTGTTCAAATTTTAGAATCATAGAATTTTAGTAAATAGCACTTTGTTGGCAATCATTATTGTATCAAATTGTAATGTGCTAAATGTTATTGCCTTTTGATTCTTTCTATACCACCAATGTCCATTTTCCTTACTCATAGGTATTTAGTAACTTGGGAAAAGGAAAATGAATCATCCTTTGTTGATAAGACTAGGATGAAGTTTTCTGTTAATGGATGTTGATCCCTTTGATTTTAACTTTCAAATCATTTTGGTTGTAGTAAGGTTGAAACTGAAGTTAGGGTTGCGGCTAGAACTGAAGAAGATCAGTCACAAAAGGTGGAAGCGGAGGGCAGGCCTATTGATGGGAATATTACTACTGTCTTGGAAAATGTTGGGCAGACACTTGAAGGAGCTGATGCACAGCTTGTTTTAAATCCACTTCGACTTGCATTTGAGACAAAGAACTTGAAAATCCTAGAACCTGCTCTAGATTGTCTTCATGTATGTCATTGCTTTATTATATGTCCTTATCATGAATGGAGGATGAGAGGGGCACCTCTATCCCATCTTTAGCTGTTCATAGTACTCAAACAGTTTTTAAATATGTTCCTTATATGTCTTTGATGGATACATATGTTTAAATGGTCAAAGCTAACTTATCATGCTTAATTACTGTAACCTCAGAAACTCATTGCTTATGATCATTTGGAGGGAGATCCTGGATTAGATGGTGGCAAAAATGCCCCACTGTTTACCGACATTCTAAACATGGTGTGCAGTTGTATTGACAATTCATCACCTGATAGGTATGCATCTGGCATCACTGTTGGAATTTATGCCTTTGTTACACCTGTTCATTTTTAAGAATCAACATGCAGTACCATTCTCCAAGTGCTGAAGGTTCTTCTCACTGCTGTAGTTTCCACAAAGTTCAGAGGTATGTTTATTTGTGATAGAATTGAATTTTTCTTGTTATGGATGCCTGCTATGCTAAAAGTACATTGGACAGTGCAATATGTCATGAACTGGAATCTAGTATATAAGTTTTAATGTTTATTATACTAGCAGTGAATCATCAGATTTTATGTACCTGTAGATGATTGACATGATCTCTATCCAAGACATAGAGAAAAGAAAGAAAGAAAGAAAGACAGGTTTTATGAAAAGATTCTATTTTAGATGTTTCAGTGGTATGATCTTTTATCAGTTTCATTTTTATGAGGATTTTTTGTGCACTTCAATAACCATAGCAGAGTTAATTGAAAATAGGTTGTCATTGTGTTATCCCCACAATCATCAAATTGTAGAATTAAGTTTGGTTACAGGCTTTAGTTGCCTATTCATCATTCGTTTGGTTGCATCTGCTAATTATGGGGTAAGGTGGATAGTGATTTTCTGCTTTCCTTGACTTTATATATCATATATTTCTATTTTGTGTTTAAGAAAGAAGAGTGAACAGGTTATAGAGCTTTCAATCTAGAATGTGACCTAATCCAATTTAGATAGAGGCCACTTGAATGCATTGATTGCAAGATCGTGATGAGGATAGTTGCTTGTTTTTGTTATATTACTGTGCTGTTTGTGGTAGCAGTCAACAGGGGGAAAAAGTTTCCTTGGTGATAAGTAACATATATATATATATATATATATATATATATATATATATATGAAGTAATGTTAATTCTTAGGAAATATTTATATGCATATTTGCCCAATGGAAGGATAAAAAACTTATTTTGTCCTGTGGGATAAGATTGAATGTTAGTGTTTCTGTTGGTTGCAGCATCAACTGTAGTTGTAGGAAACATAGAAAGCAGAATATTAAGGTATGATAAACTAACATAATTATATTTATAAATTTTATATTATAAAATTATATTGATACATAAATTATATTAATTCATAAATAGAATATAAGAATACATGAATAAAAAATATAATTAATGTGTAAATTAACACACACACATATTGAAATAATACAACTGATATATAAATCATGTTGAAGGACCTATGTGGATATCATGGTTTCAGTGCCCGAGGCACCTGAACGTAACTTTAGTGTTGCATTCACACTATGCCTTTTGTATTTGATTGTAAAGTTTATTTATTGTGTGTTGGTATCTAACTGACACAAAGGGTGGAATGGAAGCTGATTGACTTTAAAGTGGATAGAACAGTTAAAGATCAGTAAATTAATTATTTTCTGTTTTCTTTGTTTATTTAATTTCTTTTGTCCCCCGGGTTTTGATTGTTTGTTTATTTCATGTAAATTATTTCTTTCTGCTTTCAGTGCTAAAATAATTTTTTTTTTAATTTTTAAAATATTTGACTCTAAAAATATTAATAATTACAAAAGAACTTGAATAATTAATTTTGATTGAGAATGTATTGGTTGTGGAATTATCCTTTTCAGTTTCCTATTGGAAAACTAAGCATAATTGATTATCTTCGAAAGAGAAGAAATGTAACACATTTGAAAGTTCTCCAAAATTTCAAAAAATGGATGAACAAAGCTTGATAACATTCCTTTTGTGTGTTTCGAGATTAAACTAGCAAACTTATATACAGAACTTATTGGTGGTGGTGTATTACATATATGTTTTTATCCTCTGTTCATTGATTCCATGTCCCTGCTTGGTAAGAAATGCCAGCTCTTCAAGTTCAGCCTTTTGTAGAATATATAAAAATATATATATGCTGAGCAAACTTGTAAGCTTGTTTAATTGATTTTACTGATGCTCAAGCTCTAGGCCCTTTGCCAATTTACGCTGCTAGCTTCAAGGTTTTGCAACAGTACATTTGGATTTTATGGAATGTGATTCTGTATTTTATTTGATAGTTCTTTTTTTGAATCAAAGGATGTGATTATTGCTAGTTCTGAAGTGAGGCATGACGAAGGAAATGATTGTTGCTTGGATTTTGTGTTTCTAATTATTGTTAATTGCATTTTTAGAATAGGCATTAGGAGTTATTTATGACTGCAAAGTACCTACCAAGCTTAAAGGGAAGTTTTATTGGATTGTTATTTGACCAACTATACTTTATAGCAGTGAATGTTGGGCTTTGAAAGGAAAATAAAAGAGCTAAAAATGAGGGTTGTAGTAATGAGAATGCTAAGATAGATGTTTGGCCATACAAGAAAGGACAAGATACAAAATGATTGCATAAGAGGAAAAATTGGGGTGGTACCTATTGAGAAGAAGATGACAAGGATTCGATCAAGATAGTTTAGTCATGACAAAGAAGGCCACCAGAGGTGCTAGTTAGAAGAGTTCATCACATGGTCTTTAGTTTAGTGAAAAGATGTAGAGGGAGACCTAAAATGATACCAAGGAAGTTATGAAAAAGAGGATCTTATAGTTAACAACATTTCTGAAGATCTAGCTTTTGATAGAGCTCAATGCCATTGTGCAATCCATGTAGCCGGCCGCACTTAATGGGATAAAGCTTGTTGTTGATGTTGCATTTTTAGAATAGGAATATGTCCTTATATTTGGCAGCTTTTTAATGAAAATTTATTGTTTATCCAGACTAGGACATTTATTGCATTTTCTTATGTATACTAAACATATTGGATGGTGCTATGGGTAAAAAAATAAAAATAACATAGAAAGTAAAGAAGAAACTTTAATTAAAAATATATTATTACTTAAACTTTCATGTTTTGGAGAAAAGACTCAGGCAATACATTTCTTCTTTCTTTCATGTCCAATAGCAATGTGTACAGTTGCCATATTCAAATCTGTTCAAGTTAATAAAAACCCTATATTATTGATGCTTATAGTCCTCAATTGTGTTACTATGTTGAATACTTTGGTTGGAGAACTGTTTTTTGCTACCACATAAATATCCAAGTACTCTGACGCTTTGGATTGGATTTTCCCTCTTTGTTTTATCATATTTAGATTTATTTCTTTTCCTTCCCTTTTCTTTTGTCTTTTGGTAAATTCAAACCCATATTTAATGTTTATAATACCCGTATTTAATTCATCAGTGCATGGGGAATCTTTGCTGGGAGTTATCAGAGTATGCTACAATATTGTTCTTAAAAGGTACTAGGAATTCATTTATTTTTATCTCGAAGGCCTGTTATTGCCACTTTATTGTATTCTGATCTTCTGTGAGGATTTTTAGTAAGAGTCCTATAAACCAAGCGACGTCAAAGGCAATGTTGACACAGATTATCAGCATCATCTTCAGGAGAATGGAAACTGATCCGGTTTGGAACTTAAATCTTTTAGTATTCAGCATCTTTGGCGTATTGCTTCTATGTATATCCATTAGTAATTTCTGTCAGCATATCCAGGTTGAAACTTCATCTGGTTCTTCAACAGAAAATTCAAGCACAAAAATTGAGGAAACTTACTCGGGGGATTCTAATGATGAAGAAAGGACATTAGGGGATGCACTCACCCAAGTGAAGGATGCATTCGCAACATCTCTTGAGGAACTTCAGAATCTTGCCAGTGGTGCTAATATCAAGGTAAACTTCATCCCTATTTACCAGTGCCTTCGGGTAGTGTACTTAGCCTCTCATTGGGTGCATGTCAATGATTCTTTTAAGATGGGTTTCTTTGGCAGATTTGAAAAGGGATTAGAAGGCTGTTATTATTCTGTTTTCCTTTTCTTAGGAGGACTTTTCTACCTTTCCCTTTCTCTCTTCATCTAATGCAATTCATTTATCTAAGAAAAAATAAAACAAAAAATTGTATTTTTATGCATCTAATTTGCTATGTGCTGCCCTTTTTTCTGACCTAATTGTGTTGTGTTGTACAGGGCTTAGAGGCTGTACTTGACAAGGCTGTGCATACTGAAGATGGAAAAAAGATAACACGGTATGTAGCTGAGGATATGATACCTTATTTCAGATTTTCTACTGTACATTTTAGATTAGTTTCTCAGGCTGTTTGTTTCATTTCTGTCAAGTGGGATTGATTTGGAGAGCATGGATATAGTACAACGTGATGCATTATTGGTATTCTGCACTCTTTGCCAGGTTGGATACCTCACCATTATCCTGTCCTTATTGTCACCAACTTGACATCTTTTCTTTGCCAATACACCAACTTAATTATTTTAAACATTTCTTAAACTCCCTACCTTAAATGTGGCAGATGGGTATGAAGGAAGATAATGATGAACTTACATCCAAGACACGGATATTGTCTCTTGAAATTCTGCAGGTTCCATAATTATGCTGACTTCTATTTGAGTAATTACTTGCTATGTGCAGCGTAAATCAAAACATTTTCTCATGTCATGTAATTGGGGTCACAAAGAAATTGTTAATTATGTGATTTACCTTGGTAGTTGTGGGGATTTTGTTGATCTTCTGCTTTTCTTTGGCAGACATGGTGGTCAATGATTTTTGCTTTTGGATAAATCTGGAATTATGACTAATGTTGTGATTATGGGAGGAAATGAGCCTTGAATAGTTCTGTTTAGAAAAACTAATTTTACATGTCCTGTTGCAAGCTTTGGTGACTAAATATAAGATAATCTGACATTCAAGTAGTCTGTTTGAAAGAATGGTTATCTGTTGGGGTTTTAATTTCTATCATGGAAGTGAAATTATGGAGACATGAGGATTGCAATAGTGTAAGGCCACTAGTAGAATATTTAGAGCTTGATATTTGAAAAGTTATGCTGATGCTGGCAATATTTATAAGCCTTTATCAGGATTTACTTTTTGTTCAAGAAATAATAAGACGTCAAGCTCCCCACTGCTTCCATTATAAAGCTAGATTATATCATTATATCCACAAGTGAGACTGGGAGTATGGTATCGTAACAGGATTGATTTTGCTGTAGTTTCCTGTATGCGTCCTAACTTAATAGGCTGCTCAAATGCAATATTGCATTGTGAAGTAATGATTTATGAACACAAAAAGTTGGATGCACACATGGCATGAACTTACAAATTGAAGGAGTCGATGATAAATTATATGACAGATAAAGTAGATAGGAGAAAGGTTGATATTCATTACCTAATTTTCTTCTTCAACATTTGTCCTTCAGGATCCTCACTTTGTTAAATTACTTGTCAGAGGGTTCAATATATATATTTTAATGGCAGGGTGTCTTGGAAGGAGTTGGCCATTCATTTACAAAGAACTTCCACTTTATCGACTCATTGAAGGCTTATCTTTCATATGCTTTGCTGCGAGCTTCAGTGTCACAATCTCCTGTCATATTTCAGGTGTAGTTGAAGCAGATTTCCTTTTTCACTTATCTTCCAGGTTCTTCATTAATTTCTTTTTTGACCTTGTTCTTTCGTTACAGTATGCAACTGGAATATTCTCAGTGCTGCTAATGCGATTTAGGGAGTGTCTCAAAGTATGCATAATGTCTTGCAGATCTTACAGAAACTTCTTACCAAAGAAATACATTCAAATTGATGTGTCTCATTTATTAGTGTTTTATTTCCAGGGTGAAATTGGCATCTTCTTTCCCTTGATAGTTCTAAGACCACTGGATGGCTTAGAATTTCCAATCAACCTAAAACTAACTGTTCTTCGGTATAATGTCCTTCTTTATTTATTAGTGAAGTGCTTTTACTATGCATGCAATTGCTATGCTAGCGGACCTTCTTGACATGTTGGGTTGTCTATATGTTATTTGGCATCCCTTTTTTTAAATACTAATTTTGTCAAGCTGTGGGTTTGCAGGATGTTGGAGAAAGTATGTAAGGAACCGCAGGTGGTTGTTGACATTTTTGTGAACTATGACTGTGATCTTGAGGCACCAAACTTGTTTGAACGAATGGTATAATCTTAGATATTAATTTGTATGGTTTTATTAAGATCGTATAAGTTATAGTTTGCTCTGATTAAACATCCTTGTTGTCTTCCAATTTGTTTTGTAGGTTAAAATACTATCCAAAATAGCTCAAGGAATTCAAAATACTGATCCAAATTCAGTTGCTGGGTCTCAAACTGCTTCAATTAAAGGTTCATCACTTCAAGTAGGTTTAGTTGTTTCTGGAGTGAAAACCCTATGCAAATGAGCAGCCATTTCTACCAAAGTTGCTAGGTGATCCTTAATTTTTTTTTCTTGAAAAAAAAAAAAATTCCAGTGTCTCGTCAATGTGCTTAAATCATTGGTTGATTGGGAGAATTCCCTAAGAGAATCGGGAAAGTTAAGGAAGAGCAACCTGCATGAAAGGGTTTCAGCTGAAGATTCTGCTGAGATAAGATCCAGGGAAGATGTTACCATCGATTTTGAGAAGGTAAAAGCTCATACATCTACATTGGAGGCTGCCATTGTGGAGGTAAGTGATCATATGTTCTTTAAATGCTTTAACAGGGAAGGGGATATTTTCTAGTGCACTTATGAAATTTGTCCTGACCTTAACTATGAAGTTGTAGTTGGAGGCTGACTGGTTTTAATTATTTTTAGTTCAACAGGAAACCAAACAAAGGGATAGAGTATTTGATAGCAAATAAGTTGATGGAAAACACACCTGCTTCAGTAGCTCAGTTCTTGAAAAACACTCCCAATTTGGACAAGGTTGTGACTCTCATCTCATATAATTTAGTTTTCATTGCAGCTTTATGCTCAAATTTTATTTGGAATATATAACTATTTTATTTTCACTCTTTTTTGCTTTCAGGCTATGATTGGTGATTATTTAGGTCAGCATGAAGATTTTCCCCTTGCTGTTATGCATGCTTATGTAGATTCCATGAACTTTTCCACGATGAAGTTTGATACTGCAATCCGTGAATTTCTTAAAGGGTTCCAACTTCCAGGGGAAGCTCAAAAGATAGATCGTATAATGGAAAAATTTGCAGAGAGGTAATGAGTTTGGTACATGCAAGTGGATTTTCTTTTCTGTTGCTCAGATTGGGTTGCATGGGTGGGCATGTAGATGTATCTGTTTCTGTATATTTGTGCTTGAGCCTACTACTATGCTGAACTTTAATGAAAGTTAATAATATTATTCATGATAATTTTAGGTGTCGTCTTTCTTGCTTTAAAGGTTCATTCAGCTCTTTTTGCTGATATATGTTGTCTCTCTATCCTTTGACCTTGTGTCAAAACATTTGTTTTTATACGCAAAGATAAGTAAATTTTAACTGTCTTGCTTGGCCATCTTCCAGTGGACTGATATTTTGATGTTCAGAGTGCTTTTTTTTTTTTTAACCTTAAATGGCAAATATTGGTTAACTATCATCTCAAACTGGTAAAATTATAGACCTGTGACTCTGGTTTATTTAGAATGGTGGCAACTCTTTATACTCTTTTTAGAATAGTTTTCAGCTGTACATATTCATCATTCCTTGCTGCTTTGGATGTGATATACTTCTAGTGTCACTCGCTATTTTGGAGTGATGATTAGAAAACTTATAGTTTGCATCTGCAGTTCATTTAATATGCCTGGAAACTTAATTGTGAATTTTGTAGGTTTCAGTGTCTGTTCTTGCATGAGAAGGAAAAGCATGGTTGATGTTTTATTTATTTTTATTGTTTAAGGAAAATCTCTATGATGTGGTTTATGTATATATATATATATTGGTCTGGAAAAGGAAAAATATCATCTGATTCATCCATCATTGGCATTCTACATGTTCTGAAAGATTGGCTTTTTTGTGCTAATAACAGTAAAATTTTCTTGTGGATCTATTGTCTGTGGCAGATATTATGCAGATAATCCCGGTCTTTTTAAAAATGCTGATACAGCTTATGTTCTTTCATATGCTGTTATTATGTTAAATACTGATGCACATAACCCTATGGTCTGGCCTAAAATGTCCAAGTCAGATTTTATATGCATGAATGCTATGAATGACGCTGAGGAATGTGCCCCTACCGAACTTCTGGAAGAGATCTATGATTCCATTGTCAAAGAAGAGATTAAAATGAAAGATGACACATCTGTTATTGGAAAAAGCAGCAGACCAAAGCCCAAAAATGAAGAATGGCAGCTTATCAGTATTCTTAACCTGGCTCGCCCCAAAAGAATGTCTTCAGCAGATGCCAAGTCTGAGAATGAGGCTATCATTAGGAAAATACAGGCTATATTAAGGAATCGTGGCGTGAAAAGGGGAGTTTTCTACACTTCTCAGCAGATTGAAGTTGTAAGGCCCATGGTAGAAGCTGTTGGTTGGCCTTTGCTTGCTACTTTTTCTGTAACCATGGAGGAAGGTGAGAATAAGCCTCAGGTTGTCTTATGCATGGAGGGTTTTAAAGCTGGGATACATATTACATTTGTGCTTGCGATGGATACCATTCGCTATGCATTTTTAACATCTCTTGTCAGGTAACTATCTGTTGTCCCTGCTCCCGTCTACCAAAGCTTTTTGGTTTGACCATTAGAATTTATTTCGGTCTTTAATTATTGCGAGCTGTTAGCAAAGAACAATGCTTTGTACTTAAAAATACAGTATGGCAATTCTGATGTTTTGTCAATTGACAGTATTTATTTTTCTTTCTTAACACCTCAGGTTTACTTTCTTGCATTCTCCAAAGGAAATGCGTAGCAAGAATGTGGAAGCTTTGCGGACAATGTTGGATCTTTGTGTCTCAGATATGGATGTCCTACAAGATACATGGAATGCTGTGCTAGAATGTGTCTCTCGTCTTGAATTTATATCATCAACTCCTACAGTTGCTGCCACTGTCATGCATGGATCAAACCAAATCTCGAGGGATGCTGTGGTTCAATCCCTTAGGGAGTTGGCTGGAAAACCTGCAGAACAAGTATTTATAAATACTGTTAAACTTTCTAGTGATTCCATTTTGGAATTTTTCACTGCTTTATGTGGTGTATCAGCTGAAGAACTAAAACAAAGTCCAGCTCGTGTTTTCAGCCTGCAAAAGCTTGTTGAGATTAGCTATTACAATATGGCTCGAATACGGATGGTATGTTTCTAATCAATTGAAATTGAGCATCATGACTTCATGTTTGATATGTCTTAGTATGCCCCTTCCCAAGAAAAGAGGGAAAAAAAAAAATCCTTCTCAAATTGTTCTTTTAAGGATTTGTTTAACCTCTTTGTGTTTTACATTGTGTGTCTATTCACTGTAGTCCTCAACAACTACTGTGGAGTGATTCGAAAATGTGATTATGCTCAAGCTTCTTTAAACATCGTTAGCACCCACATGAATAAGCTTTTTTTTTTTAATCTTCTTTTCTTTCCATCAGATTAAGTATGAACCAATGGTTTGCTCCCATGCACCTGATAATCTGCTTCGAATATATGTTGACTCAAATCTACTATTTTCATATGAGAATTAATTTATATCATTTGCTGATTTGATTTATTTATGCATATATATGCAAAAGCTTTTATGTAAAAGTACATGCCTGCATTCTATTCATTTATTTGAAAGATTTCAAAGATGTGATTTTGCTCATTCTATCTTGTTATATCATTAATATCAGCGTGAATAAGTGTTAATTCAGTTGATTTAAATGGATGCTTATTGCATCTTAATTGTAATCATTGCACATTTTGCTTCTGCCTTTAATTAATTGAGTTATCTAATTTTAGAAATTACATGTGTTCTAGGTCTGGGCTAGAATATGGTCTGTTCTGGCAAATCACTTTATATCTGCAGGGAGTCATCATGAAGAGAAAATTGCTTTGTATGTAATAGATTCTCTTAGACAGTTAGCTATGAAGTACTTGGAGCATACTGAACTGGCCAACTTCAAGTTCCAAAATGACATCCTCAAGCCATTTGTTATTCTCATGAGGAATGTTCAGAATGATTCCATAAGGAGACTAATTGTTGACTGCATTGTTCAGGTGTCTCTTGGTTCTCTCACCCCCTGCTCTCTCTCTTCAATTATTATTGGCTTGCTTAATTCTTTTAAATGTTAGCACAAATTGTGGTTCCGTATTTTTTGAATTTTAATGTTACTAAACACATTTACTAAAACTTGAATTGTATTGTGGTCTATTTCAGATGATAAAATCTAAGGGTGGAAGCATAAAATCTGGGTGGCATAGTGTATTTATGATTTTTACAGCTGCTGCAGATGATGCCCTGGAATCGATTGTTGAGAGTGCATTTGAAAATGTTGAGCAGGGTATGAATTATTTTCTTGCTTTTGTGACTGTTCTCACAGTCTTCTGTTGCAATTTTGGTGTATCTAATGCTAGGAAAAATTGCAGTGCTCTTGGAGAACTTTGATCAAGTAACTGGAGAATGTTTCATGGACTGCGTGAATTGTCTTATCAGGTTTGCCAACAATAAAAGTTCACATCGTATAAGTTTGAAGGCTATTGCACTCCTGCGCATTTGTGAAGATCGTCTTGCAGAGGTTTGTTGAATATGATCAGTTTAGATTGCAGTTTATTATTGAAAGGGCATATTTTTTTCCTTGACTCTTAATTATCAAAATGAGGTCAGGTATATAGATCCTTTTTTCATAACAGTGACTGGTATGATGTGTCCATCCTTATTATCAGTGATCAGTGGCCATATCCGTTCTTTTTTGGGCGCATTATATTTTCCTCGTTGAAAGTATATAATCATATAATGTGGAAACCTAAAAGGTTTAAATATTATTTTGCCAGATGCCAATACAAGACAAATTTTGTATTGATATGATGCTGGTGGCTAATTAAGTATCATAGAAATTCTAGGAAATCTATAGAGAATACACTGACTTCGCACCTGATTTTCAGTATATACACTGCTTCAGGATGCTGCATTAATATTAATTTTTTACTGTTTAGTTTTGCCTTGCTGCATAAGCACCGTTACTTGAAATGTTTTTATCCGTTTGTCAACTTAGGGCCTCATTCCTGGAGGTGCTTTAAGGCCTACCAATGCTGATGAGGATGTAACTTTTGATGTGACTGAGCGTTATTGGTTTCCAATGCTGGCTGGTTTATCTGACCTGACATCAAATCAGAGACCAGAGGTCAGAAGCTGTGCGCTTGAAGTCTTATTTGACTTACTAAATGAAAGAGGTAGCAAATTCTCCACATCATTTTGGGAGAGTATTTTTCATCGAGCTCTGTTTCCTATATTTGATCATGTGAGGCATGCTGGAAAGGAGGGCTTTGTTTCAACTGATGATGATTCCTTTCATGAAACAAGCATACATTCACTGCAACTGCTCTGCAATCTCTTCAATACTTTCTACAAGGTAAATGATAAACGTGGGATCATTTCCTTTTCTTTTTGTAACTTATACTGCTAATTGGTCTTGTAGTCTAGTATTAGACATATCAATGGAGGTCTTTCATCTTTATTCTAATTTCTGTACAACGCAATTCGTATTGCCTAGATATGAAATATAATTTTAGAACCCAATTTTTGCTTCTTGTATGTGAGTGCTTTCTTCAGCTTATCGGAGAGGGTTGCTTTGGAAGAGAAAAGAACATTGGCCAAACTCCAGTTTATTGAATTGAAAAAAGTTGTGCCTTCTAACCTGGAGATATTAGAGGTGAGGGAAAGATTAGGAGGCATAGTTTTTGCAGCCATGTGCAATTAATGTAGCCAATTGATGCCTTTGGTTAGAGCTTAATAGAACTCTCCAGCTAAAGTTTTTAACTTTGCCTGTTATGTTTTCTCAAATTATATGAAATTTTCCCTGAATTGTTTTATCAGAACTATATTTTCAAAAGATAATTCATGATAAAGTTTCTTCTAGGAGGTTTGTTTCATGCTGCCACCTCTATTGGATTTGCTGTTAGACTGTGCCAAAAAGACAGATCAAACAGTGGTCTCAATATCTTTGGGTGCTTTGTTGCATCTCATTGAAGTTGGGGGACATCAGTTCAGCGACAGTGATTGGGAAACACTCCTGAAAAGCATAAGGTTCATTTTGTCTTATTTTCTACAGAGTTATTGTAATTATTCCTGTAGTAACCATATTTGGTTATTTTTTGGACCCCCAGTGATGCTTCATACACAACACAACCACTTGAGCTGTTAAATGCTTCGAGTTTTGAAAATCTGAGAAACCATGGAAGCATGCTTATAGATTCAGAGGCCAATGCTACCCAAAAGACAATTAATGATGGGGTAGTGGGTGACCATCAGCATGATGTCAGTAATAATGGGAAACTATCTCCACTGGTGTATTCAAATACAAATATTGATGGAGTTGGAGACTCTGTATACCAAATTAATGTGGATCATTCTGAAGGTTAGATTTCTAAAGAATTTAGTGGTTTCCATATTTAATTATATTTTCAGTAAAGGGCAAGCTGCAAAGCGGACATTAATTGGAACAGAAGAAGCCTGCTGAAAATGGGAAATAATTGGAACTGTGAATGGGCTAATTTTAACTTTTTTGACCATTGAAGTGTCTTTGAAAAGAAAAAGGAAGCGTGGATGGGGAAAGAATAGAAGGTAAGGAATAAATAAATATGTCTTAATAACAAGTGATAAAATGTCTATTGCTGTAGGTTTTCCTTCACCATCCGGAAGAACTGAAAAACCCAGAGATGCAGTAGGGCTTCAGCAGAGTCAAACATTTGGTCAACGGATTATGGGAAATATGATGGACAATATCTTTCGTAGAAATCTGACTTCCAAATCTAAGAACCAACTGTCCGATGCTTCTCAACCTCATTCTCCGGTGAAGGTATTCTGCAGAAATACATCTTATTGTGGTTTTTCAGGATTGTTTTTTAGATTTTCACATAGATACACGATTTATTTTTGGATTATCACTTGAATCATCAGTAACATTTTTTTTTTCCTGAACTCATTTCCATTTTAGGTTGCTGATTCCATGGAACCTGATACAAAGGATGATGAGAGTCCTTTGCTAGTAACAATCAGGAGCAAATGTATTACTCAGTTATTGCTTCTCGGTGTAATCGATTGTATTCAGGTCTGTATGTTATTTATTTCTTTTCTGCGTTTTTGTAGATCTTGCATTATTGGTGCAGTTGGTAATTTACTTCAAAATCACAGCGTTTGAAATAAGTTTCTATAGGATGAGAAACGTTTTTGTTTCCAATTATTGAGTTTATTTCAAGCTCAAAATCACAGCGTTTGGTTTTGCTTCCAGTTATTTGTTTACTTAGCAAATCTGTTGGATGAGAAACGTCCGCTTCACTCTGCATATGAGAGGGTAGGAGGGAGAATGTATTTTGATTTACATAGAATTTTTAGTTTGCATGGCGAGTGCAAGGAATCTTTTGATCCCATCTCCAGGTTCGAGCAGAAATGTTGTTTTAGGGCATATGATTGTTACATGATCTTTTTTATGGCTAGGTTGCAAAGGTCAGTTCTAGAGATGGAGTTTTTCTCCTTATAAGTTTCTATAATTATTTGCAGAAGAAATATTGGAGCAAATTAAAAGCACCCCAAAAGATTGCTATAATGGACATTCTGCTGTCTTTGTTGGAGTTTGCGGCTTCATATAATTCATCCACCAACCTTAGGACGCGCATGCACCAAATTCCTGACGAAAGGTGGTTAAGAAATCAATATTTGTATCGTTTCTCCTCTTTTTTTTTCTTTTTTTTTTTTTTTTCTGTCATTGTTTCTCTCTTGGGTTTGAAGGACTTTAAATTGGAGCTAAGTTATTCTTGGACAGGCCACCTGTGAATCTTCTTCGCCAGGAATTAGCTGGTACTATCATATATTTGGACATCTTACAAAAATCAACTTGTGGATTTGATGCAAAGAAAGAGGGAAATCCACAGGATGATGGTTTTCAAGATGATGTGAATAACGGACCAAGTATCACTCAACATTCTGATGCAGAAGAGAAGTTTGAAGGAATAGCGGAGGAGAAGCTGGTATCATTCTATGAACAGGTACTCAAGGAGGCATCTGATCTCCAGTCTAGTCCTGGAGAAACCACCAATATGAATATGCATCGTGTCTTGGAGCTACGTGCTCCTATAATTATTAAGGTACCAATTATTCTCCGTAATGGTATATGAAATATTAAATTCATTCTGTCTCGTTTCCTCGTGTTGCCTCTATTGTTCTTGATTAAACGTGGTATATTACAGCTATATCCATGGACAGAATTGTATAATTTCACAGCGTGTTTTTATAGAGTAATTTGGCTCTGGTTCTCTAATAAGTAATGTTACATCTTCCTATTCTCATGCTAAGCGATAAAGCTCTATTTAGCTGGAGTTTTTGCCTGCTTTAGTTGTTCTCAAACTGCCGCTTTTTCATCTGCTTTCATGAAATTCTCTTCAGCTTATGTTTTCCTTTAGCTACGGACTTCAAGGCTATTGATTTGGATTTTGGGTTTGCAAGAATGTAATCTATCTTCTTATGTTTCATAATAGCTTTTGGTTGTGCGCACTCTATTTTTCATGTGATATGTCATGTCAGTTGATGTAATTGTTTGATGTGCTCCTTCATATGTTCAAACCTGTAAGTAACAATTAATATCTTCTGACCTTTTTTGGTCTTTCAGGTGCTTAAAAGCATGTGTTTTATGAACAAGAAGATTTTCAGAAGACACCTCAGGGAATTCTACCCTTTACTAACTAAACTTATATGTTGTGATCAGGTAATTTCTTTTTTCCCCAATTTTTTGGAGGACACATTTTGATCAGTAAATTATTGATTGTGTAGTATACAAGGTGGGGTTTTTGATTAAACGTAATCATGATTGATGCATGCCTTTTCTCGTGTGGTGGCATTGTTTCCGATACCCTCTGAAATATTGAATTCTCTAAGAACCCAAAAGATGCACGTCTTGCTATGAGTTGCATGTTCAAGAGACTGTCTATTGGTAAACTGATTATCTCTTGGTCTGATCAGATGGACATTCGAGGAACTCTCGGTGATGTACTCCAGGCACAATTGAAAACTCTTTTACCATAGCTATACTTTGATGCCGCTGGCAGCATCCGAAGATGAACATTCTGCACATTGCCGTATCCAATTTTCATTGGCTTTTGAAGATAAAATATTGTAGTCTTTTGCAGTTAATCATTTTAAAGCAGTTTTGTAGAAAGAAAAGCAATAGAAATGTAATTGAATCAGTGAAATACAGGACAGTAATGAAGAACTTAAGCTTGAATTTATGAGTAATAAAGGAAATTTTCGATTTTACGTAATATTGCAAGTTTCAGGAAATATTCCATCTTTTCTTGGAATTTATGCTGTAACAGGGACTGCGTCATGTTAATCCATCGTTATTTATTATTGGCTGATTAATTATTTTCTTTGTAATCACTTGTGTGAGAAATTACCAGAAAGAAATTAGAATGATAAAATATCCTCATGACTTGATTAATAATTTAATCACAGGTCTGTGGTGGTTAATTAAGTCAATAAGTTATTAATTTTTTCATCTCTAGCAATTTTTTAGTAATTTTTTCCCAAAAAAGAATCTGTGGTAACGACTATTATTTGGTACATCATATTAAAGCACCTTCTAGGTGTTAAACTGTATCCACGACGAGGTCGGCAATATTTAAAAGTGAAGATTCTAAATAAGAAAAGATGAATTTGGAAGAACTGAATGTTGCAGACACCTAATACAGCGAAAGCGAAATAAACATGAAGAAACTTTTCATTAATGCTTCTTTGGACAATTGTAAAACTTATAAAAAGGTTCATTACTTCCGTATCAGGTTTTGGGTCAAAGGTTTATCCTTACAGTACACTCGAATTATCATTTTTGTTTGATTCTTCCCTTTACTTGCTTGTTTGTTCTCCTTCTCCCACCACACACGAATACACGTGTTGCCTTAAAAAGGTTACGCTTGGTGTCTCAAAACGGTTTCGCATTGGAATCATGTTTCTTTGTTGAATCTTCATGCAATTCTTTACGTAACTTTCTTCTGAATAAAAGAACACAGATTTCCCTCCTTTGTTTAATCATTGAACTGAGATTCCCCTGCTTCATATGCATGGATTTAAAGTTTAAGGGGGTGGGAAACCGAGGCAATTGAGGCAGAAAAAAAAGAAGGGAATATGGGATTTCAGTACTTTTCAAAGTGTGTTTTTTTAGCACTCTGCATACTCAGCCAAGGTTTGGCAAATGGTGTCTTTGGCTTCGCCTGCAACTGGGGAACTCGTTCAACTCATCCACTTCCAGGTGACATAACTGTGAAGCTCTTGAAGGAGAATGGATTCAACAAAGTGAAGCTCTTTGAAGCTGATCCCTCGGCACTGAAGGCTCTTGGGAAATCTGGTATTGAGGTCATGGTTGGGATACCAAATGACCTCTTAGCTTCTATTGCAAGTAATGTCAACGCTGCAATTCAATGGGTGTCTCAAAATGTGTCCAATTATATATCCAAAAATGGGGTTGATATAAGGTAATATGATACTACCAAGTGCTTATTATTATTGTCTTCTGCTTTCACAGCTTAATTCGCTTGTAATCGAGACAAGTTTAAGCTAAACTTCATGTTTGACAGAAGGTGTTTGTGAAAATTACAGGTATGTTGCAGTGGGCAATGAACCTTTCCTCAGTTCCTACAAAGGTCAATTTGTGCAATCAACATATCCAGCTCTCCAGAACATCCAAGCAGCCCTGATAAAAGCGGGCTTAGGGCGGCAAATTAAGGTGACTGTCCCTCTAAATGCTGATGTTTACCAGACTGATAGTGGTGTTCCATCAGGAGGAGCCTTCAGGCCTGACGTTAAAGACCAAATGACAAACATAGTCAAGTTCCTCAGCCAAAATGATGGTCCCCTTACCATTAACATCTACCCTTTTCTCAGCCTCCAATCTGATCCCAATTTCCCAAAAGAATATGCTTTCTTCAATGGCTCTGCTGCCCCTGTAGTTGATGGCTCAATAACTTACACCAATGTCTTGGATGCAAACTTTGACACCCTCGTTTCAGCTCTTGAAAAGATTGGCTTTGGTTCAATGCCTATCTTAGTTGGAGAGGTAGGATGGCCAACAGATGGTGACCCCAATGCCAACATACAAAATGCTCAAAGGTTCAACCAAGGCCTAGTTGATCGCATAGTGAAAAAGCAGGGAACTCCAAAGAGGCCTACCCCAACAGATATCTACATATTTGGTCTCATAGATGAGGATGCCAAGAGCATTGAACCAGGTAATTTTGAGAGGCATTGGGGCATCTTCAACTATGATGGAAGCGTAAAATACCCTTTGAATTTGGGTGGGGGAAAAACACTAGTGCCTGCAAAAGGGGTCAAGTATTTGCAAAAGCGATGGTGTATAATGTCACCTCAAGCAAGTGTTTTAGATCCCAACTTGGCACCAAGTTTGAGCAAAGCCTGCTCAGTTGCTGATTGCACTAGTCTTTCTCCTGGCTCTTCTTGTGGTAACTTGGACACTAGAGCAAATGCTTCGTATGCATTTAACGCGTACTACCAGACCATGAATCAGAGTCAAGATGCATGTCAGTTCAACAATTTGGCAATGATCACTAACACAGATCCTTCACCAGCTCAAAGTGGTTGCAAATTCAATATCATGATTGATGTCGGGAAGCATCGGTCCACTTCTTCATTAGCTGCACCAAGAAAGGTGCTGGGCTCAATGGTCTTGCTGATATTCAGCTTCGTGTTCATGCTTCTGTCATCATTGTCTGTGTAATTTGATTTTTTTTAGTGTTGTAACACCATACCAAGATTTTCATTGTACGTGTTTCATTTTCATTTAAGATTTTTTATTCAATCTCTGGATTTATATATGACCAGCTAGAATGTTAATTTGATCTCATTCTTTTAGGGGACACAATCCTGCTTCTGGTGGAATTCAGTTAATTCATTATGCCTGTCTTTTCTACTTTCCCAATTCTTTGGAAAACACATCATCTTGCTGCATACATGTGAAATGAGAAAGATGTAATGTAGATTAAAATGTCCAAAAAGCCCCTCTTTTTCTTTGAGCTTTTCCTCTCATTATTAATTGTGACCATAAAAAATTGATGACACAATTTCACGTATAATAGTATTTTAAGATCAATATTCATGTTTTAATTCATCCCAATACCCTTAATAAATAATTTTAAATTTATTTATTTATTTACTATAAAATAATCATTAAAGTTTAACCAACGGTATTTTATATATCTAAAAATGGAATTGGCCTTAACTACTTTACTGACCAAAAGGCTAATTTTTTGCATATTGCACCCTGATTATGAGCGTACTTGGTCGTCTGAAGACCCTACTGCCAATTGCCATCCATTCTTTACACTACTGTTATGCCATTTCACACAGTTGACAACCGAAGGATTTAGACAAGTAACCAAACTAGCAAGTTACAAGGTTGAGCGATTCTTAATCCGACAGAAATGCAAACTTTTACACATGTAGTTCTAGATTCCTAAAAGCATGTCCCAAACACAAAGGTATATAAAGCAAGTAAATTCGCCTCGCCTCATCCCATGCACTAACACAAGTTACAAGTACAATATTATTCATCATATTTACTCCACTCAATCTCATCTGGGTGTGATTTCTTTAACTTGCGATGCTTAGAATCCAAAACCCATTTTTGTGCCTTTTGTTTGAAGTACCAATCTTCATTCTTAGCCTAGGGATGTGGCTGGCTGGCTTCGCTTGCAACTGGGGAAGAGTCGCCTAATATGGTTGCGATAGGCAATGGGTTGCAACGGTCTTGCCAATCAGGCCCCAGATGGGTGCAGTGCAAGTTTAATGGGCTCACAGTTATTACGGACCAACACCCATCACCGCGTAACGGTGCGAGTTGATTTTCACACCACCCCAAGTTAACCACTTCGCCATCCCTTCCTTGACTTCCGGAAATATTTTTCCGGATGTATTAAAGGGTGGTGCAAGTATTAATTTCTATAACGGTTCGTGTAATTCTTATACCGACTCGGCCAGTTTTGGGCCTCAATATCGGGCCGCCGCAGCAATGGAGCCCAATCCAATGGCGGTGATGATTTTGGGCTTCATCTTCACCGTCCTTATCTTTGATTGATTATAAGTTAGTTAGCCTCAACGGTGCTCCAATAACAAACAAAGATTTGGCTTTTGATTAATAATGGCACTTCTATATTCCGTGTGGGATTTATATAGATGCATCAGCAATTCAATCATGTAGCCTTGAGTTTGAGAATTCTTTTGATTCTGATGCCCTTTTTATTATTCACTTTTTCTCGTTGATGAATAATTTTATAAGTCAATTATGGTAGTAGAAAAAAGAAAAGAAAAAACCTCCATGCATATAATAATTCTTATTAAATTATTCAACCCTAGTTATTTTTAATATATTATTATTTGATAAGATTTTAAATATATTATTAATTATTATAATTATTTTTTGCAATATAATACTTCTATATATTTATAAATTTTATCTAATTTTTCATTTAAAGAATGAATAAAATTATATATACCAGCAACAAATAATTTATATAGAATTAAATTAAAAATTTTATACTTGAAACTAACAATATTTTTCATCCACGTAAAAAAAAATATATATTTAGTCTTTTCTTTAAAAATAACATCTCAAAATCGTAACGTAGAGCGACGCTTTCAGATGTAGAGCCAGCCATACTTACCACCGCTTTAGCATTCAATCGCCTCTCATTTCCGCGGCAGGAAGAGGTTCTCACATTTTTCAAACGACAATTTCCGAAGAAATGGATCAACCACAGAAAAGCAATAAAGAAATGAGGGTAACATTGTAATTTAAAAATATAATAACTCGATCGAAAAACATTGGAAAAGGATGAGGAAATTAAATTGTAGGAGGAAATGAGTAACCGTGACTGATGGTTGAAGAACAAGGGAAAGGAATCGAAATCGAAATTCAAGCCCTAATTTTCGCATTAACCAACGCTATTTTTGTTTTATTAATTTTTGATTTTTGTGAACAAATATGAACTTATTTTAATTAGGAATCCATGTTGGCATCCGATGATTTTGTATCAGGATAATGATAATCTTGGTAACTCGAGTAGCAAACGGATAGGGATAAGGATTTCTCCTTTTGATGCATATTCGGTTTGAGCTTCGGGAATCTTTTTGAAATCCTTTTTAAGCTGAACGAATTTTCTCAGGTTTTCCGTCAATTTCTTGCTGACGGATGCTCCACGTAAAAATTTTTCTCTTCTGGTTAATTTGTTTAGTAGATCATTCGTGGGATCTGAGGTTTAGAACAGAGACATTTTCATATAATAATCGCAGGTTTTGGAGTTTTAAGAAGAGGGAATGGCTTGCCTTTTTGTCAATTCTAGGGTTTCTTGCTATGCCGAATTTGTTTGGAGGAGCCTCTTTGTCTACGCTTAAGATTGACTGAGAAAAGGCGGTTGGCTATTTCTACACAATTGGTTCTAAGATTGATTGGTTTTCCCCGTTTATAAGCCAAAGGTCTTTACTTTTTGGAGGGAATATTTTCCGTCAAATCATCTTTTTGTTCATGGTGATGCTGGGGTATCAGAGTAAGATTCTACTGCTATTATGTTTAAATTAAAGAAGAGCAGAGGCCCTGTGCGCTTCTTGTTACAGCAAGCTCTGCATAACAACAACCAACATCGTCTCCTCATGGCTTATTTGGCCGGCTGTGATCCCTGCTCCTGCAACAGCAAAGCCTTTTCCCCGCACCAATCTCTTTCCTCTGACCGTGGTGGTAGCAATGGCGTCGGCCTTTTATTCCCATTTCTTCGGAAGCTAGCCTATGATAATGTTATTCAGCTTAATAAAAGCGTTGGGTTTAATCTTCGAGGTTGCTCTGACATCAATGGTCATGGTAATAACTTTAGTTTCAAGACAAAGGATCGTGCTTTTGCATCTTTTCCTCGTCCGCCGTTGTTAGCTGATTTGGAGGATACTCCTGTCAGGGAGGATGGGCGTGATGCTTCTCTATTTAAAATTGATAATAGATCTCTAAATGGAAGTCCCACTAAACCTCTCAGTATCCCCAATCACAATTTGTCTCAGAAGATTGTTGTTGCTGTTGACGTTGATGAGGGTATGTATACATATGCCTGGCTTTTTTTCTACATCATACCTTCTTAGCTACTTGTTTGTTTATTTTCGTAAATACTCTTTCCTGGATCGTGCCTATATTCCAATTTCACTATCTACCCGTGAGAGGTGCTGTCCTACTTTCAGTTTTCTATCTGATTTAACATGCATGGGATAGTGCTTAGACAGTCTGTTTTAAATGCATGCATAAGAGTTTTCTGGATTAGTGGGTAGATTTAATTTTTGTTATTCTTCTATCATTCAAGACGTGCCAATGGTGAATTATTGTCCCTATGTGGCAACATTTACATTAACATTCATATGGTTTTGGTCTTACCTATGACGAGTTATGTTTTCCATCTTTTTTTTTATAAGCAGTATTAGGAAACTTCGTGTCAGCACTGAACAGATTCATTGCAGATCGATATTTGTCAAATTATTCAGTTTCTGAGTACCATGTGTACGAGTTCTTCAAGGTATTTCCTGATAGCGGCTTTAGGCATTCTCGATTTATGTTAGAAGTAATTGCTATTTGCAGTTTTTGTGTTAGTGCTGTTGACAAGTAATATCAATAATACAGCATTTTGCGTGTTCCTTTTGAAGCACGTTTCTGCCACTTCTTTACCAAGATTCTAGAAAAGAATATGTGACTAAAATGACTGGCCAAATTGTTAACTCTCATTTTTTTTTACACACTCCTCCAGTGGCATAAATGTTTCTTTATATATTCCCTAAGCAATATTTAGGAACGCAGTTTTCATATAACTCTTCCTGTTCATTATTCTCTTGTATTTGAAATTTTTTTGTTTGTACGTGGAATCTGATGCACCTTTCACTTTCTTACAGATATGGAACTGTTCACGTGATGAAGGTAAGTTCTAATTGTATCGAATCGAACTCACATTTTCTGGACAGTTTTCCTATTTCATTTGTTGTGAAAATTCACGGGATGATATCGATTTATATCTTCTCATTTGATTCTTATCATAGATTGTTGAGTGAATTCTTGCATTTTGAACTTTGAAATTTGGATATTCTTGTTCTTGAAATTGAATTGACCATAGATCTATCTAATTATTGAGACCAAGTTGAATTCTACTAGTTTGTGTTCCTTGGTCTAGATGGAAAACTGCCTGGAGTTTTTTGAGTTACAGTTCCTGGTTCAATGTTAAGATATTTGCAGGTTCATGTTATGGCATATACAAATTAAATTCTAGGTTACATTTTCGTTCTAACTTATAGCTATTTTCTGTTGTATTCCCTTTTATTGGGCTGGACAGGAGGTAAAAAGATCCCTTGAAGCTGTCAAGCAGTTTATCAATTGTATTATATTTCCTATTCTAACAGCATTTTATTCCTAGTGAAATTATTTTATGCTTTGCTATAACTATTGGACTCGTTGGAAATAAATATTTGATCATTCTGCAGCTGATCTCCGTGTTCACGAGTTTTTTGAGACCCCATATTTCAAGTCAGGGATCCATCCTCTCCCAGGTGCTCAGACGGCCCTTCAGAAGTTATCAAGATTTTGTAGCCTATCCGTTGTAACGTATGCATTGTGTTTAAACTTTCTTTAAACTTCAATAATTCCAAGTTAGCTTCAACTTACTGGAGCTGCTTTCCCATATTTATCATCAGATCTCGACAGAATGTAATCAAGAATCACACAATTGAGTGGCTAGAGAAGAATTTTCCTGGACTTTTTCAGGAGATTCACTTTGGGAATCACTTTGCTCTTGATGGGGTGTCTAGACCAAAGTCAGAGATTTGTAGGTATGCCTTCTAATTCAATGATTTTGTTTCCTTCAAACCATTTTTTTTCTTGTTTTCTCAACTTTTTGAACTCTGATTCTTGTTTTAGTGTTGGGGGGTTTATTGCCCTCTTCCCCTCTCTGTTGCCAGTGACTTATTGCTGATAGACCACTTTATGCTGTTATCTTGTAGGTCTTTAGGAGCTAAGGTTCTTATTGATGATAACCCAAGATATGCAATAGAATGCGCTGAAGCTGGAATTGAAGTACTACTTTTTGATTACGAGAACTCTTATCCTTGGTCCAAGAGTGAGTCTGTTGATCAACATCCATTGGTGACTAGAGTTAAGAACTGGGAAGAAGTGGAGCAGCAACTAATGTCATCCGTTGCTTCCTAATCTCTATCTACAATGACGATTCCATAGACAGACACCACCCTTTCCAGGTCAGCTGCCGGACCAATTCTTGTGTCTCAAGCATTTAGTAGATTCTTGAAGCGACTTGATGTAGTGCGGCTGCAGAGTGACCACTCAAAATATGGGGGGTGGGGGATAATATGCCAAGTTAGAAGAAAATACAAATTTAACAGGGTTGCATTAATTTTTTGACTTTGAGCAACGTGTTTCAAGATGGGTTGTTCATTTTGGTAAAAATTCTACCTAGAGCCTTCATTTAATCTTCAATGCAATCCTACCATCAAATTATGTTGATAAATGGAATAATGTCATTTTTTTTTATTGACTGTTTAAATTTGAAAATTAAATTCTTTTTTTTTTAAACCAAGATGGAAGAACCTTACGTTATTACTTCTCATTAAATTTCTCAAATTTTTAAATAAATATTTAATTTTGTTTGTAAAATCTAAGCTTCTTGTTATGAAGAATTTATTAAAACCATCAAAATATAAACTAAATTTTATATTAAAAGATTTTTATAATATCATAAGTTTATGTGTATATAGGTTTATATAAAAACATATATAGAGAGAAGAAGTAATTCTAAGTATTTTATTTTTTGATAATGGAGAATCTTTTGAATGGTCATGTATGATATTCTCCCATTCAGACTTGACATTTCCACCACAAATTTGGATAAATTCACACCATTCATTGAGGAGGTGAATCGACCATAAATAGGTGAGACCTCCTTTGGCCAAAACAACTTAGACAACCTAGAGAATTTGCTTTACACTTCTTCTTTTTTCCCCTTAATTACTGTTTATCTAGAGAATTTGCAACCAAACAGCATTGGTTGCAATCCCTATTCCAAGTTGTATTTATTACAGTTAAAATTATTTACACTGAACTATAGAAACAACGTTTGATAGCTAAACATGCACCTATACATCATAGAGTAGCACTACAGTCCAAATTACTCAGCTTTCTCCATCAACTTGATGCCGTATGCTTGTATAATATCCAGTGCTGCAAACACAAAAAAACATCAAAGTCACTGATTTTGTGATCTTACAATTGCCAAATATACTATTAATATAAGTGAATCATGTGGATCTAAATAATGCACATGCCAGAAAAAACAACTTTCAACACAATCATATATTTCGTGCAGTAACCTGGAATGTATACTTCAGGTTCAATAGGCCTCAAGACACCTCTGGTATGAATCTTGTTCTTCAGTAACAGCTGCAAGAACAGATATGGTTAATTTCTTAACAGCATTTGCTAAGAATATAGTGCAAGAAAGCAGATATTGATGTCAAGTACCAGAGCTCCAACAGCTGCTGGAACACCAACAGTGAGGGCCATGGCACTTGTAGTTTTCCCATCGAGAGTCCTCCCAAATTCAAGCAAAGTAGCTCTATGAATCTCTGTGACTGGGCTTTCTGGAAAATCAATCTCCACTTCATGGTGCAAAAGCACCATATCCTGGTTATAAATAAATCAGATTAAATATTGAGTACATGTTTTAGCTGCAAGCAATGTATGATTTAATTAATACTTCCTGCATGTGCATTCTGAAAATAGGATGCTACCGCAGAATTTAAGCTGAACAGTGAGCCAGTCCAGTTTTGTTTATTGGAGTAAGTCATGGTAAGCTGGTCAAGTTTTGTTTATAAAACTCGCAAGTCCATGGAAATGGTCTAAGACATTTGTACCATAAGAATATACCTGCTCTGAGTTGGAGTAGGCCAACCTTTCCTCCATGCGGAAACAGATAACATCAAAAGCACTTTTGCATGAATGAGGTATTTCTTTTTGCTCATGAAGTCCCAAAAATCTACATGGCAAAAGGGTTTTAGTCGCAGTTATTTTAAAACCAAAAAAAAGGACAACAAAGAGAGGGTTAAATGAGCTACATACATGATAGTTTTGGCTGTATTCGTTGCTGTTTCTTTCCCTATGCAATGTCCTAGTGTTAATGTCCATTCGGTGATGTCCTTCTCCCCTATCATAGTTCCATCCAGATCTTCATTTCTGATTTTGAGAAGTTCAAACAAGAATTTTCTGAAAGTAGTTGTCTTTCCATCCTCAAGTAAGGGATGAGCTTCACTGTTGAAGAAGCCAACCCTAGAAAGTGTACCCATGATCTCCCCAAACCCTGTATTCAATTTGCGGAATAGCTCAGAGATATAATGTTGCAGTCATATCATTTAAGAGCTTTACCAGTTAGTTGTTACTTTAATTTGACTACGGTTTACAGAATCAAATCAAACTTTTCACTGAATAATAAAAAGCTAGAATATGTCATGCCTTCATAACGGAGGGTTCCACGAAAAATGGTTGATGCTTCAGAGTCTATTCTATATAGTTCTCCATAAACTAAAGCGTTACGATTCGGAAGACACTCTAAAGCAAACGCAGGAAAATCAGGTATTCGCAGTCTTGTAGCTGAATCATAGAGATTGTCCCCTGCCAAATAATAGTAACAAGCATGATGAGAACGAAGCAATGTTTTGCACATATTGTCACTTGAACCTATTTTCTTGTTTTGTTGGAAGCTCACCTTCAATGTGTATGGTTTCACCACAAGATCTGTAGGTGGCAGGATTGCGCCCAGATCGAATAGCCCCTGCAGGATTCCAACTGAAAGAATTGGTGACAGTAAGTTCTTCTTGCCACAAATGTGACAATTTTCCATGTAGTTTTCGGTGATTAATTGCATATACAAACAGCTTCTGGACCCCTTAAAGGTAGTTGTCAATTTTGGAAAACTTCACAAATTCACACTTCAGAGACACTTCAAGTACCTGAATTTATATGCTAATGGGTTGTTAGCGGCTGCTGGAGATGGGATTCCACCACAGTAAGAGGTGAAAGACTTAACTCTCCCATTACGCTTATGTGCTTCATTGATCATCTTCATTGCCATCATGTGGTCTGAAGAAAGATACTTTAGATCATTATTATACTAAAATGATTTATATCATAAAATGAGACATATGCAACAGCTAAATGGTGCAATGTTGGGAAAATAAATTTACAGATGAACTCAGGGAACAATTGTAAAAGAACATGACGATAAAGTAATCAAGTATCAGATTAGGTCTTACCTATTCCTGGGTCCAAGCCCATCTCACCAAGAATTGTTATACCAGCGTCTTTTGCCTTTTCATCTAGCAATGACATTGTGCTATCAACGTAGCTAGCAGTGACAAGATGCTTTTTTAGCTGCAAGAAGAAACAAGAACTTCTGTTCAATAGCAAGAGAAGTCTTCAAATTGTTTGGCTTATGATACAAGGAACAACTTGGGACTTCTCTACAAATCTTAATTCAACCAATCGTTTTCTGAACTTACAATGTTCACAACCTTTATCATAATATTTCTTGTGTTAAACTTGATTCAGAATTTGATGTCATTTTAGTCCAATGGTAAAAGATACCATTAAGGACGGTGACATACCTCAATGCATGCATTTGCTACGATAGTATGACAGGTGGATGGCAGCAAAGTAATAACAACTTCAACCTGCACGAGTGTAATTTGAAAACACATTCCAGATAAGGCAGCTATCAAGATCATAAAACGATGAGAGAGATTAACAACAGCAACATTAGAATTCAGAAAGATATTCATTGTGGCAGCAAGGGAAGTTGACCAACTAACAAATAGAATTAGCTATGCCAACCATGGTGAGCATTAGCCCCTGATGGAAAATTATCAGTTTATTATGCGAAAGTAGCACTTAGATGTCTTAAAAGACAAGTTACCTGTGAAACATATTTACAAAGACTAGCACGATCCATTACATCCACCTGAACTCCTATAGCATCTGGAATGCCCTCAACAATCTGCATAGAAATTTATAATATTATATTAAGTATCCCTATCCATGACCCAGTTCTTCTGCCATGGCAGAACTGATTAGAAAGCACAGTATTTTAGTCGAAGTACCTTTTCCGCATCCTCCAAGTAAAGGGATCCCACGATAACCTCAACATCAATTTGTTCCTCAAAATCATCTTCCAGCAAAGTTTTGTACCATTCGGAGGACAAAACCTTCCCAAATGATGACAACATCTCTGCAGCAGGTTGACAGACTCGGCCAGCGCCAAGAATTAAAACTGAAGTCTTCATTTTCAGGTTGATTTCCTTCTTTATGCCGTTCTCTTGGACTTTACCAAGTTTCAATGAAATCCTACTTGAATCTTGATTAAGAAATACATGCTTTTCGTTTGGGTTAGCAAGAGAAGTCAAAGAATCAATTATTTGATCCAAAACTGTCCTGTCATCTGCACCAACCTATCCAAAAAGTAATATACTAATACATCAATAGTTATCCGATATAGAAATAATAATTCACATTAAAATGATTAAAACGGAGAACGCTACATGGGGCACTTTGTGAATTAACAGCAGCCTAGTGAAAAAGGAAAATTGCTAGATTGCTTACTTCAAGTTCTGAGAATGACATGGCATTAGCACTCTGACCCACTTGACACTTGACTAAGTGGAAGGAGCCTCCTGCAGCTTCAATAATATCTAAAGCCTCATTTATTAGAAACTGATCAAATAAGTGACCGCTCAGAGATACCTGTCAGTTATATTCAGCCATCTTGATCAGAAAATTATGTAGCAACTATAAAAATTACCATGAGTAAGTCAGTACAACAAGTTAATCTTGGCAGGTAAAATTCAATTCAATAGATGGATAATAATGCTAAACCAAGGAACATACCGATATATTGTATTTCCTCTTGTTAGATAAAGAGTTTGCCAAATCATCTGATGTTTCCCTGCAAGTAAAAACATTTAGAGTATATTTATAATATATCAACGACACAGAATATAAACCTCTTTAAAGAATTGGATATTTGCATATTGGTTCAATTCAAAATAATAAACAACTCATATAAATATTATAAATTAATTTGACTAGAAAAGGATAGAATAAATACAGAGATGAACTACTACAAGCAAGAGATCGATACTGCTGTTTTAATGTAAGTATACAGGAGAAGGTAGATTTTACAATGAAAATTCACCATTATCTCAAGCTTATATTCTATTCTGTATTTACAGTAAAGTAAAACAGACAACCAAGAATAAGAGATGAACCAGACACATACTCTGATTCAGAGTAGTGCATTCGTGGAATGTATTCATACAAAGGGGTTAGCACTCCTCCATGAACTATGCAAGCTCTTCTCAAGTGTGCAGGTAACATTGTAATGTCTGTCGCAGAAGCCAAATTTCTGACAAATTGGGACAGTATGTCTCCAAAATGTTGCGAAGCCTTGCCATAGTTAAATCAACGATTCAACAATTTGTCAAGCCCATAACATCCACTTAAGTAAGGATAAAAATGAAATGCTGAAATGAGAATACGCCTACCTCTTTTGCAAATTCTGTTGGGAGAATGTCAACCGCCAGACATACTAAACCATTCCCCTCCATGTCGTTATGATAGGTATCAGTTAAGGGGTCATATCTAACAGCCATGTTCAAACATGTCATTAATATGAAAATAATGACAGGTACAAATACACAGCTAACCATCAATTCCTAAGATAGATAATCTGGTGGAAATAAGTGCAGAAGATAGCAAAATAAATGACATGATTCTACTGATCTTATACCTGAAAAAGGGTGAATCAATTGAGGTAGTTCGGTTGACAAACTCTATTGAACCCCCTATATCACAAGTTATGTCTGATATTCCCACAAGTGGGCACCCTTTTCTGGCTAAATCTTGAAGCTGCTTAGTACTCAACAACCGAGGAAACCTTTTCTCCCAATACATGCAATTGACTAAGAGAAGTAAATGTGAGTGATACTGCTTGTTTCTCGTGCAATATACACATCTTATGGAAAGGGAGAAGAAGAACAGCATAAAAAGACAGACAGAAGAAAACCAACTAATCAAGAAACGTTCCAGGCCAAATGTATTACAAATAGAGTTACCAATGTCATTGAAGTTGTTTATGATAATCTTGTTAATCTAGCAACATAAATGTGACATATTTTTAACAGAACGAAACATGTCATAACTGAGTCTCTTTCTGACAAATGAACCAACAAAAATTCAAATTTCGAGCACTAGAAATCCAAATGTTTCCGGTAATTAATACAGAAATAAACTTAAGTTACAATTTTTTTCTAATCAGAACAAGTGACGATAAAAGCATTAATCTGCTTCAACATCTGCAGTGAGAAAGAGGGAACCTACCAATCGCAGATGCATATGGAGCTACTTTTTCTTGGAAGATCGGGTTGTAATGTTCTGGATGTGCATAGTAGTCAATCTGAAATAACCAGCGAAGGTTAGTGCTTCAGTTTTAAATGTCATACTCAGATTAGCTCAGAAGACACATGTTCTTGAATCAACGGAACGAAAGAACAAGGAATGCCATCAAATGAGATGCCAAAACTCGAGCAAGAAGATCGATTAACTTACTTTGTCAAACACTTTCATAGGATCTTTTGGTTCAACCATGTCTTGGGCAGTCACAACACAACCATAAACTTGGAAAACTCTTTTAGATCTATGTGCTGATTGATCCTTGCCCTGGCAAACAAAGGAAATATAAAATTTTAGATAAACAGAAGCAGGAACCTTAACACAAGGCAGAGGATTGAAAATGGACATCTACATCAAAAACCAGCCGGTAAAAATTTATGGGATAAAGCAGGAGCACGATTATAGGAATTTTAAAAGAAAACACAATGACACAAGGTTGTGCGTATTATTTTCAGTATGGCTAACGACGCATGAGAAATCATTACATTCTCATTGCAACATCTCAAAATTCCACTATAATGGTGATATATAACTTTTTCTCCTGTCGCTCAAACATAAAATTAGGCCCCTTGCTCATCATGGCCATGTACAGCTTCATGTGTTTTCTCCTCACTCTTTTGTGTCAATATAAAAAGGTGGCCGGGGTATATATTAAAGCTTCGTACATGAACCCAATGGACGTAATCACAGCAAGGCCAAACATTTTGGTGAACCTTCGTAAGAACTATTATAATATTGAAAACTTACCGTTCCATGTAGGTCACGTAGTCCACATGGATCCACAAATGTGTGAGGAAGAAGTTTAAATATCTCTTGTGCACCAGCAGAAACTACAAAGAAGGAAGAATTCATATATATATATATATATATATATTGTAAGATCATTGTTCCAATATAAGTTGACCATAACGCTTGCATGTGCACACAAGAACTCAGTTCTGATACTTCTGTGTTCAGAAATATTAAATGTAATTTCAACCAAATTGGAAATTAACAAGTAAACAGAATGAGATATTGAAAATTTTAGTCCATGGACATAGCAACCATTTCAATTTTCAGTTGCACTATTCCTGCTCATTAAAGGAAAGACACTTCGAGAAGTTAAAAGCGCTATTTCTAAATAGCAGCTACAAAGACAGTATCACCAGACCATTTCCTGAACCAGTAAATACGAAAACCAGGGGACAGATTCCCAATGGCAATCCCTGAGTAGCAATTTCTTCACCAACAGAAATTACAGCAGCCTTTGCAGCAGCCAAGGAAGGGTACATGTAAGATGAACCCAGCGATAGAAATGGTGTAGAATATCCAAGACTTAAAAACCCTGAGATATTTAAAAAAAAAAAAAGAAAGATGTTAACTTTTAAGACTGCGAGATCAAAGCATACCATAAAAGTTCATTCCGAGAAAGCAGATTTTGCCGCAATTTAGAATGATAAGCTGAAAGAGCAGAACATACGTTGTCCTAATCCACATAAGAAATCAATCATTCCAGCTCTACCAGCAAATTTTCCAAATGCAAGTAACCTCCTTCCATGATCTCCAACAATTAACTCATAATCAAATAATGATACCTTTTCAGCTAGGATCTACAATATCAAAAGGAAGTTGTGAGTCACAAGATTTTATCCGCACCCATAAAGTTACTTTCAAACATGAAGAATTGGATATACCTTATCCAGCAAAGGCACGCTTTCTTTCTGGGCTTTATGAGTATGGGAGAAGAAGGCATAAGCTCTCTCGGGTAAAATCATCTCTAGCTGTACATAAACCATAGGATAACATCAAAATTTCGATGCCAAATACTTATCTACGAGCACTGGCAACATAACACACCCGCGGGAACTTAACCCAAAAAACAAAAGGAAAGAAAAATTGCACCTTTGGTTGCTTAATACCCAGGATGAGACCACATTCTGACAAGTCTTCTAATATTTCACAGCCAACATCCTCATACAGAGCATCATGATGAATTCGCTTCGTGGATGGCTGTATAATGATTCGAGCCACCCCTGTTTTACCCCTACCACCATGAAGAAGTCGGGCACAGTGTGATGGGGTTAAAGGTGCCCTTCTTTCCCATTTATTCACAGACTCCGCAAGGATCCCAACCACTCCATTCCCAAGCATGTCTCCTCTTTCCTCGCAAATTCTCAGCTCCACACCGTTAACTTAAAAGCAAGCACGCTGTCCTTCTTATGAGCAAGGAATAATTCAGTTCAGAACAACTTTGAATTCCCAATACACTATTTACTTGATAACAGCGACGAGAAAATCTAATGATATTTTAAAAAGAAAGGAGTGTGGGGAGGGGTTTAGTCAAAAACTTAAATTGAACTTTAGCGATCCCATAAACCGAAGATGAATACCCGCAAAGCCCACTAACAACAATTGATCACATTGCTTGTACCTAAAGATATAAGAGGAGATAACCCATGATCCCAGACACCCAGTCTGAGTAGAACTAGCAATTAACTGACACGTAAGCTTATGATAGAAAACCAATATCACTGGACTACGCAACTGCCACTTCCTTGGGTTATTTCTTACAGCAATCTCTATGTGTCTCGCTGAAAGCTTTTTTGGTCTATTAGAGCAGGAAAACCAAATGAGCCATCAACTGGAGCACCCAGCAAAATTTTAAATTTTGGGTTAAGTGAATTGCAAACATGAAGTTGTTCTGTGCTAGCAGTAAACGCCAAAGATTGATAAGGCTCCTGACGGATGAGGACAAACCCGCCATGCTGCCAACCTTTGTAGGAAGTGAATGGGACCCACATAGTTTTGATGTTGACATAGTGACATAGTGCCAAGTGGACCAGTATATTGCTGCCTCGTGTTATTTCATTTGCGGGGCTTTAGCCCGATAGGATAAGTTTCGTATATAATTTAACTCGTAAGCTTGTTTCCTAATCAGCACTTGCGTTTTGTAGACGGAAGTTTCGCCAAAATAGCTGATAAACAACGTGTGACCTGTCGTTTCTGCTACGTATTAAACTTTCGCTTGTCGGTCACATCAGCCGAGATTTGCTTTTTGCGGGTAACCTTCACTGTACGTGGAAAATGGACCACATGCGAGGGCTCCCACCCACGTAACTGCGGGGCACTAGACTACATGGGATCAAAGTCCCCATCCGGGAAGGATATCTCATATCGATCACTGCATAAATAGTATTTATGTTTACTACTTAGTACTTCTTCTAGTTTTCTTTTAAGACCCTTTTTTTGAAAAAAAAAAATATTGTCATTAATACAACACAAGTTATAAAATTTTAAAAGTATTTATTATTTAGATAAAAAATAGAAGCATTTTATTATTTTTTATATTTACCCTATATTACTATTAGCTTTTTAATTTTAATTTATATTACCGTAAAGTTTGGTTTTCAATAAAAATAAAATTAAAACAATAATTTTTTAAATATTAATATATTAATTAATTTAAAAAAATTATGTGATTTAATTGAAAAGACTTTAAAAAAACTAAAGAGAGTACAAATTAATTCTCAAAACATGGGGTCTGTTGGGAAAACATGGGGTGTGCCTTAAGAAATGGCCGAAGAACATTGCCTCTCAAAGGCCCATATTTATAAATGGGCCTTCGCAGTGATTCCTGTTACCCAAGTATTTTGGGTCTTCAACCAATTAGATGTCCAGGTAAAGTTAAACGATTATACGTTCGACTAACTCGATGCTGTAGATATGCTTCTGCTGCTTCTTTTCTTTTCTTTTCTTTTTTTTTTATTTTGGTATTAAAATTTTTACACCCACATATCTGAGGTTGCTAAGCTACTCCTCCTTACGGGAGTCCCAAAAAAAAAAAAAAATAGCCCTAAGGTAGAATAATTAGTTTTTTATAAAATGCATAAACAAAGTAATATAAAAAATGTGAAATTAATAATATCCATAAATAGTAACTTCTTTTGTATAATTAATCACAAATTCTATCAATTAGTTAGTTGATTTTTTTTGGGTTTCTTCTATTAGATTATAATTTTTTAAAAAAAAAAAAAAGATAATACATACAACATAAGTTGATTTTTTAAAATCTTCGTATTTTAAAACGTAGGTACCACCAAAACTAGTAAAAATTATAATATAATAGCAGCTAACAAATCCAACATATAAAACCAAAATCATGAAAACTCCTGTTAGCTGTTTTGGCATATACCACAAGAAAGTCCTTGGCCGTAACGCCATCGGTCACTTCAGATTTTCCACCGGAAGCGTCGGTTGCCGGCCAAAGTGGGCGGCAATGAGTCAATGACAAATGTGACTTGCTCATATTTCTCTTTCGCATTGCAATAACATGTTTTAAATATATACGATTCTGTCCTTTTAAAACGTTATTCCAGATTATACTTGCATTGCTTCAACAACTTTAATTCCAAAAACATCAATTGCACCAACAAGTGTATTATAATTTGCAAATAGTTAAATTTTTAATCATATTGATATTGATAAGAGTTTAATTTTAATTATGTAAATACTTATTTTACTAATTTCCGTATCTTAAAAATAATTTATTTTCGTTTGTTGGGTGGAAATATCGTTTGTCCATTTAAAAAAAAAAAAATCAATTCATAACTAATAGATTATGTTGACATTAAGATAGTTGATTTTGTTAGTAAACTTTGAAAAAAAAAAATTATGAAAATAAAATTTTTAGTATTAGCTGTAAATCATAATCATAAATGACAATCCTAGTTTGGTGATATCCTATAAAGTGGTGATTATTTGAAATCCAATTTACTTAAATTTTTTGTCTAAAAAACAGAAATCCTATACCAAATTGACATTAAGCCTATGTGCATGAGCCAGCCACCATTATACCCATAGCTTCTTCACAATCCAAACCCCACGCTAAATCAAATTGACCCGTCTTTCACTTTGATTCTTATTCTTTACGCTAACCGTGTAGATTGATTCATAAGTAAGCAATGTTATTTATTCATAAAAAATAAATTGCCTAATTAAACCCTTTACAATTTAAAATAATTAATAATGACTCATTAGTGGACATACGTGTGAAATGTGTGTGTGTGTTTTTTTTAATATTAAATTTACATATAAACTTACAAAATTAGTTAGCTGTCATCATTAGCTCATAATTACCAACAAAGTTTGAGATAATTAACAAATAATTAACTTTCGTATATTGGTAAAAATTTAATCACTAGTCATACGTATAAAAAAAATATAAAGAGTGATGTATTTATTTTTGTAATTTTGATTATTTAAAAAGAATTAATTTTTAATTATCAGCTGCTTAGAAAAATTAACTCATAATTTGACAACAAATGATATTGCTTATATCACTATTAGCATTATCATTAAGAATTTTTGTCCCAAACTACTATGGGTTATCATAACAAGTTCCCTCATTATTTATTTACATGAACACATAATTAAGAGGATGGGATGTACCATGCTGCCTAAGTGTTCATTTTCTTTCTAGTATTACATAATTATTATATATCTAGTTTTTTAAAATTTTTTGTTTTAATAAATAAGATGTTGAAGGATTCCAAAATATGAGGGTAATCATTATGACAAACCACTTATTCTTTTAAAATTTTCTTTGATTATTATATATTTTATACTTTTTAATCCTCACATTTTATCCAAATCTTTACTCAGCCAAGTCCACCCGAGTCAATGAATTGGAAATTATTTATTCTTTTCATTCTCAAAGTTCATCTATGAGATTTTACCCAAGAATAACGTTATTCAAATTTAAAATTTATCATGTTCTACCATTGTTGGCATATAATCTTTCTCTATCTTTATCTTTTTCTTTTTCTTTTACTTTTTTTAAAAAATGAGTCGGCGTATCGTACGAAACATCGAAATACCATGGAATTGAGATAACTAGCCTCTTAATCACAAAAAAGTATATTTGACAAGTTTAATAAATTAATTTACAATATATTTAATTAATTTATAAATTTATTTGACTAAAATAAAAGTATTTAGTAAATAAACTTATCTTACAAATTTATATAATTTTTCAAAACGTTACTTGTAACTGGCACATAAACGTGTAACTTATAGCATATTATCTTTTGTAACATTTTTTTTTTATTTTTACTTCTAATTATATTATCAGTTAACTGTTGACTTTTATCTCTCACATATTTTTCCCTTTTTTAAAAAAATTATTCACCTTCTTTCGCTATCAAATTTTACTTTTTTTTTTTTAAAAAAAAGTAATCTTAATATAATGTTATATATTTCACTTTTTTTTCCTTAACTTTATAATATTTTCCTTGCAAAAGATGAAGAAAATACTACAAAAAAAATTCCTCTTGAATTTTTATCAAATTGCTTTAAATTAAATTTTACTTTATTTATTTTAATTTTAATAAATAACTTGACATTTAAAAAATATTTCATAAATTAATTTAAATTTAAAATTATAATTTAATAAAAATATTTTAATTTTAAAAAAATAAATTTATATAAAAATTATATAATCATATATTTTTATGTCATTTTATATTTATCAACTTACTCAACATCTTATTTTATTAAATGCTCATAATTTAATAAACTAACTTAAGAGCCTGTAACACCTATCAACTTTCATCTGACTTATTTGCCAAAAGAAAATAATAAACAAGCCTTACAACGTAGGCATGGTGCCACACTACTCTGTCTAGTGTCGTAGAACATGGACAATCATGGGTCCCTCAATTAACAATCGCTTTTTCTTTCTTCAACACAAGAGGGTGGTAAAGTCACCATACGCAGTAGACAATGCTAAAAGGTAATAGAATAGAAAGACCTACACTAGACCAAAGATCAATGGTAGCTCAACTTCAAAAAGGTAACAAAATTGATTTGGTAGAAACTGTGGGCTAACTATAGCTGTAGCAGTGTGACACCGCATTTTCTGTTTCTCTAACACCAACTATTATATTATATGCATTAAAAATTATTAATTTTTTGGTTTTTTAACTAATTAATTGAGATTTTAACAGTGAAAAATATAATCATTTATACCAGTAAAGCAGAAGATTTATGGACTCGTAGCAGTCACAGTGGGTGGCTGGCAAAGGACAAGATGCTTGCTAGATTTGCATATGATTTTGCTCAGTTTGATTTTTGAAGAGTGCGTGTATGACATGCATAGTGAGCGCCGACACTTGGACTTCACAGATTCTTTCATTCATTCCTCTTCTCTTCTCCGCTCTTTATGAAGCTAGCTCTGTCACCAGCAAAACCTCATAACCCTCACCTGCCCAGTTAACTAAATCATTCTGATCCTCCCCTCTTACGCTCTTTCCTTAAATAGCTTCTTTGAGTTCTTGATAATTCTCCTGCTAACACAAACATATACCATTTTTGTACCTGAACTAGCCTGAGATTCTAAGCCACTAATTGACTTTCTTCTTTTTGTTCTAATGGCTCTTTCTTCAAAACAAAAACCCATTATGGCATTCTTGTTTCTGAGGCTGGTTTTCAGTTTTTGCACCCCATTAGCATCAGGTGCTGGTGTTGCTAGCCCTGATTTCGTACAGCCAGAGTGCCTGGAAGTTTCTGCTTCTGAATTTGTTGGCTCTGTGAGGGGAGTGCTTGATGTTTTGCAAAAAGTTATTTCCATTTTGTCTAAGCTCGGTAGCTCTTTTGGCGATTTTCGTGTTTCAAATGCCATTTCTGATTGCCTAGATTTGCTTGACTTGTCTTCCGACGAGCTCAGCTGGACCGCATCTGCTACTCAGAATCCCACTGGTACCTTTCTTGTCTCTGCTTGTTTGCTCTGTGTTTTCTTTTCCAAGTTCCAACACTGGTTCCTCTGTTTTCTTTCTGGCTATGGAAACAGGGGATCTCTGCTGTTTTGCAGATACCCTTTTCATTATTTACATTATACTAGAAGAAAATTTAAGAAAAAAACCATCTTTTTTTGCAGGCAAGCATAACACCACAGGGAAGTTAAGTTCTGATCTGAGAACATGGTTAAGTGCTGCACTTGCAAATCCAGAGACATGCATGGAGGGATTTGAAGGTAGCAGTAGCATTGCGAAAACTCTGATATCAGCTGGGCTAAGCCAAATGACCACAATGGTCAAACAGCTTCTCTCCCAGGTGCACCCAACTGCAGACAATCTTCCCACAAAAAGGGCCAATTTCCTTCGTGGGTTAAACCAGGAGATAGAAAGTTGCTGCAAGCCAATGTGGTGGCTGTAGATGTTGTGGTAGCTGCTGATGGCACTGGGAATTTCACTAAGGTAATGGATGCGGTGTTAGCTGCACCAGACTACAGCATGAAACGCTATGTGATATACATAAAACGCGGTGTTTACAAAGAGAATGTGGAGATCAAGAAGAAGAAGTGGAACCTCATGATGATTGGAGATGGCATGGATGCTACTGTTATCTCCGGTAACCAGAATGTCGTCGACGGTTGGAGCTCTTTTGGATCGGCTACCTTCGGTCAGAGACTCGGGAAATTTACACACAAATACCACTAGAAAAAAAATATTAACAATATATATTATTTTTAAAAATATATATATACTATTTTTATCAGATAAAAAACTTATAATTTATAAATATCGTATTATCATCTACGATATTCGAATATTACACGATATTTGAATCTTATAATGTAATATTAATTAAAAAAAAAATTTTTTTTTTTTTATAAATAAAATATAAAAAATTATAAAAAATTTTAAACAAATATACATCTTAAAAATTATTATCAATATATATTATTTTATAAATATTTATTAATATATACTAATTTTAATAAAATTACATCACACTCTTACAAATTTATTTTAAATTTATTAAAATTTATAATTTAGTTAAATAAATAATTAATTAAAATAAAATTAAATATTAATATAATTTTATTAATAAATAAAAATTTAAAATAATTTTTTATTTTTTATTTTTCTTCACTTTCAGTAAAAAAAAATTTATATTATATATTTTACATATTTATTTTATTTAATTGCATGTTTTAATTTTTTTAATAAATTATATTAATAAAAATAAAATTAATTAAGTAATTAATTTTATTTTTTTTTTAAATATATGTGTGTAAATTTCCCAAAGAACCTTATTAATTACTTTTCTTCTCTGTCCTGATAGTACTAGTTACTTATTATTATTAACTCAACTACTGAGAGAAGTACCTTCATTACTGTGCACAACTTAAAATAGTTCTACTGTGACAAGGACAATTCTACCAAACTCAACATGAGGAAAATTTATGAAAAGTACCTGAAATTCTAAGTACAGTTTCAACTTCAAGTAGGGCAACACAAATCCATGTTACAACCTGAAACTGAAATATAAATGGGCATGTGCAGCTGTTAGTGGAAGAGGGTTCATAGCACGAGACCTTTCTTTCCAGAACACCGCAGGTCCCGAGAAACACCAAGCAGTGGCACTGAGATCCGATTCTGACCTCTCTGTCTTCTATCGATGTGGGTTCTTCGGTTACCAAGGTACCCTTTACACTCGCCCCATGCGCCAATTCTACAGAGAATGCAAAATCAGTGGCACTGTGGATTTCATCTATGGCGATTCCACTGCACTTTTCCAAAACTGCAAAATACTTGTCAGAAAAGGCTTACCAAATCAGAAAAACATCATCACAGCACAAGGTCGCAAACACCCAAATGACCCAACGGGTTTCTCCATCCAATTCTGCAACATTACTGCAGACTCTGACCTTCTGCCCTCTGTTAACACCACCCAAACTTACCTTGGCAGGCCCTGGAAGGAATTTTCTCGAACAGTCATCATGCAATCTTATTTGAGCAATGTGTTGAGACCAGAAGGGTGGATAGAGTGGAACGGACCATTTGCTTTAGACACATTGTATTATGCAGAGTACATGAATTATGGACCAGGAGCTGGTTTAGCTGACAGGATCAAATGGCCGGGTTACCATGTGCTTAATAGTTCTAGCGAAGCTAATAACTTTACTGTGGCCCGGTTCATTGAAGGGAATCTATGGTTACCTTCTACAGGTGTGATCTTCACTGCAGGATTGGAGATTTAGAATTGGAAGACTGTGCCATATCTTTCTTTGTCCTTGTACTTAATTTATTAATCAAGCGTATATATATATATATATAAGAGGAAAATAATTGCAAAAATGATGATGGGTTATATCAACCATTTTTCAGAAGTGTTAGCAATTTGCTAAGCCTGTTAAATTCAGTGTAAAATTATTGAACAAAAATATATGAGCTTGGACATTCTCCTTTCTCAGTTTAACAAAAAAAGGAATGTGATTGTTTACAGGAATATCTTCTTGACATAGCTCATTCTCCAACACACACTATTCCCTCTAAAAATTTAGTTAAAGTGTGTTGATAAAGCCTTGAGCGAGAGTCCGAACCATTGACCTAGAGAGGTTGTTGGAAGGGCTGAGTAGTTCGGGCCCAGCCCAATTAATTAGGCTTCATAGATGGGTGGATTTCTTTTAACACCCCCGCTTCCTTTCTATTCTAACCCCTTAACTTTCTTCCTTGCTTCTAAAATGACCCTAAACACCCTTTTAACAAATAAACCCCTAAAATCACCACTAAATTCTCACACCCCCGTCTGAAATTTCCAGATCCTCTCCACCATGGTCGATCTTTCGGCTGTCATTAAGGTTCGTCCTATCTTGTGGTTCGCTCAGTTTCGTGTGGAGGGCTTGCTCATTGCCACGGTGAATTAGTTGTTGTAGCCAAGAATGATATGATAGTTGCAATCAGGTTGGGGAGAGGTGAGTGCCCATTTCATGGGATGGGAAAGGGTTTCTGCAGCCCAAGGAAGGAGTATGTTAAGATTTTGATACGAAACCATGTTGTGTGTCTTCTGTTGTTACAGATTAATGATAATCCGGAGTATCTTTTTTTATGTTCCGGATTAGCAAAAATCTATAATTATAGTATGATATACTTCCAGATTTTTTTAAATATTAATATATTAATTAATTTTTTTAAAAATTATGTGATTTAATTGAAAAGACTTTAAAAAAAAAAAACTAAAGAGAGTACAATAATAATAATAATAATAATATTTTAAGATCTTGACAGCTTTGATTGAGTTAAAAGGGCATATCTACATTCTTTATGATATATCTAATATTGTCCTTCGTATAATGTTGCAAAAATCCCAATTATTGCTCTCACCAGTCATAATTTCTGAGTGTTTTGGGCCTTCAACCAAGTAATTCTCAAAACATGGGGTGTGCCTTAAGAAATGGCCGAAGAACATTGCCTCTCAGAGGCCCATATTTATAAATGGGCCTTCGTCGTAATTCCTGTTACCCAAGTATTTTGGGCCTTCAACCAATTAGATGCCCAGGTAAAGTTAAACGCTTATCCGTTCGACTAACTCGATGCTGTAGATATGCTTTTGCTGCTTCCTTTTTTTTTTTTTTTATTTATTTTGGTATCATGAAAACTTCTGTTTGCTGTTTTGGCATATACTACAAGAAAGTCCTTAGCCGTAACCCCATTAGTCACTTCAGATTTTCCATCGGAAGCGTCGGTTGCTGGCCAAAGTGGGCGGCAATGAGTCAATGACGAATGTGACTTGCTCATATTTCTCTTTCGTATTGCAATAACATGTTTTAAATATATACGATTCTGTCCATTTAAAGCGTTATTCCAGATTATACTTGCATTGCTTCAACAACGTTAATTCCAAAAACATCAATTGCACCAACAAGTGTATTATATTTTGCAAATAGTTAAATTTTTAACCATATTGATATTGATAAGAGTTTAATTTTAATTATGTACATACTTATTTTAATAATTTCCTTATCTTAAAAATAATTTATTTTCGTTTGTTGGGTGGAAATATCGTTTGTCCGTTAAAAAAAAAAAATCAATTCTTAACTAATAGATTATGTTGAAAATGTTTTTCTTATGAAAATAAAATTTTTAGTATTAGCTGTAAATCATAATCATAAATGACAATTCTAGTTTAGTGATATCCTATAAAGTGATGATTATTTGAAATCCAATTTACTCAAATTTTTTGTCTAAAAAAAAATCCTATACCAAAATCTTTAAGAGAGATTTTAATTATTATTTGAATTTCATTATTGATATGAATAACATGGAAATACTTTTACAAAGGTTCTCTAAATTTAAAATTTGTTCTAACCATAGTGAGCCATTAACAATAACAGTCAACTTGTCTAATTTTTTTGGTTAAAAAAAAAAAAAAAAAGTCTGGTGTATAAGAGAGGTGCCATAAAAAGAACAAAGAGATCCCTGTTGGAGAGAGCAAAAAGACCAAGAGATCATTATCATTATGAAATAGTGCACCAAAATAAGATTATCCTATTAAATGTTTTTGAGGGTAAGAACGTAAATACCATTCACAAATGATTTCCAACCATAGTTTTCCTTTAAAAATCCGTATCTTATGCTATTTCAACAATTTCAAAATCAAGAAGCTAGTTTCAGCTAATTGTACATTTACCTTTTAAGAGCAAACTCAATTAAGGTTCAAATTGAAATGTCAGTTGTTAATGGACAAGTGCTTCATCACAAGGACCATTTTGGTAGTCTTTCTCTTTCTTCCCACATTATTCCATGACATCAATTTATTTATTTATTTTATTTACAAATATTTTGCTTAATATTAAAAATGAGTCCGGTCTCAATCGAAAACAAAAAATAATTATAATTATTTATTATTTTAAAATATTTTTTTATAAATTCAAAATTTTAATATTATAAAAAAAAATAATTATTGGGTTGAATTTGTTTTACAAATTGAGTTATTGGTTGTTTAGAAGGTAGAAATAGAGGTTCAAATACTTTATACAATTTCATCCATCAAAATCAATCCCAGAAAGCAAAATTAGGCACAGAATAATTAAAAGATACCACTGAAGGAGTCAAATCGGGTTTACCATAAATATATGTGCATGAGCTAGCCACCATTATACCCATAGCTTCTTCACAATCCAAACCCCACGCTAAATCAAATTGACCCGTCTTTCATTTTGATTCTTATTCTTTATGCTAACCGTGTGCTTGGCATTTAAGGTTGCCACCCTGTAATACGTGTAGATTGATTCATAAGTAAGCAATGTTATTTATTCATAAAAATAAATTGCCTAATTAAATCGCTTACAATTTAAAATAATTAATAATGATTCATTAGTGGACATACGAGTGAAATGTGTATTTTTTTTTTTTATATTAAATTTACATATAAACTTACAAAATTAATTTTGGATACGATCCCAGTATATACTTATTTAACCAGAATTCTTTCAATAAAATATAGTGGTTTGAGATTGATCCCATGTTCTTCTTCTCTTTTTCTCTAGCTTTTATGCATGGGAATATTATAATGGAATTTTTTTTTTTTTCCCCTGGAAGTGTAAAGCAAAAAACAGCATAAGATGTTGAGATGAAGCTGGAAACGCGTTTTTGGATTTGCTCAAATAATTTAAAAGCAAGTCTGGGCTCTTTTTCCTTTAATGCTTTTTGAAAGATATAATATAATGATCAACGATGCGATGGGACCTCTTCCTCTTTGCCTTTGGTTTTGTTCTAATTCGTGGGGACGAAGCTGTGCTGAGAGAGAAAGCTCCCACGACGTAGATATTTCGCCTTCTGAAACAACCAATCAATCAAGCGTAGATCTATATTGCGAATATACATCCCAGTCAGTCAAGTCAACATCCTAAAAACGACACGAGTGATAAAATATAAAATGTGAAAGTTTAGAAAATTAATAAAAAAGGATTAATTGGTCAATTATTCAACGCGTTGCCGTTTTTGCTCGGACGATTTTGTTTCTTTCTTGTTACACTCAAAATGTGCTCATTGATTTTGTTGATGGTAAAATTGTACTCATTGATTAGAGGGTGTGTGAGTACAAAACCATGCATTAATTCTGTGATTTTGTAGATTCTCTTTCAATTAACAAGCCTTGTTAGCAGTCATCGTTAGCTCATAATTACCCACAAAGTTTGAGATAGTTAATAAATAATTAATCTTCGAATTTAATTACTAGTCATGCATATAAAAAAAAAATAAAGAGTGATGTATTTATTTTTGTGATTTTCATTTTTTAAAAAAAATTAACGCATAATTTAACAACAAATGATATTGCTTATATCACTATTACCATTATCATTAAGAATTTTTGTCCCAAACTAGTAAACTGCTATGGGTTGACTAGACTGAAGATTAATAGAAACCCCTTTTGCTTTTGGTGATAATTCAGCTACAGATATATGAATTGAGTAGTTAAATTTGAGTGTTTTTGTTTTCCATCAAGGTTAACCTAATTACTACAATAGAATAGAGCAGTTAAAATTGAGCAAAGGTAGAAGAAAGTTGTTGAAAACAAGATAAAGTAAAAATAGATGAGAGCAGGGCTGATCAGCATGTCTTTTCGTTTATTTTTTTAAGTTGTGAGAGTCTTTACAGTTGGGCAATGTTTTTCCCTTGATTAGTGCTTAGTTACCAACTGCAATGATGGGCCTTGTTTGGGTGATAACAAGTTCCCTCCTTATTTACACGAACACATAATTAAGAGGATCGATCGGATGGGATGTACCATGCTGCCTAAGTCTTCATTTTCTTTCTAGTATTACATAATTATTATATATCTAGATTTTTAAAATTTTTTGTTTTAATAAATAAGATGTTGAAGGATTCCAAAATATGAGGGTAATCATTATGACAAACCACTTATTCTTTTAAAATTTTCTTTAATTATTATATATTTTATACTTTTTAATCTTCACATTTTATCCAAATCTTTACTCAGCCAAGTCCACCCGAGTCAATGAATAGGAAATTATTTATTCTTTTCATTCTCAAAGTTCATCTATGAGATTTTACCCAAGAATAATTTATCATGTTCTACCATTGTTGGCATATAATCTTTCCTTATCTTTTTCTCTTTCTTTTTCTTTTTGAAAAAACGAGTCGGCGTATATTACCAAACATTGAAATACCATGGAATTGAGATCTTAGTCCTCATAACTAACCTCCTAATCACACAAAAAGTATATTTTATAAGTCCAATAAATTAATTTATAATATATTTAATTAATTTATAAATTTATTTGACTAAAATAGAAATATTTGATAAACAAATTTATACTTCTAATTATATTATCAATTCACTATTGACTTTTATCTCTCATATATTTTTCCTTTTTTAAAAAAATTAAATTTTAATTTTTTATAAACAAAAAAAGTAATCTTAATATAATGTTATACATTTCACTTTTTTTCCTTAACTTTATAATATTTTCCTTTCAAAAGAATGAAGAAAATACTACTAAAAAAAATTCTCTTGAATTTTTTTATCAAATTGCTTTAAATTAAATCTTACTTTTTTATTTTATTTTAATAAATTACTTAACCTTTAAAAAATATTTCATAAATTAATTTAAAATTAAAATTATAATTTAATAAAAATATTTTTAATTTAAAAATAAAAATTATATAATCATTTTTTTTATATCATTTTAAATTTATCAACTTACTCAACATCTTATTTTATTAAATACTCATAATTTAATAAACTAACTTACAAGCCTCTAACACTTATCAACATTCGTCTAACTTGTTTGCCAAAAGGAAATAATAAACAAGCCTTACAACGTAGGAACGGTGCGGTGCCATACTACTCTGTCTAATGTCCTAGAACATGGACAATCATGGGTCCCTTAATTAACAATCACTTTTTTCTTTCTTCAACACAAGAAGGTGGTAAAGTCACCACACGCAGTAGACAATGCTAAAAGGTAATAGAATAGACCTACACTAGATCAAAGATCAACGATCAAAGGAAGCTCAACTTCAAGAAGGTAACAAAATTGATTTGGTAGAAACTGTAGGCTAACTATAGCTGTAGCAGTGTGACACCGCATTTTCTGTTTCACTAACAGTAACACCAACTATTATATTATATGCATAAAAAATTATTAATTTTTTGGTTTTTTAACTAATTAATTGAGATTTTAACAGTGAAAAATATAATCATTTATACCAGTAAAACCCAAGATTTATAGACTCGTAGCAGTCACGGTGGGTGGCTGGCAAAGGACAAGATGCTTGCTAGATTTGCATATGGATTTTGCTCAGTTTGATTTTTGAAGAGTGCGTGTATGACATGCATAGTGAGCGCCGACACTTGGACTTCGCAGATTCTTTCATTCATTCCTCTTCTCTTCTCCGCTCTTTATGAAGCTAGCTCTGTCACCAGCAAAACCTCATAAATACCCTCACCTGCCCAGTTAACTAAATCATTCTGATCCTCCCCTCTTACGCTCTTTCCTTAAATAGCTTCTTTGAGTTCTTGATAATTCTCCTTCTAACACAAACATATACCATTTTTTTACCCGTACTAGCCTGAGATTCTAAGCCACTAATTGACTTTCTTCTTATTGTTCTAATGGCTCTTTCTTCAAAACAAAAACCCATTATGGCATTCTTGTTTCTGATGCTGGTTTTCAGATTTTGCACCCCATTAGCATCAGGTGCTGGCGTTGCTAGCCCTGATTTCGTACAGCCAGAGTGCCTGAAAGTTGCTGCTTCTGAATTTGTTGGCTCTGTGAGGGGAGTGCTTGATGTTTTGCAAAAGGTTATTTCCATTTTGTCTAAGCTCGGTAACTCTTTTGGCGATTTTCGTGTTTCAAATGCCATTTCTGATTGTCTAGATTTGCTTGACTTGTCTTCTGACGAGCTCAGTTGGACCGCATCCGCTACTCAGAATCCCAGTGGTACCTTTCTTGTCTCTGCTTGTTTGCTCTGTGTTTTCTTTTCCAAGTTCCAACTCTGTTTCCTCTGTTTTCTTTCTGGCTATGGAAACAGGGGATCTCTGCTGTTTTGCAGATACCCTTTTCATTATTTACATTACACTAGAAGAAAATTTAAGAAAAAAACCATCTTTTTTTTGCAGGCAAGCATAACAGCACAGGGAAGTTAAGTTCTGATCTGAGAACATGGTTAAGTGCTGCACTTGCAAATCCAGAGACATGCATGGAGGGATTTGAAGGTAGCAATAGCATTGCGAAAACTCTGATATCAGCTGGGCTAAGCCAAATGACCACAATGGTCAAACAGCTTCTCTCCCAGGTGCACCCAACTGCGGACAATCTTCCCACAAAAAAGGGCCAATTTCCTTCGTGGGTTAAACCAGGAGATAGAAAGTTGCTGCAAGCAAATGTGGTGGCTGTAGATGTTGTGGTAGCTGCTGATGGCACTGGGAATTTCACTAAGGTAATGGATGCGGTGTTAGCTGCACCAGACTACAGCATGAAACGCTATGTGATATACATAAAACGCGGTGTTTACAAAGAGAATGTGGAGATCAAGAAGAAGAAGTGGAACCTCATGATGATTGGAGATGGCATGGATGCTACTGTTATCTCCGGTAACCTGAATGTCGTCGACGGTTGGACCACTTTCCGATCGGCTACCTTCGGTAAGAGAACCTTACTAATTACTTTTCTTCTCTGTTCTGATAGTACTAGTTACTTATTATTATTATTAACTCAACTACTGAGATAAGTACATTCATTACTGTGCACAACTTAAAATAGTTCTATTGTGACAAGGACCACCAATTGTCTCAATTTTTCTCGTGGATTTACTGGGCTCTTGTCCAATGCTCAATGCGGTCGGGACACACGATGATAAAAAAAAATTGTGACCAAAGGGCATTGGATTTAATGGAATCTTAAAAAAAAAAAAAAAATTAGTGTCCTCGGATTTAGGTACAGATACGATTAGACATGACCCTGAATGTATCCCTATCAAACTAGTAATTCTACCAAACTCAACATGAGGAAAATTTATGAAAAGTACCTGAAATTCTAAGTACAGTTTCAACTTCAAGTAGGGCAACACAAATCCATGTTACAACCTGAAACTGAAATATAAATGAGCATGTGCTTCAATTATATCACTTATCCCTTTGTCTGCTTCCATAGGTGAATTTGACTTTTTTTTATTTTCTTTTCTTTTCTTTTTCTCTTTTGTGTTGGGCATGTGCAGCTGTTAGTGGAAGAGGGTTCATAGCACGAGACCTTTCTTTCGAGAACACCGCAGGTCCCGAGAAACACCAAGCAGTGGCACTGAGATCCGATTCTGACCTCTCTGTCTTCTATCGATGTGGGTTCTTCGGTTACCAAGATACCCTTTACACTCACACCATGCGCCAATTCTACAGAGAATGCAAAATCAGTGGCACTGTGGATTTCATCTTTGGCGATGCCACTGCACTGTTCCAAAACTGCAAAATACTTGCCAGAAAAGGCTTACCAAATCAGAAAAACACCATCACAGCACAAGGTCGCAAAGACCCAAATGAGCCAACGGGTTTCTCCATCCAATTCTGCAACATTACTGCAGACTCTGACCTTCTGCCCTCTGTTAACACCACCCAAACTTACCTTGGCAGGCCCTGGAAGGAATTTTCTCGAACAGTCATCATGCAATCTTATTTGAGCAATGTGTTGAGACCAGAAGGGTGGTTAGAGTGGAACGGACCATTTGCTTTGGACACATTGTATTATGCAGAGTACATGAATTATGGACCAGGAGCTGGTTTAGCTAACAGGATCAAATGGCCAGGCTACCATGTGCTTAATAGTTCTAGTGAAGCTAATAACTTTACTGTGGCCCAGTTCATTGAAGGGAATCTATGGTTACCTTCTACAGGTGTGACCTTCACTGCAGGATTGGGGATTTAGAATTGGAAGACTGTGCCATATCTTTCTTTGTCCTTGTACTTAATATATTAATCAAGCGTTTATTTATATATATAAAGAGGAAAATAATTGCAAAAATGATGATGGGTTATGTCAACCATTTTTCAGAAGTGTTTAGCAATTTGCTAAGCCTGTTAAATTCAGTGTAAAATTATTGAACAAGAATATATGAGCTTGGACATTCTCCTTTCTCAGTTTAACAAAAAAAGAATGTGATTGTTTACAGGAATATCTTCTTGACATAAGCTCATTCTCCAACACACACTTTACTCCCTCTGAAAATTTAGGAAAAGTGTGTTGATAAAGCCTTGAGCGGGTCCGAACCATTGACCTAGAGAGGTTGTTGGCAGGGCTGAGTTGTTTGGGCCCAACCCAATTAATTAGGCTTTGCAGATGGGTGGATTTCTTTTAACACCCCTATTTCCTTTCTATTATAACCCCTTAACTTTCTTCTTTGCTTCTAAAATGACCCAAAACACCCTTATAACAAATAAACCCCTAAAATCACCACTAAATTCTCACACCCCCGTCTGAAATTTCCAGAGCCTCTCCACCCCACATCTACCATGGTCGATCTTTCAGCTGTCATTGAGGTTCGTCCTATCTTGTGGTCCGCTCAGTTTCGTGCGGAGGGCTTGTTCATTGCCATGGTGAATTAGTTGTCGTAGCCAAGAATGATAGTTGCAATCAGGTTGGGGAGAGGTGAGTGCCCATGTCATGGGATGGGAAAGGGTTTCTGCAGCTCAAGGAAGAGGTATGTTAAGATTTTGATACGAAACCATGTTGTGTGTCTTCTGTTGTTACAGATTAATGATAACCCGGAGTATCTTTTTTTATGTTCCGGATTAGAAAAAATCTATAATTATAGTATGATATACTTCCAGATTTTTAAGATAAAACAAATATGGAACTTGTTAATTCGAAACTTGCTTATTCTACACATTTTTCAAGAAATAGACAAGGGCAAGAACCAATGGGATTTAAAAGAGGGAGATTATTTTTTCTTTTAAAAAAAAATCTGGGGGTAATAAAAGAAATCCCCACAGATGGAAGAAAAGGCCCAAAGGCACACAAAGTTTGACTTAGAAACTAGAAATGGAAAATTGAAAACGAAAAGCCGAACTCAGTTAGCCGAAAAGGAAAACTAGAAGAGGACCGCTTGTTCTAATAGGTAATATAGCACATGGGGATTAGTGCCGTACTGAGTGTCGTCGGTGTAAATTTAGAGCGCACACAAATATCTGTAACAAGACAGGCTAAACATCCTAGCTTGAAATATGGTTATATTACGATGAAGAGGAAAAAAATGCATCTAGGTTAGAAAATGGGTGAGACAAAACAATAACCACATGATATTATAGATTTACTAGACAAAGTTTTGAGTTCAAATTTTGTTTTTATTAAGAGAGATTTTTTTAGAGTTAGGGTTAATATATCGTTTTAAAAAATAAATAATTATGATTATTTTTTTTTGGCAATATATACTTTTAAAGTTTTAAAATTTTAACATTAAAAAGATTTTACAACTGTTAAATTAAGTTTATTTATCAATTATGTTACATCTTATTACTTTTATTAAAAAATTAATATGTTACACACACTTATATATCTATACCTTGGATAATAGGGTATGAGTAAGTGGGTGTAGAATTAATTTTTTCCTAATGAATACGGGTTAAAGAATTTAAAACATAGTTTAAATGAACATAAATAAATTCATTTGAAGAATATTATAAAATGTTTTCCTGATTGATTATATATGTCTGGTGTCTAGTGAACCAAAAAATTAAAATACTCGAGAAATGTAAATTCAACTACTGACGAAGAAAACAAATATAAGGAATATTTTAATAATAAATATGAAAACTTGAACCCTTTTCTTCGTTACTAAGTCATAATTTATGGCTCTAAAACCACTATCGAATATTCTATACTTCACAATTTTATTTATCCAAGGTGAGGGGAGCTGCCTTTTGCTATAATATAAAATCAACAAACCGATGGAAACAACTTAAAAGAACATCTCATGCGTATACCATGTTTAGGTTTCTTTCTTTTTCTGTGTGCTTTTAGTTTTCTGTTCCTTCTCTCTTTCTTCTTTCATGTGAATGGAAAACTGATAATAAGAAGAGAATAAATGCTCATGAATATATAAACTACAGCCAAAGAAGGTTGTTTCAATCGGTAACTATTAGAATTGTTTGAATCTAAAAATATTTTTCTGATGAGTTTTTAAATTGACTTACCTAAACTTTTTATCCACCGTGTATATATATAAACACAATAGCAAGAATCTCAACATGTGAAGTTTTGGCAGACTTGAAGACAAATTAAGCAGTTAGTTGGATGCACATTCTGACTGTGTCTCGTGATGAATTCACAAGACAAAGCTCAAGTTGCAAAATGCTTTATATCATTCGGACATACACAGCATTGTTAACTGCAGGTGCACTATTATCACAACCCTTTAACCTTAATGCATTCCTTGAAAGTTGAAACAACCACATGGGCTCCCATATTCAATAACTCCCTGCATTTTCATCAGTTCAGCTAACTGAGATTGTGAGCACAATGATGAAACCGAGAAGAAGTACGCCAATTGAACTTGTCTGCTCAAAGTCAATGTACATTGAGATTTCTGCCCACCAGCTGTTGCGCACCAGCCTTTGCATTATTCTTCTGATCCAAAACAAAAACAGTAATAGCACTCCAAGATGCCAATGTCTACTTGTCTCGGATTAATATCTCCCAAGACTTGCTTTCCTCCATCCATTTTTCCTTTCTACGGAAAATATATAATTTTTCTTGGCTTTCTATGCTTGGCCTCGCATTCACTTTGGTACGATAAAGAAAGCAAAGCTGGCCGTCAAGTAAAACAAATTAAGTAATTGCCATAATCGGAAAGAGATAGCCAGGAGAAATTAATGGGATAATATTAATTTTTGCCCCCTTTTAGCCGTCAGCAAAATATTCAAGTTCCCCACATAAAATATGTATAGCTATTGTCCCTATCAGGCAGAAAACACAGGACTAAACAAAAAGCTGCCATGAAATTGGCTTGTTGGTCGAACTCTATCATCAAAGTTTATCATGCCTGAGATTCGAACTTCCTCAGGAGCCTTATTTAAAGAGATTCATAATCTTAAACTCTTGCTTGCATTATGGCTTCCTCATCTCATAAACTCTTCTTCCTCCTCTTGTTAACAATCTTCTTCTCACACACTTTGGTTGTGAAGTCCTCTAATTTTTCATCAAACACCTTGCATTCTAATTTCTCTTCCTTTAGATCTTTCTGCAGATCCACTCCATACCCAGATGCTTGCTTCAATTCATTGAAGCTTTCCATTTCTATAAATATAAGCCCGAACATCCTCAGCTTCCTCCTTCAGTCCCTCCAAGTAGCAATCTCAGAAGCAACACGGCTTTCTGATCTATTCGACAAAGCTGGAAACCAGAACATCATTGAGAAGCAAAGGGGAACAGTCCAAGACTGCAAAGAACTTCACCAGTCCACATTGACCTGTCTGAAAAGATCACTATCTGGGATTCGTGCAGCAAACAGCAGAAAGATAGCAGATGCAAGAACCTACCTCAGTGCAGCACTCACCAACAAGAATACTTGCTTGGAAGGCCTAGACACTGCTTCTGGTTCCCTGAAGCCAGTTATAGTCAACTCTATGATTGACACTTACAAGCATGTAAGCAATTCTCTCTCCGTGCTTGCCAACCCAGGCATAAGTTATCCCGAAGGCCACAAGAATAGGCGTTTGTTGGGTGTTCCTGCATGGCTATCAAGCAAAGATCGCCGCTTGTTGCAGAGTGACGATGAGGGTGGATATGATATTGTTGTGGCTGCAGATGGAACAGGGAACTTCACCACCATCACTGAAGCTATTAACTTCGCTCCAAATAACGGCTTTGACAGGACTCTAATCTATATTAAAGAAGGGGTTTATGAGGAAAATGTCGAAATCCCAAGTTATAAGACTAACATTGTTCTGCTTGGAGATGGAAGTGACGTCACTTTCATCACTGGTAACAGAAGCGTTGTTGATGGCTGGACCACTTTTAGATCAGCTACTCTAGGTATTAAACAAAAAAAAAAACAAAATACCCTTTTATCTCTTCACTTTCTTTTAGCCTTTTCTGACATCTTCTTTCAAAAAACTTTTGTGGGTTTCTTTGTTTTATCATCTGCGAATTCTGGGAATGCCAGTGTTTTGTTTGTTATTTCTTTATTGGCATTTTCACAAACATGTTGCGTTCTCTTCTCTCGTAACTTTCAGCTGTTTCTGGTGAGGGCTTTCTGGCTCGTGATATAGCGATTGTGAACAGTGCTGGGCCAGAGAAGCATCAAGCAGCAGCCTTGAGAGTAAACGCAGACTTAACTGCCCTCTATAGGTGTGCCATTTATGGTTACCAAGATACTCTTTACGTCCACACCTTCAGGCAATTCTACAGAGAGTGCGACATTTACGGCACCATAGATTTCATATTCGGAAACGCAGCTGTGGTCTTTCAAGAATGTGAAATTGTATCAAGAAAGCCATTACCAGGTCAATTCACTGTGATTACTGCACAATCCAGAGACACCCCAGATGAGTATACTGGAATCTCAATCCAGAATTGCTCTATTCTAGCCACCGATGATCTGTATAAAAGCTCCAGCAGCTTCAAGAGCTACTTAGGAAGGCCGTGGAAGAACTATTCTACCACTGTTTTCCTCGAATCCTACATTGGTGACTTCATCGACCCAATGGGGTGGACAAAGTGGTCTAATGATCAAGGCATAGACAGTTTGTATTATGGAGAATATCAGAATTATGGGCCTGGTTCTGCCGTGGATAATCGAGTAACTTGGCCAGGGTACCATGTGATGGATTATCAGGATGCTTATAATTTCACAGTTTCAGAGTTCATTCAAGGTGATGCTTGGCTTGAGTCCACTTCATTTCCTTACGATGATGGAATTTGATCCAAAAAAGAGACAAGTTAGCAGTAAATGTAAAATAAATTAACTCGTTTCAATGCTAATTATACAGCTTATATTCTGAAGCAGAGCTAGTGTTGTAATTTTCAAGTTTTCTCTGTGCATGAGAGTGGATTTCAAGAATGTTTCCAATCTCACCTATTTCTAAAAGAACGAAGCCAAACACATGGGCGGTGATCCCTCTTTTGGCTCTTTGAAAACGTTTTTTATTTGCTAAAACAGAGTACAATTGTGCTACTTGTTTTTCCGACTACAAATCTTAGAAAGATGTTGATCATATAATATATAAACTAGGCGTGTTGGTATCTATAGTTGAGAACGCGGGTCTACTCTTTACAGTCAATGTCATGAAGTGGACGCATTTGGACGTTCTTACAGATATTTAGCATTACTTATAGATAATAGATTATAAATAGCGGGGTAGGTGGGAAGTATAAGTATAACATTCACCGTCATTGGTGAATTTATTTAAATATAAAATTAAATAACTAACTAAAACTTTATATAAAAATTAAGTGATCAATCATCTGGTGGGACAAAGAGTGATATAAGAAGGGATGTGGGAAATAATGTGTCTTAATTTATGCAAAATGATAAATTGGACTACTTAGCAAAATGCTAATATTTGTTAATTTTCAAGTCTGAGAAGAAAGATGCAGTATTGGTTATTTTCTGCCACCCACCCCCACCCTTGGAAAATGGACAAAAGGATTTGAGAAGATAGCGGGAAAAACGGTTGACAAGAGCAGAAGCCGTTTTCACGATCCTTTGAAGCCCTTAACTAACTTTTAAAATAGAAAACAACCTGAAATGTCTCTCGTCCAAAACCTCTATGGTCTCCCTGCAAAAACCAACAACATTAAAGTTACAATGTCAAACGAGACAGACGAAGAGAGGAAAGGACTAAAAGTGAACTAAACCCCATTCTGGAATTTCTTTCTTGCCCTCTCTCATTTCACTCTTAGCCTAATTGGCTGCAATCTAAGGCAGAGGCTCCTCTGCCTTAGAGACGATTTTTTCATAATGGTTTTTCAAGATTTCGACCTCATATCGGAACGGCGGAAAGCCGAGAGGAAACAGAAGCTCAAGAAGAGAATAATCATCGGCGTAATCTCCACCGTTGTCCTCGCCGGCCTAATCGCCGCCGCAGTTTTCGTGCTTACCAAAACTGAAGAAGAAGAGCACAAGGGGCACAAAAAACCTCCCTCTGCCCCCCCCGTGAAAGCGATATCGCGCGGACAAAAGATGGTCAAAATGATGTGCAACAGCACAGATTACAAGACTAAATGCGAGGAATCTCTCGGCAAAGCCGTGAAATCTGATCCAAAATTGGACCAACCAAAAGATCTTCTCGAGGTAGCCATCAAGACTGCAGAGGAAGAGCTCAACAAGGCCTTCGACAAAATCAAAGCCATGAAATTTGAATCTGAGAAAGACAAAGGAGCGTTTGAAGATTGTAATAAGCTCATCGATGATGCCAAGGAGGAACTGGGATTCTCTCTCTCCGAAGTTGACAAAAACGAATTGAAAAAACTTGTGAACAGAACTGATGATCTGAGCAATTGGCTAAGTGCAGTCATGTCTTACCACGAAACGTGCGTTGATGGATTCCCCGATGGGAAATTGAAGACAGATATTGAGAAAACATTTAAGGATTCCAAGGAATACGTTAGCAACGCGCTTGCTATCATGTCTGATGTTACTTCGTTGCTTTCTGCGTTCCAGTCAGCGACAGCCAGCACTGCTCGTCACTTGCTGGCAGACAAGAACAGCTCTCCAGCCGATGCTTTGGGGAACGATGGGCTTCCTAATTGGATGAGCCAGGAACAACGACGGGAGTTGAAAGCGGCGGATGACAAGCCCACACCTAATGTCACCGTCGCCAAAGATGGCAGTGGACAGTTCAAGACCATCTCTGAAGCTTTAAAAGTCATCCCTGAAAAATACCAAGGAAGGTATATGCATGCACCTTTCTATCATTTTTCTTTTTCTTTCATTATAGTAGAACACCTATCATCTTAATACAAAATGGGCTGGGCCCATTTTCAACTCGTTTTGGTCGAGTTTCAGATAGGAGGCTTGAATCTGGTTTTTCAATTGGACTCAGCTCGATAGAGACTTGCATAAATAGGTGGCATGTAGGAAAGGGAATTTGATAAACCATCCTTGAGAAATACTTCCATCTTGTTCATATTCAAAATAAACTGCATGCTTGTGCTATGTTCAACCGTGGAAGTTATATTTTTGGCCCTTGAAATATGCAGATATGTGGTTTACGTTAAAGAAGGGGTATATGAGGAGACTGTGACAGTGACAAAGAAAATGGTAAATTTAACCTTGTATGGCGATGGATCACAGAAGAGCATCATCACCGGCAGCAAAAACTTTGTTGATGGAGTCAGAACTTTCCAAACCGCAACCTTTGGTGAGCCTAAATTCCCTCCTTAAAGACAGAACCATACCCGTCGCAACAATCAATTCTGAAAAAGCGCTTTTACAAGAAAACTACTGTCAGCAAAATCACTTTTTTTGTCATTAAAAGCATTTGAAAGTACCTTCTTTTTTAACTTAATTAAAATTATTTAGCTAATTCCTTTTGCTATGTACATTACAGTGGTTCTAGGAGAAGGCTTTCTGGGCAAGGCAATAGGAATCAGAAACACTGCCGGCCCAGAGAAGCACCAAGCAGTGGCTGCAAGAGTGCAAGCAGACCATGCAGTGTTTGTGAACAGCCGCTTTGAGGGCTACCAAGACACATTGTACGCACAAACCCATAGACAATACTACAGAAGCTGTGTGATTTCAGGCACAGTCGATTTCATCTTCGGTGATGCAGCTGCAGTGTTCCAGAACTGCATTATGGTTCTCAGAAAGCCAATGGACAACCAACAGAACATCGTCACCGCGCAAGGGAGGATCGACAAGCGCGAAACCACAGGACTAATTCTGCAGAACTGTGAGATTAAACCTGATGACAATTTGGACAAGAACAAGATCAAGAGCTACCTCGGAAGACCATGGAAGGAATATTCTAGAACCATTGTCATGGAATCTCAGATTGGTGATGTAATTCACCCTGATGGGTGGCTCCCCTGGGAAGGAGACTTTGCACTCAAGACACTGTTTTATGGCGAGTTCAACAACACGGGGCCTGGTGCCAGCACCAGCAAGAGGGTCAAGTGGCCTGGCTACAAAGTGTTGACCAAAGATGAGGCCAAAGAGTTTACAGTAGGGAATTTCATAGGAGGGACTTGGATAATAGGCAGTGTACCTGTTCAGCTTGCATTCTCTAATTGAAGGTTCTTGGCTTGCACACTTACAGTACTCTTGTACTTATCAAAAGAAAACTTAAACTCATTGCCCACCCCATTTTGATGTATTGTTATCTTGAAACTGATTAACTATCAGCCGGGTGGGTAGGAAAAGTTTGGAAGAAAGGTATCGGAAAATGTCAAAGGAAATATTAGAACCATATACAGATTTTTTTGTTTTTTTGGCTTATCCTCGGAAATTTATTTATTCTCTTTTCAGCAGATAACTATTCAAAAACTTATCTATCAAATCCCTTCTTGCAGAGTTTCTCTCAGAAAACAAAGAGCAGCAACTTTTCGTAAACAATTCTTATAACAATTTTAGAATTCCAAAGCCTTGCTATTGATAATTAATAACAACAATTTAAGGTATTCCAGCCAAAAATAAAACAGTTTTTACAATATTCGTTGAAGAAAATGAATTAGTAAAATCACTTTTTATATATAAGTATAATTATAATGACTATTAACTTTGATTTCCCTATTATCATTTAATTTCCACTGTATAATAATCAAGCACATTCTTAAGAAATAATTAATCACATGCAATGATATGAAACTAAACTAAAATGATTAATTTAAACTAGTGGCGCTAAAATAATTCTGTTAATTAAAACAATGGCTCTATAGCACTAATCATATTTTCTGTGGGTATAAGCAACATGCATGGTATCTGTTCTTCCGAACCAAAAGGTAAGGACTAAAAGCCAAAATGACAAATATATTTTTATGTTCACAGGCTGGAAGACCTAAATGGATATATCTGTTTTCATCTGAAAAACACATCTTTTAATACAATATCAGAAATTCTACACTACACTAACCATATTAATATTTAATTGAAAGATTACCTGCCTAATCAAGCATTTTTCTATTGTTAATCATATATGATTTCCATATTTTTTATTCGATAACTCCCAACCTGCCAGAGATTCGTTTAGATTTTATATTTGAATTTGTGCACTTATATCTATGTAAATATATATGCACCTAGTTGTTCCTATCTCTATATTTATAGACATATTATCGGAACCCTAAATTTCCAACCTGAAATTTATAAGTTATGGTCAACTAATTAAGCTTCTAAATTCTACTATATATACCACACACATGCACCAAATCATTCACGGGCATGAAAATGGCTTCAAGTAAAGCTTTTGATCAAATAAGAATTCTGCCAATCTTGCTGACGACTTTCTTTGCGATGCTGGGTCAATGTGCTAGGCTGCTGGAAGGAGAGGAGGATTTGATAAACTCAACCTGCGAGCACACTCTTCACTTTCAACTATGAGTTTCGTTTCTAAGAGCAGATCCTCGTAGCGCCACATCTGACCTCAGAGGCCTCGCTGAGATTGCATTAGTTCAGAGCAAGGCTTGTGGAGATCAAACGTTGTCGTATGTTAATGAGCTGAAATCTTCTGCTGCCAATGGCAGTGACACCAGCAGATTCATGAACAATTGCTTGAATCTGATTGGGCAGAAGTGATTTTCTAAAATTAATGATTACAACTACTCATATTGAATAATCCTTACCAGATGTATGGTGCTTAATCTAAGAACGTGTGAAGCTATTGATTTGTTGTACCATAGTTGGTTTGGTGGAAACATTCTGGTCCATTATTCCCCACAACTCATTATCAAAATCAAAATGGCGATAAAAAGAAAATCGACTTTTTACACTCTGCCACTCCACAAGAAAGGAAAGAAGTGACCAAAGTACAAGTACTCCCCACCACGATGTTCTATGATCCTATCCACTCACACGTAGCTTTTTTCTTACTCCCTCGATTCTTTTTTATTTATCATTTTGATAAATTTAAAATAATATTAATTGTTATATTTTTAATTAATTTTATAACTTATTAATTTATTTTTATTTATTATTTATAATAAATTATAATTTATGTCCAACACTTCAATAAAAACAGAAAGAGTAATTTTTTTCCTCTTTTGTTATGAATCTTTGTGACTCTACCTAAAGCATCGGGGAGAGCTAATCATCATTCTCCTTAATACGGTGATTGTTTTCAGCGCTTGTGGAAGACAGCCTTTTTCATTTCCCCGAAACTATAATACTAAAGTGCGTATTAATGGAGTGTGAAACGATTCAACCTTTTTCTTTTCTTTTCTTTTTTGCGTGAAAAAAAATTATAATTTAACAAAAAATATACTAAAAAGATCGATTATAAACTCAACAAATAATTATTACAAAAGCTGTTTTAAAATTACAAAATTTAAACGATTTTAACTATCTTTTTAACAATGCAATCAATACATAAGTGAATCACTCAAAACAAAATTTCTTCTATTGTCATCATTATGTGAGCGCCGCATACATTTGTTAACAACCTAATTTTTTTTAACTTACGTAATTTATCTATTAATCACAGAGGAATATCAGCAAGAAAACTACACACATAGAAAACAATTGATTGGATAAAATTTTTCCTTACATTATTTGTATTGAATTTTGATTGGTGAATAATATATAATTATATAATTAAAATATTTTTCTATCAATGAGAGAAAAAATGGGACAAAAACAACATATTTCTTCCCATTTTCTTCAACCACATAGTCGTAATGATTAAGCTTTTCTCTGGCCATGGTCCGGGCATGAAGCAATATAGGCCATGTATAGCACCACTCTTTAAATAGCATGTTAATTTCAATTAACAGTACTCCACAGTTGCTACTATAACTAATCGACCCAAAGGAGTTAGGCATTGGGGTCAAGATGCTATCCGATCTGTCCTCACATATAGATATACAGCAAAAGTAATTATTTATTAAGCCAAAATGGCCTCTTTGGCCTAATTTTACTCCAATCTTCAAGATATAGTATATACTATACTAACCCCATTTACATTTAACTTACAAAATCTAAAAACTAATGTATCACTGTTTATACTATCATATAAAATTTATATGTACAGTTTTATTGTATTAGGGGAGAAGAATGCACACTATAGTTTTATTGTTAATTTTTTTTTAATAATGACTTAAACATTTAAAAAAGTGACCATAATATAAAAATACTAAAATTTTATTTTTAGATTGCGTTATTATACAAAACACTTTCTTTTTTAATATGTATGTTTTTATAAAATGTTAGATTTTCTAACTTGGACCCGACATTAAATTAAATTAGAACGACATCATCCTTATCTTCTGCCTCATTGCACTTTTTTGCGCTTTTCTCAAACTGCAGTGTCCAAACCAACTGAAAGAAAATTAATCTAGAAAAAGTGGTTAAGTAGTTGAGTTAGTTTAGATATCAAATTAAAGGTCTATATTTTTTTAACGGTAGACTAATCTGCAAAAACAATAACAAGTAAACTAATCCCTGTCTGGGTCTAGCATAATTGTGTTTTTGCCAAAAGTTCCTCAATCCAATAAAGGCTAATTAACAGATTTCTTAAGATATTAACAAAGTTTGACATAATTAATAAATAATTAAGTTCTTTAAATATGTTGATATAATTTCAATCTCTAATAATTATATAAAAAAAGTTTATTAAAATAAATTGCTATACTTTAACAATATGAATTCCTTGCTTTGAAAATGATTAGTGTAATAATGTGTTTTCACTTAAAGTTTCTGTGTCCAATAGAACTGATTAATTAAGGGTTTTCATATAAGCAAAATGTACTATGTATACGGCCAGTTATGGATAGACTAGCCAGCTCTCACGTGGATTAGAGGCCCAAATGCAAGAAAGTGGCTGGCTGACGAAAAAGCAATGAAATGGAGCTGGCGCTACCTCTTTGTCGTGCCTCAACAAAATAGACCATCAAACTAACACGAAGCTTGTTCTTATCCACGGGCGAATGATGCAATGCCATTAAAACAAGTTAATCGATCCCCACATTAATATAAATACTACACACCTCTCACTCCAATTTGCATTCAATATTGTAGCGCTTTTACGTTCTCAAAGATGGGAATGAGCTTAGAAAAATTAGTTGTTTGCTTTCTACTTGGGGTTGTGACATGGGCCTCCATTTCAGTGGCAACCATGGATGGTGGTCACACAGAGAAACTCCAAGATGAATGCAGCCATACCAGATACCCTAACCTATGCGTACAAACCTTGATCGGAATGGGGTCGGGGAAACAAAGTGCTGATATCATCCCAGATCTTGTTAACAAAACCATGTCTGAAACCATGCTACCAAGTTCATATTATGCAGAATTTGGCTCCCTTCTTGAAGCTCAGGATGACCCACATTCCCATTCTGTCAAAGGTATTTGTATATCTCTATATCTACAACGTGGTAAACCCATGTTCAATGCATTCATGTGCCTGCATAATGTGTAGGTTCCCGACATTTGTGTACATGACTACCCACACTCAACCTTTAACCTAAGACCTCTAATAAGAATCCCTCTCTTACCAACCTGCGCACAGTGGCTTCCAGTTTTTTTAGATTCAAACTCTGGCTTATTATGTGGTTCTTGCAGCTCTTGCAATGTTGTCGCTGATATAATGTATTATGGGGCCAAATCAATAGCTCATTGCATCACTCTTCTCATCAAACGGCCCTTAATTTACTATGCTTGCATGATTGCACGAGAAATTGTTTGGAGGAGATTGGTCAAAGTCATGCCTTTTTTTTTTGTTCTTTTTTTTACTCTTCCTTTTGCCTACATTAATTACTTTTTGTACACTGACGCAGGCTATTGCGAGGAGCTGATGAGCATGTCACTCAAAAGGCTAGACCAGGCCCTGAAGGCCCTGAAATCCCCAAGAAGAAACAAGCACGACATCCAAACGTGGTTAAGTGCTTCTCTGACTTTCCAACAAACTTGCAAAGACTATGCAGAAGCAGACAACCCTAAACTCTTAGGTGGCTTCCTGGGAAGAATCTCCAAGAAGATGGACTATCTTTCAGCATTGACAAGTAACCCCTTAGCACTTGTTAACCGGATCACCGGCATGCCAAACGGCACAAAACCTCGACGTCAGCTTCTCGGCGGCGAAGAGAAACAAAAATTTCCCAAGTGGGTATCAGGGAGAGAGAGAAAGTTGCTTCAAGAAAGCACCATAAAAGCAAATGTCATAGTAGCACAAGATGGGTCAGGAAACTACAAAACAGTCTCAGAAGCTATTCAGGCTGCTTCTGGATCGCGGTTTGTGATATACGTTAAGGCTGGAGTTTATAAGGAGAAGATTCACAGTAACAAGGACGGGATCAGCTTGATTGGTGATGGCAAATATTCAACTATCATTGTTGGTGGTGCAAGCGTGAATGGAGGCACTTCTTTATCTGGCTCCGCCACGTTCAGTTAGTTCTCTTCCTCCCTCCCTCATCTACAAAGATCTTTTCGTTTTCACTAACATGCAGCCATTGAAAAAAATAAAATAAAATTCTGAACCCACCGGTGGGATGTGAGAAATTTATAATTGTGCATGTGATTGCACTGAAATTCATTAATGCAGGGAATCTTGATAGCAATAAAGACCAACCTGATAATCTATCGTGATAGATAGGCAGGTCTTTTCTTGTTGGGATGATGAGGTGAAATATTAAAAGTCTTTTTTAAGAAAATACGTAGACTTTTTTTTTTTTTTTTTAAAATATATTTACACACTCTTGTTGACAAAATATTTATTAGTTATTGACAAGAGTAAAATTATAAATAAAAATTAGTATAATTATTTCCTTGGCCTGTATATATCTATGTATTTTTATAAGTGGTCATTCAACAATTTATAAATGGTCTAAATTTGAATGTTAACTCTAGAAAATACTGGCATTGTTTTATGTTGGTGGGTTTTGCAGCAATTACAGGAGATGGATTTATTGCTAGAGATATTGGATTCCACAACAATGCAGGCCCTCAAGGTCAACAAGCCGTGGCCCTCAACATTGCTTCAGACCATTCAGTGCTCTATAGATGCAGCATCGCAGGCCACCAAGACACTCTCTACGCACTCGCCCTACGTCAATTCTACAGAGAATGTGACATATACGGCACCATAGACTTCATCTTCGGAAACGCAGCTGCCGTTTTCCAAAGCTGCAATCTGGTGCTGCGTCGTCCACAACATGGAAGCTACAACGTCATTCTAGCCAATGGCAGAAGCGACCCCGGACAAAACACAGGATTCTCTGTTCAAAAATGTACCATCACACCAAGTTCAGATTTTTCCCCTGTGAAACATTCTTTCTCTTCGTATCTTGGGAGGCCATGGAAATATTACTCCAGGGCAGTGGTAATGGAATCTACGATCGACAACGCCATTTCGGGTAGGGGTTGGATTGAGTGGCCTGGTTATGGGAGCTCTGTGCTGAGGAGTTTGTATTTTGCAGAATATGCCAATGAAGGGCCTGGTGCTGTAACTGGGAATAGAGTGAAGTGGCCTGGGTTTCATGTCATTGGAGTTGACGAGGCTGACAAGTTCACTGTGTCTAATTTCATTGCTGGGACTTCTTGGATTCCCTCCACTGGGGTTACTTTTTTTTCAGGACTTCATTGATGATTGCATGAAAGAAAGATTGCTAGTAGCTATCATTGCCTTGTTTGAAGATACATTTGTTGCATAACATTGTGTATTCAATATATGTTTTATGTAGCTAAGCATGCATGTAGGAGGCTAAGGTTTGATATTTTCAATGTAGAAAAGCTCTCAAGTGTATCAAAATGAAATATTCTCTCCATATTTCCAAAAATTATATTGATAGAAATTCTTTTTATATTATAGGTTTAAGTTTTAACTTCAACTTTTTTTTATATTATTTAAGCCTCTAGTTATTAGATTATATTAGACATCAATTGGTCTAAATTTGAATTATATAATACATCAATTTAAGTTAAAATAATTCCATCAACTAATTTATGTGTTTTATGATTATTGTAGAATTCAAACTTAACAAGAAAATAACAAAATCACTAAACAAAATCTCACTTTTTATTATAATATAATTATATATTCAAACATACATGACTCTCTACTTCCATAGTCTAAACTACAGTGTAGTACCAAGATCAATATATATATATATATATATATATATATATATATATATATATATATATATATATATATATATATATATATACTATAGTACCTTTTTTGGGTAATCTCTAATACTTGAAAAGAAATTAATCTTCGTCTATGGATATGGTATAGTACCTCTCTTGCTTGATAGAAGTTTCTTTTTCTTTTCTTGTGCACGATGCCACGTTACTGCTATAGATATCCAAATTATTCAAGATACCTGTCTAATCTATAATCTAAAGGTTATTATTAGTACTTTAGATAATTGACTTGTGTCGGTGAGTATAGATCCAGATACAAAAAAGTAAACAGAACGAGTTGACTTGTACGATAAAGCACAAAGGCAATAAGCCGACCATAATCTCTAACAAAAATGGGTCACATAAAGTATTTTATTATATTCTGATTTGTAACATTCAGTCATACGGTTAAATTAACCTTGATTGCGATAAAGGGCATTTTAGGAAGCTTGAATGAATAGTTAAGAGGGACATAGCTAGCTAGAATCATAGACAAAAATAGGGTTGGCGAGTCATCCATAACTTATTAACTATACGACTCTAGGTATGGTACAAAGTAGTACTGTACTAAGGCTATGAACTATAAATATAAGCACCCCTATGGCTTGGCTAGTGTAGATGACCATAGCGATCACGCTTATCAATTCAAATCTATTGTCAAACGAGCAGTGATTCCTCAATGCAAGTGGTAGTGAACAATAAACATCACATCAGCTTTTCAAGTGTTTCTATCTTAGTCATATATCAAGAATTATTCTATATTTTATATTTTTCAATCTTAGAATGTTTTATATTTATATAATTATTTTTAAAAAATTATAAAAGAAAATAAGATAATATTACATTAATAAATTGTGTTAAAATGGTATAGGGGTTTCAACCTCGTGAGGCTTCGTTAATACACTTTGTGGTTATCCTTTCTTTCATCACCCCCCCAACTACATAGTCATAGTTGATAGTTGATCATAGAGTAGTAATCAAGGTTCAAATCTTAACTGCTTTTTGCGGCAGGCAATTAAAATGGAACCTACACTTCTATCGCTTTTAGAGTAATTAACTTATCCTTTAATCTAATCATAAGTTTAGTTATTCAATCGTGATAGTACCAAACATCGTCTAATCATTAACTAATTAGTTTAATCACATGACACCAACATAAATGTTGTAACAAGAAACCATAGCGTTTACTTTTAAATCAAATTGGAAAAAGGAGCTTTGCGCATTCAACGAAATTGTTCCTTATATGCTATGATTATGGTATCTGCAGGCTTAAATAAAAAAAAAAAAGAAAGAAAAATTCTCCCACCTAAAAAATAAAATGAGTAAGGAAAAAACTCGTAGTATAAACAGATAGGCCTGCTATATTGGGCCAAGTGCCAGCCCAAATGGGTTAGTTATGCATCTGTATTGGGCTTAGTTAATAGCAGCTTACCAGCACTTTTTGAGAATTACTTTTTACACTCCATTTGTTCTAATCACACTCTCTCACTCTTTTTCCTTTTAATTCGTCAATTTACAAGAATATTCCTCTCACTTAAAGAAAAAACCCTTATTCCCCTCTTTAATATACTTCCGAATTCTGAAAATCTGGAAGTGTAACTTTGTAACTTTTTTTACACTTAGATTTTGTAAATTTAGAAGTGTAATTTTTCTTTTAGAGATCTACATTTTGAAAATTCGAAAAATGTAAATTTAGAACTTTAAAAATTCATAAGTGTAAAAAATTACATTTCTAAAATTTTAAAATGTAAATGTGTAAAAAAACAATTTAAGAGTATTTTAATAATTTTTTTTTTTAAAAAAATGTGTAAAATTACCCACTTTTTTTGTTATTGTTGTTGTTGTTGTTTTTTTTTTTTTTTTTTTTTTTTTTTTTCCACTTTTAAGCTTGCGCCTTTTAAAGTTTTTCTTAATTTTTTTTCCCGCTGCCCGCGGCACTAGCTTCCTCTTTAGCGAGAAATTTTTTGGCGCTCTCACGAAAGCTTTTGAAAGTCCACTTTCTCACTTCCCATCTTTCTCCCTGCGTGCAAATCGTATAATTACTATTCTCCTCTTTATCTTAGCTCTCTATCTTCCTCAAGGGCTTCGGAAGAATAGATTTTTGAGGTAATGTCAGCGGGCATGGAGCAGCAAAGGCAGCAGAAAGTGGCTCAAGAACAGGATGAGGCTGAAGAGATGCGACATGGCCCTTTACCTGTTGAACAGCTTCAGGTGAGGAATGCCTTCGAAACCCATTTTCCCTTTGATTTAGTTCAATTTAGCTATACTGTAACGAAACTATATCTTTTGCTCAAATGGGTCCCTTTCATTTCGCAGCGTTAAGGTTCTTTGTCAGCCACCCTGGAGGGGGGGTTCTATAATTACATAAATAGTGAAAAAATGTTTCTTCTTTTCTTGAGTGTAGTGTCCGATTTAATGAAATTCATTGCTTGAGGTCCAATAATGGATATGGGCCTTGTGCATCCAAAATTTAAGCGTTTTAGAGAGTAGAATATATGCTTTACCCAATCTTAATTTTGATAAAAAGGGGAAAATTTTCCATTTTTCATGTAATAATTGTTCCTGGAAATTCTAATGTTGACATGGCTTTTGCTTCAATTCTGTCATCTTTTGTGGTGGAATAAATCACTAACGTTGTTTCGTTCTTTTCCCCATTTTCATTGTCGTAATTATGATCTTAGGCATCAGGAATAGCCTCCATCGACGTTAAGAAGCTTAGAGATGGGGGGTTTTGCACAGTTGAATCCATTGCTTTCACTCCTAGGAAAGACATTCTGCAAATCAAAGGAATCAGCGATGCTAAAGCTGACAAGATCATTGAAGCAGGTATATCCTCCATTCTATTTTCATTTTGTAATTTGTTATTTTGTGCAGAGTATGGATGACTACTTGTGAAAGTGTATTGAGCCAGTTATGTTTGTTATCTCTTGCTTATTGGCAGCTTCTAAGCTGGTGTCTTTGGGTTTTACTAGCGCTAGACAAATCCATGAGCAGAGACTTGAAATTATTCAAATTACAACAGGATCTAGGGAGCTTGACAAGATATTGGAGGGTAAGACCCATAAAGCCCGGATAATTGGATTATTTCATAATCATGTGAAATTATTTAGAGCTGTATAACAATATTTTCATTGTCAATTTGACCTGGCTGCTTCTACCAGGAGGAATCGAGACTGGATCTATCACTGAGATTTATGGTGAATTTCGTTCAGGAAAGACTCAGTTATGCCACACACTGTGTGTCACTTGCCAAGTAAGTACTTTTCTCATTGTGGGATTACCTTTTATTCAATTGCTTTGTGTTAAGTTGTAACTGAACACACAAGTTGATGTGCTCTTTCTGATGACAAAGAGCGGTTAGAGTATCCCAATACAGATTAACGAAGACAAAATGGCAATGTAATTATAAAGTTTGCATTTTTAGTCTTATCATGATCTAAACTTTTGGTTTTGCTCTGCTACTGATTTCATTGCTTTAATATTTTTTTAAAAATTGTATCTTTGATGTTGTAGCTAGGACTTGATCAAGGAGGTGGTGAGGGTAAAGCGATGTATATAGATGCTGAGGGCACATTTAGGCCACAGCGACTCTTACAGATAGCAGACAGGTATGGCAATTTCTTGATCGTTATTAGTAATCTGTGATGAGTGCATTCAATATTTATGTTTCTAAATGCTACTACAGGTTTGGGCTAAATGGTCCTAACGTATTGGAAAATGTCGCTTATGCTAGAGCTTATAACACTGATCATCAATCAAGGCTTCTGATTGAAGCAGCTTCGATGATGGTGGAAACAAGGTCGGGCTTCTCATAATCTTTTGCTTAATGTAGTCAAATAGCCACTATCTAGCTGGAGTGTAGTTCATTTCCTTTATATTATAGCCGGGCATTCCTGAAAGCGGTCATGATTAAGGTGACCTTGCTTTTAACAGACTGGCTTAGGAAAATATGGCTAATGAGCCAATCAAAATCTCAAACTCAACCATAGTAGCTAAATTTATGTAAGACTAACAAACTGATGGCCACTCAATTTACAAAATCCTAAACCTTTCTGGGAATGTTTCATTTTGATAATCAATGCAACCTATTGCATTCTGGGATGTCAGAAATTTACGTTCTTATAATTTATTCAGTTAATTGTTCGGGTTACATTTAATAGCTTATATTTTATGAAGTTTAATGGTTTTATGTCACCAGGTTTGCCCTGATGATAGTAGATAGTGCTACTGCTCTCTATAGGACAGATTTTTGTGGAAGGGGGGAACTTTCAGCTCGGCAAATGCATCTAGCTAAGTTCCTCAGAAGCCTTCAGAAGATAGCAGATGAGGTAACAAGTCTATAGCATCCTGGTTTAGTTTAAATTCTACAAGAAGCAGAAAATTTTCTTTGATTCTATCTCAGGCATGAAAAGGAATTGGAGCTAATAAATTGTTTTTATATTTTATGTGTAGTTTGGTGTGGCTGTTGTAATAACAAATCAAGTAGTTTCACAAGTAGATGGTTCTGCAGTCTTTGCTGGACCTCAAATCAAGCCTATTGGTGGCAACATTATGGCTCATGCAACAACAACAAGGTCTAAACTCTAAAATCTTGAGTATTTATTTATTATTATTTTTTTTTTTTTTTGTGAGAACCACTCGATGTCCCCACTTCATTAGACATCAACTAATCTAAATTTGAGCAGAATATGATCATTAGAACAAAAAAACTCTTTTACTAAGTTTTAATACAAATATTGTTAATTTTGTGAGCTTTCTAAATAATTTGTTCTTATTCTGCATGCAAATTACCTTTTGGCAGGCTAGCTTTCCGTAAAGGAAGAGGTGAAGAGCGCATCTGTAAAGTGATAAGTTCTCCTTGTTTGGCTGAAGCTGAAGCAAGATTTCAGATTTCTCCAGAAGGAGTTGCAGATGTTAAGGACTGACCATTTTCAGCATATTATGTTTGAAATTTAAGGTTGCTTTTATTCCTGTTCCCTTGTAAAATGAAAACGGATCAGCAACCACGCAGTGTTAAATTTTGCAATTCTTGTTTCTTCATGTCCCCCTTGTAAATATGCAATCATGAAGTTCTTCGCCTCTGAAATGGACTCTCCCTTCCTCTCACAAAATTAGGAAAAGTCAGGATCTATGGGCATTTTCTACGTTTCTCATGAACGTAGCGCTAATTTGAGAATAAACATGAATACCAATTTCTAAATTTATTTTACAACCTTTTCACTGAACAAAATAAAAATTATAATAATGTACCCAAAAATAAAAATTTTTTCCAAGAAACAAGGGGTGGCAATGCGTAATATACTATTAGTCTATAATTTTTTCTTTTATAGGAATAATTCTGCAATATCTGTTTCTATGTGATATTTTTATTATTCTTAAACAGATGATTTTATGCTAATTTTTTTTTCATTTTAATAAACATTAATATGCCTAGGCTTAATTTGTTCATAAAAAAGCATAAAAGTTTGTGAGGCAATGCCCAATTCCAGTATTTTGAAATTATACAGAATTGACATAGTCCAAACTGTTTAATAATTTACTATGAATTTTTGTTCAATTTTTACATCTCAATTGAAATCGTTATGTAAAAAATTGGTAAAATTTCAGAAAAGCTATTAATTTCAAATTTTCAAATATAAAAAATTCGCAGCAACAAAAAAGAAAGGAATGTCCCGCGACGCCGTGTCTCTCTGTAGATCAAGCTGCTCAATGCCTTGTTTCGGAAAAGAATTTTGAGAAAGAAAGAAACGCACCGTTTCTGTTTTAAAACGCCACTGCTTTCAACTGTCCATGTTACGCAATGCCAGGAGTAAACTAGGAACAAAGCAGAGGGCTAAGGTCCACGGAAAGACGACAACGCCAAGAGGAACTGCAAAATGGGAAGCAGGGCTCAACCGCAAAACCTTCCCAATTCCGCTGCTATTTCCAGAGGCTACAACTTCGCTTCTACTTGGGAGCAGGTTCGCTTTCTTCGTCTTCTTTAAGGAACGAATCGCAATACCAAAGAGAGGGAGCTCCACTGTCAAATTTACTTGCTGATCTCTCTATCTTAGACAATTATTCTTTTTTTTTTTTTTAGATTTGAATTGGAATTTGATTTTCCACTTGCTTTTCTTTCCATATTTTGGCCATAATCAACTCGATTTTGTAGATCTGGTACTTGCCTAGTGCAATTGTATTCGATTCTATCATGTTGCATTTTATTTTTAATTTCAATGTGAAGATTACAGAAATAATGGAACGGATCTGTGTAGTTTCTTGTTAATCTTATACCATTAGTTGCTTTTAAATTGGATGTTCTTTCTGCAGAATGCTCCTTTGTCAGAGCAGCAACAAGCAGCAATTATATCACTTTCTCATGTGGTTTCTGAGCGACCAATGCCGGTGAAGCTGGTAATGATTCTGATACTGCCTGTTTTAGTTTGTAATGCTCAGACATGTAGTCCTGATGAACATCTGTAAGGTTTTTAAGTATTATGCTACACAATCTGATCATGTTATAATTGTAGGCTCAAGAGAATGTGCTGGGGCAAGACAATGGATTGTCGGTTTCCACCAAGGATAGCTCTGGTGATGATGCTGTGACTATTGAAGGGGTTTTGGTTAATACGAATCAGGTAGACTGTCATCTGATTTGTTCTCAATTTTGCAATCTGTCACTGCAATGAGTAGGAAGTTGCATTTATTCATGACTACCACTCAGGATCTACGATTTTCTGCCATACAACCGTAATCAATTTTGTTCACAATGTTTGCAATGAGTAGAAAGTGGCATTTACTCATGGCTTCGTACCCTTGACACGAGTTCACATGTTTGCTCTTCTCTTTAACGCAGTTCTACAAATGGTTTACTGACCTTGAATCAACCTTGAAATCAGAGGTTAGTAATCTTGTTATGCAATTTGTTTTCAATATGTGAATTTTGCTTATTTAACCTGATTTATTCTTCTTTTGTAGACAGATGAGAAATATCAGCAGTATGTGAATACTCTAACAGAGCGCATACAAACATGTGATGATATACTGCAACAGGTAATTTTCAATCCATGTGGTTGTAGCATTTCCATTTGGTGACTACATATTTCCCATTGTTTTTTAGCTATTTGAACTCTCTGATCTGATGCAGGTGGATGGCACCCTAGACTTATTTAATGAACTACAGTTGCAGCATCAGGCAGTAGCTACAAAGACTAAAACACTTCATGATGCATGTGACAGATTGGTAAGCTTTTATAGCTTCTCACTTTAACTTGATCTTTATTTTTGTTAATTTATCTGGAATGATTGGGAATGTGATATTGTGAAACATTTGTTCGGATTGGTTTATGCACATCCTGGATTAGTAAATAAGCCAACCAAGATGCAGTACTAGGGTAGAAGTGGACCTTTTAGGTTCTGTTACTGCTTTTCTCTTGGACCTAAAATTTTTAAAGATCTTCAGCAAGAGTAAATGACTTACATGCAGAAAATTTTGTTGGATCTACTATTTTAAATTTGGAAGTTTGAAAGTTTAGCATTTAGATTTATTGACACACCCACCTCAGATTTCCTTCTCAAGTCTGAATTAATTTATTTTCTTGTCTCATTCTTGTTTTTTCTTTTACAGGTACAAGAAAAGCAAAGACTAATTGATTTTGCAGAAGCAATCCGTAGTAAACTCAACTACTTTGATGAACTGGAGAATGTAAGGTTTGACTGCTGGCTTGACTGGAACTTTCACTTTATCTACACTTATGATAGGAATCAAGAGCTTAGATATTAGAGAAAAACAGAACAGCCACCAGCAAGTCACTGGTATATAGCACAGAGAAAAGATAGAATTACTAACTATCACACAGGCCGTAGCCATACAAAGGGAGAATATCCCAATCACCCTTTAAGAAAAAAAACCAAATCTTGACAGACTCCTGTCCTAGGAGACCACTACCCCATATAACCGCCTCCACCAATCATTGCCACATCACCTGCCATTTTCTCGTTCTTTTCTCACCCCTCTCCTCACATACACACGCAGGGGCTTTGGGCTTACTACACTGACCTCCCCATCCTTATTCCTATCAACTTGCCATATTGTCTACCTCTCTCTCTCTCTCTCTCTCTTACAATTATATAATAGCGTAGTACTATTTGTAGAATGAGCACATGTCGATAGGATGTGCAACAGCTACGTTCTTTTAATAAGAAATCATATCAACCATTAAAGGGTTGTCTTCATGTGGATGTCAGGATAGTGGCATCAATGGGTGCTAAGACTAGTAATTTCCTATGGAATGTGTATGGAGGATGGCATATTCTCTCATAGTATTTCTGTCCTTGCAAAAATTGATGTTGACCGGGGCTTGAATGAAAAGCTTGGCTTTGCATCTGGTTGATGTTTTAACTGATCAATTACCTGGGTTTTTAGAGGCGGAAGTCTTTTTATGGATTTGAAGCAGATAATTTATCACATATAATTGCACCTTAATCCTGTCAATGATTCATAATTACCATTATCATAACATCATTCAAATTGTATATTGTTGATTCAGTTCCACCTAATGACCAGTATTATGTGATATTTTTGTTTTGCTACAGTACAGTCTTCATATGTACAAGTGTTAGAAAATTCCTTAGGGTTGCCATATAGTATTTCATATTGTGCCTGCCAATTTATACCCAGCCCTTTTGCTGTATAGCTGTTTGTATATTAGTTAATCTAGCTTAAAGCTAGATGATGCATATTGTCATTTGAAGTTATGATCGAAGCACTTTATGCCAAGGGTAGAAAGTCTTGTTTGTTTAGAAGTTGGAGATGTAGTGCAAACAGTAATTCTTTTAATCATATATGTGATGTTTATGGTTTGTTTAATTGCTGCTTTACAGGTTGCTACCAATTTTTATTCTCCAAATATGAATGTTGGAAACGACAACTTTCTCCCTCTTCTCAAACGGCTGGATGAATGTATATCGTAAGTGAAAATCAGTTTGATTCTTGTAATTTGTGGACTTGTCCTGCTCAACTTAAATTATTTGCTAAGTGATTTGAACTGCCTGTCATCAGCTGCTTAATTAAAATTGGATTCATCATTATTGATTTTTTTCCCCCTTTAATTTAGGTATGTTGAAAGCAATCCACAGTATGCAGAATCGAGTGTTTACTTACTCAAATTTCGACAACTCCAGGTACATAAATATGAATGATGCTGTGAAATTTTTAGTAATTTTAGGACACAATAAGTGCTAGTTTTGGTCCTTGGTTGTCGGTTGTGTGCTCTCTCATTTTTTGTTTGTATTTGACCTTTAATAAATTTGAATATTGCATATTTTTGGCAGTCCCGAGCTTTGGGCATGATGCGTTCTCATGTACTGGCTGTGCTTAAAGGTGCCTCTTCTCAGGTGAGGTTACTTTAACAGGTTGAGTAGATATTTGCATACTTCAAACATTTAAATACTTTGAATTATATAATTTAGTATATACCTCTACATTAGGTCCAAGGAGCAATTCGTGGAAGTGGAGGCAACAAGGCAGCTGTCTCTGAAGGAGTAGAGGCATCTGTGATATATGTACGATTCAAGGCAGCAGCAAGTGAGGTAAGCTTGTGCTTTTTACTTGAGGGGATGGTATTATTAATATACACATTGGTTGACTTTAATGCATAAAATGCTGGGAAACCTTTTTTTCAGCAGATCTCTGCCTCTCTTCTGTATACCTGATTAAGACTCGTAATTTTTGCAGCTTAAACCAATACTAGAGGAAATTGAAAGCAGATCATCAAGGAAAGAATATGGTCAAATCCTAGCAGAATGCCACAGATTGTACTGTGAGCAACGTCTATCTTTGGTGAGTTGAAACTTGGTTGTCTTTGTTCTGTGTTATCTGTATTCTTTCCATATTAGTGAGTCAGTTGATAGCAAAATCCTTTATCTTATTTATGCCATGTAGGTAAGAGGTATAGTGTATCAACGAATATCAGAATTTTCCAAGAAAGAGGCCTTGCCAACATTGACTAGATCAGGATGTGCATATCTTGTACAGGTAATTGATTTTAACAGAGTGATTTCGTTGTAGCTTTATGATAGGTGATGTCTTGTTTGGATAACAAAAATCCAGTATGTGCTGTTCTAACTGTTATATGCTTAGCAGATGATTTATTCAGACAAGCTTTAGACAATCTTTTAGTTTGGTCATGGTAAATTATGTTAATTTTGTTATGGCAATAATTATTACCTGTCAAGAAAGAAACTGAAAGACATTGATGTGCATCGTTCAAGAGTTGCAAATTGTCTTATGTTTTGCGCTGCACACATCACCAGGACATGCTGAAGACTTATGTTTGGCTTGGTTCTGAGATTTCACTCTGAATTCTCTTTTAATATAATATTATATATTTTATGATTTTCGTATTTTTTATGGGTGTATCTTGCATCAAGTCTTTCTGTTGATGTTCATCTTTATTAACTAGAATTTGAAGTGCAGGTCTGTCAACTTGAGTACCAGCTCTTCGATCATTTTTTCCCATCATCTTCCAAGGAGATTTCAAGTTTAGCTCCATTAATGGATCCTCTGTAAGTTTCTCATTATGTTGTGTAAGTACTTTTTTTTTTTTTTGATTGGCATAGATTTTCTATTCAGACTTTAGACAGATGTTAGGGTGCTCATATTTGATGATGTATTCTTTAGTTTTCGAAGCATAGAGACATTCAGCGAAATAGTTGCTACATAAATATGGAACCATTTCTAATATGATATTCTTACCTGACTTTTTTTTAGTTGTACATATATTGCTATATAATATTTTTGGATTCTTTCAAATTTTTTTTCTTAAAACCCTATTTTTTTGGTTCTTTATATTATTACTTAAAATTCCTTTTTTTTTTTTTAATAATAGGTTGAAAAATTAACTATTAACCGTAGTCTGTATTTGAAATTAAGGAATAAACTGAAGGTTGAAATCACATCCTTAATTAATTTAGAGTAGATGGATATGAATTGCCTTAGTTATCTAACATTATATGCTGATCAAGATGCATGCTGTATAAAAACCAATTATCTTTTGCATGTCCAAGTTATAGAAATCTCTAGGGAGTATGTTCAGGGTTCATCTATCATGGGTCCAAATATTGTTTGACAGGGGAAGGAAGAGAGCATCATCTAACTAGCAATGTGGCACCTTGCTTGCTCATTTGATAGTTCCCAGCTTATAAGCCTTTCTTTCTGTCTCTCTGTTCTTATGATATGCTTTGAATTTTTATCTAAATGCGAAAGTTTCAGGCTGTCAACATTTATTTTATTACACTAATGATGGGATGGTCTTTGCTTACAGATCAACATACTTGTATGATACATTGCGTCCCAAGCTTATTCATGAAACAAATATTGATTTTCTTTGCGAACTTGTTGATATACTCAAAGTAGAAGTCCTGGGGGAACAGCATAGTAGAAGAAGCGAACCACTCGCTGGTCTTCGTCCTACTTTTGAGAGATTTCTAGCAGATGTTCATGAACGTTTGACTTTTCGTGCTCGAACTCATATCCGTGATGAGGTAACCGCATCTAGTTTTGAGATTTTGTTTTCTTTTAATCCTTGATTTTGCTTTATTGTGTTTCATGATGTTGAAGATGTTCTGTATTATTGGCCGGGGTTCTGATTGTTTACCTTCCTCATCGCTAAAAAAGGGGGAAATTATAAAAAGCAGAGACAGTTCACTTCTAAATTTACTATGGTGTCAATTTTCTTCCAATATTCAAACTGAACCAAATGTTTTATATCATATGTTTAGAAAATCTTAGTTGATTAAATATCTGAAGAGTTTTCTTTCCTTTCTTTTTTTTGTTGGCATATTCTATTCCTCTGTGTGCTTGTCATGACTGCTCAAATTGCTTTGCTTATCTTAATATCTTGTTTTCATAAAATTCTACTTCTGCTCCTCCTACAGATTGCAAATTACATACCATCTGATGAAGATTTGGACTACCCTGAGAAGCTGAAGAGAACTGTGGATAGCATATCAGAAATCAATTCTGTAAAGTGTCTTTCCCTGCATTCTTTTAGCTTGAATAGATAATCTTAATTGTGAGTGGTTCCCATCTGAATGATGACTCATTGAGGTAGTTTCCATTGGTCTGCAAGATAACAGCCCTCTATTAATGTTCATTAAACTTCTAGTTTGATCTCCGGGTGCTTGCTGCATTAGTTGTTTCTTGAGACTTGAGTTATGTAGGCTTAGAGCATGTTTGGTTTAAAGTTTTGAACTGTCGTTTTGAGAAAAGCTGATCTTGAGTTGCTTTTCCAAAAAACATGATTTTGGGGTCCCAAACTCACAACAATGCATTGTATTAGCGATGACTATGGGGATTTGTGTCAAATTTATGTTGTTCCACATAGAGATAAATACATGACTGGGTGATTCCTTTTTCTCTTTTTGTCTGTTTTACTTTTGATGAATAAATTATAGTAGACTAGCAACAGATAAATTCATGGTATATAAATACACATACCAAAGGAACTTCATAACTGTGAAGGAAATCACCTGAAAATGATCATGTGCAGTGCACCTTTAGACTGTAGTGTATATATAAGGCAAATACTCAGTTCTAGCAACTAAAAAAATACATACATACAGACTCTCAGTTTGTGCATGATTCAGCATATTTCTTGCTTCTTCATGTAATTTACTGAATTTTGTGATTGTTGATGGGTGTTTCTTGTGTTCACTTCTTTAAAAAATGCATATACAAAGATCTAGAATGACATACTATTTGTTCAACTTTTATCTTTTCTGATTTGCTTTTAAACTTGTAGGCTGATGACAACCAAGATGTATTTAAGACTTGGTACCCACCACTAGAGAAAACTCTGTCATGCCTTTCAAAGTTGTATCGTTGTTTAGAGTCTGGAGTTTTCACAGGTTTAGCACAGGTATTAGTGGTTTTATTTGAACACTTTTTAGCTTCTTGTCTTGTTACCCTTCCTTTGTGCGGTTCATAATGATCAGCTTTTGACATTTCAATCAGGAAGCTGTGGAAGTTTGTTCAACATCTATCCAGGTAAGTTAGAGGCTATTTATCTGGAACATATGGTATAGTGATCATACTTAATGTGATATATCATCTTAAGGGGAGAATTTTGGATTTTTTTACATGAGCATGTCTTCTCTTTATGGTGGAGACAGGGAATATGATTACTGGCCTTCTCATGTTGACTTATTTCAAGGTTACAATTGAGTCTAGTTTTATAATTTGTTCTTTCTTTTCTGCTACAGAAAGCAAGCAAATTAGTTGCCAAGAAATCTTCGCCAATGGATGGACAGCTCTTCCTTATAAAGCATCTTTTAATTTTAAGGGAGCAGGTAATACTGTGTGCTAAATTTTTTCTTTTATTAATTATTTAGTTTATACTGTATAATTTTTAAGTAATCATTTTTCTTTTTTCATCTTCCAGATTGCACCCTTTGACATTGAATTTTCAGTTACTCACAAGGAACTTGATTTCTCTCATTTGCTGGTTAGTGTCCCTAATGCCAGTGGTGTGATTCTTTGGTTGAGTGCAATATATATTCAGCCCTGTTATTACTTATTGAGCATTTATCAAGATTTCACTCTTATTTCATTTTCTATGTTATTTCCCCTGCATTAATTTTTCATCGCTTGAGCCTTCCTTCTAGAATGTAGAAGATGATAAATAATTCATGATAGGTTTCTAAATATGTTTATGGTGGTTGTTGAGTGTCTTTACAGTGATAACATAATGTGTCAACTGTCGAAGTGCAAAAACTTTGTACATTGATAGTAGTTTAGAAATAATAACTGAGGTTTAAAAGGAACCACTGAGGCTGGGTCTAGAAAGTGTACTGGAAGTATTCTATCATTTCATATTTACAGTTGAAAGTAATTTATAGGTTAGAGATAACCAAAACTAGAGGTCAGGAAAATATTTTTGTTTTAGGGATTTTATCAAGTATGTAAAAGGTGTAATAGAGAGAAAATCAATATTCAGTGGGTTCCTACACCAGAACAGAAAAAGTTTAAAGCTCTGCTCTTGTGTAGTCCGTGAATAGTACCTTTCAGTAATTGAAATGGGTGAAAGAAGGAGAGAAATAACTCCACTGGAAAGTCTCAAATGAGCAGCAAGCAACTTCTATTCGGTCCGTATCATATTCTACCTTGAGTACAATGAGACATGTATCTCAACTTTTGAGGATTCTTTCTACTAAAATGAAATGGTCAGTTAGGAAGTTGGGACTCTTTGACTACTAATTTTTTCAAGACCGTGATTCTTATCAAAATCTTACCTATGGCTGCAATTATACCCTAAACACTCTAATAACTGAGAGAAAAATACTTCTCACCTAGTAAAAATTGAAAACGAACCAAAAGAAAAGAAGAAAATCTCACAAAATTCAGGGAATGTAAATACAGATGGTCCATTAAAATACAAGAAACGCTTATTCTTGAACCCAAATTAGTTGATATGAAGTTTGGGCCTGTAGTGTTAAAATTATAATTTATGACATGGCTGCTGCTTAAAGAAAGAATTTTTATTAGTAGGGCATACCTGTTCATGTGCGTTTTTTTTTTTATCAAGGTTTGTCTTTGGAGTTTATTGATTTTGGGCTAGTATTTATAATATCCTGTATCAGAGGAAGGCTGAATTTGCATATACATTTTGAATGCCCCACAGGAGCATCTAAGACGGATCCTTAGGGGTCAAGCCTCGCTATTCGACTGGTCAAGATCAACTTCATTAGCAAGGACCTTGTCTCCAAGAGTTTTAGAAAGTCAAATTGATGCTAAGAAGGTTTGCAATGTTATGTTATTAATATGTTGTCTTCAGATGACAATATGGCATGTAAAACTTCTTATTGATGGTGCTGTTTGCATAATCTCACTACCGGTATATACCAGCTTGAAGGACAGGTCAATTAGAGAAGAAATCATTAGATAGGTTTAGCTCTCCCCAAAGTGTATGAGTGTACATTGTCTTCCTTGGCATGTGCCACTAGAAAAATAAGTATTGCTACAAGCCTGCAATTTTCTTTTTTCTTTAATTTTTGATGCACATTCAATCTGCCTGACGAATATGCTATTAGAATTTTAGTTGTGACAGTTTACAGCAGCAATAGGTACTGCTTTCTTCTCTTGGTATTTTTTTCCCATTTCATTCAAAATTGATTTGACCACCAAGCTTCTCTGCTAATCTCTGATATTGTCATATGTAATCATCAATTGAATCCCTTTAGCTGCCTATAGTTGTAAGCATTATTTGGTTATGTTGCGGGCTATACAGCACTAAGGTGATACAAGACTAGATATTATAAGGTTGATATTTTTAGTCAACCTCTAGCATTACTTTAAAATTTAGGCCATTTATGTTGTTTTAACTCGTGTTATCTGCCTGTTTGAACTTTTGTTGTTTCAGGAGCTGGAAAAAAGCCTAAAAGCCACTTGTGAGGAGTTCATCATGTCAGTTACCAAGCTAGTAGTAGATCCTTTGCTTTCATTTGTTACAAAGGTTTGTCGCCAATTGCAAAACTATTATTTGAGGCTTTGCCAACTAGTGAACCGAACACAGAACCTTGGCTTTAAGTTCAACGTGCTTAAAACTTCTTAGGTCGAGTTCTTATGATCTGAATGCTCCACATATCTTTCTTAAAATGCACATTGCCCTTTTTCATTTTTTTTTTTTGTTATATCCTCATACTTATAATGTTTCTTAGTAACAAAATAGCTTTTAGGCTACAATCACTATGAAGTCCTACCACATTTTAGATTTAATTGCGTCTAACACGATCAAAAAAGAATAAATGTTTACCAGATATTCCAATTTTTTTGGGTAGGTAACAGCAGTCAAAGTTGCATTATCCTCTGGTAATCAGAATCAAAAGCTAGACTCAATTATGACTAAACCACTGAAAACTCAGGCTTTTGCTACTCCAGATAAGGTGGCAGAACTTGTTCAGAAGGTATGTTCTCTAAATAAAATACTCTGAATTATTTATTTATTGAACTAAGTATGATAATACTATTCTGAAGGGGTTCCTTGAAGAATTGCCATTGTTAGTTTCAATCTGATGATCTAAAATTAGTTTCGGTAAATGACTGAAAGGGATAACTTAAAAAAATCGTATTGTACCTCTGGATGGTTGCAGTATTAGTGATACTGTATCAAATGTGTAATACTAATATATAATTTATTATTTTCCTTATCTTGCTTCCGGAATAGGGATTGCATTTGGTGAAATGATTGTGTCAAAAAACCATATGATGTCACTCATCTCTTCTAAACTTCTAGTCTTCTTATATTTGATTAATCTTTTATTGTTTGCATATCCTCTACTTTTGTTTCCAGCTTTGTAAGTTTGAAGTTTTGGGAAAACGAGTTTCACATCTATGAAGTCAAATTTCAACTATTCTCTTACTGATGTTTTCTGGTCTCTTTAATAGGTAAAGGCTGCTATTCAGGAACAACTGCCGATGGTGATAACAAAGATGAAGCTGTATCTGCAGAATTCCTCAACAAGAACAATACTTTTCAAACCAATAAAGTAAGATTACAAGTAGATATTGAACTACAGTTTTAAATGTTTGTTTGTCACCGTTTTTCTTATTTTACGTGTTGTGGTTTCTTTATCTTCTTACTCTGGGGTTTGAAGTGGGGATGGCTAATGTCTTCTAGTAATTCTGTTTTACTAAATGTCTACTTTGTATCCAAAGAAATCACGATCCACTCAGCTTTTTCTTCTTCGGTTAATATGATCTCATCTGTGGCTCAGTCGACGCTTGACTTAGGGATCTTTCATCAGTAGTGTAGTTATGCCAATTAAATAATGATATCTGATATTAAGTTAGAACCAACTGCTAATTATTAATTGTTCATTCTTTTCTCTGGGTTACGATTCAGAATTGTTACTGATTTTCTAATTTTGCAACATATGGATCTTTTTAATCTTTGAAATTCTTTTTTTTGCCACATATGTTCATGCAGAACAAATATTGTGGAAGCCCATATCCAAGTAGGATCGCTGCTAGAATCAGAATACACAGAAGAAGAGATCCAGAAGGTCATCAATATGATATCCATACAGGATCTGCAAACTCTGCTCGACAATCTACTCTAGTTTGTTTGTAAAGGACATTGAATTACTTCATATTCATTTTCATCTGTGGCGGATGATCTTGAACTTTCAGATAAACATAAAGTTTTGTCACAATATGAAATTCTAGATATATCAGTGGAATTATTGTTAAGAAATTGTGAATCGAGTTTTGCTGCAACAGATTGGTGCCGTTCTTTTGTACATTATTTCCATTAGTGAAAAACTAATCATGTACTTGCTTTGAGCCTGCCATTGGTATTTGTGTATGACAGTTGAATCTGCTTGTAACATTACACTGTTTCTTTTGCACAATGTTTGGTTGGAGGGGAAGAATTCTTGCTGGGACACCTTGTTTGGTTTTGGAAGGGAGGGAAAGTTTGATTTAAAAAGGGGTAAAATTTACTGTTTTATTTTCTATCTCATTGCATTTTAATTGGTTAGTCATGGATATGGGTATAACTATTCAATAAATTAAACATAATCGAAAAAAAAAACAAGAGAATATGAATAGAATCTAGTCTTCAATAAATGATGATACAGCTGTGAACCAAACTTTGAGGATATCTATAAATCTCTGAAAGAGAGGCTAAATACACAGTATGAAAACTACAAAAGGAAAGAAATTTACAAATAATACACTGTACAGTTATACCGGTGGATTATATTATCCTGCATTCCCTTTCTAATAAAACAATCTATGGGAATTAAAAGAGAACATGCGTTCTGTGTAAAGAAGGTACAACTGAGAAAAGATGAGAAATGTGTATCTCGTATCTTCACATTTACAGGCTTAAATTTTGACAAAATCAATGAAAAGTTCCAACTCACGAATTTTCATCACAAAGATCAGACTGGGACCCGCTAGTGTGGATTACAGGGGGAGACCATTGATCTGGCACCATTAGAAAATATGCACTCATAGCTTTTCTGAAGCGTTTCTTGTACTGCTGAGGAGATATTACAGTTGGAGGAGCGTCTCTGGGTCCACCAAGAATGCCTGAGGTCTTCACCCACGTTTCAAGGTGTTTATCCCATGTATATTGCCTCATAAAATCAATTATCCCCAAAACCAGCTCATGTTTTTCCTCATCCACGCCCACAAGCAATGAGTAATCCATCACATAAATTGACTGTAGCAGCAAGTGGAAGCAACATCACCAAAAAGAAAAATTGAAAATGAAAGCATATGCGCTCAGATATGAGTAAATTCTGCAACCATTAGGATTACATGAGAAAATATGTGGTCCTTCCTATCAAGTAATTATATGATATAAACCATGCAGAAGACTTAAGCAGTGGAAAAATTGCAGTTTCATTAGAAAATCTATGATTCATTCCCATTAAAGATGTTAGATGGGTACAGGTCATTATTAAGCATACAAAGAAGTTCTCCCTCTGGCAGCATAATCAAAGGTTTACTTAAAAGAAATTTTGAGTCGAGCTAAAAAAAGCTTAAACCACTAAGGGACACCATAATTCTACTTGTAAAAAGCATGAAAGTCAACAAGGGCAGCAAACTTTAACTTACAGCAAGAAATGCAGTATCATTCCACACAGCCCTCTCAAGCAGCCGTTTTGCCTTGTTCCCAACAAATATTGGAGAAGTTGGCATTACTTCAATCAGATTCTGATCCAATAAGACCTTATTGCTCCCACTTGTATCTGGATTATATCGCGACCGAGAAGACCCCTTAAGATCATAAAGCCGTTTGATGTTCCGCCTGTATAGCAGATTCTCCATTACTAAAACATCCATTTTTGTTTCCTTCCCTCCTTTGAGGTGCTTTGATGTAACCTTCCATTAGGCAACACAACAAAAAGCAAATTAAGTAGGTTTATATAATTAACATCTAATGCAAGCAAGCAGAGAAAAACTCCATCACTAGCAATTGCGACAATGACTTGAAATACTATAAATAATTTACTAGCAATACTATTATATGCTATCAAAATAATAATCAAACTAACAAAAATTACCTGATAAATGCCCAAGATCTTTGCTAAACAAGTTGGACTTCCTGAACTGATCGATTCTGATAAATACTTGAAATAAGCTGGTGCAAACTTGATAAATGACTCAAGCTCTGTCTTTGTAACCTGTTTGATTATGAACCGATCGTCCAAAGTTTTTGCAAAGAAAACATTGCTCTTTCCACCTTGGGCCCCCCACTTTTTACAACGACTAAGAGATCGTACAAAATCTAATTCAGAAGGGCAACAAGTCTTTCTCAACGCCTCAAATCTCTTTGCAAAGTAGCAAGCGACAGTATATTTCACCTTTCCAAGAGAACTGTCATCCGTAAAAGAAACCCTTGCATGGAAATGATTTGTGTATAAGAGTGAATCCCCAACCTGAGAACTCCTAGGGCCAGAAGTAGATAAGACACCCTCATCTGAAGAACCAAGACTTCTGTAGGTATTAGAGATCACCTCGTCAAAAGAATTAAGAGAAAGTAGACTCATTGTATCAAACATTGGCAATGAAACTGAAGTCTCTAAACTGTCTTTAGGTCTCTCAGATTCAGACATCTGCATGTGATAATCCAATGACACAAGTGCATACGCTATAATGCTTGTGGGTTCATCGTCATAAACAGGTACAATGGTATCATTGACACCAGCAGGCAGAAAAAGCCTGGCACCAGTCTGGCGCTCAAGCTCTCCAAACAATGAAATGTATACAGGGTTGTACTCACTGAGTTTCTGAGTGCTCAATGGAAAGCTTTTCTCATATGAACTAAAGAAGTTTGGTGAAGGCATCCCAGTCCATCTTGTCTCAAGCATCTTGGGAGGCAATTTAGAGTCACGATTACAACCTAACTCAATGCTGCCTAAATCAGCAACACAATTTTCAAGATCTGATTTTGCTGTAACTAAATTTTCCATAGGTGTAGGAACAGTTACAGTTGAATCCAGAGGTAAATTACCACTTTCTTTGAGTGTTAAATTTGTTGGGTGACTTTCACCTGTCCATGCTGCATCAAGGGTATCAGATAAACTGGAAGATTCCCCTTCTGACAAAGCCCTTTTTATAGGTCCTCCAAACTCCAAAGAGTCAGATTTATCACTGATGATTGCACCACAAGAAGGAGAAAGCTCGGTCTTCCCACGAGTTGTGTCCATACCCTTGTCATCAACTCTATGCATTTCACCAGGCTCTGTAAGGTGACCAGTTTTTACTTGGTCAAGACCTGCATCAGGTTTTGTTTCAGAAAGAAGGGAACCGCAACTGCTATGGCCTCTTCCTGGCCTGCTAGTTGCATTCATATCAACAATCCTCTCCCTGGGGGCAACTGGCTTCTCCTTGACCATCGAATGCGAATTACTAGAATCTTCTTGAAGACTAGCCTTACTTAAATTGGATAAATGTATCAGGCGCTGATCCCAAATGTAAGAATGCATCAGAATCTTCCTGCGCAATTTATTCAGCTCTAGAATATCGACTGCAGGGTGGCCAGCTTTAACTTCTTTTTGCAGACCCTTTTGTAACAATTCCTAAACAGTGCAACATAAAGAATCGGAAACAATTAGTTCACTTTCACCTTGAGTTCAGGCTAATCAGGTCAACCAAGTCAGCCCGATTTATCATCCACTAATCGACAAGCAAGTGGACGGACAAATGTTAGAGAGAACAAAAAAGTGGTTGAGATTTGTTCATCTGAATGCTTGTTGTCAGTAGTAGATAGTAGAAAATAGTGGCAATGCCAAAATCTGCTATGAATTCATAGCGGATAGCACAACAGCCACTAATAACACAATAGCAGCCCTTAACAAAATTAATATATATGATAGACCTAAGAAAAAGTCATAAAATGGCTTAAATACATTATAAAAATTAATAAAAACCACACAAATAACATTCCTAAGCAAATATTCAAATAAAACAAATTACCAAATCAAATATTAAGATTGGTGTAAATGTGTAAATTTGCCAAATTGTAGAATAGTGGCCACCATAGTGCCAATAGCATGTTGAAGGAAAACCGCTATGCTATTTTGCTATAGCAGCCATAGTGACCACTATCGATAACACTTCCACATCATTTGGCAACTTCTCTTGGGAAAATGGGTAAGCTGAAGGGGCCAATGAATCTTAACTAACCTACCTCAAACTCTCCTTTCTCCTTCTGCAGTATCTCTTCCAGTTCAGAAATTCCACGGCTGAAATCACATGTTTTAATTCCAGTCTCCTGCAGCATTGTACCTGACACCTTTTCTGACATTTGATTTAATGTGTTGCACACTTCACTAAAGAGCAACTCCTCCATGTAATGCACCTGATAGACAAGATCATCAATCTCATAATTACTGAAGCACTCAAGGATACTCTATAATATAGCCAAGATTTTGTGAAAACAACCTCGTTTGCTTCTTTCTGTAGCCATTCCTGATTATCATAGTTGAATTCAAGTTTAGGTGGTGGGAGATAAACTGAATGAAGATCGATTGAAGCATAACGAAAGCAGGCAACCATCTTCCCGAAACTGCACATGTAAACAAATTATTTAATAGAAAAACCAAGGGTCAGAGATTATTGCTATTTGATAGAAGATAAAAGCACTTCAAGTGCTTCACAATACAGTGTAATACAGTTCAATGGCATGCCTAATTTGGAAGTTGGCACTCAATTTGTTAATTGTAAGTCTTAGCCTAAACAGTGGCAGTAAATTCAGCAATTAAAATAACAGTGAGATTTGAAGTATAACACTTTAAGGTGTGCCTCTTTACATGCCAGATATGGCTGCTTCCCTAGAAAGCTTGCACCACCGCTCTCTTTTTCTCATTTTTTTCCTTGTGCTTAGGAGGATGTTGTTACACCATTCTTAATAAAACCAATTTGACAATTTTCTTCAATTTTATCAAAGACGAAATTTGAGCATACAACTATCAACCCAATTGGTATATTTGTAAAACTATGCGTTTATGTTTCCTGTAGATTTGTCAGACGAAAACATGCCTGCTTTATCATATAAATTGAGATAGCCAAAAAACAAAAACAAAGCACCAACACGTTATGCATGTTATGTTCAGTGCATCTATTGTACATCATACTGTTCCACCATACTCCATGTTTATCACATATTCAATTTGGGAGGCAAACAGCATACCCATAAAATCTTAAACAATCTCTGTGTAGAGAATGACCACAACTAGCTACCCTGCTTGCTGCTGCATGATTTGAAAAGCTCAGCTCCAAAAATTTCCCAAATGATAGGCCCCAAGCAGCATCAGACATAACTACTCTCCGTGTGGCTGGAGGAAAACCATTTACACGAGGACATTTCAGGCATCTGTGCCACATCCAAATTTTACCTTCTCGTTCCCCTGGTAGAGGAAATTCTGGAAGTTTCTTGACAGAAATTGTAAGGCTGCCTTGCCGATGTGTATAGCAATGAACATGAGCTTCTGGAGGCATCTCACATGAACGGCAATGGTGACTCTAATAAGAAGAAGTTAATCTCCTTCGAGTTTTGAGGTTATGGAATTTCATTGGTAATAAAATCACAATAAAAAAAAAAAAATCATAATTATTGAGGGATCAGTAAGTACCTGATCAAATAGTTGATCTCTTAAAAATCGTCCCAAAGGCTTATCAGAGCTTCCATAATATTTAATCCGTACAAGGTGGGACTTTCCACACACAGTTCCTTTCCACACACATCGTATTGATAGAAAGACCAAAATGCTCTGATGATCAGAAGTTGAGGAAGGAAACTCTTCTTTTGGACTTGCCATCTCATTATCATATTTCAAATAAAATGGCTCTGTGTTGCCACTCTGATTTGCAGCATTGCTGTTGTGATTAGTACAAACTCGTCCTGAAGGCTCTGAGATGTCAAAAGGATCAGATAAAAGAGCATTGTTCAACATAGTCTTCCCTCTCTCATCTTGTTTGGAATTAAAAAATTCCATGACACCTTTAACATCTTTTTCGGGAGCAGTATTTGGGAGGGAATTATTGTTGAGAGAATAGGACATAATCTGTGCAGTTTCAGCATGGCTTTTGTAGATTTCATCCGTGCAGGTTGGGTCATGCACCAGTGATTTGTTAATAGAGCCACCGCAGCTAGGCAGCATTCTTTCTGTCTTGCAGCTGTCATTAGATTTTGATACTTTTTCAACAGGTTCAATTCCCTGATGCTCTCCAGAAGCCACCACAGAAAATCCAGGGATGGTAGAAATGGATCTCTCAACACTTGATGGTTTATCAGGTAACGCAACGGTTATGGGAGACTTCAAAGGAAGTTCAGGAAGTGAAGCACCTTCATCAGCCAGAAAAGATGTCTCCAGTGCCAAGTGATAGGCTGCAAAAATTCCATATTGGACCACATGTTTGACCTTCTTCAACTCATCCCCATTGGCACCCTTGAGCAAGATCTTGACAATATGAAACAAAACAAATTTAAAAAAAAAAAAAAAAGAACAACTCATCTTATTTACAAGTTATTCAACATTAACTAAAAACCTTCTTTTGACAAACTAACAATACAAAAGTACAGATTAAAGCAGACCTATATATGTTGAAATTTCACAAAACCATGAAACAATTGGCTAGGAATATAGACGCTAGAGATCATAGCTCCCACAGGCCCAAACATATGATAAAAAATCTAACCAACAATTACATAATCAATGTGCTAGTTCAACTACATCACATGATAAAATACAATCAGGTATTATTTGTAAATTCTAAGGCACTAATCTAGATAAAATTTTTACTGGTCCCGTTCCTATCAAGTTTAAGCTTTGAAAAGTTGGTTATATAACTAAGATAATTGATAATCCATCAAAATAGTGAAGTTACAGTTAAACCAAATATTGTATATAAGTAGAAATATTTAAAAGCACCACAGAGTGTACACAGATTGTAGGACTTACGGTGCAACCCAAAGGCTTCGGGCAACCCTCAAAGAACATCAAGGTCTTCGTTGCTTTTTTCCCACCTTGCCCAGCACTTCCATGCTCCTCAAAAAATTTCTCCACATGGAATATGTCACATTTACCCAGTTTTGGGGAGTTCAGATGATCAATTGAAGGGACAATTTGTGCCCCAATGCAACGTGCTATGCGCTCTAAAAGTGGCCTCTTAATATTCAGAACAAGTGATATGTCTTTAGCAAGGAGGTAATCTTGAGCATACCGAGATACTGACTTCTCTACCAAAAGAACATTGGGGTGGTGAGAGCCAATCTTTGTAACTGCCATCTTCAAATGGTCCATCTCCTATGGAAGAGTTAAAGACTAAGAAATTGAGAAATATTATAATAGAAATAACAAAAGCTGAAACTCTTCTGCATACTGGTAACAAAATCAAACACACGTGATATGTCAACGATAGGGAGGGGAGAAGGGGAACCTGCTGTAACAAAGTATCAACACTTGACAACTGGTTAGAAACACGTTGATACTCCAAAGCTCCTCCAAGTATTAGAAATCGTGGTTTATCATATTTTGTTGTCATTCGCCGATGAGCCACATTCTTCTTACACACAACTCCTTTAACTACCGTGCTGATAAAGTAAACTAGAACACCATCAGTAAACATACAGATAGAAAATATAATTGTTAAACCAGAACAAGAGAAATATGTGGATCTGGGAACACATTTTTCTGGCTCATTTTCCTTTTTTCTAGGGCATATGAGAGTACCGAAAGAAATCAGTACATTTCCAAAACTTCAGAAATAGAGTGAGTGAGATCAAAAGTAATGAACTTGTCAGTGGTACCAAGTCAAAATGAGAAGATATTCTACCAACAGGCAAAAACAAGAGAATTAAATATAAGCACCAGCAATAGTAGGGGCTATACATCTTCAATTATTATTTTACCTTTTACTTCGACACCCACAGGCTATGCATTTAACCTTCACATACCCACCAGGATCCATTCCTCCACCCTTGCTCGTATCAGGCTTCAAAAGTGTAGCAGCTTCCCAAGACAAAGCTGTGATTATGTCCAACCAACTCTCTTTTCCATCCTCATCACAAACCGGTATGTTTTCCACCTGCAAAAGCTGAGCTACCAAAGCTCTAAAATGGCCTTCTACCACATTCTTCATGGCCTTCTTATGTTCCTCAATTGATTTATCCCTGCTACGGCAATCACTAGAGCCAAAGCTCTTGGAGGAGCGAAGATATGCCCATTCTCCAGTAGCACCCTCATCATCATCTTCATCAAAAGGAACAGGTTCTCTATCATCAAAAGGAACAGATTCTCTATCATCCTCTTCATCCTCTGGCTCAGGAGGGAGCCACAGTAGTCCATTATTCTCAAAATCCACGGGTTCAACATTAGTACTTTCCTCATCATAAGGAGAAGCTTCATCTCCATCAACATGGTTACACTCGTCCACTTTTTCAGGCCCTTGAATACTATCAACACCTTCTAGATCGAGATTCTGAGGTGACCTTGAGCAACTCAAACTTTTCATATCCATGTTATCTTTGTCATGATGCAGTTCATGTGGTCCATAGACATGGTCAGACCCATGATCGTTAACCCCATCATCATAGTCATTGACATGAGCAAAATGCCTTGATTCGATATCAGAATGATAAAGACCATAGTCATCATCCTCATCATCACTCCTATTACAGAAGAATAAACATAAAATAACAGTAAGAACAGGAAAGAAGCAAGCATCAGAATAAGAGTTCAAGCCATCAAGGCTTGATGTATAGTCATATATACTGTCCAAATTTAAATGAACCAAAAAGACATAAATGACATTAGTATTCCAATATGTAATACTGGTCATCTTGAATCTCATCAAATAAGAACTCTGGCTCACATTCTACCCCCATTTCATCTTTACTTGATATTCATGCACACTGACATCAGAAATGTAAGCGAAGTAAAGACTGAAACTAAAGGAAACGAGAACAACATAAGTTCTTCTAGCAATCCAGAAAATGAACCATCAAAGTACTAGATACCTGTTGAAGCAATACCCATATTGATTAGAAGACAAATCCCCAGTAGCTGCATGGGGAGTTGTACTCCTCCTAGATGTTACATTTTCTTGGTCATCTGTTACTCGATCCATTTGGGAAGATTGGCAGGGGCTATAAGGCACCCGATGATAGGGTCCAGTTGAATAAGGAACTGAACCAACAGTGCTGCAGCTACTATGACCGGTGCAGCTGGACTTGGTACTCGCCAAGCTTGTTGCAGATGGTGATGGGCTAAGACAAGGGGTGGCAGAAGGAGTCCCATTATCAACAGTTGCTACCCCCTGTTTCCATTGCTTAAAGCAATAGTTACAGACCCTGATCCTCTCCCAATCTTCACGGCCAGTCCTTGGCTCATCTGATAGTGCAGGAACATAATTTGCAGTACACTTTGCACAGAAAACTCGCCCACAGATTCGGCAATGATGTCTGCGGTTGAATATTGTGAACTGGGAATCACATTCATAACATACTCTACAGCTCTGATCGGGCATCCAGAAGTCCCTCGACACATTTGGTGGCTCAACCCTTCGAGGGATCCAGGACTTCACTACCTCAACAAGCTCTGATAGGGTTTTGTCGGGGGTGCCCATCTACTATGATCCCACTGGAGCCCATTCATCATGAGTTGCTCATTGGCCAGTCTTGCTAATAGTCTATAGAGCACAAGCCAAGATGCTGGTAGGAAGCATATGCAGGTAAACGAACAAACACTTCAGAAATTGGAAAGCAGGAGTGTTCAAAACTTCCTCACACTAAAATGCCCAGAAAACATGATATTTCAAACAAATAGCATTCTAACAACTATTTGATAGCTAACAAAGTGCATTATTGACTATAACATAGGAAAGCAATCTACTTGAGGATATTGACAGGGTTGCACACGGGCACTCGAGTTGAAACAGCATTAACAGTTATATTATATATACATTACTACATACAACTTAAAATCTAAGAAGTATAATTTTTGTCAAGTAAAGAATGGAAAAGCAATCAAAATATGAATATTTAGTCATTTGAGCATCGCTTCTGTTGCCATTTTGTCCACAAGCATCAAATAGCGGTAGAACAGCTACAATACCACCATTTGAAATTAAATATAATTTCTATATATGTATAAAGAGAGAGGGGGGGTGGCTACGAACCTTGATAGGCTACTGAAACATGGACTATTCCAATCCCGAAAGCCCTAATTCATAAAAACCAAAACTTAAAAGCAGTTAAATTGAATAGATAGTCAAGCACCCTTCCAACAATCACTAGGATAACCCAGAAATTCTTTTGAATGAGGTCACCAAACTCACCAGCACAGAAAACCTCCACTGAGTTCTGAATCCCAACTGCGCACTCGAGTTAGTCCAATGCCTCAATTTCCAGTAAATCCAGAACGCAAATTCAAGTTTTTTGGTCTGAAAACGATGACCCAGAAGCAAAAGCAGGATCAAATCAAGCAAAAAAGCAAAAAATCATCATCAGATGATGGTCAGTTAAGCTTCCCTCTCATCAAAACCCACAAAGAATTAACCGTAAGGTCGAAGCATGAAAGTGAAGAGAAGGACTTTTGTGGGAAGTGAGAGTGCAAACGGTCAATTCCAGTCCTCAATTCCCAAGTTTTACTATTAACAAAACCGCACGCAGATCTCTCACCTTCTCATACACCTCATAGTTATAAACTGTTAATAATAACAAAAGTATAAGTGTTTTTGGAATAAAATAATAAAACGCAGCATCCCATGTAGAAAATTCCCCAATTTGCTTGGCGCCACATCTTATCGCGTGTTTATCCGACGTTATTATTAATTTATTTTTCCAACATACGTTTAATTATTACTATTTTTTATTTTATTTGTTTACAGATAATCTTCCAAGAGAGAAAATGCGGGAAGAAACGTCAACCGCCACGCACTTATTACTGGTAAATCTACCCGCTTTCGCAATTACACGTGGATTCTTGTGATAAATGTAAAAAATTATCTTCTCGATTATTCATTTTATTTATTATTTGTTTTATTTTATTTATTTAGTGTAGAGAACCTTCTATTGTCACGAGATTTTCAATGGCAGGCAGCTATACCTATCAAAGATTTTCTCATGAAAAACCACATAAAAAAAGCTTTTTTCATACAAAACAAAATTACTAAAACCACACTAAATAATATAACCGACATGTTCATTGGAATTTGTTTTTATTATTACGTACATGACTTCAAATTCAAATTGACTCAACGATATGATAAAAGCAACACTCAATGATACAAATTCAATCATACAACCGACAAATTATTTTTTGGAAAACAGTTTTTGATTTTTTTATTAAAAAATGAGAGACGTCAATTAAGTAACCCACATCACGGATCACATTATCGCGTGATATGATATACAATACAATTTAAACTCAAATTGTAGACTAAATGTAAGCATTTTTTCTGTGACCAAGGACATCTAAGAATGGACGTCTATTTTAATTTGGTACCTCAATCAAATATTTTATTTGATTATTTTGCATATGCAACAACCCTCTTATTTTTTTTTCTTTTAACTATATTTTTAAAATTTAAATAAATTATAAATTTTTAAAATAATTCTAGCATGACCACAGTATATAAGCTGTGAAATTCCTAAATTTCGACTTTACTTTATTTTCCCCTCTAATTTATTACTTTTGATGTGTATCAGGCAAGAATTAAGGTATGGCCACTTAATAAGCTGATCATAGCATTTCACATAATCTACGTCACGCAACCGCTTTTCACATAATCACCTGCAACTACCCGTGAACAGAGTCATTGGTGATGCTTTTATCCAAAATTAACACTAAAAGAAATTAACCTCCATATTCATAAATGGGATTCTAGTAACAAAATGATCAGCTAAAATAAGATAAGAAAGAGGATGGAGAATAAAATCTATCCAACTGTAACAAGCTAAAAAAGAAACCAAAGATAAGGCTTATAGTTCCATCAACAACTCAGGACTTCTCATTCTTCATCAGTGCCTGAACTTTCTTCCTGTTGATCCTGTTTATTGCGCGTGCCATTGGCAGCTCGATGTTTCTTTTTTGTGTCTTGATCATCTTCATCTTCACTGTACTCACTCTCATAATCATCATACTCTCCCTCCTCCTCCTCCTCATCCTCCTCAATGCCATCCTCCATAATAGGTCCCTCATCTGCCATGGCGGCACCCCGGGTGCCGGCCCGAGTCCGTTTCAAAATTTTGAGTTTTAAGTTACTCCTCTTGTCACAGCCCAACCAAGAGTCACACAAACAATAATAAGTCAAACTGTAGGTACCCTCTGATGGGGCCTGAAACTTGCCCATTACCAGTCTAGACCCCTCCTTCACCTTCTCAACTGCTTGTGAAACAGCCTTATTGGTCTCTTTCACATTTGCTCCTGACCCTTCCATTGATTCCTCAATTGCCTTAGATGCGGCAGTTACAGCTGCAGTTTCATCCATGAAATTAACCTTCTGATAAAACCATATATTATTTGAAACGGGATCAGCAAGCAAAAACCAGTAATTTTCCTCCTTGTGAAATGGGTAGTAGGGGGTGTGCGGGAGGGCACCGGTCAAGCCATTATTCCGTTTAATTTTTACCCATGCCTGAAGGGTAACAATGTCACCTTCTTGTATACCCTCTTCACCTTCAGTTTCACAAGTCACATCGACTGTTAAGGACGGCATCATGTCCAGTACGACCTCAATGTCTTGTACTTCAACAGAAGATAATCCAGCTGATTGAATAAGCAGGTCAGCTCGCTCTTGTGAGTCCATGTCACAAAGGTCCTGAAACGTTCTCACCTTCTGCAAATCAAGAATCAAACATTTAGGTTCATTATTGGTAAGGTAGCAGATCAGGAAATCCAACATTTGAACATCAAATCATTAGTTCTTTTCAACAACTTACTCATTTCATCTAATGAAAAGGAAGTCAACAATAAAATCATGGCTTGACAAACCAAAGGTAGTTCTACAATTTCGTGAGATTATTCACTCAATATCTAAACCCTATGCAAAATTAATAACAGTCAGCCAAAACAATGTAAATAATTTCCTGCCATTACTCTCGGGAACACTGGTGGAATTTGGACTTCTATTCAGTTGGATAAGTAAAGTATTATTGGATCTCGAAGAAATTGTGCATCAAATGTTGCCAGTTTTTTTAGTTTCTGGTCATGATTTTTAGACTTGGTAACTACAGGGAACAGCACTGATATGAACACCTAAGCCAGGGAAATTCAAGCAATTATATTTGGCTGACAAAAATCACACGGAGGGTTTTCACTTACCTTCCGGGCAACCTTTTTAATGACAGTTTCAGTTATATGTGGTAGCTGCAGAAATGGGGCAATGCCTTCCGGGAACCCACCAGTTGCCTTTCTAGCACTGAGAGGAACAGCCTGCATACGAGGTATAAAAGCAAATAAACACCTATAAAAGGCAAAAAGAAGGTTCTATAAAAAGACAAGGAAAAAAAAAACATATAGATGAAACCAAAAGAAATTTGCCAAACAGGAACCAACGGAAGAGAGGGAGGGTGAGGCCAAGATCAAACGATAATTTCATTCCATATATCATATCGTTAAACCAATATGATTTCAATAACTACGTACATAACAATGTGTAACCACAAGGCTTTTCACTGCCATGTTCATGAAGGATGAGGATCTGCTGTCAGACAAATGACCTCAGCAGAAGTGAAGACAAAGTTGCTAGATAAAAATAAATATTTGAGTAAAAGAATTCACGTGCTTCCATATTGTTGATGCACAATTGACGTGTGAAAGAAAAATGCAGACCTTTAACAAAAGAATTTGGTGGGGCAAAACGATTCTTTTTGGGGGTGACAAAATATTCAAGTGTAACGAAGACTCAAGTGGTGGGGCTTACATGTAACAAAGAACACATAAAACTAGCATTCTGGTTGTCTGATAATTTCAAATGAAGACCATTACTAGGAATGAATGGAGTTACATTGATGACTAGGTATAATCAAATATAATGACAGCATGACACTCTTATTTAGTATAAGCAGATTGTCTGCATGCAAACAAGCACGTGGATGAGGTAGAGATTAACAAGTTATGTTTACATGGAAATAAGAAATAAAGCTAACACTAACCTACAGTATCTATATTATGAGAACAAGTTGCTTTGACACTTTTCATCTTGTCAGGTACCAGAAGAAGTGAGGTAAGTAAGATAGATTCATCACCTGAATAATACACTGAGAAAGCTCAACAACACCAATTGCAGGCCTCAGCCACCCATGTCCCTGAGCATTGCGCGGTATAAGAGCCATCTTTACAGAACAAACCCCCCCCGCCCCCCCACCCCCAAAAAAAAAAAAAAGGAAAAAGATAGAGAGAGCATTAATGCTGGTAGAAAATGTAAATACCACATGTTCATGACAAAGTAAATTCCATCATATCATATAACAGAAATGTACCAAGCAAAACTTAATGAGTAAAGAAACCAGGTATCTTAGCAACCTATTTCTAATCTACAAGAAAAACTACATATTCTTTTTCTGTTTTTTTTTTTTTTTTTTGTGTGTGTATGTGTTTTTTTTTTGGGGGGGGGGGGGGGGGGTGTGGGGTTGGTTTCAATAAAAGAAAGAGTTATATTGGAGGAAAAACGGAGTACAAAACCCAGCAGTGCATAAGGAAATAATACTCACGTTTGATAGATGACTAAGACTTAAAAAAAAAAAAAAAAATCATCAAAACCACCTTAACATGGACACCAAGCAAGAGCATTTGTGAATAGATGAGTCCATTATATGTAAACACTAACAAATAGTCTTACAATATTTCCTTACAGTGGGAACTCCTAGAAGTGATTATTAGAGACAATGATTAAAGGATATAGCATAATAAAAGGAACATAATATTGATCAGTAAAGTCACCTTCATTAATTCTTCAAGTAGGCGAGGTGTCATCTCTAAAATGCGTTTGAAATCACCTTGTAAAGATGGAGATAAGGCTGAAAATTCACGAGTCAATTGAGCTTGAATCAACAGCTCTGTCTGAAAAAAAAAAGCACATGTGTGAACACATAGAGGACCAATAGGAATCAGAATAAAATGCTTTAATTGATTGATTTAGACATACAAGAGGCAAAACTACCTTAACCAATGCAGGGTGCTGCTTCCAGAACTTGGCCTGCTCTTGCTTAATATTCTTGAGGTCAAGATTCAGCTCACTCCTGACCAACATAAAAAGTTTCTGAAGTGGTTCATCATCAGTCCTACGAACTGGAATTTCCATATATTCAGAGGCCTTTATGAAGACATCCATGACTTTGCTGCATAATCAAGTAGCCACATAAATATTAACCAGGAAACAAAAATCTAAAGTTTCAGATATAATAGATGGCCACATAAAAGACGTCGATCAATCCAAATGAGGAAACAATTGAATTTTTCAATCCAATATATTCTGCAAAATGGCATCTGTTTTGGTTCTCTATGTATTCTCTAAGAAATTTCATGGGAATGAAAGAGAGCAAAAAATAAACAATGAACATACTTTGGAGCCAAAGAAGGCTTCATGAGGTAATAGTATGCTGATAGTGTTTGATGCATAACATAATTTCCAGTATATTTAGATGATCTGGAGAGATATATAACAGCAGCAACCAATGGCAAGAGAATGCAAACACCAACAATCCAGAGTAGAAGTATTCCACCAGATGCCCCATCAATATTTAGCAGGAACTGAGGAAGAGCTATGCCCATTTGAAATCCCTACTTCAACCAAAAATAAAATATCATGTATATTTCCTGAACATTATTAAATAAAAGGTAACTCTATTTCATCAAGGAAATAAACACAGAAAGCCACTTCCCATTTCACTGTAATATTTTGTTTTATTACCTGCCTGCCATCAGGATGGCCATATTTCTCATAATTTTCACGTGCTATAGGATCTGTTAGAGCTTGATAAGCCTTCGCAATGAACTCCACAAAGTACTTGTGAGCCTCTGAAATATGAGAAAGAGAGAGAGTTCAGTTGGATGAGCAATCACGAGTCCATGTTCTATCAAACATCAAAGTCTACCACAATTAAAAATAAATAAAAATTAATAATAGTAATAACAATAAACAACTGAAACACCTTCAACCTGGGTCGGGATTTTTATCTGGATGGTATTGAACAGAAAGTCTCCTATATTTTTTCTTTATTTCAGATTCTGGGGCTCCAGGCTCTAATCCAAGAATACTAAATGGGTCGAAAACTTGAATCTGGGTAACATTTACAAGATAAATATCAGAACATGCACAAATACTCGAATAAGCAAATATCCAATGCAGTGGAATAATGCCTCATCATCGTAAGTTTTAATTGTATACCTCACGACTTATATTCTTTATGTAATAAACCAGTATAATCATGACCACCCAAAGAAGTAGTAGTGTCAGGTTACTACATGTTGAGAAGTTTGAAATCTGCAAAAACAGAGGAGAATGGAAAGGACAATAAGAACGAGGAACCAGGAGAACAACTCCGCAATTAGACAAAACAATGGATCTCCAAGTAATTATATAATCAATAAATAAAAGAAACATGTAATGGACAATGACGTACCCTCTTAAATATTGATTTACGGTGCTTCCCAGACCGCAAGCAATCAGAACAATGACAATGGATACTCTTTGATTTCTTTGTAGCGGCGCGGCATAACTTTGTTATTGTATATGGCACTATAGGGATAGCCATTATTGTCAATATGAATATTGGAAACAGTGCACTGTTCTCCTCTGAAGCAGCCATCGTTTTATTCTGTAGTCAACAACTTGTAGAAGCTACTAGGCCTGCGAAGATGACTCTTGTAAGAACTCATAATTATCTTTTATCCCATATATTTTATCAGAAAAAAAGTAATTCTGATATTTTGAGGAGACTAATAATAAAAAGCAATACGAGAATTAGACATAAACATGTGCCAGCAGAATTCCCTGTCAGAGAAAAGGGATTGTGTAGTTTCGAATTGTTTTATTTCTTCTCACTGAGGGGGTATGAGGGAGGACTCTCGATTTGTGATAAACATGGAAAAATGATACCTCAGTTTTCACAAAAAAATTTCGTTTCAAAATCACTTCTTATCAAAGCACGTCCCAGCATGAATTTCATGGAGTAAATTACAGAGCATCAAACATAAATCGAACTTATTGCCATCTCCCTTCGCACAGAATAGAAACAAACAGCTCAGCATCAGTTACAACAGCTCAGGAAGTCAGTAAAACCCCCATGAATAAACACCACAATAAACTATAGTCATCAGCTGAATACAGTATCCATCAAACAATCCATTCCAAATAAAATCAATGAATCCCAAAAGGAGATCTAAATGATGCCAAACCAAACCCATAAAATTCAGCTGTCAACCAAAATTGCACATAAATCAGTACAAGAAGGGGGCAAAGGGATTCATACTGAGATTCAGCTCAAAGCAATATCAAGCAGTTGATGATAAAGCTAAAACTAAAACCTTTGAGTGAATGGTCAACCGGGATAGGTACGGAGATAAGGTGGAAAGGACGATGCAGTTCAGAAGGGAATAAGGAAATCAGAGAAAGAACCCATCACCTCACTCGTCTCTCAGATCGCGGCGACTTACGGAAAGGGAAGAAGCTTTGATCGCTGCTGCCTTATTTGTATGTTACCTCACTAAGAGACCAAAACGCTCCTTTTGGCTGCGTGCAGCGCGCCGAGCACGAGCGTTAAGTCTTACGTTTTGCACAACGCTAGATCAATTTCGGCTCCTAAGTACTCCAAACTCCGAAGTCCAAAACCAACCCCACTCCAGGCGTTCGCTCCTGAGTTAATAACTTAATTCACATATTCTTTATGGGAAATTGTCATTTTACTTTTTGTCAATATAATATATTTTTTAAAAGAATATTTAAATTGAATATTCACATTTTATGTATGCGGATAAATAGGGGAGTAGAGATCCACATTTTTTTTTTAAAAAAAAAAATATGGTGAGGGATGATACCAAAATATTTGTAACAACTTATATTAATATCCTCTCAAGAAGACAAGTGAAATCTCATACATATAACTTATCAAATTAATACTTTGTTTTACCCCATTCAACACTTATATTTGAAGGTTTTTAGTTACATAAAAATTAAACATTCAACTCCTCAAATATTATTCAGAATTCTCACTATTAAAACACACATAATTGCTTCACTTGCAATTCAAATTGCACATTGATAGTTGGAAAGGGAAAATAAAGTACTTAAAAGCAAAAAACATAAAAACTAATATTTTATTGCTGGATAAATGGAAGAAATTGTCTTGAGAAGATAGACAATAAGACAATGTGCCAAAAAAAAAAGTGTTAAATAAATAATTTCAAAAAATAAAGCGTTCAATTATTTTTAAATAAAAAATTTATTAATTTAGTTTTTGTAGTTTTCCATTTGTGGTTTGTTTTACAGGAGATAATAAATATTTTCTCTTAAAACAAAGTTTATGTTCGATTCATTAAAAAATTAGAAATTAAGGTAATAAAAAATAATTAATTAAGTAATTTATTTTCACACCCCTATCCTCCTTATGAATCCCTTCATCTTTTACTAAAAACACATATGGAATTTAAAGTGTGTAAGTTAAAATATATATATATATATATATATATATATATATATATATATATATATATATATATATATATATATATATATATATATATATAGATTTATATGTCTGACGCAGTAAACACTAGCAGAACACGGTTCCCTAGAAAACAAAATTGGGCAATGGTTGTCTGACGCAGTGACGTTAACCTGCCGTGATTTGGTTTCCTTACTGTGTGATCTCTCTGCCCAATGGTGGTAGCTTGGGTTACGGATTTTACTAAGTGTGTTGGTTTGGGGCAGAGGGGTATTTTAGAGATCAAATTATCGTTAAAATGTTGTGGGGTGTATGGTTAAAAATTGGATGTGTTAAAAGAAATGTCTATTTGGTTTTCATCCCCATTTGTTTCTTTTCCCACCCCACCATTTTTTTTTCGCTTGCATGTCTAATAACTACCTTTTTCTTGGACACTTAGTAACTTTAACATATCATAGTTTCAAATTTAGTTAAATCGAGATTTTTATATATATTTCCTTATGTAGCTAAATCTAGAAGTGTGTTTTTTTAGACTTCTAAATTTAGATACATGTGGACTTATAATTTATTTTTATACTTTCATATTTAGGATTTTTTTTTTTTGTCATAAGTGCTTCTAATAAGACAAGATAAATTCCTATATAGTTTAAAATTATTTATATTAGTTTTTGGAAAAAAAAAAACAAATATATATATATAAGTAGAAAAATATGCTTCATACATATGCTTTTAAAAAAACAAAAATATAAAACTAATCATAGTTTTATAAAAAGGCATTTTTTTTAAAAAAAATATTAACTTATTCTTATATTTTTATATCTTAAAAATACTTTTTAAAAATTAATTTAAGCAGCTCCTTGATTATATTAAAAAAAATTACAAAATCCATATTTATAAATGTAATAGTGCGAGGAGGAAATTTTAGTAATAGGAAAAAATATATGGGTGGGGTGAGAAAAGAAGTCCTAAAGTGTGAAGTACGCTGGCATTGTTGGAATACACTTGTGGCCGTACAATGAGGGGATTTCTTTTGTGACCCCATAATTTCTATTATAACCCTAAAATTATTTTATATATATATATATATACACACACATACATGTGTGTGTGAAATTATACATATGACATTCTGAACTAAATTCTTACTGCCTTTCTCTCAGTACCAATCGAACTCATCACCTCCACTCATCATTATAGTCTAATTTTCTGGGGTTTTCTCTATGAATCAATCTTTTCATTTGCCCAATCTTCCATCTTTTCATCCACTCCATACTTTCTGTTTGCTGCTTTCTCATCATCAATGGTAACAATTGCAGTTTCTCAACCACGATCGAGCTTCTACTCATGCAAACATCGTCAAGCTCGAGCCATTGCCGACGTGGTTAGGACAAGATGATCTCCACCTCCAACTGCCATGTCGTCGTTTTCGCTCCTCTAAACCAGATGGAAGTCTTTCAACCTACTGCCAAAATGTTCATTGAGCTCTCTCTACTTCTAAGACCTCACCATAGGTTAAAAAGACGAGATTATTATTTCAAAATAGCATTAGGAAGATACACAAATTAGGAGTTTGGATTATGTTATGTTTTATAGTGTTTCTCAGTGGTTCTTAAGTTAAGGGTGAGAATTTGAAATTTGAAATTTATGTTTGAAATAATTTTTTTTATCACGGATTTTGTAAAATTTTAAAATTTATATACAATTTTTTTTTTTTGTACTATACATTATTTAAGGTTCATAACAATATAGATTAAGGTTATAATAGAAAACATGAGAGTTTTTGTCATATAAATTATTCAAAATCTATAATACAGTATAAATTGAAAAAAATAGAACAAAGAGTTTTTGTGAAAAAAAAAAGAAGATAACTGTATAATTTTACATACAAAAAATAATTTGAGAGTTATAATAAAAGATCTGGAGGTTACAAAAGCACAAAAGAAATCCCTGCAATGAGCATGCACAACGGAATCCCCTCTTTCAGTGAATTTCACGTTCACGCGCGAAAAGCAATCCCGCCTTTTTCTGTTAAAATGTTTTTTAAAAGTGTTTTTTTTTTAAAAAAAAAAATGGGCTGATTCAGCACCTCCTTGCTTTGAGTGTAGCATGGCATCAACGGGGTCCCACAAATTGCCTCTACGGTTAGTTCACCGAATGGAAATCGAAGATCGTTCAAGTTCAACCTTTTCTACTCAAAGATAAGTCTCTTTGTTCACTCTTTTTCCTATTTTCTTATGCATACAGCACTTTCTAGTTTGTCGTTTCTGAATCTATGCACTCAAAAGAGGAAAAACCAAAAAAAAGAAAAGCGGAGATTGAAGCATCTATACTCGGCTCAGAATCCATGAACTAAAAGACACATGCTGATATAGTCTGTTTGAGCAGAAAAACAAATCTGTTTGAGCGTATATAGTCTTTTACGAACACGGATTTTGTCGTCGATGATGTTGGGGGTGTGTAATTATTATACCCGACTATCGTGGGCATCTTCCTACGTTTTCAAAAGCTGTCGAATCAAATGTGATTTATTTCTTTTATTTTATCACCATCGCCTTATTTTATTTTATTATTTCTTTCGGATTTGGTTTGGATATTTTCAAAAAGTTCGTACGTACCGTTTATCACTGCTATAATAACTATGGGATTTTAATGTATCTGATTTAAATGATAGGTTTGACCCGATTGGTTGTGAAATGAGAAGTTCGAATGTGTTTGGGACTGTAGTAAAAATTGTCGGTTTTTCTTATCTGCTCTGTACAGAACGGTTCCCTGATTTAATTGAAGCTTTTTATTATTTTTTTTAAGATTTATAAATGGGAATTTGGTTTTGTTGATGATTTTTCTTTATGACGCGGCTGGGGCGCGATTCGTTCAATATAGAAAGAGCTACAATGTGATTTCCTGTTTCTATTTGATTTCTTTTTTTCTTATGCTAGTTATTTAGGGTTACTTACTTTACTTTCTTTGAACATTGGGGGCATTACTTCGAGTTGGATCGGAAAGTTTTTTCTGATTTCTCCGCATGGTGGTAGACTTCCCTGGTTTTGACCATTTGGTTAGCTGATTCTTCCCACCCTATGGTCTGAGTTCGCTGCCTTTTCTTCAACCTCAGAGTTTCTTGTTTAATACCAATCCCAGGGTTTCCAGTTGTTGAGGGGCAAAGTTGGAGTTTTTCATTCCTTTTTCTTTTCTTTTTGGTGGTCTAGATGGAGAATTTATGGGATGTTCTGTGAATATGGGGAGTCTACATAAGGTTTGATTTGATAGTAATATGCAAAAAGGCATTGGTAAGATATAGAGTAATTGGCGGAGCTGGGACTATTCTAGTGTTTGCTGGAGAAGTTTGTTATACACACATGATGATCCATGCTCTAGGTTCTTCAAGACATTGTAGTGTCCTTGCTGTCTTGTGTGGAAAATCACGTGAAGATCAACAAAAGCAGAAGCAGGATACTTCTGAGGATCGACCTCAATACCCTTTTCCAGAGCTTGTTTCATCCGGGCGTTTGGAGGTGTCCGCTGAATCTCTAATTTTTTTTTTTATTTTTCTTTTTTTGCGACCTTTTGTTTTTAAGATTCTTTCAAGAGTTTATTATTCACCTTACATGTGAATGTAGGTTAAAATTTTGACCAAAGCAACAGCTGATGAGCTTAGTAAAGTTCTTGAATCACTAGAGCCGAATTTTGTTTACCTGCAAGGCGAGAAGCTAGAAGATAATGGAGAAATTGGGTCTCTTGTATGGGAGGATGTTGACCTATCCATCCCAGAAGCCTTATGTGGGTTATTTTCTTCCAAATTACCCAATACGGTGAGTGTTTTGTTGCACTTTCTGTGCTGATCAGGGTTATATCTTCGTTTCTTGTCTCCTGCTCTTCCAAAAACAGATGGAAAGTAAGAAATCAAAGATAAAATCATTTCAGGACTTAATTTCTTATATATGCTATAATTTCTAAATATCACACTTCAAAATATAGCGGTGAGTGTGTTTTTAAAGGAATGTAGTTAATTTACTTTTAGTTCTCTAAGAAAAGATGTTTATGCTCACACGCACTTCTATCATTCACTAACACAACTAGCACCATATATTTTGGTCTTTTTAAGATGAGATTCTTGCTCTTATCAAGTTCAAAGCTAATGTGTCTTGTTTACCCATACGCACATGCACATATATACATTGGGAGTGAGGAATCTTTCAAAAGAGATTATATAACTTTGAAATACCTCCTTTGCCATATCTATTTTTCTCTTTTAACTTAAATAATTGTCGCATACCATGGAGAAGAAATGAGGTGGACATGATGCATTTCCATTTTTATGAACAATACCCAAATCTAACATGAGTACACTGTTTGATGTATGTAGTAAGGAGGATTGAATATTTTATACAGTAACTTTATTGTGGACAAGCTGATTCATGAAACGTTGATTTATTGTGACTGGGTTTGTGGCATTAAACATGCTATACTTTATACGTAATAAAAATTCATGGAGTTGCTTTTGCTTCTGTCCCTTCTCTTTTTGGTACTGCAGATTATGCCCTGCTGTTTTTTCGTGGTTCAAATTATATAGTAAAAAGAACATACTGCAGTCATTGTTTATCTCTTTTATTGCAATTTCACCATTGGATTTACACTTTTTCTCCATTTTGATTGTTTGAAACATATAAAGTGACATTGAATGTCTAACCTATTGCGCAATGTTTTGGCAGGTTTATTTGGAAACTCCTAAAGGAGAAAAATTGGCAGAGGCACTCCATCATAAGGTCACATTCAATACCAGGCAATCTATAGTTTATACAAAAATATATAGGTTCAGTAGATATAACAAGTATAATAAATGTTGGATGAGATTTTCTTAAAATTTTGATGCTTATTGAAGACTGAAAAATGGGAGATGACATGATATGGGTTTTAACTTTCTAATTAAAAGTAAACAAGTGATGGTGCTCTGTTCTGTTTGGCAGGGAGTTCCTTACACAATATATTGGAAAAGTGAATTTTCAAAATATGCAGCTTTGCAGTTTCGTCAAGCCTTTTTCTCAGTGGCACAAAGGTATACTCATCTAAAATCTTTCTTTGTTTCTTTTTTCTTTTTTTCATAGCAGAAAACATGTATTGCAAGTTAAAGGCATACCAGTAGTTATGCTGTCATTTTTTGCTAGTCTTTGGGGCCTCTCTACTTTCTTGAATGGCAAGAATCTTCAGACTGTCACTGCATTTGTTCTCTTTGATTGATTATTGCTCTGATGATGAAGAAAAGTACAGTTTTCAAAGGTTTTGAATTGAGTATTTTGATACATGTACTGCTTGAGGACACTTTTGACCATTGGATGTATATTTTCGGTTGTGTTCTATTTACTTGAATATAGATTGGAAGCTACTTTTTCTAACCAGTACATCCTGTCTATCTTATAATTTGATTTCTGATGGTTGTTATTATTTATTGCAGTACATCTGGACATACCTGGGATGCTTTCCAGCTTGCTCTTGCATCTTTTAGGCTATACTGTGTACGCAACAATATCTTGCCATCCTCCAGCCAGAAGGGTACTTGCAAGCTTTGGCCGCAAATGCTTGGGGACCCTCCAAAGATTGATATTGGTCCATACGAGGTAAACATGAAGGAGGAAGAAAGCTCTCCTGAGGTTGCTTCTGCCATAAAGATTTATGATAATGATGTGAACATGAGATTCCTTGTCTGTGGAGTTCCCTGCACATTGGTAGGTCTATAGAATTTACTTGTCAACTAATCTTCTAATTGCTCTTTCCTTTTATGTACTTACCAGAAACTAATTTCCTTTTTTTGTCCCCCTCTCGAAAAAAGGATGCTTGCTTATTGGGATCACTGGAGGATGGACTCACTGCTCTCCTGTGCACGGAAGTAAGTTTCTTGCAGAAATTTGTTAGTGTTTCTGTGTCTGGGCTTGACTGTTCTTCCTTTCTGCATACCAGATTACCCCCCCCCCCCTCTGTAAAATTGTTATTTACCAATGACTTGTTAGTGAAGATTGAAGTCTTTCAAGGGAATAGATATAATTGGTATAGGCTAGTTTCTAGTGAAGTTAGGTTTTAGTATTTTACCATTACAAGAAGTAAAATTGAAGAAAATAGAAAAATATATTGCCTTAACCAATATGTGGTTATATTGCAATTTATCTACATAAACATACTGTTTGTTGTTGATCCTTACTTGACAAATAGATATGGATCAGATCAGAATTGGTTTTCACCTCCATTATTGGTTTTTGATGGGGAGAGAGCTAACTCTTAGTGAAAACCAATATCAACAAGCAGATTGCTGACAGATACAATGACTTTTCCTTAATGATTGCATATTATACATCAGATGTTCAGCACAAAAAATCTAGGTATAGCTATATTTCTGTTTTTGGGTCAACAACCTGCTAGTGTCGTTATGCATTAGTCATGTCTGTGTATTTAAGGGCATGTTTGGTTTAGGAAATGTTTTTATATTCTCATTTCTTAAAATGTGTTTTCGTTTAAAAGCATTTTGTTGAAAATTTTCTATTTCCATTTTCCGTTGTCATTTTCAATTGTTTTCATATCCATTTGCTATCCAACAATCACCTTCAATGTATTTTATTGAATGGTCATGTTTTCATCAAAAAGAAGTTAATGAAATTACAACATTGTCACTAGTCATTCTTGAAACAATAGAAACAGCTTTTTTCTATTTCTAGTTTTTAGTGTGTTTTAGAAAATGTTTTTCAGTGGAAACATTTCCTATTTTTTGAACTGAACATATTTTCAGCTTTATTTTCATTTTCACCGAAAAAGAAAATAGAAAACAGCTGAAGTAAACAGGCCTTTGTCTCATGAAATTCTCTTTCAGTTGCTCACTTACAATCCTCTGTTTTTCTTTTCGGACTTATCTACAGATACGGGGATGTAAACTTCATAACCGGACAAGGTATTCAATGGCTTTTAAGAGTTGATTTATGTTTATGCCCCTTATGACTGTTAAACACATCCACATCCAGACTTATTCTCCAGTTCTAATGTATTTTGCATTGTTTATTTATCTTTTATTTGCATCTTCGTCTTTTGGTTAATTTCTCTTACTATTTATATTATGTAGTGCTCCACCACCACCTCTTCAGGCAGGGACATTTTCACGTGGTGTGGTGACAATGCGTTGTGATATATCCACATGCAGTTATGCTCATATATCACTTTTAGTGTCTGGTAGTGCAGATGCTTGTTTTAATGACCAGGCAAGGATAAATAATGTCTTCATGGTTTGCCATTCTTACATGGACTCTTTCAACTTTGTATTTATCCATCACATTTTGGTATATGAGCAGCTTCTGGAAAATCATATTAAAAAGGAGCTCATTGAGAAGAGTCAGCTAGTCCAGGCATTGCCTAATAGTGAAGAAAGCAAACTGTCCTCCTCTGAGCCCCGAAGGTCAGCCTCAGTAGCATGTGGAGCTAGTGTATTTGAAGTTTGCATGTGTGTGCCTACATGGGCTTCACAGGTTAATATTGTCTCTCAAGATTTCTTCCATTGCTTAATGGCTTTTAAAAATATAATACTTAGATGCCCCTTAAATTGAGTTTGATTAGAAAAAGGACTACATGAAATTTATGCATAATTTTTTAAAAAAAATTTAATGACGTGTTTCTTATATATTTGGCCATGTAACATGTCGCACAATTTAATCTTACTTCAGAGATTGATGGCAAAATTTAAGTGATTCAGGAAGAGGATTCTGAAAATTAATGACGGAACTTCTTCAGTGGATTGCATTTAATCATAACTTTAGTTTGCCAATATCACCATGTTATGGTGTTCATGTTCCTGCATATCTAGGGTAAAGTTATATTAAATTTTCTGAGTCTTTTCACTTGAATTGGCCTGTAATGACATATACTTTGATGCCATTTGTTTGATATGGGATCTTCTCCTTTGATTTATGGCTTTTGGCGTTTGTTCACAGGTTCTGAGACAACTTGCACCAGATGTGTCATACCGTAGCCTAGTTATGTTGGGGATTGCTAGTTTTCAGGGATTGTCTGTTGCATCTTTTACTAAAGATGATGCAGAACGTCTCCTTTTCTTTTGTACTAAGCATGCTAACGAAAATTGTCCCAAAGAGCCTGTTTTCTCTGGGCATCCTAGGTGGTTGGTGCCTCCAGCAGCTGCTCGAAAAAGGTCAGATCCATCCTCACTGGCAAAATCAATCAAAGCTAGTGGCCTTGCAGCTGAGTATAGGGATAATGGTCAACAGAAATTGAACACTGCTGCATTGAGGCCAATCCCTCAATTTTGTCGTCACAAGATCCTACCTTTTTCTGGATTGGGCGAGGGTGAAAAATATGATGGAAACCATGGAAAAACAAATCTGCCAGTTGTTCCTACAAAACATAATGTTGTAGGCACTGCTTCAGTTACTCATCGGAAATCTTTGTCAAACTCATTTCAGGCTCAACAGATTATTTCTTTGAATCCACTACCTCTGAAGAAACATGGTTGTGACAGAGTTCCGATTCGAGTTTGCTCAGAGGTAAGTTGTTTGGTTTCCAGTTGTTAATTTGCTGTTGGCTTTTGTTTCATTTGTTTGGTTTCTGCTACCCTTATTAATAATATTCAATGCTTGACCCTGTCTCTGCCAGATATTATTATTACTTTGATGCAATTAAAATGAGTTGATAATTCTAAATTTAAATTATTCTGTTTATCCTTTTTGTCATGATACATTTACTGGTAGGAGGAATTCCTGAAGGACGTAATGCAATTTCTGATCCTTCGTGGACATACTCGTCTCATTCCGCAAGGGGGACTTGCTGAGTTCCCTGATGCTGTTTTGAATGCAAAACGCCTTGACCTTTTCAACTTGTATAGAGAGGTAAGACATTTGGCTAGGTAAAGGTTACTATTAACCATAAAACTCTATTGAAGAAACTTAAGTATTTCAGGTGGTTTCAAGAGGAGGCTTTCATGTGGGAAATGGTATTAATTGGAAAGGACAGGTTTTCTCAAAGATGCGCAATCACACTTTGACAAATAGAATGACCGTATGGATCCAAATCTCATTCTTTGTTTCTGTTGCTTAATGAAATATTTCCTTGCATCGTACGTTGATGTATGGGCGGACTCTTGTCTGAATTGTTTTGTACCGTTGTCATAACAATTTTCTGAGTAAGTACACTTTCCTCCCTTCTTAGGTATTCATAGCACGTGGAAGTCTGTGTTGGGGGAAGGGAGGGGGGACAGTAATGCTTCATCGTGCCTGCTTATTATTGGGCATTGTGCACTTTCCCCGACTGTTTTCTCTTTGTTCATATGAAGCATTCAGCTATTTATCGTAGTTGGAAACTCAGTCCCGTCCCTTGTGCATGTGGATTAATAATATTAGACTCCCCTACGAATTCTGACTTACTGTAGTATAACCAAGGATTTAAATATCCTGTTGAGCAACAATCCCCTAAAATGCAAGTAAAATTTCATGATCTAGGGATCAATTATCATAAAGGTGTCCGGCTTCTTTAGTGCCGTGCGACTCTGATTTTTAACATAAGAATGGTGTATGGTTCTTTTTAAATTACATATATCACAAAATGAAAATGAAAATCAGAAAATCACTTGAAGACATTCATCAGTTTGGTTCCTTTGAGTTCTATGGATAAACTGAGGAATGCAATGCATTTTCTATGCTTATTTAACTTTCATAGACCCGAGACTTCGACATATGGTGGAGATCTTTATTTTCTGTGCAATCTTGGAGGAATTTAATGATTTCTGTTTGTTGTCAGGGTGTGGGTAATACACTGAAAAGACATTATGAAACGTATCTTCTAGAATATGAATTAGCTCATGATGATGTAGATGGAGAATGTTGCTTGTTGTGCCGCAGGTCTCTCTCTTTCTCTCTCTCCCCATATATACCTGTGTAGATTGATGAATGTATGTATATATGTATTTAATGGAGAAATCACCAAATTATATCTTTTTGACAATCATGTGGGCAACAGTAGTGCAGCAGGAGACTGGGTGAATTGTGGTATTTGTGGAGAGTGGGCTCACTTTGGCTGTGATAGGCGGCAGGGACTAGGTGCATTTAAGGTATTACCTTGACTTTAAGAATATGCTGAGGCTTTTATGCAAAAAGTGCAGGCTTGATAAAATGCCCTTTTATAAAGCAAAATATTTACCAAATGTACTTCTATATTATCAGTAACTTGAGAAATGTATATGTCTTTTGGGGACGTACTACTGGATTTTGTTGCTCTTTTGGTTGAAGTTGGGAGAGAAACTGGACCTTTGATTTGTTTGAAAGCACCAGGAAACTGCTTCCATTTCTCTTAGCCTGAAGTACTTAAAAGCAAAGAGTAATCAGATCTGATAAGTAGTGAAGACTAGAGAAGAAATGAGTTCCTTCCCTCAGATTGGACTCGAGTGCAACCCAACCATATGCAACTTGTCCTTTAATTTTGCAATGAAACAAATTGCAGTGAATAATTGATGAGTGGAATAGAGAGCATTAGGCAGAAACTATATTTATTGTTAATTCCTTTATGTTGGATCGCAGGACTATGCTAAAACCGATGGCTTGGAGTACATTTGTCCTCATTGCAGCACATCAAGCTCCAAGAAGAAATCCCAGAAAACTACGAATGGGTATTAACAGGCCACAATATTTTCTCTTGGCATATGCATATACATGCCGATTCATTGCGCATTTTGCTCACCATACTTAACATTGTAAGAGTAGGTTCAGGAGTGTAAATAATTAAACTGTTAACATTTTAAGGTCGCAGAAAGGGCCAATCAGAATATTCCTACATCACTTGCTATATTCTGAAGAAAGGAATCTAGGAAAAAAATTGTGAAGTGAACGAATTTTCCTCATCTGAGTTGAATGAGATACTTCTCCAAAGATGATTAGAACGATGCAACACATGTAATATCACTAGTATGTTAGATGATAGCAGTAGGGCCTGATTATGGCCAATGGTAATGAATCATGATGGCTTCACTTGTTCATAGCCATATTATAATGTGTCTGATTCATCACCGTGGTGGAGTTCACCAGCTGCCCGAGTGGAATTTCAAACGAAGGTTAATATCAATGTCAGTATGTCATCTTTGCTGACTTAAACACAATGCAATGTCATGCATCTTTGCAACGGCAACTGATATAGGCACGCTCGTGAAAGTAAAGTAAAACTACTAGGAAAATCAAATGTAACATGACAAATGTCTAATTTTTTGGTAAGAGAAAAGTTTAAGTAAGTTGAATTTCGGTCTTATGAATATTATACTATTTGGTATGTTTCATCGCTAATAAAAAGAATGTAAAATCATATCAGGTGTAAGTTGTTTTTTATGCAAATTATAGTACTTGACACCACAAGTTGAACGACAAACAAGACAACCATGTAACGAATAAACAAGTTGAACAGCCCAACTTTCGGCTTAGAAGCGAAAATACATTGTCAATGCCGTTAATGCTGTTTTGCACCCTTAACTTGGACATGAATAATCCAAAATACGTTCTATCGAGTTCATGGAAGTCAGGATGGTCTATAACGCGAGGTTATTAGCGACCACACTTGGAACAGTTATGGGAGTTACTCGTTGAAACAGTTCCACAGCTATAACAGAAAGCAATTCCACACCTGTGATAAACCCAAAATACAAAACAGATTATACATAAAAAGCAACAATTGCTCAAGCTGCTTTAAACATTCTAAAGGCAACATTCAAGTCCTACCTAAAAGTAACCTAAGATGCAATTATTCTTGGTATACGGCACAGAAAAATAGCAGGCAAGCTGGAAATGAAGCTTCAATAACTAGAAAAACATGGTTTGACATGATCAGAAAACCAATATCTACTCTATGATGTTGACAGTTAAGCAGACTTTGAATGAGAAAACACAAGAAGTACAGTAGTTTATCACGAAGCTATAACTGAAATATTCCTAATGTTCATTCAGGAAACTACATTGAAAAAGGGTATGAAACTGATAAATGCAATCAAGTGTTGTTTTAAGCTACACACTCCCCATTAATGGGAGTGGCTTTAAGTAACACCCATGAAATAGGCTCAAACCAGAGATAAAATTTGCTCAACTAAACATGCTGGTTCTAGAGAAAAGAGAGAGGGGGACCAACTGGAGACACAGCTGAATTTGACAGCAGAAAACAAATTCATAAAAAAGATACTAACCTGCATTTCATATACATGCAGCCTGTAGATTTCTCCACGTAGAATCCACACTCAGGACACCTCCTCCAGTTCTTGTTCTGGGCAAGCTCCATCAACATGATATCTTCCCTCTGTCTCTCGTCCCTGTTCAATTTCTGAAAATCTGTGCAATCAATTCCTGCATGCCAAGGCACCTTACACTGTGCACAGAACAACCTCCAACAATATGGACACTCTGACTCCTTCACAGCCTCTTTCCCATCATTAATCAGTAGTGCAGAGCAGTCCTTGAATGGACAATAGAACTTCTCAGAAGCAACTATTACAGCCTCACACAGAGCTTTACCCCACCTATCAAATACTTCTGTGGGAAGAATTGGGCAGCAATCATGAGGCTCCAGCACACTAATGCACTTAGGTACAGGGCACCGAATGTTAATGATATTTTCCTGTAGCTTGGATGCCACATACATAGTTATACACTCGGTACAGTAAGTGTGAGAGCAACCATTGATGCTGAATGATTCCTGTACCGTCTTAGTCTCAGTGCAAATTTCACAAACAAATGGAGGACGCAGTTTCACTGGCTCAACCATTCTTGCTTCTTGCTTGATCTTGTTTGCCGATTGAGTGTGGAGGAGGGAATGACGAAGATGATTTAAATTCGAAAATGATCGCTTGGGGGTCAGAGCCGTGTGAGTTGGGAAAGGAATGATTTTTCTGGAACCAAGGGTCTCATGTTATTATGCACGCTGGGGTAGTGGGATTGTCGAATAAAATCCCTTGGAATTCGTAATGACAATATTGACTGATGTCAATAAAGATTATTCCCCTTTTTAGTGTCAAATCCTTCGAGTATTTCGCAAGTAATGCAGTTCCAGACTTCCAGTAAAGGGTGTTATAAAGTTGGAAGATTATAAAGGTTATATACAAGATATATGGAAGTGACACGGAACTTTGGTACGTTGTTGACAGTAAGTAATTAATCTCTGAGATACGGAGATTAATTAAAAATTAAACATGCCTCTCACTCCTTCAGGACTCAATTATACATTTGTCAATTATACAAGGCTTGAAGATTTTACTCTTGCTCCGGGCTGACCAAAGTCTCCTTTAAAACTATTGATTAATTTAATTGTATGGGTGGTCAGAAGACTCTCATCAAATGGATGGATATGGTTTTCCATGCTGATGCATATGGTTTTTCCGTGTATATGATAAAGATTGTGTTTCACAATGAGAATCAAACGAAGTAAAAAAGTTCAGCAAATATACAAGAAACAGATGCAAACGGCAACCTTAGGTTTAAAGATTTATAGTTCGCTGATTCTAGCATTTTAGCCCGCGTTCAGTTTGTAGTTCGGGAGAGAGGAAACTGAACTTGGCAACAATGGCTTATCCATCCAAATCCAAATGTAAACCCTCAACGAAGAAGAGTACAGGCAACGCATACAATAACTTATCTGATTCCATTTACTATGTACAGTTAAGTCCAGTAACATGAATGGGTCTGTTTGATATGTAGAGCACCCTCATCACATGATAAACGCATGATCCAAGAGCACAAACTAAATATAACTACATTTCAGGACTCCATGCTTATCTCAGACACAATATATACAGCAGGCAGCATTAGAAGCTTGACGTGTGGCTGACGAAGTAAGAGCCAATTTGCAGCTGGAAGTAGACCTAAAACCGCAAACTGGAATATAGGGTATGAAGGGCAGAATATAATGGTTCAGCGGCCTTTGGTCTGTCCACCATTCCCAGAAGAATGTCAGTTGTAGTGAGATAAGGATCACCATAAAAGCGCAAATTGGTGTCCATCCTTGTTGAAACAATATTCCCTTCCAATGACACTCCCACAAATGCACCTATAGTTTGCGATTCAGTGTTAGTCATACTCTTTTAACATCCATCTCTAACATGAATTGTAATTTTCAAGTGCATCCTGTATATGGATCATGAAAATAACAAAAGAAATATTCACCTTTCCTGGAATGTTAAACTAAACTTACTGGATAATTCATCACAAATCCCATAACTTTCGCCATACAATAATAGAGGAGTAAAATACGCTGAGGCACTCCCAACATTTCAAAAACGATTTCTTAACCCCAAAAGTAAGAAGAAAACAATAAACAAAAACAAAGGAGATGGATGACAAGGGTATATGTCATAGAATACATAGAAAATGCAAGGCCATTTATAACTTCATGCCCAATTTAGCTTATATCAACCCGATTGCCATATGACCTAACTATTAACAACAGATTGGTTTATGTGTGTGCTTTTAAGATAAAAAAAAATCCATATAGTACCAATACTAATATACTCCTGACGATGATCATGCATTTGAATGAATTTTCAATTTTGCACCTCGAATGGCCTCAAATGACATGCCAAATAACTCTAGAAGACGTAGATATATGCAACATATAAAGTACCTTTGCTACAACTGTAAGTATAACACAAGCCAGAACCTCTGTCTCCAGCACGTATATCAGCTTCGAGCACCCGTCCTAGAGGCCCTGCTGCAGCACTACAACCAGCACCAAGAGCAAAATGCATGCGACTGCTGAATGTCTTAACTGCTTTCATATCATGAAGCACGATAATAAAATCCACCAGTTCACCACCAATCTGCAAATGAAATATAAGCAGAAATTCATCAGTCAGAAATGGAATCATAACCATGTAAATGGTTCCACTTCCATCCATCCGTTTTTTCTTCTTCGTTTACCATTAAACCAAAATTCTAAATACATGATAGAATACCAGTAATCTGCTTACCTGAGCACCCCATCCTAAACCCAGGGAGAATATGGCTGATGGTGCAGACCATGATCCATCTGATCTTCGAGCAATAACCAAACCAGTACCAAGTTTGTAGGAGACCAATGCACCAGCTTTAGCAACTGTTAAAATTGCCAGACCCTTGGCTCCTTTAAGAATAGTAAAGGGGATGGACCTTTCAGGATTTGATCTCGCCACCTGTCCACATTGAAAGCAATATAAAATTCTGTTTATACATGGATACATTACTATGCGTGTAGTTATTGGTACTTAATGCATTAGCAACCACCCAGTCAAACACATATCATAAAACCAGTTAAACAAAGTTATCAAAAGATTTAGACACAAGCTCACTTAAAGAATGCACGCTTCAACGAAATAAACCACAGACCTGGCAGTAGTTTCTCAACGTATTAGATGCTTTATATATCTCATGTTCCATTGACAAACCAATAGGAAGATTGAGCCATCCTCTAGCACAAGTCCAATCCATCACATCATGCTTTGCAACCTGCACAGCGTTGCTTATTGTGTTGACAAGAACACCCTGCAAAGGGTCAAGCCTATCGTAGCAGGTATCACAGACCCTTTGTGGAGTTCTTTCCCTGAATTTAATTGGTAACAAGCACCGCCCCATTGTACATGCTCGGCAGAAAATACCTCCACAAAACCGGCAATGATGTCTGCCACGTGTAAGTGCAGTAAACAGAGCATTGCACTGCATGCAAACATTAGTAGAACTATCAGGAAGCCACTCAGGGGCCTCTGCCTCCAATACATCTTTGTATGCACTATAATTAATCCCACTAGGCTCCAAAAGGGGTGGTGCACTTGGCGTGTAGACTGATGAGTGGAGGAGAGTATCTCCATTCTTTCCAGTACCAAGAAAGGATAAGGATACATTGGAACTCGGCAACTGCGGAGTTGTGCTAACATTTGGGACTCTGTTTCGTCCAGTCAAAATAGCAACAATCCCAGTCAGGACATTCTTCAAGTTCACCTCAGGTGGCCTGTTAGCGGGAACAATACTATAAGCATCGTCACCTGATTCATAGCCTCCTTCAAATAAATCATCAGTCTCAGCAAACTGATACAAAGACTCTTTTTTTGAAGGCTCCGAGCCTAATTGGCCACTCGTGGCAGCTTTAGGCGCAGCCCAGGCAGGCTCAACAAAATCCTCATCATCATCATAGTAGAATTGGGTTTTCTCCTTTTCTAGCTTTGAAAGAGAAGAGTACGTAACTCTCCCACCAGAGGCTGCCATTCATAAGACCGCATGTACTTGAAGTCACAATTCAACACAACGATATAGCACTGCAATTTAAAATTCAAAGTTAAATACTTTGTTGAAAACGGAAAAGGAGGAAACAGTAAATTAGCAAAGCCTAACAAAACAACTAGACGAAAAGATGGGATTTTAACACAAATCATAAAGCAACAAAATTTAAAGAGAAGCACAATATGCAAACATCATAATTGATGAGGAACCAAATCATAAAATCCACCTTAATCAGAAAGAGACTATGAACAGAGACTCATAGAATTATCAAATATCAAATTAGGGTTTTGATGGATAAACCTAAAGACAATGAATTAAAGAGAACAATAATATTTGTACCAGAAAAGAGAAAAGAGAACAAAGATATGAACAAAAATAACCTTTATTTCGGTTTATTTCTTAAGTTTTCTTCAATTGGAGCAATTCCGAATCGAGTTGTTGGTAGCCACCGGAAAGAAGAAGTGAAATAGAGGATAACAACAGACTCACGAACGAAGACTACTTGGGACCTGGGGAAAGTTAGCCTGGTTAAACGTAAACGACGAAGATTATGGAGCTAGTCAATTGGTTTACGATTGCGTATTAGAACGATACCGTTCGTATATAGACGTGTGACGCGTCATTTCCAGGTGTCTTACGCGCCACGTCAAATGTTATTTTGTTATTTTTAACTTTTTAGCAATGGTTTACTATTATTTAAAAAAGAAACTGTTAAAACTAACTTGGTAAAGAAAACCCCGTAGTCTAACCGCGCTCAAAAAATAAAAAGAAAAGAAAAAAAGACACCACAAAAGATCATGAGCGGGTTCTCTTTTAAACTGTTTCCTTGCAATTACGGTTGGGCAAGCTGTTCGGCTCTTCAGTTGATAAACAACAGCTATGCTCTTAGACTATGACCATATTGATTTCCAAATTTTAACCATCTAAAAGGTTCTCAACGTGATTTCCAAAGAACTGGCATTTCAAGATGAACATCAAATGTTACTCTTACCTTTTTTTTTCCATCACACACGGCAGAATGAGCAGCTACAACATATTAGGTCGTTCCAAAATTCTATCCCCAAAAATGTGCAAGGCCACTTTATTTGTTTTATGGACATGGGAAAACAAAACCTGAATCATTTTGATGCATTAACGTCTTCAGTGTCAGGTTGAGAGAAATCCCAATCTAAAATCATTACAAATACACCGATAATCCTCTTATATGACATGACTCATATTCGGAGCTTCTTTCCAGGTTGTGCCTCATCATCATAGTGGCCAGCATCGCCATTCATCTCCTTTTCCATCTTCTTTCTGGCTAATATCTTATTGATCTTGTGCAAATCATTATTGAGCTTCTGGTCCTTGTTTTGCTTTCTTGTCTTCCGACCATCTTGCATCTTCACGCCAAACTGGAATGCAGCCTTTGGCATTGCTTCCTTCTGCTCATTGTAAGAGGCCCATTCCTCTTCAGTTTCAAAGTCCCATCTATGAAGACGACCCTTTGCCTGCAGAAGGTAAATTTTAATATTTAGATTTCCACAAAACTACTCTATTTTAACCTTAAACAGGCAAGTACAACAATATTGCACATTCCGTGAAAGTAGCTCCAGAAATAACATTCTTCCCCAGATAATTTTGTTTGTTAATAAAAACATATATGATTGTTTTATTTACTCAAATCAACAAAAGATAGTTTGCACACCAATCAACAGGATTTGTATTTTGCTTCCTCCTAACTCTCATAAGCAAAACAAAAGTTATGGTAAAGAAAAACTGCTTACTCTTCCACCCATATCCATTTTGGACAAGTCATCTTCATCATCGCTGTCTACTATCTCTCGGTTATACTCTTGGTACCCTGGATAGCATTCAGAATAACTCTCTGAGATGAAGTTAGGATCTTTTTCACGAGAATCTTTCTCCCTCAGCTGCTGAAGTCTCTGGTCATCTCGCTTGAACACTGATCCTAAACCTCGATCCTTCTCTTCTTGAGTCATAAAGCGTGGATCTTGTGGAACGTTTAAACCTGCTTGCAAATCATAAGTCTGCATATCTGGCTGAAGGTATTGTTCATGATAAGCCAGTTGTTCAGCGTACTGATACTCCTGCCACTCTCCTTGGTATCCACCAGACAAGGCTTGTGTTTGCATTACATCATATCCATTCTGAGACCACACAGTCCAACCAAATAAGATGAGAAAATAATTACCAGATATAATTCCAATAAGCAGAAAACTTAAGGGAGAAGCACCAATAGAATAATTGTTTTAGCAGTCCACAAATTCATCTTAGAGTTTCCTAGATTAAGGAAACGGGAATCAGGGGAAGGGAAAATTTTTCCTTTCCGATTCTGCTTGCAAACTCATACTTTAAAACAAACCATTAGGACAACCAACTTACTGCTTCTTGCCATCCTTGAGGCAGTACAGGCGGGACAGGACCATAACTAGGTTCAGCAAAATATGAAGGTTTTTCCTTGTTCCTAGGAGACTCTTCCATGTCCTCTGAGAGAGGGCTTTGGCTCAAGTCTTTACCAGGAACATCATAATCAACACCTTCTCCTAAAAAAATGTCATCCTCTTCTGCTCTAGCAACTACTGGACCCTGCTTCTCTCTTGAATTAAGATGATTTTTCTTTGGAGGAGGTGGTGGTGGCAGGAGGGATTCTCTTTCAGTTTGATTCTTTGACCCCGGACCTTCAACCTTTGAAGGTTTATCCTCTTCATCATATCCACTCCCAACAGTCAAATTCTTTCCTGAGTTTTTTTTTTTAAAAAAAAAAAAATCCTAGTTGAAATATAAAATATTATGAAAAAACATATTCTATACAATAAGAAAGAATATAAATAGTATGCGTATTATATTATGCATTACAGCCCTACTTATTTCCTAAACAATGAGAAGAAATAATGCAGAAAAACAGAACGGGAAAGTTCCTCGACCACAATATTCACATAATATAAAAAAAAGACAAAAAAAAAAACAAAAGCAGCAAAATCATAATTTTCTAGCAGAAAATGTTTCAAAAGCACCTAACTTACACAGTTTCATTGAAGAAAAATACTAGTTTTACCTTCAAGTAAATTGCATGAGTAGACTAAATCATTCATCTAGAAGATAATATCTAAAACTGCTAGATTATCTGCTCAGTGCAGCACTTACCTTTTGCATCCTTTTCCTTCTTTTTCTTCTTTAGAACCTTGCCAGAAGAACCAAGGCGAAGATATGACATAATTTTAGCAATCCGATCAAGAACAGATCCATCAACATTAACAGTAACCGTTTCCTGTGAAAAATAAGAGCAGCAATGCCTGTCAGACAACAAATCAATGCCAAAGGGAAAATGTCTCAAAGGATCATCAGCAAGATCATAAACCTCTGGAACAGGACAGTCAGCCTTACTACGCTGCAAGGTTGTTGGAATATCATGATGGTACCCACCTTCCTAACAGACCGAAAACAGTGTTTCTGTCAGAAAATTGTTTCTCAAAGAATAACAGGAAAGCTTCTAAAAGGATCGCAGTTAGATAAACCAATTCACAGTTTACACCTTGAGTTTATAAAATTACTACATTATTCTTAATAAATCACTATGAAAAATATAGGAACAAGGACCACAAAACCCTTGAAGCAGAGAAGTGAGATAGACAGAAAGACAGGTAGACCGAAACAGATGTGGAGACACAGAGACTATTTAACTATTCAAAGTCAACACCTTAAAACCAGTCAACGAAGGTCACAGTCTGACTTATAGCCAAAGTCATTCTTTTCAAGTTCATACAAAGTTAATTACAGATCATTTAACATGATAAATAGCACTTAAAGTTCTATAAATGCCAAAATCATGACGAAGAAAAGAAAATTCTCACCATATTATAAATGAATGACATTCGACCTGGGAGAAACATCTCATTTGACTTAATAATGGTCTGAGGCTTCACTATCCACTGATACACTGACTGAAATGAAGATGAAAGGCTATTAACCTTTGCAGCTGGCTACCGTTATACAAAACTACCACCTTCTATCTAAGAAACTTAAAAACAGAATCACTATTTTATAGTCTCTGTCAACCTTTGCAGTTGCAGTGCGAATTGACACTTGTTGGTCTTCTTTAGATGCTCTGTCAACAAATTACAGGCAAATTTTAAAAAGTAAATCCATTTAAGACTAAAAATACAGAGAATGCTAGTATAATTTCAATACAAAATGTGAAACAAAATAACCACAATGAAGTTCTGACCAATCGCAATTACCTAGACTTCCCATCAACATCATCTCCAGCATCTGGCTTCTTGTCAATCTCACTCCTTACTTTGTTCAGCAAAGCATAATCCAAACCTTTGACTAAGTGAGTGTGCTCAACATCACCTGACCAACATCAATAAAGGCAATAACAAAATGCATGGAGTCATTAGTATATGCAATGTGATAAAATCTTCACTTATGAGATACATCAAAGATTATTCACATAAATATTTACTCGCCATGCTCGTAATGCTATTATAATGGTTAACATGACAGTTTTCATAAAACCCAAGATTAGTCAGAATCCACCGTAGCAGGTGGCATCAAGACTGAAATAACATATCCCAGCATTAGGACAGACACCATAGTAACTATCATGTATTGTAATCCAGAAATCTGAATCCATAAGAAGGGTGGAGAAAAACACCCCAGATTCTAGAATATCTTTTTTCACTAATAAAATGGGAAAAACTCAACATAATACAAACCTCCGAGGTACTTGCTGTTCTCAATGGATAATTTGTGTGCATCAGCTGACCTGCAAAAAGTAGTCAGGCTGTCAAGCACTGCCAGAAAGCAAACAAAAGTTCTTTTATTAGGACGTACTTTTTTGGGAGAGAGAGGTGCTCAAATCAGAATGTTGGGTAATATGATATCCCACTCCAGGTATCACAGAGGATGAGTGAAACCTTACCGTACATCTACGGTACCAGGCGGAGCAACTGCATGAAATCCCAGTTCAGTTGGTTCATAATCAGGATTTTGATCTTCTCTACGCTCTTTAGCACGGTCTCTGTATTTAGGTGGTTCTGGTTCTTCTGATTTCTCTTCCCTGTGCAATGTCCAGAGTCATGTAACAGGTATACTCATTTTCTTCTCTTTTTTTTTTTCCAACCAATATTACAAACGTGAATTTATTTACAAGTGCAATTTTGTTCTAGCACTTTTCAATAACAGATTCTTCTCAAAACAAACGAGTTAAAATTAAGTTCCCGAAACGAGGAAGAGAGAACCTTTATAGATGAATCTATTAGAAATTACATCATGAACGGGTTTATTAGCCTAAGAAACATAAGTGGTTAAAACAACACATTGAGACACATATCCCCTTCATAAGGTATCGCATAGTTGAAGGCTCAGTGAACTTCAACAAAAATTCAACTGCAAAACGTGGAAAAACATAACTTGTATTCCTTCATAAGGTATCTCGTAGTCTTAGCTTACATTCAAACACCTACAAACTCACCAACTAATGGGAGACAACATCGTATAGGGAAATGTACTAAGAAATCTAGCAGAACCAATATGAATCATAGGAAAGTCATGGCAAAAACAAAAACAGTCGAAGAAAGATAAATCAAATTGGCATTTCAACTTACTTGCGACGGAAAGGTTTCTCTTTGTTATGTTTCTTCGTCGCAGTCATTGGTAAAGCAATCTAAGTTGTTAGGAACAAATTCAGATTTTCCTTCAAATATCAAAATTAAATATGTAACTTCCAATTCAGTATGTAAAGCTGCAAAACATTCACGAAGCAGGACTAGGTTTTCTGGTTAGGGTTTGAGCTATGCAATGGAAAGGACACTGTAAGCAAGGTAATCACTGAGTCATGCAACGATGTCAGATTTAGGAGTCATTATAAAATTACAAAAATACCCTCTTACAGGATAGACGATGCGGACTTGGCGAGCCTAGTGGCTAGAACGGTAGGACCGGTAATGGAAGCCAACTCGGGTCGCTTTTGTCGAATGGCGGTTAAATACCTAGAAGTTTGAAGGCGCCACCGCCACGCGCGGTGACCCACATAATAATCCACCTTAAATAGTCAAACGCACCGTCTCAGTCTTGCTCCCCTTGTTTTTTCTTCAATAGTTATAGTTATTCTTTTATCAGCTTGAATAGGTTTTTTTTTTTTAATCATAGTTTTAATAGATATTGTTGTAATTGTCTAAAATTTTCTTTTTAAAATTCAGATAGTCACCTATAATTATGTAAGTTTATATTGTCAAAATTATGCAAATTGTTTTATTTTGTAAGGAAAAGGTAAAACCACTTAAAAAAATGGCATTTCCAAGGTTGATTTCCCCTCACCATAAACTATGTCCTATTAATTACTACAATGATCTTATTCACATACATGGACAATTCTTTACTAATTTTGATGTCATTGATGGATGGCTTGCCTATGAAATCATTTAAGAATTAGCATTTTCAACTATCAATCCAAGATGGCCATTTCCCTTACTAATAAAAAGAATAATAATATAACTATTAGTATCTAAAATGTCACACTCTGCTGGCCCAATGCATCATCAATTGCATCGCCAATTGAAAGCGTTATATAATTTATATAAATACAAATGCTCTATATATAAGAAGTATACCAGAATATAGATTGCCGTCTTCCAAAATGGCATGCCAAAATTCTCTTCCTTTCTGTTGCTTTGTTGTTTGCATAACATTAATTGCTTCATTTACTACTTTTAGCTCAGCTGAAGCCGAAACTGTCTCCAGCACTGCTGCTTTCTTTATCTTTGGTGATTCTACTGTGGATCCAGGCAACAATAACTACATAGACACTATCCCTGAGAACAAAGCAAATTACATCCCATATGGCCATAATGGATTCTTTGAAGCACCCACAGGAAGATTCTCTGATGGCCGTGTTATCGTTGATTTTATTGGTATCACCATGCATGCATTTTCATTTGTTTATTTTTTCCGTTGTTAAGTTTTAAAAATAGCTATGTTCACCAAGAAAGATATATATATTTATAAAAATAGTTTCCAAAAGAAGTTCTTTAGTCTGAAAATTTGTAGCTGATATGCAGCTGAATATGCAAAATTGCCCTTGATTCAACCATTTTTACAACCATCTGCTGATTACACTAAGGGGGTAAACTTTGCTTCTGGTGGGGCTGGTGTTCTTTCTGAAACCAACCAGGGACAGGTAATCAACTAGTGTAAACAAATAAGGTTATACTCTAATTTCCACATGGGATGCTATTTGATTCATTACAGAATGTTTCAAATATGACTCTTTTTTGGTCATAGGCAATTGATCTTCAAACACAGTTAAAGAACTTTGAAGAAGTGAGAAAATCATTAGCTGGAAAGCTTGGAGAGGGGAAAGCAAATGAACTGATATCAGAAGCAGTTTACTTTGTTAGCATAGGAAGCAATGATTATATTGGTGGGTATTTGGGTAACCCGGAAATGCAGCAAAGTTACAATCCTGAAAAGTATGTTGAGATGGTCATCGGGAATTTGACACAGGCAATACAGGTAAAGCCTATTTAGCAAATTAAACAAGCCAAAAAATGAGATATTTTGCTGAACACTGATATAAGAACTGAGATGTTTCTGTATTTGTTTTTCTTTTTTTTCTTCGCTCAGACTCTGTATGAGAAAGGGGCCAGAAAATTTGGGTTTTTGTCCTTGTCTTCTATAGGTTGCTTGCCAGCCCTTAGAGCTCTAAACCCAGAAGCCAATGGTGGTTGTTTTGAAGCAGCTTCTGCACTTGCATTAGCACATAACAATGCTCTGGGAATTATTCTCACAAGGCTTGAACATGTGCTAGAAGAGTTAAAATACAGCAACACTCATTTCCACAGTTGGCTTAATGACAGAATAAACAACCCTACTAACTATGGTATGTGTTCTAACTCATTCCTGGAGTCAAAATCACTGTTGTTGAATAAGCATGTAATCATCATAATTGATGATGTAACACAACATAAACTCGTTAAATAAAAGATTATAGTGAACTGTTCAGATCCAAAGTGGTTTATGTTTGCATCATGTTTAAATTTATATTATTTATCAATTTACATCTCATCTCTTATATAATTTTGACTAAAAAAAAGCACACAATTGAACATGATGCTCATCCTCAAAGTGTAAACATGAATGAATCAATTTGTATAATAAATTTAACGTTTTATTTTCATTCTAGTGCCACTCTATGGTTGATTACAAACCAATCAAATTTCGGGTGATTTCTTGCAGGTTTTAAAGATGGAAGTAATGCTTGCTGCGGAACAGGACCATATGGTGGAATTTTCACTTGTGGGGGCACCAAGAATATCACTGAGTACAGTTTATGCGATAACGCAAATGAGCACGTATGGTGGGATTCATTCCACGCAACAGAGAAGATCCATGAGCAATTTGCTAAGGCTATGTGGAGTGGACCTCCTTCTTCAGTAGGACCATACAACTTAGAAAGCTTGTTCTTCAATAAGGAGATCAAACTCACTATTGCTGATGTAGTTGATCATCCAGAAGCTCAGCAACAACAATTTCACTATTGAACTAGGAAACAAAAAGTAATAAATGCATTAAATATCATAAGGGCATGTTGGGTATTTTCATGATAATAACAAGACCACCTTGTGAGCTCAATTTGCAATAACTCATTGTCTTGTCCATTTGAACAAATCGAAGTTGCATAATTGTGCTGTGTTTTTATTTTTTATTTTTCATAAATTACATAACAAAATTCCACCTGAAATTTAAACTCGTTATTCCATATAATAAATGATCTATTAAGTGATCAATCATTATATTATAATATTTTCTTAAAAATTTATACAGTGTATAATATATAAATATTGGTTTAAACTCAATGTATTTTTACATATTTTAAATATAAAGATAAGATGAATATAAATTTAAGATAGAAATAATAACTCATATTTTCAAAGATTACACGTCAGAGTAAAACAAGACTTGTTGCATACATAAGAATCAATTATTCTTGAATCCTCAATGGTAGAGGATAATTGATTACAACAACATTATAACTATAATATTGCCGTCCTAAGATAATTAAACAAAAGTAAACTTTTTCATATGCGTATTCATATGATAGTATATAATATATCAATGAAGTATGATAATTTAGTCTTTCAAACGTATTATATTAATAGAAATTTGATTGAAGAGGTTAGAGTCTTATTTTCGATCATCGACTACAATATTTTTGGGGAAGAGAAAAGAAATTAATATTATAATTGAAGAGAAGATATGAACTAGATGGAACCGTTCTCTCCCTTCATCGTTTACAGTAGCCACATGACACGTTAGTTCCCCTTTACGTCGGTCGTTGAAATTATTAATTAAATAAATATAAACATGGACATTATATTATTGAAAAGAAATATATATAAAAGTATTAAACTTATGTTACTCTTACATTATGACTGCAGAACGAGTTTTCTTGTGTCTGGTAGTTATCACTTTTTTAATTTTCATTGTTGTTTTTCAGTTATTTCAGATGCATATATTTCCATTTTCTTTTTTTGATTTAACGTGTGGATGGAGCGGTCACCGAAGTTGTGGTTTCGATTTGATCTTTGGATCTGAGCTTCCTCTCTCCTTTTCATTAAGAAAAACTAAAAAATTAAAATTAAAATAAAAAACAGAAATGAATCAATAATTAGCTGCTCTTCCTGTCTCTGTGGCTTCCACCTTTTTCTCTCGAACCTCCCAAAACTCTTCCCTTTCGATTTCTTCCCTTTTCTCTGCTCGATCTTCTCTTCGTATCTTTTCCCCTTCCATATAAAGCTTCCATTTTTAAAATACTCACCTGTTGTTTTTCCTCTATTTGCAAGCATACCAATATATATTACATTCATAGGCATAAATTTGCAATTTTTGGTTTTGAACTAGCTATTATTCGATCTGGGTACATTTGTCTTCACGCTGAGCTTCACTGAGGATCAAAAGGTCGTTGGTTATAGAATATAGCTGCAGCAGCCTCAACAGCAGCGGCGGTGGGAGTGATGGTGGTGGTTTTGGCCGGGGAAGGAGGAGGAGCTGGAAAGATGAAGGAAGCTCGATGATTTTATTCAGTTTTGAGAGATAATGCTGTATTTGAAGCAACCTAGAGTTCATGATATGGGTTTGTATTTTTGGATTGTGAGTGGCTCGCATTGGGGGTCTTACTAGGTGATTCTGAATTTCTCAGTTGTCACCCTTTTGCATGCCATTTTGATACTTTCCCTGAGCCTGAGGCTCGGGGATCTCAGTATTCCAACAAGTCATGGCATCGTCAGAGAATGAGCCTTCTCACTCTTCTTCCTCCTCTGACGAACCTCGTCCTCCTGCCCCCGCCTGTATGCAGAAATTTAGGCTGTATGAGACTCGATCGGTACGACTTTTTCCTCTTTTTGCTTTGATAGCTTATATACCGGTTTTCTCTGATTCTAGTAAGATCTCTTTTCATGTGAAAATGTATTTGTCTGATAACTTCATGCTAAAATCTTACACGTCATATAAAATCGTTTCATGTGAAAAATACAATTCTATTATTCCATTTCTCCTGCATCTAATTGAAATGCAGGGCTTTAATAATATCAATTGCTGGTCATAAGTAAGCCCAATGAACCTATTCCTTGCTCATATTGGCATAATCAGTTATAAAAAATGAATTTTTGACGGATCCGAAACGTTTCAGACTTCAGTGCACATATTGGGCGTGCTATACTCCATTCATGCATGTCTAAGTCGGTTATTAGTTTTAAAAGTACAATTATTTTACTTTAGATACTTGGCTTGGATGGATGGATGTTATCGTGAATTGTCAAGCCATTGTAATCTCGTGTGTGATAAAGTTGGGGTAACCATTTGAGCAATACTGAGTTAAGTTATAAGATAAAAAGTGTTGAAGTTACAGCATTTATTATGAGTTTCTGTGCTTCATAAGTATTTTTGACCTATGCTTTTGTTTGTTTTTGCCACAGAACTTTTACATGATAGGAAGGGACAAGAGTCGGACATACTGGAGAGTACTAAAGATTGACCGTCTAGATCCTTCTGAGTTAAATATATGTGAAGATTCTACCACATATACAGAGAGTGAATGTTCTGAACTGTTGAGGCGAATGCATGAAGGGAACAAGTCCACAGGTGGACTGAAATTTGTTACAACGTGTTATGGAATTGTTGGTATGTAGATCCATGATGTCTTGTCCTTTGGCAAATTATCAATCATTTTGATATCTAATTGTGTTTTTCTGCTTTTAGGGTTCATCAAATTTTTGGGGCCTTACTACATGCTGCTTATCACAAAAAGAAGGCAGATTGGAGCAATCTGTGGTCATGCAGTATATGCAATCACAAAGAGCGAGATGATTCCATTGCCAAATTCTTCAGTTCAGTCTCACATCACTGATTCTAGAAATGAAAACAGGTCTCTACAATCTCATATGTTATATCAAATGTACTTCTGAAGTAAGACCTAAATAATAGCCCAAGGGATTCTCATAGTCAATTTGCATCTATATCCGATTAATTTTTAATGCCAACATCCACTGTTTTCTTTAAACATTTCAAATAATGAAGTCATTGCACATTTATCTTATTTTAATGCATGGTTGGTGATCTTTTTCAGTTCCACTCCATCTATATTGGAATTATTTGCAGCCTTCCCTGTTTTATATTAATTTTCAAACATAATATTAAATCAGTGGAGATTTTATATCAACGTTTGCTTCTTCTTTTTTTTTTTTCCCTGTTTGATTATATTACAAAAATGATATATTAAAAGCTTAGCAGATTTTGAGCTAATCATTTAGATTTTTGTTTCCAATGAAATGTTCTGTTACTTAAAAGTTACTGTGTGATTCTTATTCTTTATTCTTGTTACTTTTTTTTTTAATGAAGTAGCCTTATACCAAGTTCTATTTTTCTAAACTGCAGTGGGTTTTTGCTAATCACATCCTTTTTTATTTTTTTGACATTGACATCTTAGATACAAGAAGCTCTTATGCATGGTTGACCTCACAAAGGACTTCTTTTTTAGCTACTCATACCACATTATGCGTAGTCTTCAAAAGAACCTGTGTAATAATGAGGTCGGACAGGTCCTCTATGAAACTATGTTTGTTTGGAATGAGTTCCTGACTCGGGGAATCAGAAAGCACCTCCAAAATACTCTTTGGACAGTTGCTCTAGTATATGGCTTTTTTAAACAGGTGAGAAATATCTGATACTTGGTATTTTACTATCTGTTATGCTTTTTACCTATTTCCAACGTCAATGGTATAATGATTGTGAGATGTGAGATTGCTCAAACACACGCAAAGAGAGGGAATCTAGGGCAGCAATTGTGCTGGCCAGATGAGTTCTGGGTTGGGCTGTAGATGGTGGGATCTGATTATCCCATAATATCACTGCCAATTAGTTTTTTTATTTTTTTAATCTTTGTGATATAAATATTTGTTTACAAGGCATGCTACCAATTAATCATACTTAGCAGTGTGTGAAATGGATAATGAAATATTTTTGAAAATATACGGACTCATTTGTCCAATAAAAAAGAAAAAATGTGAAATTAACGCTAGGCATGTAACAGAATTGATATATCATATCCTTTTTTTTTTTTTTTTTTTGAGAACTAAATACATTGTTGGCTATGGTGGGAACGACCTTCTAGACAATTTAAATTAAACCGTGTTCATCTGTACTGTTACTATGTTTCATTCTCTATACAGTCCAACTAAAGCCTTAGCATAGCAAACTAGTTGAAATAAAAGGTTAAACAACCAGAAAGTCCTTCCTTCCTGTGGACTGCAGAAGTGGTTAACTTGGTTGGTTTCTGTAAGAAATCTGCACCAATGCACACTAACTCACTTACACAATGTTTGGTTGGAGGGATTTGGAGGGGAGGGATTCCTTCTATTTACCCATGTTTGCTTCATCACATAAGAGGAGAGGGGAGGGATTTTAATCACTCATTTTCCCTCCCTTCCTCTCTATCTCCTCACCCCCAAAATTGGAGGGTTTTGGAGGGGAGAGAAACTATTGCTCCTTTTGGACAAAAACACCCCCTTCATTTTATCTTTTTTTCTCACTTATAAGGTTATAATGGTAAATTTACACATTCCCTTCCCTCCCCTCCCCTCCTTTAAACCAAATACTCCCCAAGATCATAAAATAAATTTGGACAATGCAGGTTGGGTGGACACCGGAGTTACATAACAGAGACATTAGGTTTCCATCTTTTTTTTGAATTATCAATGTTGTCTCATGATACATCCTATTCAAGTAACAAAATTAAAATATTCTCTAGTTTAATGGTGTATAATGTTTAGATGATATTGCTTAGGACATTATCATTTTTGAACTGGATAGTAATTTTTTTGATTGTATAATTTTATTAATATTAGGCTTGAAATCAGCAGCCGTATTTACTATTATTTGCTGGAGTGTTTGCTTTCTGATACTGAGCTTGAATATGTGATGGCTTTATCAGGATACTCTTACAATATCTGGACGAGAGTTCATACTCACCCTCATTGCAAGGCGTTCACGGCATTATGCTGGAACTAGGTATGAAAATTGTCTTATTTTCTGCCCGAAGACATGTAATGCTATTTCTCTTGTCTGCTAAATGATGTCATTTACCAATGTGATTATGACTTAAGAGGTGCATGTCTACAGTTGATATAGTCTTTCTGTAGTGTTATTAGTCAGTAAGTATACTTTGACTATTACTAACAAACTTAACTAGTCTATGAACTAACTCCTTTAACAATTATATTCTTTCTTACCCAGGCTCTTCTAGACATTCTTGAGTTGAGGTCTTTTGATTTGTCATATTAGACACAGACTGTGAACTTATCTATGATCTATATTGATATATAAGTGGGAAGAAGGCATTAAACATTTGAAATGACATCATGAAGGTATTAGGTTGCTTTATGTGCTTTCTTTTTGCCAACCTCTATGTTAGCAGGAGAAGAATTGTCCATGGTCCAAGATTAACTGATTTTTTTATTGGGTTTTTAATGTTTCACTAACTGAAATTTGTTCTACTGAAATGCCCATACACATACACGATCATTTTGTTATTAAAGCTGTAAATACTGCAATAGCCTTTTTATCTGTATATAAACTGATTATTAAGAAAGAGCTTTAAGTTCTTTCTTTTCCTCAGAAAAGAAACCCATCTTTACATGACAAAGTTTATTCGTGAATCCTTTACTAGATATATTGCCTGAAACGGCAAGTTTTTTAACCACCACATATCTAGCATTCCAAACTCTCAAAACAAAGACTCTAGTGCTTTATTTTCATTGTTGAATTTTTAGTTTTATTAAACAGAACCCGAGCATATATATTTGCATTCTTGTTGTATTCAATCCTCAGCTTCATTATATGTGGATATCTTGTGTAGGTATTTGAGACGAGGTGTTAATGAGAGCGGCAGAGTAGCTAATGATGTTGAGACAGAACAAATTGTGTTTGAAGATGTTCCTGAAGGCTTTCCTGTCCAAATAAGTTCTGTTGTCCAGAATCGTGGCTCAATACCCCTTTTCTGGTCACAGGAAACTTCACGTCTAAATATTAAACCAGACATTAAATGTATGTCTACCCAAAATTTTGTACACTGGCAGAGTCTTTTTCCCTGGATGTGCTTGATTTTTCTTATGTTTGCTTATATAGTCACTTACTCTTCTTCTCCAGTGTCAAAGAAGGATCAGAATTATCAAGCCACCAGACTTCATTTTGAAAATCTTGTCAAAAGATATGGGAATCCCATAATAATTTTAAATTTAATAAAGGTAACTTTATTTTATTTTCCTCCATCTGGCATGCTGTTTAATTTTCCTCAATATGCTATTTTCTAGTATCTTTGTCAACATGTGACACAAATATAGATGTTGTATATGTAATATGGTAATATGTCTTGCAGACTGGCAGTACTTCTGTCTTATAGTATGTGGTGTGTAAGGTAGTATGTCTTGGACTAGTCTTCTTATAATATGTGCTAATTGAAAGAAAGAACGCCGATATTAATATGAAAAAGAAGATAATGGAATAGTGTCTAGTATTGATATGTTTTCCTCTTGTGTGGCTAATATTGCATTTCTTGAATGAACAGACTCATGAGAAGAAGCCTCGTGAATCCATACTTCGTTCAGAGTTTGCAAATGCAATTCATTTCATTAATAAAGATTTATCTAAGGAAAACCGTCTTAGGTTCCTTCACTGGGATCTGCACAAACATTTTCGAAGGTAATGTCCTGTATAACATGCATTACTCCTCCTTATTGTATTATCTTTTTCCTTAGGGTGCTAAATCCTTCCTGTAAAATTATGACTTATGTTCTTAGGATGTCCATTGAAAGGGTTTATTTATTTTATTTATTTATTTTGCTGCTTCTTCCAGCAAAGCTACAAATGTCTTGATACTTCTGGGCAAGGTGGCTGCATATGCATTGACATTAACAGGTTTTTTCTATTGCCAAGGGGCACCTACCTTGAGACCAGAGGACTGCTTAAGATGGCAATCTACAGAGTAAGTTCTTCATTCTGTTGCAATGACATCTTACTCAAATTTTCAAGTTCAGGCTATGTACACTTACTTGGGAACTGGCAAGAAATGGTTAGAGAAAACATGACAGAATTTTCTGTAAAATGAAGTGAGAAAAGTTGTTTAAAATACTCTTGATGTTTGACAGAGAGGTGGAGAACCTTTAGTTCTTTCACTACCATATTTCCTGTACTGATTTGAAGGTCTGCATGCAGCAATATTGACAATGGAAGTAGTTCAAATCCAAGACATTTTGTGGATGATAATGAGGATGGTAATAATTTAGAGAGAGAACCTAGTGGAGGAAGCAACGATGCCAATGGAAATTATTCTATCAAGCCACCCATGTTTCAGAGTGGGGTGCTCCGGACAAATTGCATAGACTGCCTAGATCGCACAAATGTTGCACAATATGCATATGGGTTGGCTGCTCTTGGCCAACAGCTCCATGCATTGGGGGTTATTGACCAGCCAAAAATTGACCTCAACGATCCTGTAGCTGATGATTTGATGGGATTTTATGAGCGAATGGGTGACACACTTGCACACCAATATGGTGGTTCTGCTGCTCACAACAAGGTAATCTAAAATTGTGGGATTCCTCGCATTTTCTTCAGTTTTCACATTCTGATCTAGCGTGTGGATATTTGCTATGTTGTTTTCGTTATATGTTACATATGAAGCCATTTACTTAATATATTATGAAATTTGTATTGGTTTTAAGCTTTGCAATGGGTAAGAGAGTTTTTTATCTCACAAATTGCATAGACTATCTCCTGAAAATATTTGGGGGCTGAGCACAACTTGTAGCTGTCCAATTAGTTCTCTGCTGGATGTTCTGCACTATTCTTGTTTTTTTCTTGTTGGTACTTTAAGAATGTATTTGTGCTCTATATTAGTTTCATGTGTTATGTGCAAGAACATTTATACGATTATTGTGATTCCCACAAAAGTGGCTGGAATGTTATGTATACATTTTTCTTGCATATAGGGTACACGAGTTAACTTGTTTTTATGAAGAGTGAATTGGGTTGCCTTGTTAATTGCTGGTCAATTTCATGGGTTCTCTTTATTTCTTGTCTTGAATTCCACTTTATTGCTAAATGGACAGAGTAGCAGAGGTCACAAGACACTCTTATTGAGAATTGCTGCTTAACTGGTTTACACATTGGTATAACAGAAGTGCTCTTTAACTTGACATGTAACCATCTAATCCTTTTCTTTACTTTTTATTGCTATGTAGATATTCTCAGAGAGGAGGGGCCAGTGGAGGGCTGCTACAGAGTCTCAGGAGTTCTTTAGAACTCTTCAACGCTACTATAGTAATGCATATATGGATGCTGAGAAACAAGATGCAATTAATGTGTACGTGCTGTAGTTTTATATGGTCCCATTAAGAAATATTATTTCCTCTATTTTTATTTAGGGTAAATTACAGTATGTATGTCATCTAGTTGGTTTGCTTGTTGTTTCATCTGTTCTCTCACTTCTTAGGGAGTGTTTGCCAAACTCCAATGTGGATGAGTGGTATAATGCAGTTAGTTCTTAAGATTGTGTTTGGTTGTCTCCTCAAGAAATCAATAAATTTTAGTTGACTATGGAGTTGATATAGAGTCTGATTTCAGTTAATCAGTTTTTATTGTTACCTCCTTGTTTTTCTCTGGAACTTCTGTTTCTTTTCTTCATTTCTGCCATAATTTTCTCTCACTATTGGAGTCAAATAGTTCCTTGTTATGTTGAATCGTCATAAGATGATCTTATTACTGTTGGAGCAGATTTCTGGGGGACTTCCAGCCAAAGCAGGGAGAGCCTGCACTCTGGGAATTGGGTCCGGATCAGAACTATGATGTGGGAAGCAATGTAGATGAAGATAGATGGTATTTACATTAGTTTCTCTTGATTTTTCCCCTCAATTTGTTAAAATGTATTTAATCAATCCCTTTCTCGTGTTTCTGAGATGTTTTTCACAACTTGCATGATCCATGTATCTCTGTATCTAATTTTTCATGATGCAAACATCTTGAGACTTGCTGTTTGCTTGTTATTAGGGAGGGAAAAAGGGACAATAGGAAAAAAAAAAATTGTAAGATGAAGCATTCAAGTGGCCTTCATGTTTCTGAATTACTCGCAAAACAAAAATATTTTTTGAAATTATTTTGTTATGTTGGATGTCAAAATACAGTTTATTGCATGCGTCCTGTGTCTGCTGATGGCTCAGAGGTATGGGAGAATAGTGGAAACCTAGGGTCCTGAGAGATTCCAAACATTCATGTTTAGCTATAGATATATTTTGTCCACCTAAAAAAAACAAAAAGCTATGAATATATTTTTTATAGTATACCTCCATAACAGCATTGGGACTGGTTATGAGCAGTGGAGAAGTCCAAACAACATATTAATGGAAGGAATTAAGAGTTCAGACTGTGAAGTATTCCTTATGTCAACATAATGGACATTATTGAGGAGGATTAAGATTTGTAATTTTAATTGCATTCTTAGTTTCTTTTTAATTAATAGAAAAAATTTGCAACTATTGCACTACTAATCTCTCCTGTACTTAGTTTAATTTCAGCTGCAACTGAAAGTATTTCTTCTTGGACTCATTACATGGCGATGCCAATGATCTTTACTGAAGTGTTTAAAACTGTTATATTGGTTTATTTGTCAAAAAAGAAAAGGAAAAAAAAAAAAAAAATACTGCAAGTTTTGTTTGTTTAAATGCTTGGTGGGGAGCAGTTAATACTCTTATCCATAATAAGGGGAGTTTATGTAATGTTGTTGAATGGTAGATTTTGTTTGTAAACTTCCTGAAAAGATATTGGGAGAACTACTAGAATTGCCTTGAGATTAGTACAGATTCAAACTCAGGAATGTATTTTAATTCTGATCAGTTCTTGTTATTGAGAGTTCTATTAGACTGGTATATATTAGTTTGGATTTTCTAGTGCTTAAATTGGGTTTCTTGCTTCAGTTGTAGTCGAGCCAGAAATGTCCAAGACAGAGATAAACATTATGATGATTAATATTACGGAATCTGTTATTGACTTCTCAAGAATATTATGATAACTCAAGCATAGCTGATGCAGCTTATGTAGTAACACTTAATCTGGGTTTTTTAGGTCAATTTTCAAAAGATCCTTCTCAGATGGGAACATTCTTCGTAAAAGCAATACACCTATGTCAGCCTCCAACGCCAAGAAGGAAAAGCTCACGGATTCATGTTTGCCAGATCTGTCAGAAGAAAGAACTAAGTCTTTATCAGAGTCATCACCTGATATTTCTACTTCAGAGAACGATATAGCATACTCGAGGTTTGTACACTATTTCTATGGAAATTTATAGTCTGTGTCAAGGTACACAGGAAGAAATAGATGGTCAATATTCCATTCAATAAATTTCCATGTTCTAGAGAATTTTGATGTTTCTTGCAGCAAGGCTTTCTGCTGGGAGCTTATTCTGTTAACTGAAACAGTAAAACACTCCAGACTATTTTCTGGACAATGTGAAAGATTATTTTAGTTGAGACCATTTTTTTTTCCCCGTTTTTAGTACACTTTTGTTGAATCAGCCAATTATAAAGCACGTGTTGTCATCTACTCATGTTGACAACTTCACCTGCTGTGGTAATCAGTTAGAAACATATGGTGCCTGATTGCATGATCACATATTCAGCTACTTGCTGCATCCTTTTTCATATTTATTCAGTATGTGTGACTGATCTACTAGTTTGTTTGTGTAGACATACTCCCTCAATGCCGCAGAGACAGCTTTTTGGAGAGCAATGCCTTGAAAGTGTGCAATTTTATTCTGAACATGGGGATTCATTCAGCTGCTCCAACTTCGTTGACTTGGATTGGCTATCTTCTTCAGGAAATTCATGTGAAGAAGAGGCTTATGAGAGGTAATACTTTTCTGTTCCTATGATGCTATAGTAAAAGTGTCCATTTAGATTGATTAGTTGCAAGGTTTTTTTCACATAGGGATAAGCAGGGAAATGACTAAGGGCAAGAGTGTCTGTATCTGGGGTGTCTAATGTATTTTATGTAGTACTATATGTCATGTTTACCGAAATCTTTGTGTAAAGGGTGCAATGTATGCAGGTCATTGTCAATTACCACGAACTCCCCCATTGCTGGGCTTTCATCGGAAAATGTTGTTAATGGAGTTTTGGGAGAAACGACTCCTTCCACGAGTGAATGTGGTTCCAGCTCGAAGGTACAGCCCCTTCTGATATAGTATCATATCAGATTCCCAACTGCTCAAATTTTCCTAGAGATTTTTTACCCCTTTGCTCCTATGGGCTGAATTCTGAGTTTGTATACTGCTCCCATTAGCTGAATTAGATACACTGTATAGAGTTTCCTAGCATGTGTTTGAAATTATTTCTTGGTGAAAAATCAATTTCCTGATTTTGGAGCTGTAAGATGTTGTGTACAAACTGGTCCTCTAGTTGTTGAAGCATATTAACTTTACTTTCTAAATGACTTCTTAATGTTTATGTCAGTTAGTAATCATGTCTGACATTCACAGGGAAAGGAGCGAACTGGATTAGAGTTATCCTATGGTAATGACCAGTCCAATGTCCCAGAGGAATTTACAGACAGTTTTGCACAATGGGTGACTTCTGGACAGACACTTTGCCACTGAACATTGGCAAGAAGATCCATTGCAGTGCACTAATATAAATAATCTACACTTAGTTGACTTTGCTTGCTCTAAAGATGCCGAATTGAAGAGACTATAGAGAGAGAGAGAGAGAGCTTACAATAAGGGAGTGGGAAAAGGAAAAAAACAGAGGCATATTCTAGCTGGCTTCACCACTAAGGTGCCTTATCCAAGAAACAATCCTGGGGGCTTTAAGTGTATTGACTTGCAGCGTTAGTTCTGTTGTGAAAATCTCAATCAAGACCTGAAAGCATAGTAGAAAATAGTAAATAGCAAACGGGTGTAAAATTCATTTTGTTTTTCCCCCTCCTTTTTGGAGTTCATTGTTTTCATTCTTCTTTACCAGCCCATGAGCATCGTAGGTGCACTCTTGTAAATATTGTTAACCATGCTCTCACCATTGCTCCACTTTTAGAATTGGAGATAAATTGATTCTTTTAAATAAGCTTGTTTCTTGTATTACTTAGGCCTACCATAAAATCACTACTGCTATGTGGGATATTCCTAAAGCAGTGATTTTTGAGCTAAATTTTTTTATTTTTACGGGAGGAATCGTAAATTCCTTAGAGCTGCTAATTTTCCAGATTCATTGTGAACCCTTGTAGCCACTAGATTTTAAAATAAATTTGCTACTAAGTTCCTGTGCGTACGTGTGAAAAATTCGAAACTTATGTGTTTGTCATGCTGAAATTTAGGTTCTTTTCTGCGCTCTCCCGTCGTGAAGTGATGGAATCTTTGTCAGTTTTCAAACTCGAGACCGAGAAATGTCTATTTCATTACATGAGAAAATTAAACCATATTTCAGAATGCCCTCAACACTAAAGTGATTTCTTTACGTATGATCTTGTACAACATAAATAAAATCAATTATTTCCTCAATTAATTTTCATTATCAATTCTTTTTGCCCGAAGTCAATTTTTTTTTTTTTTGACTGAATTCACTATCATTTCTTTAAACAATTTCATGCAATTTTTAACCACTGTAGCGTGTTTTAATATATGTATATTACCGAGACTTTTATTAAACTCACAAAAAATTGTGTCACCCATCGAGACTTCATATCCTCACCCAAAACTGTCTTTAGGCAAATAATAAACGTATTATAGAAGATATTAAAGAACTTAAATTAATTTTCAAACATGAATTCAGATTGAGTCATTGACATAGTCGTCTACGAATTTGAAGCATTCAATGAAGAAAAAAAAAAAAAAAAAGATAATGCAGGATGATGCCCGAACGAAGTACACTTCAAAATCTTCTAAATAAAAGCAGAAGTCCTCCACGCATAGGTCAGCCAAGAATAGGTAAGATGCGAGTAATGTGCTCCAATGTTACTGTGTCTGCAGCGTTTTTCTTTAAAACAGGGTCATTGTATTCATTTCTAGGTAGGACAATAAGTTGACCCCTGCCTTGCGCTATCTCAATAACCCAACCAGAGTTGGCCACTTGGTGTTCCAAGAATTTATCCAAGGATAAACCTTCTATATTGATAGCCTGTGATTGTTTAATGCAAAATATGAAGTTATGAATTAAGAAAAAATATAAATCAAAATTTCTTTTTTTATTCATGAAGGATTTTGTAGAAGTCATAATTATTTTTAAAAAAAATCCACACCCACCATCCACCCAAAATAAAAGAGTCTTGTCACCACGATTGGTTTATTCACATAAACAATACACCAGACCTGTCTTGATATATGTTTTTGTTAAGCACAACAACAATAAGTCTTATTCTACTAGATGATATATATGCTTTTGTTAAACAATGAAAAAAATGAAAACAACGAGCTGCCAGAGTTTCGAAGTTTTGAAGAGCCGTTTTAAATTTAGCAATAAAAGAAAAGTTGTATCATTAATCTAGCTGCATGTACCACATTAAACATTAATTCAATTGCAAACAGAAAAAGTGAGCTAGACTTTGTGCTGGCAACTAATCGCAAGAAACAAAACCATATCTCGGTAATAAATAAACTAATGCTTTCAAAAGGCCAAAATTAAAGCATACCTCAGCAAGTACAGATCTAGGAACCTTTTGGTAAGTTAAAGAAAGGACATGAATTGCATAGCCCTGAATTGCTTGCTCAAATCCTGCAGATAGTGTATATATAGAGAGAGAGAAAAAAAAAGTATATAAGCATGCACAAATAGAAAACTTGATGCGGGAAAGAGACCAAAATCACTATCAACAATAAACAAGAAAAACAACTTCGATAATATTGTGGTGTGTAAAAATCCTCACTTATTTCCAGATAAGTAATCCTCGTCAATTTCAAGGCATTCAAATAGCATGCTAAAAGGTACATATCAGTGCAAGCAGATATAACATACAGCATTCCTCCCCGTAGTACAGAAAGGACATGAATGCTCCACCCAAGATGTAAGGCAAGTCAGACTAGGAAATGTCATCTTCCTAGTTTTATTAAAGGTAAATTCCATCCTTTCAACAGGACCAAGAGAGGTTTCAAATGGCACTCGACTAGTAGTACTGAAACTAAGTAGCAATGAAATATGCAAGTTGAGAATTTCATGAATGGGGATTTCATACTCTACTAGTTACACTTCCAATAATTCTTTGGTCGGTAACAGTAAAAACATTCATGATATTAGATGATAAAATTACCGGGCACAGCTTCAACTATATGACGACTCTTTGCAGCTTCATCCCAAAACTGTCGAAATCGCCCTGTCTGAAGAACAAATAAATACGGATTAGATCCTAAATTTTAGCCAAGCGATTGAGCAACTATAGCCATTGCGTACCTCCAAATAATGTGACAGAACAATCAGTGTCTTGAACTGCTCCTCCATTTGCTAAGAACCATTATAAACAAAAAAAATCAATATTAAAAAGGAAACATAAATTCCACTCTTATAATGATAAGAAGGAATTAGACGGATCACAGGGACAATCAGCAATTTCACAAGAAAGACTTTCCAGAATCCTCTGGTTTGATATGCACCAGAACAATAAAAACTACTTGAAAGGGAAAAATATATTTGAGAGAATCATACCACGCGTTCTGGAATCAAAAAGAGACACAAGCTGAAGTCTGAAGCCGGCATAGCCATGAGGGCCTGATCTAAAGAAGAAAATAAACCGTCAAAATGTGATAAAGCTAATCACTCATATCCTCACAAATCATAAGCATAGTTACAAAATCAAAAATTCAGAACCTTCACTAAAATGCGAGCTACAATCTGGGAACTCATTCTCTCTGGTTCAAACTGCAATAATGAATACACAGTATATCAAAAACAGCTTACTACTCAACACAACTAGAAAATACAATCGTAGAAAGCAACATTGGTTGCAGTGAAGACACTGGAACAGATTAATGCTCTGTCTTACAAACGTAATACCTGATAGAGGCGAAGAAGGCAAAGATTTGCATCCAGGCTGTATGTTTGTGAGGAAACCTAGTAAAAACAGAGAATAGAAGACAAACTTGTTATGCTGCGATATCAAGTAAATTAGGGTCTACATAATTAAAAAAAAAAAAAAAAACGAACGAAAAATAATTGAAGGCTAAAGAGACCTGTTCGTGGACATAGTTTTCGAGATCGGGGAGGATATCAGGATTATAGCGATTAACGGCGACAAGTTGATCCACCGTGTAGGCTACCTGCTGCTGCTGCTGTTGCTTCGGAACCTCTCGCCCCATGTATCTATCTTCTTCGTTCTATTTGCAACTTCACTCTTGCTGACAAGTGAAAGTGAAGCCCTAGCGAGAAACCCTACTTTAGCCGAAATAGACCTCGAAGGAGAGAGAGAGGCTTTCTCTTTGATTTTAATAGTCTTTTAATAACTTTTATTAGAACAATTATAATTATCCTTTATAAAAAAAAAAAAAATCCAACCCAACAAAAAAAATCCATAAATCTTTTTTTTGTACGAATATCTAGATAATTTTAAAAATTAAATATAAAGAATTTTATATAACGTCTTCTTAGGTCATAAAAACACAGGTTAATGTAGATTTCTGTATGAACTAGTTTAATAGTTAGAACTCAGAAGGATCAGCAGTAGCTCATTTATTTTCATCCTTAAGTCCTCACTTTATGAAGCAATTACTTGAAATCTATGACAGAATTTCATATGCTATTACTGTCAGTGGAATATATGTCGCATATCACAAAGTCAAGCTAGAAAATGTGGCTTTTGCATCAATTATTATTATTTGTTACCAAAATAGCTATTTACTAACTTGAGGATTAGTCAAAAGAAGTAAAATAGTGTCTTATATCTGATAAACAGTAGGTTTAAACACATATTTGTTTCTTTAAAATAAGGCAAATGTAAGTCATCTAATCAAATAATGCAAGACAAAAATCAGAATGTTTGTGTTGCTATAAGCATAACAAGAGAGATGATGTAGAATTAATTACATTTATTTTTACAAATTTAGTAGATTTGATATGAAGTTCCAGCCAGCCCACGTTTTTTTATCATATGGGCTTGCAAAGTTTAGTTGGAACATGTCCTTGCTAGCAGTTTCCCCAGATACACTGAAATCAAAGAGCTTTGCAACAATTTCCGCACTTTCTTGTATATGTTGCATGTTATAAGGGTCAGTCCACAATTTGTTCACCAGTTGCAGCCTCCTTTGTTTTCCGACCGGTGGAATTTCCCATTTGGAGTAAAGCAATTCCCTTTCTTCTGCTGAAAGTTTAGCATTCATCCTCTTTGCCAGATATTCCCTTTCTTGCTTAAGTGCTTTGATGCTGCATTTCAGAGACGGTCAACAAACAACAAGTGATTAATTAATATCATTCTATTTTCACTGTCACAAGTCTGCACCATTTCCCAAAAGCATTTTCTTAAACTAAAAAACGTGGAAAAGGCGCGAGCATCCATTCCTTTGAAATTAACCTCAAAACACTTGTGTATATCGTTATATACCTTGATGAAACAAAGCCTGCAGGCTCATCACCCAGAAGTGCTGGACTAGCATTCCCGAGGTCTGCCAGGTGCCGCTCCAACCATGTTAATCTTCTAAGTTCAACCTCCATATATATCTGATCAGAAGGATCTCCCCTTAACAAAAGATAAAACTGGGTGCGATGTACAAAAGAAATATGGCATAGATGCCATAACATGACTATTTGCTTTCTCTGCTCTTCAAAAAGAATATGCCATGGTTTGGGAGATTGAGCAGTTATATCTGCTTCTTCATTAACAGACTTGTTTGCTTCAAGCTCCAACACCTAATGAAGTTCAATCGTGTCAAATTAGAAGTGTAATTCGCCTTCTTTCACACAACAATAACTTAAGAAATGGTTATTTTTTGTTGTGAAAAAGAAAATTTTATAGCAAACTTGTGGCTCTAATAGACCTCATCTCAGGGCAAAGAAAGAACCATTGCTAGTCTAAACAATCCAATCTGACAACAAAGCTGGTTATATTCTTAATTCATGAATAGAATATTCCTGACAAAATTTATGACGTAAAAATAAATATTACCTGGCAAACCAGAAGCTGTTTCTGGTAATGCAGTTTTGCCACTAGTTCTTTTAACTCGGTAACGTAAGTTCTGAAGCTCCGTATGTTCTCCTCAGCAGCATTCTTGAACATTCTCTGAATTTTTTTCACGTTCACTGATTTCGATTGTCGTGTAGCAGGGCTTCCTTCCCTTGATGCGATAGAATTACAAATTTCATCATCCTTCAGTGGAGTATCTTTTTCTAACCTTGGAAAAGTGCCCCCGCCAGGCAAAGCAACAACATTTCCAGGTGCTCTGTTCTCTATTTCATTTTCCATTGCTCTACGAGAAGAGGAGAGAGGCGACCGTGGGGTGCGTATTATATGCTGCATGTTGGGGCTGTTGCTTAAGGTGAAAGGAAGAATTTTCTTTCTTTTCAGTTGGGTCTTGCTCTCTGGAGTCTCCTCGGTACTTTGGAAAGATGAGACTAGAGTGTCTATAGACTTCTGAACATTCTCCAGCTTCTTTTCCAGAGATACAATCGTATTTCCCTGGGACTTCAATCTACCGATCTCTTCCATCAGCTTGGCTTTATCTGCAATTACAATTTCTTCTGGATTAGAGCTACCTACTAGCATGTCTTTTATTTCAGAAAGTACTTTTCCCATGGTTCCTGCAGTTTCTTGATTTCCAAGTTTGTGGGTTGCAAAATCCTTATGAAAATCTTCTAGTGCTCGGTTTGCTCCCTCAAAGAGCTGCCGCTGCCGATGCTCAAGATGCCGAATTTCATCTGCCAATATAGATGGATCGGGAGAAGCAATTAATTTCTTTAGCATTGCCTGCCTGCCTACTGCCTCTCCTTGCTGGGGACTTTGTTTACAAATATTTGATTCGTCCTCTCCAGGAAAAGAAAGACATCTTACAACTTGACTGGAAGGCGATACCTGAGAGAATTAATTCATTTCAGTAAGAAGAGTATTATCTGTGTTAACCTAGTGTGCTCATAATCATTCCAACTACCTTCTGAATTTTGTTTGATTTTCTTTCAATCTCAAGTTGAGATTGTGCAAGGTCTCGCTGTCGCTTCAGCTCTTCCATCTCCCTTTCCATCTTCATATTATTAAATTTAAAACCACACCAAATTTTGTACGTAAATTCATATCGTACAGCAAAGAAGTTAAAACCAATTAGTGCTTTATAGTTTATACCTGCTGTATTTTTAACTCCTTTTCAAATAGCAAAGACCTTAAAGAAGATGATGAAGAACGTTCGGGACTCCGCAACTCTTCTTCAAGCCTGGCTACTTCCTTCTGCAAATCTTTAACTAAAGCCTTATCTGAAACAACCTGTGGAGAAGGCACCAGCAGCTTAAACAAACTATTCTTAATTTGAAAATTTTCCTTTTGTTGAAATAATATGAAGAGTTATATGAAAGTGATTAGATAACATGAAGTTCACTAGCCAGTCTAGAAAAAAAACCAGGTGCTTCTTGATTGACAATGTGTAGTTCACTTGGTAGAATTCTTTGAGAAAAATAGGTCATAAAGTTGTCAGCAGAAGAAAAGGAGAAAAAGAGGGAAAGAAATAAAAGAGACCAAATCCATGCAATTAGACCTTCAATTTTAGAAAATTGAAAATTAGGATGTTATATATGCAAATGGGCATGCATCACTTCCTTCAATAATCTCAAAGAAAATTTCTATGAAACAAAACAAATATCTTCACCACTAACCAACCAGAGAGGACGACTACGAGCAAATAGCAAATTATCTGAGCCCAAAGAAGATACTTTCCAATAATTACTTCTAGTAGCACACTTCTTAAGAATGTAAGCTACCAAACTAATGGAAGATTTTACTGGGAAAGACCTTTCAGGAAAAGTAACTGCATATAGTTTTATAATGAGCACTGAATATCTCAAAGATTCATACCATGTTTACTTGAGCATTGTTTTTGACTTCTTTTGCACTTGTTGCAAATGTTAATGTATTTCTTGTTTGCTCCACATGACTTAAGGCTGGACTTATTGTACATATAATCGCTGTTCGAGCATTGCCACCAAGTGAAGACTGCAATATTCGTGTAAGTTTAGAATCTCTATATGGTAAATGACCACGTTTTCCACCACTGCAAACAAAAACCCCAAAAGAAGAATAAGCACTCACGTTCTGACCAACTTATGTAGTGATGGCTTTACTATCCCAACAACTGAGGCTTACTCAAATCCATAGGTAACACCATCCCTACTCGACAAGAAAAAATCCCTATTTTTTTTTCAGTCAAATGAACTGAATTCCAGCAGGAATCAGCCAAAGGAACCTTGCCATCTTTGCAGTAATTTGGCAAATATTCAGCAGCTTTTCATAAAATAAGAAGTAAATAGAATTAAGTAATTGGGATTATTTTTGCAACTTTATAAATTCCTGCTAACTCTAAATCTTGGATGTCAATAAGTCCAATAAGTTTACTTAATGTCATGCATTCGAATGTTCTTCAAAAAGTTGCTAACCTTAGCTTCCTGATGACTGTTGTGAGTGTCAATAAACTTCGGTTAATGTGACTGCCTTCCTTCAATCTTGCACCGCATGTATTTGTTTGAGAGACACGCTCACTTCCAGCAAGATCCACAAAGTTCTACGGAGATCCATAACTCCCATTAGAATGATTAGCCCGTTTTCTATCATGAATCCCAGGTCAGAACAAACCATACAACTTACCAAACTGGCTATATAAGACTTTACACATCCTGAAGTTTCCCGAAGGCTACTCTCTATGCTCTGAAGTATATATAGATATTTAAAAAGAAAAAAAAAAAAAAAACACACACACACACACACATAGTTTAGAGCTGTTAGTGGATATATGAACGGAAAGTAAAACTGACTAAGTAATACATGCATTATCTGTAAAAAGAAAAAAGGAATTCTTAAATCCATCAATCAGCATACCAGCCTGATTATTTGATGCGATCTTGAGCTTTTATCATTTAAAGCAGTCTCCCCAACTTGCCTTTGAGCTGCAGATCAAGATTCCATTTTCGTAAGAACAGTATTAACTTGCAAATGAGCTAAAATAGTTAATGCATCTACAACAATACTGTTTCTATGTTTTCTATACAAAGTAAAATCAACATTGAACATCAGCAGCAGATTAAGATACCAATATTATCTGAAGAATATGATGAGACTTATAGGTCAGGGAACGGCTATATTACCTTATAAGGCAAATTATATCAGATGAGACTTGTTTTATTACCTTCACAAATGCTGATTAAGTGTCTTAGATGTTGACTGTCCCTTGCTACTTCTTCAGTTAGCTTTTCCACAATAGTCCCTTTCTGTATCCAAACAAAAGGAAATATATTAAGGAAATGTTTAGATTCATCCCTAACTATCAATACAAGATTTTCTTGTTAACTATATACCTCAGGATCATCCAAAAGCCGAAGTGGACCAGAATCACGATTCAGAAGGTCTATGACAATCTCATTATATATTTCCAAGGCAGAGACTCTCAAAATGAAATCCCTCTCCAGTGTCTGCCAGATTTATTTAAATACGTAACATCCTTAAACGCAAGTGGTTACCACAAAATAGCTCAATTATAGTTGATTCACGGGATGCAAATCATAAACAACCTTGTGTTCATTCACCATGTCAACATACAAAGATAAAAGATTACTTACATTCTGAATGTACTCATAGATGTCCTTGATAGCATTTTCAGCGATGCCTCTCATGGTAAATGTTTTCCCACTGCTAGTCTGCCCATATGCAAAAATTGTAGCTACAAGTAAAAAGAAATTTTAAAGCGATTGAAATATATTGCACATAAAATTTATCATAAAAACAAACACCTGAAAGTAAAAGCTTCTAGCTTGGAAAAAGTTACCATTAATTCCAGAAAGTGCCGATAAAGCAACATCCTTAGCCCCTTCTTCATAAATTTTATGTGTTGAGCATGTAGCAGCAAAAACTTTATCTGTGATGTATAGTTAGAGTTATAGTTGTAGTTATATAAATAGAAACTTAAATTTACAAAAATCCGGTCAAAAACAAACAACAAATCCAGTAAACAATCTATAAGTATTAACAACTGAAGGTTTGTCTACTAGGTTTCACGTAAAACATACCAAAGGCATACGGTACTGTGGGCCTCTCTTGATTTGGATTCTTGAAAACAATGGTGTGATCATCCAAGCAATCCCAAGCAATTAAATCGTACATGGCCTGTTCCTTCCGATTCAGTGGCCGCATCCGAACAGTCACTAGTATTTTATCCTCCCGAACCTTGGCACGACCTGGAGTAGATGACTGATTTCTCTGTATCTTAGACAATGGTGTTGCTGGTGGCCCAGCCATTGTGAACCAGTTCTGCCAGTGCAAGCTTTAAATTTCTAAAGATTAACATAAGATAAATTAATTTTCGCCATAAGCGTATTGCACAACTTTGAAAAAAAAACACACACACACAAAAAAATAGCTATCAGATTGTCAGATTGTAAACTTGCAAGTTGGTTTCTGTTGCAATATGCGGCCTAACTTAGCATTACAATGTTAACACCAGCTCAGTTGAAAGAAATTTTTCAATAATTTATGATCTTACAATCCGGTACATTCTTAGAGAGTTTCGAGCGTTAAGCAGAACACCTATGGGAAACATCAGCCATCACAAACATGGAAAAAATCACTAGAGAGAAAACTCACAGCAACCTGAGTATCTTCACAAACAGAAGCTACTCCATAACTCTTTTCTTTGTCATTCTTTCCACAATTTAAATCATGGTAACCAAAAAATTCATCTGAAACTAGAGAGCAATGCACTGGAGGAAAGAAATTTTCAATTCACCAGAGAAAGAAAATGAACCACTTACAATCAAGCTCGAAGTCCCTCAAGAAATAGGGGAAGTCTGAGGTTGTCGATTCTTGACCACCACCGGAAATCGCAGAACGCCGGCACCGTCGCCTGGTGAAGTAGTTTGGAACCGAAAATCAGATATGTGAGACAAGTTACGATATCTATTAGCGGTGAGGACAGATGAGTGAGTTCACTTCAGGGTTTACCAGTTACGATAGTGAGAAAGGGAGGAGGAGGGAGAGGTAGAAAAATAACGGCTGCGTGGATCGCGATTTACGTTCAGTGCTCGCACGGGAAACGAAAAACGAACATTTTGAATTTTGGGGGTCCCACTGACTAAGGCGCACCACCCCACGTGACTCAGTTGATGCACGTGTCATCATGGCTTGAACCCACATAACTCAGTCAATGCAGTCAGCAAAATTTGACTTGTTAGATTTTCATCCAATGATGATTGAGATTGAACAACGTCACACTTCGAGTTCTAGACGAAGAGATGATGTGACTTAATTTAAGCCATAGGATCAAGATTCAAAAGATCCAATTTCACGCACTACATGGGTACATCATTCCTCAATTGCAGCAAATTCAGACTTCCTCAAGAAGTTGGGTCAGCCCAATTCAGCAAATGGCAATTAACGCCTTTTGGGCCTGCGATTTCGTCATCATCATGTTTGGATTGGACGTATCAACGGTCTAGTTCTTTTAACACCCCTTTTTTTTGTCTACCCCTTTATCAATAAGTCACATATTTAGTGCTCTTTCTTTGGATTGGAAGGACCTTTTCAGCTAACCCAAACGCGGATCAAATATAGCAGTTAGATACTAAGCAGGGATGAAATTTTTTTAAAAATTTTTTTGGTACAAACCAATTATACTTACATTATATAAAATATTAATTAATTCAGTTTAAGTTAAGAAAATTTATAAAAATTTTAAAAAAAATTTATCAAATTTATATTTCTTACTGTTTGAATCAAAACTTTTATTTAAATTAAAAAGATTAAATATATTTTAACCTACCAAAGCCAGAAAAAGATAAAGATAAATTATGAAAGAAATATATCATCTAACCCAATTCTCGTGAGCAAGTACCACCAAAGATGGAAATTAATTGTTAATGATTATTTTAATTTAATTAAATAGTTTTTATTTGAATTTTTAAAAATATAAATACACCAAAATTTAATATAATGAGCTTTTTTCGCGCTTATAATTTTAAGTAATGCTAGAAAATAAAAAAAAATATATACAAACAAAGAAACTCCCATGTGCAAGCAAATAGATGAAGAAGGACGCAGTGGGAAGAGACATGAGACATCTCGGGTTGCATCCGATGCGACGAGGGAGACAAGTCAGAAAAAATATGAATTGGTAAGGTTTTGGACAATATTTGTGATGACGCGCATTTAGGTGCAAGATCACTAATGATTAACTAATTTACTATATTTTATTTTTTAAAGAAAATGCCAATTGTGCAACTAATTAGCCAGATGGTAGCTACATAGATGGCGGTAGAAATGATTGAAAGCTCATAGAAACTGAGTCAGATAGACATAGACAAATACTTGACACGATTTGGATAAATGCATTAAGTGGCCAAATTCGACTTTGAATGGTTTTAGATGTTCTTGTTAATTGTCATGCCTCGGTTTAATTTTAGTTATAACACAATACACATAACCATCCAAAGTAAAATTAATCATTGTCACCACGACTATATATAATTACTGTTTGAAGAATTAGTTGTCGTACGGATGGGATTCTTCGTTGGTGCAAGTAACAAGGGATATTTGCCAAAAAATAATAATAATAATAAGATAAAACTCTTCCCACACTTAAATTAAGATTCTGTATTTAGTATAAATTTTAAAATATTTAATAATATTTTTTATTAATAATAATATTTATTTATAATACTTTGATAACAGTGACTTTCTTATAATTTTATTAATTTTATCGCTTAAACTAAACATTGACTCTTAATTTTTATTTTATGTTATTTAGACTAAACCTTTAATTTTAAACTTTATCAATTACTCACTGCTGATCAGAGCGATGGGTTACCAAAGACGATTTTTTAGAAAAAAATCTTTCAGCGCTCGACATTGTGATACGAACACCTAACAATAATCAACAAGAAACGAGGGTTCAATACATTACTACCGGAAAATATTATCTTTGGTATAAAGAAAAAATCCGGTGTAACTAACATGGACCAACTGGGACATTTGGCCTCACCTATCTCTTCTCTAAACCTGCCATTTCCATCCCTATATGTGTGTACTCATTGAGATTCCTTTCCCTAACCACCCCTAATTCCTCTGGCTCTAGCACAAGTGCTACTTCTTCTATCTATTCATTTAAAAGGAACCAAATTAGGTAACGAGGATAGAAAATTTGGTTTCGTATATGCAACTATGCCAGTTAGCCTACCTTATCGTCACCTTTCACGCCTGCTATAGTCCCTTATAATATATTAGATTCCACGTCACTCTTTATCTTTTCTTTTCTATTTTTTTTTTGGTGATATGTCACTCTTTTTAATTAAATATATATTTAGATAATGACTGTATCATAATTTTTTTCTATGTACCATTAAAGTAGGCGTCACAGATTCTAGAAAATTATAAACATTGTTAATTTGAACTGATATATTAGAAGTCAACTTCCGATCTTATTTAGAATTTTGTGTTCAATAATTTTATTCTCAATTATCAAAGATAACCACAATTTACTGTGGGTTAACAAATTCCACATATAATATGTATGTATGTTAAAATTTATAACAAAGGTGATAAACTATTTGGTTTATTTTTAATCAATAATTGAAAATTAATATTTCCTAAAACAAGAAGATCACTTAATTTAACATTAACGTACTTATTTATCTCTTGTGCTTTGTTGGTAATTATTTGAAGTTGACACAAATTCTCTTCCCAATAATATCGAAAAGTTTTTTTTTTTTTAAAAAAAATGAAAACAGACATTCATCATTGTTACTCTTTTAAATTTACGATCAAGAGTGGTAGATTTAATTAGTTGTCAAAACTTTTTGTGGTAATACTTTTTAATGAATCTAACCCCATATTCTCCATTTTTCTGGGGCCTTTCTGAGCCTCAAAACATAAAATTAAAAAAATGGTTCCATCCAAGATGATTTGATATATATTCTATTTTTTTCTTCTTATTCATCTTTCCAATAGGAAATGATTTTTTTAAATATAGATAAAAATTATAGTGCCCAACCGCCCAAACAAGTCAAAACATTCCCTTTTATCCAATTGGAAGGAGTCACATCATATGGGCTTATTTAGTTGTGAGCCAAACAATTTGTTGGCAGTCCATTTGGCAACGTTTATTGGCTCTAAGACCATGAAACAAATTGAAGATTCTCTAAGTCTCTAAACAAGTAACAATGGCCCTCGTTCTTTCTATTTTTCATACGCAAGTATTTCAAGATTCTCAACACACTTGTTTGGATCCCTTCCTATCAATGTGGCTTATTCCAAACCAAAAGGGATTGGGTGAGGAAGCTTTTCAAGTACGTCGTCCACATCAACGTGTTATGAATCAAAATAGTCAAGGAAGGTGACAGAAATTGAAACCCCCTGATAAGCTCATTTTGAGAGAGTGTACTCAAACGCTAAAAAATATGCCACAAACCACTATTTACCTTTTTTTTTAATACTTAAAAGCATTCTCCTATTATTTATCTAAATTTTTTAAAAAAAAATAAAATAATAAATAATTGATTTTTTTTAGCAAAAATAACTCTTGGCCAATTATCATTGAGCTGACATTTTGTGGATGATAGTTGTATTTTCTTTTCTTTTTATGAATTTATTAGATATTACATAAAAATTAGTCTTGAACTTTTTAAATTTAATTAATTTTTAATACTGTATTACAACCTTTTTACCACTTTTGATTGAACTGGGCTTTAGAACATTTTGATTAGATTTGGATTAGGAATTTCAATTTAAGGTTAAATAGGATGAAAAGTTTCCTGAAATATAGCAGTGATATCATGCTATGATTATTCAATCATTTTCAATTCACTGTTTTATTTTTTATACTTATATATTTTTATTACTTTTATGTCAAATTACTCTTTAAAGCAAAAAAGGAAAAATCAAATAAAATTCCTTTATCCTCTCCAGGCATAAATTCTCTTTCTCTTACCTCTCATGTGCCTTTCAACTCCTAAACATGTAACCTACGAGAAGATCTCGTGATAGCCCTCGTTCCTTTTCACACCCACCCCACACATAACACACTTTATCAATGTATAAAGAACAGAAAATATCTCCAAGTTGACAGCCATGCGTAAATTAACTCATTACTAACTTGACTAAGACACAAGAGAATAGCCTTTGGCATAGGTTGGTAACCATCAGCAACCCCAATTCACCAATTTTTTTTTTTAAATTTATAATTACCTACATCTCATATTAAAAATAAATTAATTTTATTAAAAAATAAATTAATTACAATTATTTTTACTACATATTATTTTATACAAATTTGAACCCTTTAATATTGTATATACCCATTAATTAATAAGTTTAGTGTACTTATTATGAGGCACGTTTTGTTGATAACCTCACTTCTCTTTTGTCACATAGAAGAAAGCTAGCTATAGTCACCTTAGCTCGCATTGGAAATTCATGGATCACGCACACATCACCACAGAAAATTGTTTAATTTAATTTTCAAGTAGAATTATTGGGGCCGGGAAGAGTCGGTTAAGCCATCTAACTCATAACAAAAAGGAAAAATAAAGGATGTTAATGTGATCGATCAAGAGTGATTGGTGACGCTTTGAGTACAAGAAAAGTCATGTGCACAGCACAACCGGCAAATGAAAAAAAGGCCATCATTTGATATCTTTGTCCCCACAAACCATCTAATTAAGCCCACTGATTTTCTTTTTAGACCAACTAAAAAATTATGCCGCCGGTGCCACTTGCAAGTCAACGACCCAGCATGTTGTATATTATTTATTAATTTATCACTTGAGAATTTATTAATTAATTTCGTGGTTTAAAATTCTCTTTTCATTCTTGTTAAAGGAATGATTCAACTCAATATATCCTTTAAACTCCCATACAAAATTCAAAGATAATTTTGTATATATATAACAATTTTTCTGAGCTTAAAATAAAACATTAAACAAAGCATGAACCCATGTTGACAAAGCTTAATCTGTTTAGTCAACGAAGCCCATAAATAGTTTTGTATTTTACATGTCTCTGTTGAATTGCATTCAAATTATTCTTTTAAAGTACTTATACATTATATATTAATTGATCACCAAATTCACCAGAGAAATTTTCTTAATTATTTATTTCATTTAATAATTCTCACTTCCGCTTTGCTTGAAATGCACGTATAAATATGCATGTGCTCTTATCTTTTTCAAAGCACTTACAATATCTTTCATCTTTTTTAACGTGAAGTAGTATATTCATGTTATTCTCACGCTTAAGCTTCTTATTAAAATTTATATAGTTTTAAAATTACAATATAATATTCAAGCTAATTCTTAGAAGCCTAATATAGACAATTATGTACAGAACCGATTCTTAGTAATCTAATGTGTGTAATAAAGGAGAAACCTGAGATTTATACAGCAAACTTGACGTAAGTATATTCTTTCTTACTTTTAATAATGTAAAATTAATTTAATTTTTAATCACATAGATTAGCAACTAATATGTATAATGATTGGCAAAAGGTAGTGGGCTCAAGACACAGTGGGGGATAGCATGTTGTTCGCCGTACTAGCCATCTTAATTAGCAGTGGTAACACTTCACTATTGTAAAAGATGTATTATATATATAATTATTTATGAATTATTTATGTGCATCTACTTTTAATTTTTTATTTTTTTGTTTATAATTTTTATTTATACAATATAATTAAAATTAAGAGTGTACATATAAATATATATATATAAAAAAAAAAGTGAATATGAAATTATCATTTCCCCTTCGTAAATTGCCAAAGATGCAAAAGGAAAATAGATATTTATTATTTTATAATTTCATGGTGAAAATTTGGCTAATCTTTATTTTATTTTATTTTTTTTGGTAATATACATGTTTGATATTTGTTTTCCATACTTTAGGTTATAATTTTGGGGTCGACAAACTTTATAAACGATCTAAATGCTCAATATGGGCATACAAGTTAGGTTTGTTTTCAATATTTACTTGCATTAATTTGCAGCCGATCGGATAAAATTGATTTTTTAATTAGTGTGAAGTTGGCATATAATTATGATAATTGCCACAATGAAAACATGTTCTTACCAGAAGTAAACAAAAGTCCATGTGAGTGACACAAGATATTTTTTTCGAGAGTGCCCCGAGCTGGATCTAAGTTATAATATTAATGTCTGCGGGTGGGATATGTAGCCTGGGCTTTACTTAAAGGTGCTAACAATGTTAGGCTAGGCAAACCATTAACATTGGGGCTACCACATGCCAAGGGTCCTCCCCTATTAATGTTATCCTATTCTCTTTTTTTGTTTTATTTTAAATATTACATCTATTTGTTTAAAGTAACGTTACATATATTCATTTATAATTTTTTTTATATTTATTTTCTTTTTATGTCTTTTTATTATTTATTTTTTTAAATTTTATCTCTACAAGAATTCATAAACCAATGAAAACAGACTAAGGCATACACTAATAATTGTTATTTGTTTATATCTACTTTTGTGTACTATATTTTGAATTTCTTAATTCTTAATGGCTAAAGTATGGTTACCGTATATGTAAAAACAGATAAAAAGAAGAAAACAAAAATCTGGACCTGAAATTCCATGCTTCACGTGTTGTACGTACGGATCAGCACACGAATAAAACAGAAGTTTTATATTTTCATGGATAAAAAAAAAAACAACCCCTTTATGTTTTTTTTTCGTATAAAAAAATATTTTGAGGTAAATGAAGATGGAAGAAGCCGAGGAACCAAAAATTGTCGGTCAATGTATAAATTGGTGAGCTGACGATACAAACTTTCTAGTTTCTATATTACGTACCGAGTGTCGAATTCAAATTCTTCTATTTTTTCTGGCCTTGACTTCAAATGATAAAAAAGAATATGAACAGGGAGTTGAAATTACAATTTGCCAATTCAGAATCTTCAATTGGACCGTTCGTCTTCAAAAGTTCAAAATCAAGAACTTGAATTCCTTAGTTGAATATAACTATACCATCTTGTCCGTTCCCTTCTCTTTCCATCAATAGAAATGCCCATCTGGCAATTGCTCTAGAACTCATAAGGCACACTGTTTTTGTTTGACACGATCCAATATGCTCCCATGCCCAACTCTACTATTTTGATTAAAATAAAGTTATTCTATAATCACATTTTTAATTTTTACGAACTATGAACTAATTATTAGTTTAACTTCAATTTTTTATCAGTTTGTAATTTATGTATACAAAATTTATAAATTTAATATTTCATGTTAACCATAAGTAAATATCTTCGGATTTATATACACATTATGGATTGTGTACTAAGTACTTTTCTTTTTGACTATTACATTTTACGGTGCTAATGTTAGCAGGGAATATGTGAAAGGTATAGTCCATCATCCGAAGCTGTAATTTTGTTCATTAATAGTACCGTATTTAATGGCAAAGTTTGAAAGTGGACCAGCCTAACAACCTGGCCAGACAGAACTTAACCAGATCTGTAGAGAAGAGAACAACAGCATAATGAGAAATCAGAAACGGCAGCAGAGAGTGAATTAAACGCATTATCCTATCCGTTGGGACAGGTTGGACTGGACCCATTTCTCAATTCTCAACCAATGGGTTTCATGGTCTTAACCTCACCGCTGGAAATTATCCAATACCACCCACTCACCCACTCACGTTTTCCGTATTCTTTACATACCCTTCCAGATCAAGCAACTTCTATAAATTTATTTTTATAATATCTGATTTTCCTTTTTTAAAATTTATTAAATATATTAGCACAAAAATTATCAAAATAAATATTTTTTAATAAAATCTTTTTATACATATAATTAGATATCAAATTTTTATAAAAAATATTATTTAACAATCATCGAAGACTTTGTTAATAATATTTTATTTTTCACCAAAAGAAATATTCTATTTTAGTCGCATTTCCAGCGTTATTACAACGTTATATATCACCGGCACTTAAAAAGGTCGTTTTACGTGCCCAAGCGCATGTGATTACCGGTAAACTCTAATCAAAAACCAGGTTCCTTCTCCTGTTCCCAACTTTACGTGTACGGGCAATGCCAGTGGATTTTGACAAAAAAAAAGCTGAAAAAAGTAACGAGCACGTTTCTCTCTCCTACTTTGGTTTTATCGTCATTTCGTACATTATTAATCCTAAATTGCACAAAATTAAGCAGATGGATAAATTATGTTTCCTGGGTTGGTGGCTTAGGAAAGAGAAAATTTTAATTCTCTAGATTTTTTTGGTAATCCATGTCGACGTGGTGCCACGTCAGGCATAAAAAACTCAGCAATATTTGTTTCTTATAATATATTTAACTATGATATTCGTTAAAATTTTATATTATAATTATTTATATTATTTTTATAAATTTTATAATAAAATATTATTTTATATAATTTATATATTTTTTTATTTATATAATTGTAAATTTTTTTTTAAACGAATTTTATAAATTATTTTATATTTATATTTTTAATTAATTTATTATATATATATTTTATAAATTTTTTATTTTATTTTTATAAAATATAAATAAATCTTATTTTTTCTAATTACCCTTAAACTCACTCTCTCCCTCTCTTTTACCTCACTACCTATCTAGTGGTGTAACAGCAACGTTGCATAATGCTGTGAAATATATAATTACACCCACTAGATTTGCTCAGATAGGAAATAGGCATTGCTTGAGGATGTAGGCCTGTGACCCAATCGGGGACCGCAAAGGGTCCCACTCTACTGGCAGTCTGGCACTATGATACGCTTAAGGCTGTCCCGTTATGTCAAGCTTTAGTCGATCATCCAATAGAGATAAGCCATGTCATCATCGGAGATAATCTCAAGATCTATTAGCCACGTTTCGCTTTTCCGACATAGTGAATCCATCGTCCCCCGTTCACCGTATTTGTACCGTAACTTGCGCCACCGTGAGCCTGTGACCTTCAGGCGTGTTTCCTTCTCTTCCCAAAAACAAGATGAAATTTACTTATTTTTATGTAAATAATAATAATAATAATAATTAGCCCGAAATGACAGAAACACCCGCAAAGACTAATACCCAATTTGGTACTTGGAAAATAGAAAGACATCCATAGAGTCAAAGACTGCATAAACCACAGAAAAACCAAGAAAGCATGAGCAAGTCCACTATAATATAGTTTGACAAATTAAAATGATTAATAATGAAGTACTATTATATATGAAAATTTCAAATTTAATATATGTAAATTTATAAATTAATTTTTGTCTGACCAGAACAGGGTGATATTAATTAATAGATACAAATTTAGAATATGAAAGTGGATAAGGAAATGTACTACATAAAAAAATAGCAATGCTGAGTCGGAGAGAGAAGAGAAATGGGGCTTGTGATAGTGAAAAGTGGTTTTGCGAAAACAACAAAGAAACCACAGGAAGGTTAGCAGTAATAATGGCCCTTTCGAGGAAATAGAGGCAGTGCCCCAAAATTGATTCAAACAGCAGAACCCACCCACAAAATATGATAGAGGGGCCATTGCCAAATCCTTCTAACTGTGAAACTCTTCTCTTTATTTCACTATAAAAGGGCTCCAACACCTTCGTTGTTCTCCATCCAATCCTCATTCTATTCTATTTCATTCGGCTCTTTTGCGTTTGTTGTGTTACCTGCAACACTTCGTTATTTCTTGTCTTCATCTTTTCTGTATTTGCCCCATTTCCTTTGACTCCTTCATTTGCTTTGTTTTCTCCTTCTGCTTCTGGCATTTCAAGGTAACCCAACTTGCTGTTTATCTATAACATTCATATGTAAATCACAACGTTAAAGTCTTGTTGTCGATATTTGCATGGAGAACTTGTCGTATAGTTAGTCTCATTAATTAGATGAATTATTTAATTTGGTGCATATACATTATCATCGCCACAATATCTAATTATTCATATATAAACTCTTTTTTCTCTTTGCTTATCTATGCTTTTGTGGTACTCACACTTTTTTCAGTGCATAGTACAAAAATAATGTAAGTAGCTAGCAAATGGGTGGTGGGCCACATTTTTAATTAGCACCAACTGCAAGGACTTGGCAAATTAAAATTAGGGATTTAGATTTCTTTAAAGTGAATAATATACTTTAGAGAAAAAAATATTTTGGGCGACAACCAAAGGCATGAAGAAATATTTTGCTGTAATGGGTAATAATTTTCTCAAGCGAGGAGAACTTAGTAAATTTTTGGGCTAAGTCCCTTATTTTCTCGATTGCGTAATCCTATTTGTTTGACTATATTCGCGTAAATCTTTAAAAGTCAATACAAGGTAGAAAGTTTACATTTTATATAGTGCTGTTACTATATTACCCTTGGCCACTAACCCCTTCGATGAGTTGGTGGGGTAAGAAAGAAGAGAGAGAAAAGATTTTTGACCCTGATGAATCTCTTTCCATTTATTTATTTTTAATTTTTTCTTTTGTGCGTTTCCTACAAGCTTTTTCTATAAATTGCTTCAGCCATCCCCTCTGTTTTCATTCATTCATTCATTCCTCCTTCTCCTTACCCATCTCTATTTTGCGTTTACTCTGTTTCTATAGGTATTTGCTTTTCTTTTATATTCTGGTTTGGTTTTTCTGCCTCTTTTATCTGTTCCTTGTTTTTCTTCCTTTGCTCACTTTCCACATTCTCATAGGGATCTACTTCTCTGCATGTCCATTGTATAGCATAGCAGCCATTGGATCAGAGCCTCTGCCCTGATCCAGAGACCGTAGAAATTTCCATGCTCTACTTTTTTCCTTTTAATTTTCGTTTCAGAAGCCAAACAGTGTCTTCAGATGCTGTCTGTATTGTAGCTAGCTAAGCTCATTTTCCCGGGAAAATTTACTATCCTGAGGACAAAAACTCTGTTTCTGGGAACGGGGTTCTATCGGTTGGCTGATTTTCCCAGCCTTTCCTGCAAAAAGAAAACTATGCCCAAGTTCAATTTTTATGCCACAAACTCGAAACTTTAGATTTTTCTACAACCTCGCCTTGAACAAAGAACTTCTTTGTTGGTTTCTCATTGTTAAATGACAGACTAGTAACTACTCTTCCAGCCCAATGTGACTTATGGTTACAGATTTTTACTCTGCTTTACTAAATTTATATATTATTTTAACCAAAGTTTAAACACTTTATTTTCTGGCAACCACTTTGCTTGATGTCACATTTAATTGAATTAAATAATTTGTCTAAGCTACTGAATAAACTGGATCGCGCAATTATTCCCCTACACTGTGTAAGGCAGAAATCTTCGTTGAACAAAGGAACAAAATCTGCAATTAAATTTTATTTCGTCATAGACAGACTGGTAGGTGTGGGTGCGTGTAGGACTAGAAAAATTCTCGAATTTTCATTTTAGACATTATTTATGGAGTTTTTGACTTTTTTTTTTTTTTTTTTGTGATTGCCCTTATCTTTTCATTATGAATAATCTGGATCTGTTTCTTACACTGGTTTTCCTGCAGCAATGGCCGGCGACAGTTTGACCCATGTCCACAGTCTCCGTGAGAGGCTCGACGAGACTCTCAAAGCTCACAGAAACGAGATTTTGGCTCTTCTCTCAAGGTAGCTGATTTGATCAAAGATTCCAGGCACTGTTTTGAGCACATTCTTTCTCTTTCAAATACTGATTTTCTTTTTTAATGGGTTTGAAGGATCGAAGCCAAGGGCAAGGGAATTCTGCAACACCACCAGGTCATTGCTGAGTTCGAAGAGATCCCAGAAGGAAACAGGCAGAAACTCATTGATGGGGCCTTTGGAGAAGTTCTGAGATCCACCCAGGTAAATTTTTAGATCATTTAGGCTTAGGAGATTTTCTGATTAATGGTTTTGTTGCTTATTCTTGTCCGTTTGGTTTCTTTACTATATAGGAAGCTATAGTTTTGCCACCATGGGTTGCACTGGCTGTTCGTCCAAGGCCTGGTGTTTGGGAGTATCTGAGAGTGAACGTGCACGCTCTTGTCGTCGAGGAGCTGCGCGTTGCGGAGTACCTGCGCTTCAAGGAGGAACTTGTTGATGGGGGGTAAGGATTTGAATTTCCAGTGCAGGGGTGGTGATTGTAATTTCTGTTATTTTAGTGAAATTAACTGGTTTGATCTTACTCTTAATGCAGCTCCAATGGCAATTTTGTGCTCGAGCTCGATTTTGAGCCATTCAGTGCCTCTTTTCCCCGTCCAACTCTCAACAAGTCAATTGGAAATGGTGTTGAGTTCCTCAACCGCCACCTCTCTGCCAAGCTCTTCCATGACAAGGAGAGCATGGTCCCACTTCTGGAATTCCTCAAAGTTCACAGCGTCAAGGGAAAGGTATAATCTTTTTCTTTTAATGTTTGTGAATTATGCGAATTATCTGATTCATGCTTTAGAATGAGGGTTTACTGAACAAAGCTTTGTTTCTTTTCGGCAGACCTTGATGTTGAACGATAGAATTCAGAACTTGAATTCTCTTCAATATGTTCTGAGGAAAGCAGAGGAGTACCTTACCACACTTCCTCCTCAAACTCCCTACATTGAGTTCGAACACAAATTCCAGGAGATTGGACTGGAGAGAGGGTGGGGTGACACCGCCGAGCGTGTCCTGGAGATGATCCAGCTTCTCCTGGATCTTCTCGAGGCACCTGATCCTTGCACCCTTGAGACATTCCTCGGAAGAATCCCCATGGTCTTTAACGTTGTCATCCTTTCTCCCCATGGTTACTTCGCACAGGACAATGTCTTAGGATACCCTGATACCGGTGGCCAAGTTGTCTACATCTTGGATCAAGTTCGTGCTTTGGAGAATGAGATGCTCCAACGCATTAAGCAGCAAGGCTTAAACATCACCCCTCGTATTCTCATTGTATGTTCTTGCACAACTATTTCATTTATTCATTTGCTTTTTTGGATATTTGTCTAATCAATTGTTGTTGTCTGGTGCTGTTAAATGCAGATCACCCGTCTTCTTCCAGATGCAGTTGGAACCACCTGTGGCCAACGTCTTGAGAAAGTTTTCGGTACCGAGCACACCCACATTCTTCGTGTTCCCTTCAGAGATGAGAAGGGAATTATTCGCAGATGGATCTCAAGATTTGAAGTCTGGCCATACTTGGAAACTTACACTGAGGTAAAATTTTGAAGTTTAATCAATTGGGTCAATCATTTTATTGCTTTAACATGATTCTGATGTCCAAATTATGCTCTTGGTCCTCTTAGGATCTTGTCCATGAGCTTGCTGAGGAGTTGCAAGGCAAGCCAGATCTCATTGTTGGAAACTACAGTGATGGAAACATTGTTGCATCTCTGTTAGCTCACAAATTAGGTGTAACACAGTGTACCATTGCTCATGCACTTGAGAAGACCAAGTATCCTGACTCTGACATTTACTGGAAGAAATTTGAAGAGAAATATCACTTCTCATGCCAATTCACAGCTGATCTCTTCGCCATGAACCACACTGACTTTATCATCACCAGTACCTTCCAAGAGATTGCTGGAAGGTGATCATCATTGACCAAATCTTCATTCCCTTTATGTATTTAATTAATCTGCTTACTGAAAAATCTCTTATCGCTTTTTTACAGCAAGGACACTGTTGGACAGTATGAGAGCCACACTGCCTTCACCCTTCCCGGCCTTTATCGCGTTGTCCACGGTATCGATGTCTTCGATCCTAAGTTCAACATTGTCTCCCCTGGAGCTGACATGAGTGTCTACTTCCCATACACTGAAACCAGCAAGAGGTTGACATCTTTCCACCCCGAGATCGAAGAGCTTCTCTACAGCTCAGTGGAGAATGAGGAGCACATGTTAGTGTCTCTCCTTTTCTCATAACATTCTCAAATTCTCCAAACATTGTCATAGAAAATGTTGCCTTTTACTAATCTGTTTCAATTCTATTTGTAACAGTTGCGTGTTGAAGGACCGCAACAAGCCAATCATCTTCACCATGGCAAGATTGGACCGTGTCAAGAACATCACCGGACTTGTCGAGTGGTACGGTAAGAATGCCCGCCTCCGTGAGCTGGTGAACCTTGTGGTTGTCGCCGGAGACAGGAGAAAGGAGTCCAAGGACTTGGAAGAGAAAGCTGAGATGAAGAAAATGTACGGCCTCATTGAGACCTACAAGTTGAATGGCCAATTCAGGTGGATTTCTTCTCAGATGAACAGAGTGAGGAACGGTGAGCTCTACCGTGTCATCTGTGACACCAAGGGAGCTTTTGTGCAGCCTGCTATCTACGAAGCTTTCGGTTTGACTGTCGTTGAGGCCATGACATGCGGTTTGCCAACCTTTGCTACCTGCAATGGTGGTCCTGCTGAGATCATTGTCCATGGAAAATCTGGATTCCACATTGACCCCTACCACGGCGACCGCGCCGCCGACACCCTCGTTGAGTTCTTTGAGAAGACAAAGGCAGACCCATCTTACTGGGAAACCATCTCCCAGGGTTGTATCAAGCGTATTCACGAGAAGTATGCAGATTGCTCTGATTACCATTAATTTGTTTATACTGAGTTTCCCTCTTCATTGTGTAATTGACTTTTGCTTTGCATTTTTATAGGTACACATGGCAAATCTACTCTCAGAGGCTTCTGACTCTCACCGGAGTCTATGGCTTCTGGAAGCATGTGTCCAACCTTGACCGCCGCGAGAGCCGCCGTTACCTTGAGATGTTCTATGCCCTCAAGTACCGCAAGTTGGTATGTTTCTCTACTCCCATTGCCTTGTTCAATTGCTTGCTTTGACATATAATAAATATAAACATAATTCAATTTTCTAAATGTCATGTTCTATTCTTTTGTGACCTTTCAGGCTGAGTCTGTTCCCCTCGCCACTGACGAGTAAATGAAGTATATAAAGAGATATGCAAGAATCGGCTTTGATCATTTGGAGTTTTGCTGAGTCTCTCTCTATAAATAATGCTGCCAATTGATTTTGATTTGTGATTAGAAAAAGAAAAAAAAAAATTAATTGTCTTCTATGTTTTTTTTTAATTGAATTTGCTTTGAAATGTACGAGTGTTGGGTGTTTAGCCCCTCAATTCAATTTAAAGCTATTCCTTCTTTACCTTGCTGTCTACATTCTCCTGCAACTTCTCTTTTATGATAGCAAAATTAACAGCTCTGCTCAAACTAATCTTACACTAGTGACAACTTAACTAAAGAAAGAGGCAAAATGACAGTTTAACTAGTGCATTTCACTAGTGTCAAAGCGCTGATGTGCTGTATGCCATTCCATACATCATCTGGTACAACGTATTTGAGTGAGCTAACGTGGCTCTACTTGAGCTGTTAAATAGATTATACCAAATCATACCAATACACTAATCGATATATCTAATGGCTCGTATAAATCCATTACAAAGTGAGGAAAAACAGAGGCGGATTGGCAGTTTTTCTCTGACTACTCCACTTCGCTAGTGGCAGAGTAACTCCTTTCTAGCTGGTCACATGCGCGTTGGCCGTTCTTGTAGCTGTACAAGAATTGTTTTGTGGTCCTATTTTTCTATGAGCAAAGTGCCTTCTAAGGTGGAAAGCTAGGCCATGGTACATTTTTGTTTCTCGGTTAAAGTCAACAAATTCTACTGTGAATTGTTAGTATTCCTTTTTGTTTCCTTCCCGCGAGACAAACATGTTGGGAGGACCATTTTTGTGAGCAGTTTCTATCTCTACTAGTTCCGTCTAGAGATGATTCGGGAGCAAGAATAGGAGTTAGAGATTCCAAGGGATGAATTACTAATTGCACATGTTATCTTCAAATAAAGCCTTAGGTACTAACGCCGCTGTGGCCATTACTTCATTGTCATTCCTTTCTCTCTTTATTTCATCACCTAATTTGAATTTCCTATAACCACTCACTTTGACGGTTGTGGAGTGCACTTCACTTGGTGGTCTCAGCTTTTATTTTTCATTTTCAGTGTCAAGACTTTCCAGTCACTGGAAAATAAAATGAGCCAGTCAAACACAAAATAAAATGTTAAAATTGTTTAAAACATTATAAAGTTATGTATATAAAAAAAATAAAGATTTCTCCAAAAGAATGACTAATTAAAAATAATATAAGTATATAATTCTTGATAGTAAGGATTTGCCTTAACTCCGAGTTGAATTGAAAAGAGCCATTTCCATTTAAAATTGAAAAAAAAATGATATATTTTATTTAATTAAAAATATTAAAAAAAAGAGAAAAAAAATTGGATAGTGTCAATCTCTCATCCATTTATATATAGGCAGTTGGGTTAATCAATCTCTTGCCTATGGGCTTTTCTCTCCTATTATGGACCTTTCAGTTGCTATACAAACCTTAGGGCAAAGTGCCGACAGTGATCCACTATCTTTTTCGATAACAGTCGAAAAAACCAGACTGGGCTAGAAGTTTTCTACTATAAAAATGGCGTCAGTGAATAGTGATTCCTATAATTTGGTTTGCATTTGTGATACTTGTACATTTAATCAAAACACACACAGCCAATGGAATCAAAATCTCTTGTTACCACCCAAAAATTGATTGATTTATTAATCGTTGATCATGGATAAACCTAAGACTGATATATATAATTGAAATTCAAGGGGAGAGGAATCCAAAGATCTCATCCCATAAAGAAATATTATACACAAGAGAGGACATAAAATATGAAATATTCAAGAGACCAAACAATCATACAGATTATTGTTTTTTTTTTTTTAATGATTAATGTGAATTAATCATGTCATCAGCAAAAGCATGATTAGCAATGCAAATTAACCATAGGTTGATGGATAACACGAAAAGCACATGGACGGCTAATCCAACAGTTATCTCTATACTGACACCGGATTGTTTTTTTGGTCCTAAACAAGCCACTACATGATCTTGTTTCACTTAGATAGGTTGAGAAGGACTTCACTTGTCTCTTTATAAAGATACAATGTTTTCCTACTTTGATATCTAAATTAAAAATCTGGGTTTATCCAATGATAGATAGTTTTTTTTTTTTTTTTTATAGATAAGATAAAGAAATTAATTTTTTTAAAAATATTAATTCTAAGCATACGAGAGAGGAGTTACAACTTCCTCAAACTTTAAAAAATGAAAAAGTTAGTTCTTTAATCTATGATAATTACTATTACCATACATTCACTTCTTAAGTAGATTACTTAGTTACTATAAGTAACGTGTTCATAAATGTGAGCTAAGTAAAAGATTTTAAATTAAAAATCTTAAATTTTAAAGTTTATAGTTTAAATTTGCCTTTACTCACGAAGATTCATTATTTATTGACTCTTTGTTTTAAACAATGAATATTAGTTTTATAGTTAAATAATATGAAGATATCTTGAGTATTGTAAATCAAAAAGTTAACTAGGTTGCTATGGTGACGTATATGTTCTCCAAATCAAATTGCATATCAGGCTAAACGAGGTTAAGGTTCATTGTTCTTGGCCATTTGCATGCTCCTTTAACTAATGACACGAAGAATCTTAATTACATCCAGTAATCCTCAGTGAACGTGCGCATGTTTTTTCTTTCCGAAGAGCCTACTTCTAAGTTTTATAATCATCTATATCATGCTAATTTGTTTTCTCCATTGACAAACAGCCGAGATACCTCCCAACAAAACATGTTATCTAAATTATTTGAGACATAAACCACCATTTAGGACTTAGATTGTCATAAAACGACAAGATTATATTCGGCGATTATTAAGGAATTTATGCTTTTATTAAATATAGTAAGATTCAAGCCATGCCACCTTCTTTCACACACACACACACAAAAAGGAAGTTGTATAATTTGATTTATTTATTTTTTTAAAAACTATCCAGCAAGCCAATTGACAATAGCTATGGGCAAAAGAATTAGAAAAAACGACAAGGTCTATTTTTTGTTAGTATTTTTTTTTATTAGTATTAAAACATGTTATTTCTTTTAATTGAAAATATTCAGAATGAAAATTAGCTAAACTACTATATGAATTGTGATTTGCATGTTTGAAAAATATAACTACCGAGAATGGCATGTACAGGTGAGAATTTTTAGGTTGAAGAACATCATTTATGTATTCTTCCATCTTCATATTACCTATAGAATCTATATATGCATCTTTTATTGTTGTTCTTTATGATCAATTAAATTTATAATGAGGTAGCTAGCATGGTGGTTGGTCCCAATTCTAAGAAGAGAAATGAATTCTCACGTAGCCCAAATAATCTAAATCTAAGCAAAAAAAGCCAAGAAAGTTGTCTTTTATTTGGACATTTTCCTATTTGAAATTAGATTAAAAACTTTGTTGTTGATTAGAAAAAACAATGTAGATAAGCCTAATAGGTTGGAGTTTTGGAGAACTTGGCACCATACTTGCACATGTCTGTCCCTTTCAATGACTCAATAGAAACGATCAAAATGCGAGTAGAACAAAATCAAAATCATTCTCTAGCGCATATCAAATTAAATTGATTTAAACTATTTAGACAGTGACCCAACTACTTTCTAGTTGAATGGTCTATGTGACCGGATAAAATAAGCAAATAGAATAATTGTGACTTCTGAAATTACTTCACATTCCTTGAAATTGATTTTGGGACTGTAATAGAATATTATGTTTTTTTTTTTTAAATTACTTTAATGTAAAATAAAATTTGAAATTATTTTATACCTTTCCTTTGATTACTTCAGGTATCCTCATATTTCACTAATACTTGTACTTGTTTAAAAGGAGGATAAAAAAGTACAATTTTTTTTAATGAGGGTGATTTAAATTTAAAATCTATTGTTCAACGCTGGGAAAGTATTTTAAATACAATTTAAATTTATTTACACATGACCGGGTCCCACTTCATCTGGGCGCGTCGTTTCGCAACAGTTTCAAATCGTTTTGACCATTTCACCCCTGCTCCTCCCTTAAATACGAAGCTTACCTCCTGGCTCTCCCTCGTCAGTCACCCAATAGATTCTATCGCCATCTTCTTCTCAATTTCTCCTCTCTCTGCTTCTGATCCTACGGGTAACTCAGCTTATAAACAATGGCGAAAGGTGGGAAGCTAACCAAGCTCAAGTCAGTCCTCAAGAAATGGAACTCTTTCGGCAACAAGCAGAGCCGCTCCAGCATAAGCGCCGTCGCTGACGACGAATCTTCCTCCATTTCACGATCAGACCTCCACCCCGTTTATGTCGGAAAGTCACGACGGCGATACCTCGTAACCTCCGATGCCATTGACCACCCTCTGTTCCGCGAGCTAGTGGAGCGCTCCCGCGACTCCGAGGACGACGACACCGTCACTGTCGCATGCGAGGTTGTCCTGTTCGAACACTTGCTCTGGATGCTTGAGAATGCTGACCCGCAGCCCGAGTCACTCGACGAGCTTGTCGAGTTCTACGCTTGTTAGCCCAGAAACCAAGGCAAGACAAGACAAGAGAACCATTACTGTAATTTAGTAATAACTGAGAATCAGGGGACGTAATTGATCTTTGTGGTATCAATTTCAGAATCTGTACATTTTTTTTTCTATTAAATATTGTTAATAAAATTGATTTAGATTTTAGAAGGTGGGGTTGGTTAATTTTCTGCCTAATCTCTCTTGGCCTGAGCAATGTAAGTGGTTGTTCTTGTTTTATTTGTTTGTAAGTAATGGTGTTCTGCACTTTTTCTTGCCCAACAAGTGTTTGTGAATAAGTCTCTATAGAGATGCTTTCTGCATAGAAAGTGATTGGAATAAAATTTTGGACTTCTCTATCAGTCTTCAATGTGGTGGTCTCTACTCACAAAAGCATTTAATGGAATTGCCCAAAATATTTTACTTGACTGCCTTATTTACCTAATAAAAGTAACTGAAGTTGACATGCTTGGTGCCATTCTGGACAAAATTGAGAAGATATTATGAGACTCTGGAATTGGCCGAGATGGGGTTGTGTTACATGGCACAGCACATTGCCTCGGCATATTCACTAGTTACTGGAGGTAAGAGTAACGTGTGTTTGGCTGCTGGTATCTTACAATGGAAATTGAGTTTTACACTTCTCTGCCTCGTCTGTCATAGATAGGATGGGAGCTCTTTTAATATTAGCATATGGAAAATGGGTTGGGTTTGATCTGAGAATACAAGGTTGTTGTAACATTTTCTTTTATGGTTGTGCCACTGTAATAAATTGCTTCCTCCTCTGCCTTGCCTGTTTTGTTATCGTAATAAATTGCTTGTTGAATGGAATTAACAGTGACGCGACAATGTCCCACTGTTGAAAGGATAGTATGGAGTATGGATAAGATTATTTGTTCAGTGAATGCACCTAGTCAATTACATTGGTCAAAGGGAAAAGCAAGAAAAAGGAAATTTATTTGGTAAGGCTACCAGTAAGTATAGGTCCTTCCAAGTCTGCAAGGTGCTACCTAAGTAGCAACCATACATATCACAAGAATAACTTCGATTACAAGGGATCTATATGAAAGCTGAGAAGTGAGTTTGGCGCACTTGTGTAGCCACGGAGTTTAAGACATTGCATTTGTATGCCTCCAATTCAAACTGATCCGGATTACCTGCAATCAATTGCACTGTATAATCGATTTGTTAGCCGTCTGATCCACTTAAAGCTACACAGCCAATATAGCTTTAGGCGCAGATCGGACGGTCAGCAGTTAACTGCACTATGCTGCCACTGTAGATAGTCTGTTTCTAATTCAAACTTATTCCTCTCTTTTTAGATTGAAATTACCAAGTTCTCCCTCTACCTAATGACAAAAAAAAAAATTATATGAAAATTCTCATTCAAGCAGTTATGCCATATTTGAACTAGTTACAAGAGCACAGGCATGTATGTTTTCACATCCCTAATTGACTTTTATTATTATTATTATTATTATTGTTTTACATCCAGAGTATTTTTGTATTTTTTAAGTATGTAAAAATTAATTTTCACTCAAAGATTAAAAATCAATAAATAATAAATCTTTTCTAATAAATAAAACTCCAACATTTTAAATTAACTTTAACTTAAAATGTCTCATAGCTCAATTTATTTTCTAAGCCAACATGTTAATAAAACATAAAGGAAACCAAGATTAATTCGGTCACTTCCTATCTTGGCCAAAATTGTGCAGGAGTTGCATTTGCAAGTAAGCTAGTGGTTGGCTGCCGGAACAAATAAATTAACCTTGGTTGTTGGCGAGGGAGGGTAATGAATATGATAATATTTTGAGCCACATATAGTACTGAAAAAATAGCATAAGAGAAAATCGGAAAACCTGAAAGCAAAGCAGCATCCGGGGGTGGCTACAGAAAAAGTCCATATTCTGAGACAGCATGGAAGTCAACAGCTTTTAATGAGTCAGACGCCAGAAAGCAAAACTTAACGCAATATTATAATGATCATATACATATATTCTTAAACGATGTTAAATACTTAAAAGGACGAGTTATATACACTATACGCCAAGAGGAATGAATAGTTTATGATACTAATGATTGGTTAGTTAGAAGATGCTTTGTTTGCCTAATATACTAACACGCTCAGTATGCTTTGTTAGGTTAGTGTGGGAAAGAAAAAATAGAGCTTTTTTATTTTTGTTAAGCTGATTGAAGACTTTGAATTGGAAAGTTTTGGTTAAGGGGATGACACGAAAGTCGTTTAGTACACGCATAAGAGTACCATTAAGCTGTATGCAAACGGGCTTCCAAGCAGCCACCTTACAGAAATCTAGATTAATCGTAGTTGCTGAAATAGCAATCCGCTGATCTATAGAGCTGCAGCTTCCTTCCATGATGCAATAACAATGGTGGTTTAAATTGAACTCAACAATTCAAAAATTTCAAGGGTTACCATGTCAGCAGTTCTACTACGGTCAATTCTAGGTAATTTGCTGTTTGTTTTTTTTTTTTTATTAAGTTTATTCTATTAATCAACAAATAAATAATTTAGATAAATAGATAAATGAATTAAATTTCGATATATAACTTTAACTTTTTTGAATGATATTGTTTTAAATATTTAATAAATAATCAGTATGAATACTCACCCTCATAGAGTTAGTGCTTATTTTCATACTGCTATAACAATAGTGAAATCTTGACAAATTGAAAAGAATTTATCGATTATTATCTTAACCTAATTACACATTTCACTGGAACATACTTTAGTAAAAAAAAAAAATTATTATAAAAGAATTACATAAGTACAATGTCTTTTGGCTATGTTGATAGTGGAGAAATAAATATGTGAATTAATTCAGCGGATTAAAAAAAAAAAAAAAGGATGTGATTTTTCTTCATTTCGATGGAAGGTGAAATAATTTTATTATTCTGAACGAGACAACAAAGCTAGGCTAACATTGGCAAATAGCGTTTGGTTATAAAGCAAAGGGTACAGTTGCGGCATTGTCATAATCTTCTTTCTAATGTTTAGCCATTTTTAGTTGAGTCAGAACACTCATTGTTCTTTTCGCCAGCAATTAAATTCCATGCTAGCCATCTAGCTAGAACTGTACAAACAATACACGCAATTAAAGGACTGTAGCTAGTGAGATAAGAATGTGGAGTCACTTTCAGAGCAGACCACTTTCAACACTCAGATCTTCTGCTATGAATGGAGATTAAGATCTGTTATGCACTGAACTCTTCTGCATTAAGATCTGTTATGCAAACTGAACTAAGTCCCATAACTTAAATTACTGTACATGAAAATTGACTGTTGACCTGATTTTGATTTTGAAAGGTTTACTTTGGATCCATTTCCATGAGATAAAAGATCAATATGGGTGCTTTGAATTAATAGACCATTCAGAGAGAAAAGTCGAATGAATATCTCAATGAATTTATGATTAAGATGAAAACCAAGAATTTAGACATTAAGCTGAAATAAGAGCTGGACGATTGGTTGCTTTCACCTAACAAAACGCAATCTTGTTAAAATATATTGTAGCCACTAAACCCCAAAAAGGGTTCAAAGTTGAAACCATTAAGACATTGGCATGTGATGTGTGAGACTGAGATCTAGAAAAGAGCATTCTCTTCTCACCATCCAAAATAGGCTAGAAAAATAAAAGTATTTTAATGCACAGAAAGTGAAAGAAGGCTTGCAGGACATGTGAATTGTGGGAAGGGACCATTTTGACTCTCTGTTACAGCGTTGAATGGCATGGCAAGCATGGTAACAAACATGTGTTGTTTTTATGAAGAAGGGATGAGAAAATTGAAATAAAGATAGTTTCTAAGAGAAAGATAGATAGTAGGGAATAGGACTTAGATTAAGTATAATCTATGGTCACTTGTTGGATTTCCTTGTAATTGCACAGTTAATATAGTTGGAAGCGAATTCAAAAGTTGTTAAGCCAATTATATAGTGTAATTGATTACACTTAATCTAAATCACAACAAATGGTTTTTGGTAGGTATATCATAAACCCACCATACATGTTGCTTTCTAGCTAGTACTCCGCAGTTTCTGGTTAAGCAGCCATAGCATGTGCCTCAAATCACTTTTGACTATGTCTTACCATCTAATATCTGTCTCTTTCTCTGCTTGCTTGATGTGACCCTCACCTATTTACTACCACATAGAGAGATGGCATAACGGCACGTAGTTTTTATGAAGAAGCTCTTTGGTTTCTGGATTGGATCGAATATGTCTTACCATCTAATATTTTATTATTTTGAGTTTGAACTTAATGGTTGAGTTATGGATCATACGTATAAACGCCAGAGATTTATCATGGATACAGTGCTTGTGATATACAAATGGAATGTACGTGGATTTTTATTTTATTTTAATTTAAAAGAAGCTCAGAAATTGGAAATTAAATCCCAACTGCTCTCAGTGGCGGGAACTTGCCAAGTTCACGTCTAATTTGTGTGGGCAAATTCGTTTGAGAGGAGTGCGTCTTCTTTCCTTTCCAGTTCTTTTAAATAGACCACTGTTCTCTTCACGCCCAAACGTGTGAACCAACCAAACCTCTCTACTCTAGGTCTGATCTCTTTCGCTTGCGGTTCCAGAACAGAGAAGGGAAACCGGAATCAAAGAACTGCATTGCCAGAACGGTGAATCGATGAGAGCGCTTTCGTTCGGGAGATGCAGCTCCAGATCTAAGAATCCGAATACAGCTGCGAATTCGAATCACCAGAAGATTTTGAAAGGACGTCGCCGCATAGCTATGGAACCAACGGAGCTATGTTGCTGATCCTCCTCAGCGATCTCGGAAGAAATCACCATCAAGAGATGGTTGAGATCACCTTGGAGCTCGAAGGTGACGCCGTCGTCGTCTGCTGTGTCACTCTAAGCACCGCGTCGAATGGCGCGCCGGAGATTAAGCGGAAGGATAGGCGTTAGGGAGGAACCTCTCCTCAATTACATCAACAATTCTGAGGAAATTCCCGTGGTCGAGATCGTCGTCTTGGAGGACCAGACATTGCCAAGGAAGATCCAGTAATAACCGTGCGTAATGGTCGGAGATTCAGAGCTAAACTTGAAAGGAGAAGATCGAGTACGCATAGGGCTCAGATTCATTAGCAATATGACCCGATCTACTGAGCATTGGCAAAAGGCTGAGGAGAGGTTCACGTTACTCGCTAGGTAAGACTTCGGTGAATGCATAGGTAAATTTATTTTCTGAACATCATGCTTGATTGTTTTGCTTGGAAGATGAGAAAATTAGTTAAAGGAAAATTTTAATTCAATCTGTTAATTTAACTTATTTCAATGTTTACAGCTGTGTGATTTCTCGTAGCAAATTTAGAACCAGAGTTTTGATGCTCGCCTTAAGATTTTCTTTGACATGTAAGTTAGTCTCTGATTTGATTCTCTCTGACTCTGAACAGATAACAATTCATGATGTTCATTCTAGCGCTCTAAGCTTCAAGTATCGGAAGAGGTGAGGGTAGAAAATCATTTTAAACTTGAACTATTTATTTCTGGACGAACGGCAATGAAGAAGGAAAAGTTACTGGGGAGAAAGTACAAGAGGTAAGACAGAAAATACCTGTTTTCTAAATAATGCTAATTAGAAAATATGTACCTTTATACCTTATACACATATTTGAGGAGTTCTTAGAATACTTTTTCTCTTGTCTGTAAAAAGAATCCCATAAAAGATAGCCTGCAAAACTTTTACGCCTCTTTGTAAAATTTTTATACAAATTGGTAGAAAATAGCTTAGACTGTGCTAAGTACAGATAAATTATATGTTCCTTTAATCATTTTTCTTTTTCTTTTTTTTAAAATATGATTTAATCATCCTTTCTTGATGGCCTTTAATCAATTTTTAGTCGAGATTTAAAAAAAAAAAAAAATGATGAGAAAAACTATAAAAAGAAATTTGAAAAAGAAACCCATAAATATCTCAAATCTACGAGCCCATTAAATTTGTTTATGTTGAGAAAAGAAGAAAATAAATAATAAATAAAAACATGAAAAAAAGATATAGTTGAAAAAAGAAGAAGAATATAATGCTGAAAAAAAAAAAAAGATTCACTTCTCCTGTTGTCTACACTATTTTAAAATATAGCTACTAAATATATACTAATTAATATTTACTCTATTCATTAAGTTTGAAGTTAATATGCTTAAATCATAGATAGAGTAAATGACTAGATAGAGTTGAAAAAAAAAGATAAAAGATACAATACTTCAGAAAAACACATACGCAGATAAAATAAATAGACAGAATTGGAAACAAAAAGAGCACAATGTTATGAAGAAAAATTGATTAAGAGGAGTGCATTAACAATAAAAATGGATTGTCAAGGAATGTTGGAATCGATTGTTAGTAAAGAAATGGGTTTGAGTTCTATGTAAAGATTTATTTTTGATATGCTATAAGTATTTTGTTAAGATTTTTTTCTTACTTTATCTTAGTTTTGATAAACATTTAAATTTTAACTTATATAAACTTCTTATTAAAAAATAAAAAATAAAAACTGATGGAAATGATGGGTTCAACCTTCCTTATTTTGGGTACAACTTACCTATATATTTTAATTACAGGACGACTCCATAATTCAGCACTAAGAATTTCTGTAAGAGATATAGGGTTTTAATTCTATTAGGAGTGGGTAAAATGGTATAGCAGATAACTAGATTATACCAGTTCAATCCTTAGCATGTATACGGTGGCTTTATTTGAAAAGGTATGAACACTTTAATAATCATAATGTTAAAGATATTAGACTTTAGTTATTATTCAAGAATAATTTAGGTGTATATTAAAAAAAAAAGGACATGAGATTTTGGGAGAATGAAATAATTTCTCTTACTGTGTTCTTGCGAACCCAAGAAAAAATATCTCCTAATTAACATATAAAAGAACATTTTACGTAATTTAATCCAATCACGAATATAGTAAAAACGTTTTTTTGTTTTGCAAGGGAAATTCTGGTTTGATTTAAAAGTCGATACATTGATGTAAAATACTAAAAGAAATCAAATATTTATATTCAACGATAGAATAAACCATTTAACGTGATTCAGTAATATAAAATATTAAGTAGTAAATGAAAGTAAACATACCAAAGAAAAATATCATCAAACTACAATCCATTTATTCTAATCTTTAAATGTACCAAAAAAAAATCAAAGAAAAATTATTATTTGGATAATTATATTTATCAAAAAGACAGATAAGTTTTATACATTCATTTCACTTTGGTTCCTCTAGAACTCTTAAACATACGAGGAATACAAAAGATAACTATACAAGTTGGAAGGATACATTTCTTCATGAGGCTGGAACCAATTTTGCTTCTTGGCGACCATCATTTCATTTGTAATGTTACTTATTTGCGAGAAAATTGCTGTGCCAAGAAATAACTTTAGGCGCATTATGGGCGTTAATCACATTATCTTCATGAACTAAATGCTAGATGAATGATGAGCACAGAATGCCTACATAACTTTGAGAAAGGCGATAAACCCAGAAAAAAGAAAAAAAAAAAAAAAAGATTGCGGAAGTCGAAAATAAGGTTAATGTATAAAACCCAATTACCCAAGGACCGAAAGGGTAGTTGTTTAAACCGTACAAAATAACCAAATTGCAATCAACGTATTAAGAACTGTATGTGTCTCCTATATAGAAGTGGGAAAAAGTATAAAAACTCTCGTACGCACACTCTACTCTCAATATTTTTTATTTTTAAAATGTACATTTAATTTCTTTAGATTTTTAAAATGTATATATCCTTTAAATCCTAACTTAAGTTAAAGTTTTGAAAAAAAATTAGTAGCATCGCACTATTTTTTTTTATTCAATGTTTGTATTTATTTATCACATGAAAAAGATTAATAAAAAAGCAATGGGATGTAAATAATTTATTCTATCAAATTTTTAATAAAAGTTAAAATTTAAGAGTAATGTGCATATTTTAAAAAATTTAAGAGTTAAGTGTATATTCAAAAAAATTTGAATAAAATATACATTACACAAAATTAAAAAAGAATTTTTATACTTTTTCCTATAAATATAACTGACCCAAATAGTAATTCTCTTAAAATAAAAACCCCACCAAAAAAGAAACATTACTCTTATCTCGTTTCCCCCCCTTCTAATAATTATCAGTGAAGTCCAATATTAAGGTGACTCATATTCTGTTTTCTAATTTCATATTCAACAGCTAATAATGCTTAGTACTTCGGCGAGCAAGTAGTCAAAGACTGAGTGCTAAAAGATCAAGCTGAAGGATACGGCGCATTGATAATGTTAACAGCTAGATCCAGAAAACCTGGGACATATTGAGGTGAGGACCGCAATTGTATGCAAGGACACTTGCTAGGCCTAATAGTGAAGTTTTTACTAAGATAGCTTCAAAGCATCCGTCTGCCTTCTATTGTAGGTAAATTACTTGCTAGAAAACGCCGAGCTATTTATCGTGGAAGACTCAAGCTCATTACATTTTTTCTCTCCCTTTTTTTTCCCGCAGTAATAGGGTCATCATTTATTTGTTAGAAAGTACTAGGTACACATTCATTTATCTAGACCTTTATACACCCTATATTTATTAGTATTTATATATAAAAATGTAATAATAAATGTATATATAATGTCACTTTTTTGTTTCAGTCGTACATTCCCGTGGACGGAAAAAACAGTACTAATGCTAACCTTATGGACAAAGGCACGGACCAGATAATCTTATTTCAATCTTTATCGCTAGTTAAAAAATTTATAAAACAATATACTTTCAACACTTTGAATTATTGTGAGTTCCGCATTTGACGACTAAACATATCAAAGAAACTAATTATATTTTTAAATGGATTGAAAGAAATCTGCATAATAATAGTAATAAAAGAGCAGGAGAGCACTCAGTTACCGAGTTTGTCTAAGTGGGGACTGTATGGTGACAAATATTCCGTCTGAATGCATCCCCTTAACCTCAATCCATAAACTGTGAGATATAGTTTATTAGTTAGAAGTTTGTCTGATGTTCAAGAAGTCAAAGGTTCAAATGTCTATCTATCATGCAACTAAAATAACATAAAGCACCCGATTTTCATTACTTTTGAGACATCTAGAGAAAGTACGACACAACTACTCTTGAAACCTGCAGGGGGTGACTTACTGTGGAATGCCGATGCCGGCAAAGAAGTTAAATAAGCAATCACGCATGCTAAGTCATTAAACAACTACACGCTTCTACTTCCACAAGGAGAACTTCTGAAATGAAGAACCGATATAACAGCATCGAGCAAATATTTTATATATGTACATATATTTTGATTTAATAACTAACTTAATGATAGAAAAGGGCAATTGGAGGAACTTTAGATCATAATGATCGTATCGTGACAAGCAGTAATTGTAGTGGTGAACAATTACAAATGTTGTACTATACTACGAACATAATATAAAATAAATACATAAATAAATTATATCGATTAGAATTAGAGCCAAATGACCAATTAAGCAGGTTTTTGCATATATTCGTGATGTAAAAAATATAAATGCCTAATCGGAGGGACTATGCCGTTCAGTATACACTCAAACAGGTTAGGCCAAGGGTAATTTAGGGCTGCTTATCCTAATTATTTTTGGGACAGTAAATGATGGCTTTGCTTAGGGCCGGAGGCCTATGCCTAAAATCTTTTTTTTTTTTTTATCTGTATGCCTAAAATTTTATTTTTAATATTTCTAATTATTTATAATAAAAATATAAAAATATTTATAGAAATAATTTTAAAAAAATGTTAAAATTTTTGGGCCAGCTAGGCACAATCTTTTTGAACAACATTTTTAAGGGCAAACTAGGCTAAAAACGCTGGTCCACCAGGCTGAGCATAAATTAAAACCCAAAAGTGAACTATGTCAAGGCACTCTGGAAGAGACTAAGCAGAGTCTAAAAAAGATCGTCATACGTTGAAGAGGAACGATTTAGCAATCAATTTCGTTGGAATAACGCAAGAACACTATATCCCTCTTGCCTAGCAAATTAGCAACGAATCCAGAAGAAAATATTAAACAACTAGTCTACTATTCATGCTGTTTGAAATCAAATTAGACTAGAGAAAAAGGTGGTTACCATGGAATTTGTACGATAAGCGGGTATTGGCTAAATCAGCAACTTAAAATTATGATTCATTTGGGAAGAGTATAGTTTGAATATTGATCTCATCAAGAAAAAACTGAAACCCACGGTTTGGTTTGTCTTATCAGAGTAGCACGCCTTGTCTATTCCAAGACCAAGATTTTTGGCTGGAGTAGGCTCCATGCTAACGTGCTAAAGTTTTATATATATTATACACACATAAATATAGACAGATGGATAGACATAGAGAGAGAGCTGGGCAGGGGTTGGGGCTGAACTAACCTTCTGAACGCCAAGGAATGATTACCCCTAACACTGCAACTGCCTGTTCTATCAGATTAAATCTGCCATCAGGCATTGAACAGGAAGGCCTGAGAATGGCATATTCATGGATAAGAAAATGAAGGTAAACTGAGAATGTTAGGAAGCCTTAACAGCCTTAATATTATAGGAGAATAGAGCAAACAATAACTGTATTAATTGGAATTAAGATCCAAGGTCTTCAGATATGGCTTTGAATCTAAATGTCGAGAAGAAAATTTGGGAAATCATAATAATTTAAGATTGCCCATAACAAGAGATAGAAAACCACATGGTAAAATTGGATGCCACATTCCATGTCAAATAGGGAATCTACTTGTCCGAGATGAACCAAATACAGTAGGAGACAATAGCACATAAAGTTGAGATGTTTGTTATAAGCACGGTAAGAAACATTGTGCCAACACAAACTTGCTGCTTTTAACAAACCACTATAAAAGCAAAATGTCAACTTCACCACAATCTCAAATTCAGCATAACCAATAAGTACAAGGAAAAAATTATAATAACACTGTCAGTGATTTTCTCCAGCAAAATTTTCTACAAAACTGAACACTTACCAAACTAGTCACTGTGATTAGTCATTCACCGAGAAAAAGCCACATCAATTATCCTAATCCTTCAGCCGCTTAAGAAGTTTAGAGGCCCAACTTCTAACACGTCGTCTCAGTGTGTAACCAAAAAATACGCCAGCAACAAAGCAAAATGCACAAAGCTTTGAGCATGTCCACAGAGATACCATTTGTCTGCAACATGATAGTAAGTATTTATCAGCTCAAATTTAGAATCCAAATACTAAACTACAAGTTGATTGATCGTGAATAAAAACTAATTTTAGAAAATTCATTACATCTTTACCAACTTGAAAGAAAATTATTAAAGAATCAGCATTAGAGCTACAAGAACTCAGTAGAATTATTTCAAAATGATTGCATAAACCTATATGTACATCTGTATGCTTTGACAAACCAAAATCAGCCAGATGAGAACTACTTGTGCTTTGTTTTTTAATAAAGAAAAAGAACCATTGCAATTACGGTCTGACACTTCAAACAAGACAAAATTAAAAGGAACTTATTCAAAAATAACATAGTAGAATCAGAATTTGACATTTCTCTGCATAAACTTTGACGAGAACCATCGGAACAAAACAATCTTCCAGATTCTAACAGTGAAAAACTGGTAAGAATTAACTCAAACGCTTGATTTTGATGTTCGTATTTTTTTTTTTTTCTCAGAAGCAGATAAACAGTAGTACTAACCCGCTGATCTGTTTCTGAGAGTAATTTAACACTAAAAGATCTCCTCCAGTCCAGATTTCTCAGTTCTCCACAATATGAAAAATTCCATTGCTCAGTGTTATGAAACACAGAACTATTTGTTCAACGGACAATCTATTTATTCACACGAATTTAGAGAGTCGCTAGCTGACATACTAGACTACCGAAATACGATATTAGCTTATCAATATCTCTCGGTGAAAATCTACTTTCAATCGTAGTTTCACAAAATAATAATTAAGTATTTTTCTAGCGTTCAACAATTATAGATCGGCATATCAATATTAAACATCATCCGTCATCCGCACACTCCAGATCTAGAATTCCACCAACTAATGCCGTGAACAAAAGAGAAACGAGCAAATAAGCGGAGAGAGAGAGAGAGAGAAGAGGATACCTGGGAGCTCTGCTAGTCAAAACGAGAGGCGAATCGGGAGACGATAAAGAGGAAGAAGCTGCCATAGCTTCTCCACTTCCTGCGCTTCCATTCACAGTTAAACTCTGCGAAGAAGATGAAGCAGATTTGTTCCCGCCAGAAAATTTACCAAGAGCTTTTGAAATTCCTTCCATGACTAGCTCCTAGGAATTGGAGGCAGAAAGAAGAGAAGCGCCGAGTAACATGTAACAATTACGATTATATAATGCGAAGGAAATGAACCTAGACGTTGATTTTCCACTCCAACAATTAGAATAGGGTTTTAGGATTAGGTGGAGGGAGGCGCTTTGAGCGCGATTCGAGTCAAGAGGTCTATGAATTATGGATTATTATGGGTAAAAGACGAATTTATGGCAGTGCGGTGTCGTATCAACTTAAAAAAAAAAAAATGACGTAGCCCTGTTTATTATAAAAATGTTTTTAATTATTTTTTGATGGAAATTTTTTTTTTTATAGTAGATGAAAAAATATTTTTGATTATTAATTCTTACATCAATATTTTTTTAAAAAAAATATTATTTTATAATGGGTTTAAAAAAAGAAAGATTATTTCATAATGAATATTTTCTAAGAATTAATTCCTGAAAATTAAAATAAGATTCAGATTATAGTTTTTATTCCAATTTAAATTTTAACCATTACTTTCGTAAGTTACCCAATATACTAGCTGGTTACCGAATCAGTTGGGGTGAGCATTTGTCCCCACAAGAAGCCAATCCCAACCTCTTATCTCCCTCTCCCTCTCATTCTCAACGCTAAGCCCCTTCATGCTATATCTTCTGCACAAAATATAATATTTTTATTTTTCATTGCCACTCTTACGAATGGCTTCCCTCGCTGTCCCTAAGCATTTTCTTCCCACATTGCTCCAAAGTGAAACTCCCAAATGCCTTTCTTTTCAAGACCTCCCATTTCTTCCCAGATCATCAAATTCCCAATTCTGTGGCCTGAAACTATCTCACGTTCCCTCTTTCTCAATCCCAGCTGCTAATTCTTCTTATTTATTGAAAGGTTCCATTTTTGCGAAGGTACATCTATTAATAAACAACAAGTATTTGTGCCTGTTCTGGTCCTCGTTTGGAGTTCACAACCCACCTGCATCCATTTTTGGCTCACTGTATTTTTGACTTGGCAGGTGGCAAAAGGTTCAAAGCCACCACCTTTCACATTGAAAGATCAGGATGGAAAGAACACAAGCCTTACCAAATTCAAAGGAAAGCCCGTGGTTGTCTATTTTTATCCTGCTGATGAGACCCCTGGCTGTACCAAACAGGTATAAGCTCCCAATTTCTAGAATAGAAAATACAGTGTGATGAGTCTGTTGACAAGCTTGAAGCTGAGAAGTTTGTTAGAATGATTAATTTCAGGCCTGCGCTTTCAGGGATTCATATGAGAAGTTTAAGAAAGCAGGAGCAGAGGTTGTCGGGATCAGCGGAGATGATACAGCATCTCACAAGGTAAGAATGAAATTTTTTGATGTTTTTAGTTTCTAATTTGCCAAATCCTGAAGGACTTGGAGTGGAATATAGGCATTTGCTAAGAAGTACAGGCTTCCATTCACTTTGCTGAGTGATGAAGGTAACAAGGTGAGGAAAGAATGGGGAGTGCCCGGCGATTTCTTTGGAGCATTGCCGGGGAGACAAACTTATGTTATTGATAGGAATGGAGTGGTTCAGCTCATATACAACAATCAGTTCCAACCAGAAAAGCACATCGATGAGACTTTGAAACTACTTCAAGGCCTTTGAATCTCCAGATTCTTTTATTCTTTTCTACCGCTTTGAAACTACGAATTATATAACACACCATGTAATTATGATATCTATATCTGATTTTGGAATCTTTGTTAACAAGAAATTTATTTTTTCTGTAATGGAAATCATGCCATTTCTTGTTACATCGCTGATATAAGTATCTCTTTAGCTGTGGAAATGTTATCTTTGCTGTATGCTTTTAGCTGAAAATCACTGACATAAGCTTATAACTATATTTCTGTGAAGTGACCAAGTCTAGCTGATTAGCAGCTGTTATTTCCTTATCCTACTATATTGATGCGTATACCATTGTAATGAAAGGTTATGTTGTGAACTATAATCAGTCTTCTTTCTCATAGTCTTCACTACCATAAGGGATAAATGCTTCAGATATCCAGTTCTTCTTCCTCCAAGAACTCCACCCCATGTCTTGGCACATTTCGTCTGCATGGTTGATGCTGTAAGTTGAAATGCAGTGCCTTTTGTAGAATCTAGTTGATCTCTTCATTACTTCAATCTCCTTAAGTGTTTGTGAAAGCATATTCTCAACACTTGGGAGCTTGAATTTGTTATCTAGCAGATGAGAGAGCCACATGGAGCGTATCTCTGAAGAGTGAAGGTTTGAAACACTCTCAATGTAACCCACAAAAGCCATGTTTGGAATCAGTGGATGGATGGTTCCCCTGGTATAAAAAGACAATGACTTAGCCACTGCTGCTTTATTGTTTGAGTGTGTAAAAAAAAATCCAGAGCAATTTAAGAGTCTTTTCTTTTCTGTTTTTTACCTGTATAAGGGCATAAGACCAGAAGGGTACTCCAGCAGACTACGGAAAGGCTCTGGTAGAATAGTTTTCAGCTTTTTCTTCCCATCAAAACCAGTTGCAAGAACCACCACATCTGCCTCCAATTTAGAGTTGTCTTCGAATTCAATTCCTCCATTCCAGAACCACCATTTTGATGCTCGTTTGAAGAGAATTTTACCCTTTTCAGCCTCGGAGAAGAAATTTTCCGGCATGATAGCCATCTGACAAGATGCGTAGTCCTCCACAAATGGATGTTCTGGTTTTAGTCCAAACTTCTTCAGAGGTTGTTTCCAAAGCAGGTAAGACTCAATGAACTTAGAAATTCCATGCCTCTGTTAATTAATGTCATTGCAGAAACAAGGAATCATTAGCTGATTTCACTGCTAAAACAATTGTCCTCAGCTGTATTAATTGTGTAAATAAGGCAATGAGCAAGTGAAGAGTGTTATTTAATTACCATCGGAGAGAACACGAGACAGAGAAGGGTTTTGAGGAAGCTCTGGTTGGGTCTTTCATGGAAGAACTGAGAAAATCTTGTCGAATAGAACAAGAAAAATGGCAAGCCCCAAACCATATAATGGGGAACTGTCCAATGCAAAGTCCTCAGCACTATGGTGCAGGGTTGTCCTTCTGCTTCTGCGCATGTAAACAGCAGCATTCTTATGTTTAGTGTTACAGCAGCACTATTAATATTATCAAATTAAATAACAAAAAGAACAGAAACAGCAACAAAAAATGTAACTCAAAGATCAATATAAACTTCAGAGAAAGATCATGGATACTCCTTTCCTTGATAGAATCGGAAAGACAAAGCTATTGTCTACGATGATTTTTTATTTTTACTTTTTCATTTTGATTTCTTTTCTAAATGGAGAAAAGGAAGTAGGAACCTTCTTATTTTCTTTCGTATAATTTTATTCACTCAATTAGATCAATGCCATGGAATACTGGATACTGGTATTCTAATGGAGTTTCCCTACAAAGAAAATTATATGTCAAGATTGAATGTGTGAATGATATAATTGCCAATAAGGAATCATTTCTGTGGGTGAAATTATGGAATTCTATTTCTCGTGACGTAGAAGTTAGAATCTTCAATCTTCGCAAAGCTTAGCAACAGCTGTTTTTTTGGCGGGGAGAGAGAAGAATGGTTGGAGGTCAACATGTCAAAACATCTTTATAATGTGTATAATTCAAATCGAGCAAATAACAACTTAGAAAATAAAATGAATGCAAAAGCATAAAATAAAAGCAGTTGCAAAGTGGTTGGTCACTATATAAAAAACTGTGTTTCTATAAAAAAAAATTATCATAGAGATTCAAAATGTGGTGAAGTGAAACAAATTGAATTCATTTACTATGCACAATATAGGTTAACAAAATATTATTATTGTACTATATATTAATTATATATCAATTATCACTCGATGACTACATATTTGTTGGTAAATATTGAAAATGACAACATTAATTTCAACTAAAAAACAAAGATCGCCACATAAAAATTAATTGGACGTCCCAAAAAAAAAAGGGTCATCACCTTTTGCTTGAATTTGTTAAGGGCAAACAAGTTTACCAAGTCAAACCCTTGAGATCAATCCCTTTTCATTATGAATAGTTGAATCAATCTTTGTACTCACAAGCCAAAATTGGAAAAGAAATTAAATTCATCAAAATTTAAAGGAGCTGAAAGAGAATGAGGTTCAAGTTCGTGTGCATTAACTTAGAAGTCACTACTAACAACCCAGATTGAATATGTTACATTAATTCTAAATGAATCAAAATTCATTCCCATGATAAACTACATATGTGAATGCCTGTTTTTTTCAACGTCTCAGCACTCGTGGGATGAATTAAGGAACATTTAACTATGATTATTATTAAGATTTTTTATATTAATTATCTGATAAATCACTATGTTAGAGTTGGTTAAGGTTCTCACCTCGGTTTGCCTCTGCACACTCCATGGCTAAATCAATAGCAGACTTTTTGTAGCCGACAACTGCAACCTTCTTTCCTTTGAGAAGTTCAACACTAGCTTCCTGGTCAAGTTTGCAGTAATCAAGGGTATGCAGCACCTTGCCCTTAAATACCTCAGGACCTTTATTGCGTGGGAATGCTGGAATCTTGGGTACGTCCCCATATTTCCCAACGCAAACAACTATGAACTCGAATCCATACCACTGAAAACCAAATATATATAACATAGTCAGCACACAAAACATACTCAAATGATCATATTTATATAAATATAAAAGAAATTAAACTAAATAAATATTTACCATATATTTTAGATATGTCTCAAAGAAGACAGCTCTAATTATTATAAAAACTAAGACTGAATACTCAATTATAAAAATTCTCAATCTCTAATTATTAAATATATACGATGAAAATAAAATTTATAGAGTAGAGATAAACTATAAACTTGAAAATAGAAGAAAGAAAAAGAAATAGAACATTTTTCTTTCTCTTTTTTGGCTTCTTTGAAACCCTAACTACCCAAACCCTTGAAGGCATTTAAAAGTGATAGACCTGAATGGTTTCTGATTGACTGGTTTGGACAGCAACCTCCCACACAGGCTGACCAGGCATTAGGGTTCCATAATCACCAAGTAGGCCTCCAAATTCGGCAGCTTCGCGATCACCGACATACCGGATTTCCACCACCTTAGAGTTGAGCTTGATGTACTTGAGCAAATCAAAATGCTCAGCATATGAGTGCAAGTAATCCAATATTTGAGTATGGCTTGGAAATTCTGGATTGTCTCTGTCGGGCCAAGGGAAATCAATGAACTCATAGTCACGGCGATGTGATTGAAGCTTGGTGGAATGGTAGGAGCAATGCCTCCACACCCCTCCTATGGAGTCAGAGGCCTCAAAAACAATAGGATTATGACGAGACAGTTGTTTGGCAGCTGCGATGCCGCTAACTCCGGCACCAACAATCGCGATTTTCGAAACCAACATGGCTTCGCGATTTTTCTGGCTAGCCATTTTGGATGCTTGAGCTGTTCAAGTGTTGAAAAATTGAGCCAAAGGGCGCCTATGAAATGTTATGAAGAGTGTGGTGGAATGAAAGAGGGTGTGGAGTTAGCTATATATAGTGGAGAATTTGCATGCGGACGACGTCACGCTGAAGGCACGTGATGTCGACTTTTAAAGCACATGAACAAGAGAGAGGTTAATTATGGGAACATTTACATGAACATTTCTCTAGGATACACTCTATATATGAGCTTGAAGGAAATTCATTAGTCATGTTGGAGAACTTTCGTGCTATATACCGAGTCTAAATTTCAAGGTAGTTGTTGAATTTTTTTTTATAATTTATAATCTTTAGGGTGTTTAGCCAAATTTTCAAAAGTCATCTAACTTGACTTACCCAAATCACCCAGTATTTTATATAGGTTAAAATTGGATTAAACAGTTAAAAATGATTTTAAAATGTCTAAAAGTCAGTTAGCAACTATCAATAACATATTGAAACTTTTCACTCACCAATATTCATCGATACTCGACTTAGTTCAATTTTACTTCTCATCTTATTCCTAAACTTTTTAACCCAACTCATTTCGAAACATTTTCTACCTGTTCTAAATTGACCCATTTTCACCCCACCTGCCGAATTTAACATTTTAATCAATTAGTTTTAACTAAAAAAATTATTATTTAAGTAACGTCAGTCAAGTTACTTATAGTACAAACACAACTGAACCTAACTCGTGCTCACCCCTAATTTTTAGGTAACCATGCAAGTCTTTATCTTTCTTTTTATTTTTTGTATTTTTCTTTTTGGTACTGTTCCTTCTGCATATATGCCTCCATTATTTCTACGTTTAAACCTATTATTATAGTCTATATGTGTATTAGTTGATTGTGTAAAAATTACTTTGAAATTGATAAACATACATGTATTAAGAGGATATCAGGCTTCAGACTTAAACAAGAAACATCATAAACTAGTTCAAGGTTTTCAAAACTCCCTTTTCTATTCAACGGGAGATCATATATCACATGCTATTACTCGTCTATAAAACTCAAAGCTGTTGCAAGAAATAAATTATTACGAACAAAAACTATAGCAAAAGAATTTCTGGTCAGCAGCATAGAAAAGTTTGAGAAAATGAATAGTATTGCAGTGTAGGTTGTTAAGGATAGAAAAACATAATTACTTTAGTTTTAAAATGATCTCTTTGTTCAAACACTGTACATCATGCACAATAGAATCTGAACAATGTTACCACTTTTTATTTATTTATTTTTATATTTTTTTATATTTTTTTAAGTATGAGTCTAATTTTTATTTAAAATAGAAATAAAAATTGATAAACTTCTTTTAAAAAAGGACAATTTAAAAATTTTAAACACAAAATCTTTCGTTAATTAAAGTCTAAGGCAACACTTTTTTTTGTTGGTATGTGACAATTATATATTACTTACTGTTTAATTTATTGCATTCAAACGGAAGAAGGTTAAATTATATGACTCACATGCATACATATTCCTCTTCAACTTTGGACCGTAATAAAGTTGGTAGTACTTACTTGCCTACACATCCACATAATTTTCATGATCCTCCCCCTTTCTAGCTCCCACAAGGTTGAACACCCTAAGAATACTTCTCTAAATTCTTTGAAATGCAATGTAGAAAATGGACTTTTGAATGAATAATACAAGTCGAACTGATTAATTATTTAAATAATACAAAAAATTTTGTTATGCATGTTTTGCTCGAATTCGTCAAAATATAGACAAAGAACGAGTTGTTATGATCCTTCAAACAAGTAATTGGCACTTAATGAATATTAAAAGGCAAAAACAATGGGCTTGAACTTTGAAGCATTATTCTATTGAAGCAGAAAATTAAAGCGACTTTCTTTAATTATTGACTCGTGCACACTTTCAACTTTACTTCTAGTTTTGATTTAAATATTTAGCCCATGAAGTCAGTCGAAAAACACAGCATGCGTTGTTTACAAGTTATTATTCCACAAGAAGATTCTGAAAATTACAAGTCTACGAATTTTATTAAAAAAAAAAAATCACAAGAAAAAAGGAGGATATGAATATATGTTTCTGTCATTATATCTAGATTTGGTTTCAAAAGGGAGATTGGGAAGATCAGAAGCCGATCACATGCATGAATGTTTAATATTCAATCTTAGCATGCAGGTTGGCTTTAGTTTGGCCTCATTTTTGGAAAAATTAATGGATGGTGGAAAGAGAAACAACCGCGAATCTTCAAGAGAATTCAGAAGAAAAGAGGCACTTGGAAACTAAATATGCACTTTCTGAAACATGCATGGAATATTTGAAAATTGAAGATTACACGTCTCTCTTATAACCCAATATTTTATTCTACTTCTGATTCTGAGTCATTGTGACCATTGATCAATTCATCGCATAGCTTAATTTGATAAGCTTAAAATTAACATGATGTTAGTTGAATGGCAAATAGTTTAGAGTTTAAAATATTTTAAATTAAAAATTTTGAATTTAAACTTCAAAATTATACTTATTAAAAAAAAAAACTTGTTAATTAATATTTGCTCTCCCAAACAGAGATCGATGACATCGTATTTTAACGAGGACGAGGGCATAGATGGGTGTAAACAAATATATAATTAATATTATTTTCTGTATGAACTAAATATGCTTTTAAAGTTCCCAATACAATAGCTTCTTAATATATTTGCTTAATTTAGGCAAAACAAAGTCTAAAGACAAAGCCATCTAAAATGGATTCCTTCATACACTTTGAGGGACCTAATGAGCTACCTAATTAAACAACTATCAAATTGGTTGGACGTAATATTTGGTTTGAAAATGAATAATTTATATATGTGTTTTGAACATAACATATATATTTGTATATATATATATATATTAAGTTGACAATTTTATGATTCAACTGGTGGCGTGAAATTCTAATGGCGGTTTCAAAGTACGGAAGACACTATCTATGACAAACTAGTGAAAACATGTAGCAGTTTCAAAGAGCATGAATTGATTTTCAGTCTAAGCTTTGCATGAAACATATGGACGGTTCATTAGTTTATTGTTTTATAACACGAAACAAACAATTCACTCGTAGTTAAGCATCTATACACCGCGTAATGCAAGCTTGTTTTATTAATAGTATGATTATAATTATTAGCATATAATCAAACAATCTTTTGATAAAAAGACCTATCTCTCTCTTTTATTTCTCACAAGTATATCCTTTATATTTAAGATAATCTTCCTACGAGACATGGATCAAATATTAGATATAAACACTTCTTTCTATAAGAATTTTAATCATAATTCTCTATTTTATAAAAAATTAATCTTTTCTTTCTGAAACTCGAGTCTGTTAAGACCCTTTTCATTTCAATTTTTTTTTTTAATATAAACCTTATTTTTCTTTTCATTCTTATAAGACACGATTGAATATTTATAAGAGAATTATTTGCATATATCTCAAAACTCAAAATACTTATAAATATATTTATAAATTATCTACTAAATAAACTCAAGTTAAACTCATACTCGTAAAATATAGTTAAAATCTTCACCCCACTAGACCCAACAACTCACGTATATATGAATTCTTATATGCTAATACTAATATGTACTAAAAAGAGAAAAAAATGCAAATTATGCAATCGAGGGTTCAATCTTCCACACAATTTTTGGGGGGTGGGGGGGAGTGCGGAAAAACGATTGATCGAGAAAGTCACTTACTTAGACAAAGACATTATTGGATGAAAAACCCATATGAAAGAGACGATGTTGGAATAGGGAACAGGGGACTTGGCAGCGCCACCACATTAGTCCAGTACAAAGGTGTTAGTAGGAACAAGGAAGGTGGTGTGATAGAGAAATTTACATTTTTTCCCACACTACACTAGACAAGGATAATATAGTATTTAAATTATGTTTTATATAATTTAATCTTTGATATAATCTAACGGTATCGTCTAGTTTATATAGCTGATTTCTTTTAATAAAATAAAATTTGTTATTATTCTATATATCAACGATGGCTTTTAGAAAAGCCATATAGGACACTGCCAGCCGAAAGCACACTTCCTAATTCCATACAAGACTTTTCCAAGTTCCCATCGGTGGCTGTAGCTATGGCCTCAATAATTGAGGGTGGAAGTTAAGTACCTACCCACCGTTGCTAGCATGCATTCTTTTGTACTATAATTTCAAAACTCGGTTCAGCCTGGTCAATTGGTTTCATCAATTGATCCGAGAACCAGGCCAAAACCCGATTAATCACCCGACTGGTTATTTTGGTTGAACCGCAATTTTCTTAAAAATATTTATATGTTTGGTATTTTTTTTTTTTTTAAGAACACTGCTCTTCGACATTAATATTAACTGTCTCTCTCTCTCCATGTGACGCACTTTTGAAGTATATATATCAAGATGGTGATTGTGCGAGTGAGTCTAGTGACAGTAGTTCGCTTTTTGGAGTTAGCCATATAAGTGCAGAGCAGAAGTTGGATGGAAACCCCTTATGAAGACCCGATTGAAATTGATTATCACTTATCACAGTTATTATCACCAATCAATAATAATTCTATGTCCGGGGAAAGAATTTAATTTCTAAACCCGTAAGTCAACAGTACTCTAATACTTCACGCATAGTTAGGAGATATCTTGCTTATGGAAACAAATTATTCATATTACTTTCGCTCAATAAAATTATTTACTGAAAAGTAAAATAGCTTATATACAAACAATACGTTTAAAAAATAAATAAATTCATTTTAGTTTCTAATAAACTAATCTTTTGGAGACAGAAAAATCATTGAAGTGGTTAGCCTCTCCAACAAAGTCTCTCTTTTTTTAAAAAAAATAATAATATTCTTAAAAAAAACAAAAGGTCTTTTTCTCTGGTTCATGACTTCTGTGGCATTTTCACTGTCATTTGATCTTCACGGAAGCTGGTTTGAGGCAATTATTGGGCAAAAGTTGACGAAACAATTCCAATCAGTTAACATCATTTAAAAGTTTGTCTGAGAATTCCATGGCCGCCCGCCCTGCTATGCCTAGGCTCTATGATCTTAGAATTCCTATATGTCTGCTTTGCAAGGTTAAGCCCTTTGTCTTGTCGGCATGTCACACAAAATTTGTTAACTTCTAAGGAGTGAGGGAAAAAGTGGAGAATAGATAGAAAATTGGGAATAAAAAATTGACAACATAGATTGACTATCTTTTACGATATTGGATTTTTTTATATTTGGAAAAGTCTAAATGGAACAAGTTTGAAGCATGAAAATAACTTGTTTACCAGATAGTGGGATAAACTAACTTGAACTATCAGCGAAAGAAGTGATTCCCACCAAAAACTTTAGAATATCTAGCTCTCAGGAAGAGAATGCTTCTTTCCAAGAATTGAGAAAAAAGTGTTGATGAGATGGGGAGAGAATCAAAGCCAGCTTAACTTGTAGTTTTTTCATTCAGAACTTTTTTTTTTTTTGCTATATACAGTATATTAATATTTGGTATTTGGATTAATTTTTAAAAAAGTGTTTATAATAAAAACATACAAAGAATACTTTTAAAAGATAAAAGGAGAAGTAAGTCACCATTTTTTTTTTTTGAAAAAAAAAAAAACTCCTTTAAAAAGAATATAAAGTTATTTTTAACTTCCACTGATACTATTTCTGTACAATTTTTAGAGCTAATGGGCAAGTATATTGGACTAACCCACGGAAGAATCGATCAAGTCATAATTTAGAAGCACAGTCCATTTATTAAATTGGCTCACAAACTCCAGCCTGCCTATTTAGACTTCAAAAGTTAGACCCAAAGTATAAATGTTGGCCGCAAGGCTTTCGTTAAACCATGGTTGGGCTCAACATCCTCTCTCTCAGTCCAGAAATAAACAAAAAAAAAAAAAAAAGTGGACATGTATGGTTTTTGACTTGGAGTTAAAAATCTATTTGAATTCCCTTTTAAAACTATTTTAAAGATGTAGAAATATAACCAAAAGTTAAAAATTGTTTTGTTTTAATTTTAGAAATGTATTTGTTAGGAAACAGTGACATACTTCTATTTTTTATTTTTTTTAGAATTATTCTACTTATATTATGCCAAAAGTAATGTTTTTAATTTTTGAAAATGTTTTATATTTTAAAAAATAAATTTAAACATCAAATATTATAAAATAATACTTTTTATTTTATTATAAGTGTTTTTAATTAAAAAATTCAAACAAACTCTGAATCTATTGTGAATATTTTGTATGCTGCTATTGAAATATTTTCTCAAAAAATGAGACACCTTATCTTAAGGTTTTTTCTTTTTTTCCAATTGGACACTTCTTATAATTTTTAATGATTGATTTAATCCAAAAAAAAAAAAAAGAGGGGGTGGGGGTGGGGGAACTTTTGTATCCCAGACACCAGTGTTGGAGCCTTACACAATGTTTTCAATGCGAAATTTATGAATATGCTCTCCCTTTACATCCCACTATCTATTTCGATATACTCCATGTAGCTACAAGTGTGAAATGACTGAACCTAGTGATCTCATTGCTCTTGGTCTTGGTCGGAAAGAGCAATCTAAATCTGGTCGGACTTCATTAATCTTTGAGTCGTTGTCATCTGTGTTTGATAAAATCACATTTCAGAGTTTTTTTTTTTTTAAAAAAATAATATCCAATATGAACTAATTTAAAAACTAAAAAGACAATAAAATTTTACTTATTATATTCTAATATTTAAGAGTTAAAAAGTTTCTCGACTTGAAATTTGATACACCAACAAATTTACAAATAACATATGTCATAATATTTTGTATATTGTGATTAGTTACTTAATTTAATTATGACATTATAATTCAACACTTAATTGAATTAAAATTATCGATCACAATGCCCATTTGTACGGAGTGTGAAACAACAAATGGATCCCAACCTTACCATTTTTGTTCAAAGTCTCTTATTCAAATTATTAATACTTATACATAAATCACTCTCTGTCCTTTTTTTTTATTATTTGTTATTATATATTACTCTATTATAAAATTGGAAGTAAAATTATAGCCAAAGAAAAAACTTTGAAGAATAAAATAATATATTATTTTAACTTCAATGCGGATATATGTCCATTGATCCTCACATGCATCCTCTACACAATTGGATAAATATTGCAAAAGATAAGAGCAAGGTAAACGTGTCATTAAAAATCCTTTTTTTATGTAATATTAAAAATCCTTTTCTGTTTGATATAAATTTGAATGGGAAAAATTTGGAATAATTCTATTCTATTTTTACCACAACAAACTCAAATTTGGTTGGATATAATTTTGGGAAAAATATGTTGTACATGTATTACCTTGTTCTACCCAAATGGATTCCAACTGTCTCATCACGTGCAACGTAACCGTCACCTCCCATCACTAATTAAAAATTCACGTTTCTAATTTCTTTGCAAAAATAAATAAATTATTTTATTAAAATTTGTTAACCTTAACCTTTTAAACCTTAAATATAGTTATATTAATTGCTAAAATTTAAATAAATATGTATTTTCATTAAATACAATTATTAATTACCAACTCTAGTAATGTCTTTTATTTTTTATATGATATATATACTCCTATAAATACATTCATTGTTTTGAAAATATAAAATGTATTTTTTTATTTAATATATTCTAAGAGGATATAGAATTATTCTTTTAATAATTAGTAATTCCGACCATATGGAGTGGTAGCTGGCTACTGGCTAGGATTAAAAAGAGCGAGGGACATTCAATCGAAAAAAAAAAGGAGGAACATAGTGAGTGTACGCGAGGAACTGGAGGCTCCGGAAGTATGCGTCATTTATTTTTATTTATTTTTTCCTTTTTTTGTGAATAAAACGCTGGGTACAAAATTCGGATCTAACTTAGCATTTAGCATCTAGCAAATGATTCTTGGCATCTTACGTAAGATCCCGGCCCCCACTTGCCTACTTGTCTCATCCTACGGTCCCTCGCTCCTTCACTTCCTGCCCTTTTTAAAGCTTCGCTCTCTGTTCTCGTGTTCCTCACATCTTCGCACCCAGACCAGACCCAGACATTAAAAGTTACTATAACAAGAGAAAAACCCAAATCAGTGAGTGAGTGAAACAAAAAGATGAGCGTGTTGGATTCTTCTCCTCTCGAAGCACTAGTTCTCGATTATTTGAGCTGCGGTTTACTCACCGTCGTTAATAATTTGTGGACTTGGGTGGCCGTCGTAACCGCCGCCGTTAGCTTCTGGAGGATTAGAGTTGCGGGTTGCTCCAGGCCCGAAGTACCAGCTCAAGATGATCCGACCCCAAATGGGTCTCGCCTAGTTCCGGAGGTTTTGATGTCTGAGTCTGATGAGATAGATGAACGACCACAGGAAGCGTGTGTTCCAGCGGCAGCTCCAGCAACTAAGTCGACGGTTTCCGAGGATGCCGACATTGACGGAGTAACCAAGGGCAAGTTTACGCTGTATTACGAGGATGACTGTAGGCAATGCGAGAGTGACGAGTGGACGGTGACAGAAGAGTGGGATTGCAAAGCTGGATCAAACGGCTGCAAACCGGAGTTGGGGGAGAGTTGGGACAAGTCGTTGAGGCTGAAGATGGGAGAGAATTCGTGGTACATGTACCAGGATTTAACGGAACTTCACGGCAACATCGTAAGGTTTTGGGATAGTGGTTTTGGTACCTTTAGAAAGGAATCACGGTACAGCTACAGCACAAGCTGTGTTGTCTGGTAGATTAGCTGTAACAAGTACTTATGATCGTAGTTATAAATCTGGGCTAGGCTCTCCCTGCAATAAGAGAGACAAGAACTAAGATGTGTATATGGTTATTGGGTTAGCTCAATTTAAGACGCAAATAAAAGCTTTGCGTGCGATTTTTTTATCTCTTAAATTATATTTGTTCTTTCTCATCAATTTCATTAAGCATCTTGAAAGTTGAAAGTCCAATATTCCATTAATTAAGATGAAAATGTTCAAAGGGACAAGCAATTAAGGTGCCAAGTAATGACAAGAGCATGAGATGGCTGTGCAGGGAAGTGCTTAATGGCCATAAAATGCCAAAGTGAACTGAAGCAACAGTTTTGCAGAGAAAATGAGTGGGGAAGGATCTTTTTGGGTCATGTCATGAATGCCCGTGGCAACATATTGAAATTGTACTATATGAACAAGGTCGGTGCTGGCCAATTTTGTTTTCCTAGAGAATAGAAGCGCAGCAATATTTTGTACAATGGTGCAAACTTAAAAAGGTGTTTGCTAATAATGGTAAATAATAGATTTTTAGAATTAAAATTAATAAACTAGACTCCTCTATCATCTATATAATAGTTGAATGATTGGGTTATCGTTCCACCACAGTGAATATAGATCCCATAGTTGGTTTTGTGGTGAAATGGGTCCCTACTTGGGTTGGTGGTGAAAGTATATATGAGGTGGGAGTAATATTCTCAATCATCATAGAATATGCCAATGTGCCAACAATTACTCTTTGTTATTTCTATCTTATTTTAGTGATGAGAAAAAACAAAAATAGTGGGAAAGAAAATAAACCTGAAACAAACACAAATGTCAAACAGTTTTGTCATTTAGAATGCGATGTATGGTTTTCAATTTGTCATGTTGCTATACATCATATCCATCTCTCATTATACATGAGCGAGATGATTGGTCAGCTTGAAATCTTTGCTGATTTGCTATATTATGGTGAGAGATTTTAAAATTGCATATACCTTTTTCAATTTTTTTTAGAATTTGCTAATGTTGTTAAGAAGAAGTTTAAGTGTTGGTTCATTGGGAAGACTGAGTTAAAGTCTGAAGTTTAAAACTTACATTCTCAATAGAGAATAGTCTCTAGCTCCATCCAAACTGTGAGGACATGTGTACAAGAAGTTAGTCAAGTTAATTTCCAGAAGAAGAAGAAGAAAATTGGACATCCCCTCGCCCTTCTGTAGTTGGATTACAAAATTTCGCATCTCCCTACATTTTCGTACATTTCTATTTAACGTTGATGACTGTAACCAGTTGATCATTTGCATATCTCAGATTCTATATATATCCTCTAGAATATTCCTTGTTTTTTGAACAATTTAAGGTTATTGTAAGGCTACTAATTCTTAGCTCGCTACCTTTCACTATCGCTAATCATGGTACATTGCACTCCGCAATTCATAATATTTGAAACGATATATAGGCCACCTTATTTTAGTCTAGGCTTATCCTTTTGTTACCAATTGCGTACAGGACTTGGCCAGTGGTGCTACAGCTAAAGCAAAAATATACACACGTACATATATATCTTATCTGCTCAGCCATGCAGAAAGAGAAGATTAATATAACTAGCTACCTATAAAGGTGTGTATGTTCCTAATTAATCTACATGTTATTACACACCTGAAATGTTTACATTAAGGTTGTGGTAGAATTTAAAAGAATATATATTATAAATATTGGGAATAAATAGAAAGAAAAAAAAAAAAAAAAAGAGGCAAAAAGGGTGAATTTCATATATGTTTCTAAATAGGGGATATAAACTTACTCTAAAAGTAAGATTTTCATATTTATTTTTTAAAAAATATTTTTATAAATTTGACTATTGACTCATTTCATGCTATGATATTAATTATTTATATTAGATTTTGTATAAATTTAAAAATCTTAAGTATTTAAATCAATAACTTTGAAGTTCGAATACTATCATCATGGACTTGGTAGCTCGTACTGCTCATCATATGGGCTTGGAGATAGCCCAATGTATGAACTACATGATTGACATGCCCTGTGCATCTTTAAGCCCGTTGTAGCGAAGCCGATTGCTTCCTAGACTCTTTTTCTTTTCTTTTTCACTTATTATATTTTCAATAATTAAAGATAAGTTTTTTTTTTAAAAAAAAAATTGAACTGCTAGAAAGTATCTCCCCCTTCTAAGCAAGACTAACCATTTTTAAAAGTAAAACAATTACGGTTACTTAATATTTCGTAGATTGTGGTAAAGCAATTGGAATGTTGCAATTAGTGGAAGGGAGAAGCATTGTCTACTGAATCTATAAGAACTTATGTTAATGGATCGATATCACATGCTAACTCCAAACGATAGGGTATATATATATATATATATGAGTTGATTTTATTAATTTTAACCCATTTAATTAGAATGGAAGAATCGATCTATGTGATATACTAAACGGTTTTAGATTATATTAACAAAAAAAAAAAAAAATTAAAGATGTAGTCAATCAAATTTATAATTCTTCTCTCACGTGTATCAACCCATTATTTTTAATCACATCACCTTCGTTAACTTATTCCTCCCAATATTGGATCCATTTGGCAGAATTAAACAATAGATAAATTAATGAATTTTTCCCTAGTTATTTGAATTTTATCATTAACCTTTTGATGACTCTAATTAAATTGGACCTTTTGAATTTTATTTTTGCATCCATAGTTGCCAACCTTCCAGTTGAGTTCCCACTAGCAACTCTGCTGGCAACGCCAATATGATCTGCATACTGCAATGCATTTATTTAATTGATAATCAAAAGATTATAATTATTATTATTATATGTTTTATTATTCAACTATAAAAAGACAAAAAAAAAAAAAACACTTTGACCAATCTACAGTAAGCCTAAAACACTCTTACTGAGAAAACAGAAAGGGCAAAAAGTCCGAAATGGAACTTTCGCTTACACTTCACCTCCGCTACTTTGCGAAAAATCACGTTGGCATTTCGGTAATTATGACTTTCTAGAGCACCACTTTTGGTAACTCACTCTCAACTCCCCTCCAACTATGCGCCAACTCCTGGTCCTACAAAAGGAGCCCACCACTCATCTATTTCCAGCTATAATACAATCACTGTCCCCCTCTTCACTCTCCCTGCTTCTACTTCACTTCCCTCTTTGGCTTCAGATCTTCGCTTTCACGTTCACCACAATGCAAATGCATCTGAAACTAGCCTCTGCTCTCTTCGTCTTCTTCGTATTCCCAGTATTATTCTCCTGTGCCGCGGCCGCACGCAAGCACCACGAACCACGAGATCTAATCCGTTCATCATGCAGCCATGCCAGGTACCCAAGCTTATGCATTCGAACCCTCTCGCACTATGAGGGACCCGCCAAGACCCCTAAGGACCTGGCTCAAGCTGCCGTCAGGGTGAGCCTGGCTCACGCTAGAAGGGTCTCCAACTACCTGAGGAGCCAAAGCGAGAACGTGAGCAAGAGACAGCGAGTCGCGTTGAGTGACTGTGTCGAGCAATTATCTGACTCGGTGGACGAGTTGAGGAGGACTCTGAAGGAGTTGCAGCACCTGCGAATGAAGACGTTCGAGTGGCAGATGAGCAACGCCCAAACGTGGGTCAGCGCTGCTTTGACGTACGATGACACGTGCCTCGATGGGTTCGCCGGCGTTGATGGGAAGCTCAAGTTGAATGTGAAGCGTAGGATCACCAACGTAGCCAGGGTCACCAGTAACGCGCTCTACATGATCAACTGCCTTGATAATAGCCGCGGCAAGCCTCGATCCAAACCTTAATCATCATCAACTTCATCGACGGTCCTGATCTTCTTGCTTGCCTATCTGTATTTTCTTTTTTATTTATTACTTCGGAATATCATATCATTATACTAATAATAGTAAATATTAAAAAAAAAAAAGAGTATTTAAGAGGGTGGTAGTGGTATTGATAACTGTTTGTTGGATTTAACTACCTCAACAACGAGTGTTTAATGCATTGGAACGAAGTGCAGTGAAGTGTGAAGATCGGAGAGAGTACACTGCGAATTAAGTTTCATGTGAAATTAAAAATGTCTAGGTGATTAATTAGGTATGGTCCATGCGAGGTATACAGGGACATGGCCATTCTCCCATGTCACCAATCTCCTTTTCCACCGACACACACCTCTCACAAATAACTCAATACATTTTATAGAAACAATATTTGAAATAACTATAAGTCAGGCCAACCCTGCATTGCAAGTTTTAAGCTTTTAACTTAACTGAGACTGGCTTTAAAGCCTGGGCTTTTTAAGAAAATGAATGATCAAACAGTACATGCAAAGAAAGTGTAATTAAGAGAATAAGCTCGGAAATGGTTAGCACAGCATCTTATTTCACTCCCTCACAAAAAAAAAAAAAAAAGCGCATTGGATGCCAACGAAACAGTGAAGCATGTTGTCCAAGCTTGAGTGGCCCATTGACTACAACTATTTGATTTGATTCTGATCATGTTGGAGATGCCTCTTTTGATGCTAGCTTGGCCTTTCTTTAGATGTAGCTAGCTCCCACTCGTGTACCCCATCCCCATTGAGCAGTAGTAGTTGGTACTATATTTATTTTTAGTTACACAGCTCAATTAATATATATCGGTGACAAGAATCTGACTGCAAGATATTTCTTGCCAATGCCTTTGTAAATGTTGATATATTAAATGTGCTTTGCAACGAATAATACTACAGAATGGCTCATCGATCTCATCCAAACTGCATGCATTAATGCACTATTAATTACGTACTTTGTTATCTGGGGAGTGTTTAATATGAAGTAAGATTGAAAATGGATTATCCGCAATTGACTGTATCGTGCAGTCGATTGTGAACTGTCAATTTATTTATTATTGTAATTGATTGTGTAATAATAAATAAATCAAATAATCTGTAATGAACTGTAAAATATAATTGACTGCAAGTAATTCGAACCTAATAAGACCCTTGTTATCTCGTTGGACGAGAGAAGAAAAACAAGCAAAAGCTATGCGCTGTGTTGAGTGTGCTCTCCATCATTCCCTAATCTAAACAAAACTTGGGCCGAAGGGTCCTACTTACCGGCATGATTGCAGGCCCTGTAACGTGCATGATTGATATTTTTCTGCCATGACTTCGTAGTTTGTACCCACTTGTCATTATATGCTGGAAATTTCTTTATAATGGGTATGCATCGCTAATTTAAACTTAATTTACAATGATGTCATATTGGCACTTATGGAATATATTGTCCTTTATTGTGTTTGAAGTTCATATATAGTAAGTTCACAGTAATTTTACTCCATTTACAGTTCACCATTGGTGAGATTGCTTCCATATCAGATCGAGCTGTTTTGATGATTTTATTGTTGAAGTGATCATCGAAGATTGTATTAATTAGTGCATATTTTCTTTCTCCTCGTGTCACCAAATTTTTTGTTGAACAAAATAAAATAAAATATTACTATTGAAATCTATGGTTTTTTTCTTAACAGGACTCAGATGGGTTTATTTCTTCCAAGTTTGAGGAATTGCTTTTAACCTTTTTAAGTGGTGCTTTTTCCATAGTGTATTATCTGATATGTTGTAGTCATAATATATTGATAATTCATGATCCAAGTATTCTTTCTAAGATTTTCAATCCAATATATTTACAGATCAACGAGTGGAAAGAGAAGAGAAGAGAATAGGTGCTAAATCTGAGGAAACTAGATCTCACGTTTCAAGAGCTTGAAGACAAGAGTGCTTCTAGTGTGCGGTCCCTTCAAATCTTGAAACTGAAGAAGACTCAAGGCAACAAGAAATAGAACATGAAAGCAACACCAATTTAGGTTAATAGATCAAGTCATGATTTGCAGTATAATAGTTCATTCTTTTTTTACTCTTTAGTCATTATCCCAATTTTGGAGCTCTTGTATATCTAGTTGAAATAGAAGCTATTGTTGCCGTACTACTAGAGTGTGTATCAAAACAGCTCGTGACGTCGTCTTTGAAAAGAAAAATTGAAAATTTTATTTTATTTTAATGTTTCGATAGACTTTTCAAAGTTTTTAAAGCACTTGAAAAAGCGGAAACTAAGCTATTAAGGGAAAGAAAAGTAAAAAGTAAAAGCCTGGTCAAAATTTAAAAATAAAAATAAAAATAACACACAATATATATACATTTATTAATTAAATCTTAAAATAAAATAATTTTTATAAAGAGTATTTAAAAAAAAATTTGATAAAGTATTTTTCATGTAAGATGTTTATCTATTCTAAAGGGAAAGAAATCTATTTTTTTCTTTAAAAAAAAATTTCGATGATAAAAATGCAAGTATATCACGAAATATTATATACGAGAAAAGGTGTACTGTGCGATATGAAGCATGTAACGTTCTGCTTCCTAAGATTACCAGAGGAGGCGGTTTAGTGGGAATGATAACACGACGAGTTTGATGCCGTCCGTCGAAATACATTATCCATTCCTTCAAACTATTTTTGTCACAGTAAGGTCATCCGGTTTAGAAATACGGTAACAGCATCTATTCTGCTTATTAATTTGATAATGGCAGCTGAGTTTTTTCAGGGAAAAAAATCTGAAATTAAAACCTTTTTTTTTTTTTTTCTAATTAAACTATTGTTTTACATTTGTTTGCACAATGTAAACAGAGTTAGGAATAGCAACGAAAAGAATCCTACTAAAAATATTTTAAAAAATATTTTTATATAAAAGTTAATATTGTAATTAAATAAAAATTTAATATAAAATAATTTATAAAATTATGCAAATATCCTTATCTATATATATATATATATATATTTTATTTTAAAACTAAAGATATTTTAATACTTTTATTAATTAAAAAATCCTAAGGAACAGAAAATATAATTTTCATCTCCATCCCCAAAAATTTTTTGGAAAAAATATTTTCTTTCATCCCCGCCTTTGCAGAAAATTTTTTTTCCCAAATGAGGAATCCCGCTGATGAAATATTATTTCATATATAAAAAATAAACAACAAAGCTATATCCAGTTACCAAAATACTAAATCCCTTAAACATATTAGAAGAAACATCCACTTTAATAATTCAAGAAATTAGCCCAGAATTGTTGTTGTCTGAAGAACACCCTAGGTGCATATAAAAAGAAAATGACATATTCATATCTGTTTATGCAAATTCAGTCGAAGAATCTTCCCCAGTAGATTTCACTAGCAGATAAGATACGATATGAATTCTAGGAGTTACTGTTGTTCCTTCACTGTAATGGCTAATGGCATCAGAAAAACTTTGGGAAGAAACAAACCTAGCTATTCTCAAATTCACTCCGCCGGAGACAAGAAAATATCCTAATAAAGAGTGAAATCAACCTGGAGGGTTTCAACTTTAAAATTTGGGTAAAAAAGTGTAACCTAGTTAAACGGCAGCTAAAATATGAGTACAATCGATGATATGATGCCATGACTAGAGTGTTTTCATCTACTTGCACATGGGAATAAAAACAAAGGTCTGCATGCATTGCATCCCCTCAAGTGGTTGTTCAAGAGTTACATCAACGTGGGTCAACTCCTACTGTAGCCATTCATGCTAAGATAGGGTTTCAACAAATTAAGGATAGACTTCAACTCCATCTCACCATAAACACCGGAAAATCTCTGCACCTTTCTGATTCTTTCAGGCCTATCTCCTCAATCTCGCAGAAAACAACAGTTATTCTTTTATCCAAACCACATACATTTCCTGGCACTCGGCAACTGCAAGATAACAGCATAGTCTTACAATTGAGTACAAATGGAATGAGGGAAAAAAAATGCTTTGAATTGAAAAAGTGCTTTTGCGTAATTTTTGAGTTTTTGGATTGATTTTTTAAAAGAAGTACCTCCAAAAGTTTTTTAAAAAAAGAAAAGTTACTTTTAACTATTTTTTTACTTTTGTAGCTCAAAAAGCCCTTTTTAAAAAAAAAAAAAAAAAAAATACAATAAAAGTCGATCCAAATGATACTTTTTTAAGAAAAAGAAAGATAACTTTCATGAAGGGAACATGGTACTTTTTAAGCTACTCTATTATCATCTGCAGTTCATTTTTGCAAGTCTACAAATTAAGAACTCTGTCAGTGAGCTGAGACCCTCAAAATCACTTACGTTATCCTCTTCTAATATTACTTCTGATTTTCTGTTGGCCCTCAACTCATGCTCACATGCATTAAATTGCAAAAAAGAGAGAAGATGCAACAGATGTACCTTCATAATAATGACAGGAAGCAAGTAGTTCTTGAATTTGTCTCATTTGTAAGGTGCAAATATGATTGAAGAATTGTGACCACCGAAACCGAATGAGTTAGACAAGGCTGCCTTGATATCCAGTCTCTCTTTCTTTGAGCCCACAAGTAGATTTGTATCCTAATTTTTTTTAAGTATGAAAAAAAAATAAAAATGAGATAATCGTCTCCATAAATGATAACACTGATACTTTACTGTCAAAAAAAAGGAGAGAAAAATGCAACAGGCAACATACCACTCCATCATCTGGGTTTTCCAGATTGATATTGGGATGAATCCAGCCTGTCCGTATTGCCTACATATTTTTTGTAAAAAGAAAAATGAAACCTCAATATTTTTAGATATGAAACTTTGGCCACTAAAATCTCATAAAAATCGTAGTTCTTTAGTTTTCACCTGTACTGTTGCTACGGCTTCCACACCACCTGCTGCCCCTAGAAGGTGACCGATCATAGATTTTGTAGAATTCACTCTTAGCTGAATAAACAAGATATATTAGCAAAAGCATGAAAAAATGGTAAGAACTAGCATAAATAAGAACCGTGAAATGAGTTGGTTAGCAAGAGAATAATAGTGATAGTAACATACAAAAGGTAAGTTACCTCAGGATTTTGGCCAAAACAGTGAACAAGAGCTTGGTACTCCTTAAGATCTCCAGCCGGTGTGGATGTGGCATGTGCATTTATGTAATTCACATCCTCTTTTGATACTCCAGAATTAGCTAATGCCTTTTCAATGCAAAGTATAACGCCAACCCCTGTTTCAGATGGAACAGAGACATTGTGATTAACAAAATCAACATTAAAGGACCAAGCAAAATTAACGAGGTACTGAAAAATGAATATTGCCAAAATGAAAGTTTTCTCCAGAAGAGTAATTAAGGAAGACTGCAGATTCTCTTATTATGCCCCAGTATTACTAGATGAAATTGAACAAGAGAAATGCATCCAATTCAATAATACGAGGTTCCAGTAGATAATGTAAAATTTCTTATACCCAAAAATTTCAAATGGTTTAACTTAGTCATGACAATTGATAGCCATTTTCAATAAGCTATCCGTCTAGTTCCATTATGCACAATTCCTAAATGCTACAAGAAAAGCAGCATAGGCAGTAGGCACCAATACAAACACAAGAATTGATCTATGACAAAAATCAATAAAGGTTAGCAAGACAGGCAACCTGAAACTGTTAAAACATCTGTGAAAAAGAACTGCATGATAAAATGACAGATATCAAAATCAAGAGGAAAATGGCAGATAACATTCTAACTAAATAAATTCATAATCAAGACCAACAAGTTATCTCACAGGTCTTAGCACACCAATTAATTGGCATATACATGCATAAATAAAGGCAAATGACGTAAGAAACTATTTAAATTTTTAATTACACAACTAAAATAGCCAGTAAAAAAATATCAACATAGGATATAACATTTTACCATCAGGACGTGGCTCTGTCACATGATAAGCATCACAAGTGAAGCTTCCACCAAGGAACTCTGCATATATGTTTGCACCTCTTTTCTACAATATTAAAAACCAGGCGCCTGTATCAGTTACTTGAAGCATCTAACCAGAAGTGAAAGACATACTTGAGTTTGCTATGTTGTAAATAGTGGATATGGAGAAAGAATAGGCAGGAGAGATAGCTGTCTGTTTCTTAATACTATTGGAAGGAACTGTAGGCGCTGTCAATTATAGACATAATATTTTGCAATACTATTCCATAATATCAAGCAAAGTTCGTTAGAGTGTCTATTATTCTCAAATGATTAGATGAAATTAGAAGTACCTTAGCATGCTCTAACTCTTCTAAAAGCAAAACTCCAGCCCCTTCCCCCATGACAAATCCATCACGGTTCTGTAGCATGACAAAGGTGATTGTTTGTCAGAAACAACTTTGTAGGATAACATGGAAGAAACTAAGTAAAAAAGCAGCAGGCATGCAATTACTCTTTTTTTCAGAAAAAAATCTTTTTCAATTATAACAGGCACAATCCATTACTTCTTCAGAATTGTCAAATTTTAAAAGTCCGGAGGATTGACAAAAACTGTTCCTTACACTATTTATGTTAGATGTCTCCACAGTATCTCTTTGTATTATTTCTCTACAAATAACATGCAAGTTTCAGCATAACATTTTACTGGTGAACCATTATCAGTTAGTCCTAAATGGCAAAAGTCCACATGGGAATTTTTTTAAACATGCAAGTTCAACTGAAGTTTCTAAAATGTTCGTGGCATTGATTCCCAAGGAAAAGGAAAACATACTTATCCATTCAACTATAAATAGAATCACAGATTTAAATTACTAAAGCTTTTTAACAAAAAATTAATGATCACTCAGCATTAAAAATGGGAAGAAGAAACACAGAAGCAGTAGGATGTCTATAGTATTACAATATCCCAAGGCCGTGAAGCTTTGGTAGGATCATCGTTCTGCTGTGAGAGTGCCCTGCATGCCACAAAGCCTCCCAAGCCTGCAACAATTACAATGAGATAGAAATATAGAATATCACATTTCTATAGATGATAAACTGATGCAAGCTAAGACAATGAAAAAACAAGAAATAGAAAAGGATACCAATAGGTATAATAGCAGCATCTGATCCACCACAAAGCATCACATCCTGCATATAAATTTTTTATTTTTAATCTTCAATGAAATTAATACCTTCAAATAAATGGCGGTACTACTGGATGAAATTTTCTGTCAAACAACAGAAAAGCTGGAAAATTGCAAGAGTTTCAGAATTCTACAAGCAAGTTTTAAAGCAAAAGGTCACTTACAGCTTCACCTCTAATGATATGGTTTGCAGCATTCAATATACAATAATTGCTTGTAGCACAAGCTGTAGAGATTGAATAATTGGGGCCCATCCATCCCTACAAAGCAAGGATATATCATCAGAACCAACACAAACTAAGGTGTCCATAATATAAGTCATATCCTATTAAAGCTGACCAGATCCATTGCAAGAATGGCAGAACCCATATTTGTAGTAGCAAAAGGTACACAGAAAGGATTCATCTTTTTATACGAGATTCGTAAAGCTTCGATGGCATCATTAAAAACCTATTTCACAAAACAAAACAAAAAGTCAATAAATCAATCTGACCCCATTACAGTATATAAGTCACAACTTCCTACAAATGCCATGATGATTTTATGTTTGGTCATTGAAAACTGAAGGTCACACCAATTCCGAATCCTAATTTCCATTTTTTCCTCAATGCAATATCTAAAAATGAAACGGAATTACCTTCATGCCACCCATTGCTGAGCCAATTAAAACTCCACATTTCTCTTTATTCAAGTCATGCCTTACATCTTCAGTAATTCCACCATCAACCAAGGCTTTTTTTCCAGCAGTTAGCATATAAAGCATAAATTTGTCCATCCTCTTTGAAAGTTTTGGTATTACCCAGCCATCACTTGAAAAAGACTTGATCTCACCAGCAATCCTCTAGAGACAATCGACACTTCAACACTATAACAAAAGCTACCAACAGTTGAAAATGTAACTTCAAAGAGTTATAGTTTACCGTTGGATATTCAGCACAGTCAAAAGTTTCAATCTCACTTATGCCACTAACACCATCAAGTAAATTATTGTAGAAGACATCCGGTTCATGACCAAGTGGTGTAACCACGCCCAAACCTGTCACAACTACTCGTCTCTCCTTTGTAGGTGGTCTTTTCATTCTTGTAACTTCCTGGGCAGGTTCCAAAGCTACAGCCATTGCTTTTCCTTAAAATTTCATAAATGCAGGGCACATGTCAGAAATTATATGATGAGTGATTAGCTTACTATAGAATACTGATAAATCATTTTCCTTCCACTTAAACAGAACTCTGTGAATGCCTGCCACTCAAGAAAATGATGCAGGCATATTTTTGAAGGGCTAGGAATAACAATTATGAAAAGTAAATTGATGTTGGGTAGAAAATGTAACCAGCTAAGAATCCGTAAGCTTGGGTTTAAGGAAAGCTGGTTCCTCCAAACCTACCACAACAGCTATGTTACCAAAACTTTTCACAAGAAAGGAGGCCCGAATTTTTCAATATTAATTGAGACAACAACAGTCGATATCATTGAATTGCAACTGACCCAGCATGCGACAACAGAAACATCAACATGCATACAAGAGGCAGCATATTGATGTATATAAGTGTTCATGTTTTAACAAAAATGGTTCCCGTTCCCCTTCGTACATGTTTTTCCCATAGCCCCAAAGATAATACTTTATAAAACCATACTGAAAAAAAGAAAGAAAGAAAGAAAAGAGAGAGAGACGGAGAGAAAACAGAGTGAACCTATATTTTCAGGAACACTTCAATGGAAATAATAATTTAGAGAAACTACTCTGAAGAACTAAATCTAATGCAAAACAATTCTCTGCTTATAATATTAAATTCATCAGATTGCAGGGGAAAGCAAAGTTCAATTGTAAATGATTAGAAGAATTATAACAAATCTTTGTTTCTCCTCTTTTGAATGGATTTAACGAGAAAAGTACAATGAACTTAAAGGCAAATTGTTCTGGTAAGCTCGGTTTAGTGAAGCGTTAGTCCCCAATCCCACTAATAACGATGTTAGTTCATGCCTCGTTTATATCTATCTGATCAAGTGAACCACTGAAGCTAGAGAACTTCAAATTATTCCACGCGAATAAACCAAATAAAAAGGCGTAAACTAAAAGCACATTCTTTGAGCAAGCAAATAAAACAGAAAAAATGCATCGCATACTGAGATAAAATCCAGATTCTACTGTAAACTGAAGAAAGGGAAAATAAAATCAATTAAGGACAACAGCGGAAATTCCAAAAATCACAAGCAACCGGTCAAGTTTTTATTAAACAATAATATGAACGAAATTACCGGAATGGGCCGCTCGATTCAGACGCCTCTGCCTGCGATTCAAATGGCCAGTCTTCGGTCCAAACAGCGAGGAGAAGCCATTGTCACCAAAGAACCCGAAAGAAGAAGGACTCTTAGAGCTATAGTACTCGTCGCAGGGCTCGAAAGCGAGACATGAGCTTATAAGGCCTTGAATGCTGGATCCATAGATAGACGAAATCAAGCCCCTGTTAAATTCGGAACTTCTACTGGCACATTTGGTCATGAACTTCCTCCGACTAGACCATTTGCTCATCTTCTTCGAATACTGGAACATGGATGGGCTTCTGGAACGATCACTGTCGCAGGCGACTGACATGCAAGCGGCCACAAGCCATGTGCAGAAAGGAGAGGCCAGAGAAGAAGTCGCCATGGAAGACTGAGAAGCTAAAATCAAGAGCTGGAAAGACGAAAAAGCTAGCCTTCGACGCTAATCTAGAGAGAGAGGGAAAGGATGACAAGTTTGAGAGAGTGAGGGAGCAAATGGGATATACATATGCTAGTGGAAGAAGGTGAGGTGCTGAAGTGACAGTGATGGTGAAGATTGATAAAGCTCAGGAACGGAATCGAAGGCCACATTCGATCTCCTTTATATGCTAAAGCCGTTCCAGACGCCGGTTTTATGCAATCTGAGTGAGTCGTCCTGAGAAGACAACGCTAAGTGCTCTCTCCCTGGAGCACTAAAAAGACGGTAAAATACAAACAGCAAAATCCAAAAAGAAAAAAAAAATTATATATATATATATATATATATATATATATATATATATATATATATATATATATAATAAGGACGTATGACCGGAAATAAAAATAATGAAATTTTTTTTTGTTATAAGAAATTATAATAATTTTATACTAAAGTAATTATATGTTATCTAGCATTTTCTCTTTTTTTTTTTTAATGAATCTAACATTTTCTCTCAAGATACAGCTTAATATATTTTTTTTGGTTAAAAATCATTTTTATATTGTTAACTTTAATATTTTTTTTACAAGGATATAACCAAACTCCAAACTTTTGTTAAAAATTAGATATTTTCTTTGTGCACTTTTATATATTTTCACATTATAAAATGTGCAGGACCGCGAAAAGTGATAAAATTAAAATTTTTGATTAAGCTAAAAAAAAAAAAACTTTTACAAGCTGAATTACATGTTGGGTTATTTGGGATCTTTTTAGTCTTCAGATAAATAGTGCGATCCACTAGAATCTTCTAATTTTAATTAGAACCACTAAGTTTGTGGTCCACTGAGATTTATCATTTTCGTATTTTCTGGATAATTATTTGGCCGTGGCTTAACCGTGTCAAGGCTCTGGAGAAAATACGGGACTTTCTTGTGATTTATACATTAATTAAGGACTTCTAATTTAGTCGTGGATTTCTTTGAGAATTGCTTTTTATTTTAAAAACTATTGAGGTTTTAGTCGATTTCCTAGGGCTTGTTTGGTTCATAGGGATGAATTTCTATGAAAACATAATGGGATTGGCTTAGCGAATGAAAGGGGTTAAAATAATAAATGATTATTAATTATATTCCATTTTTGGGTTTGATATGATAGTACCAAACATTCTTGCGGCGATTAATTATAATGGAAGCAAATTGCTTAATGACGATAAGACCATAACCTTAAAATTATATATCAGTATATTTTACATGTCTTCCCTTGTGTTGTAATAATAATAATAATTTAAGATATATTTACTAAAAGATCAATTTTTACGTTGGTCTAATTGGGTTAAAATTTGAATTTGAAATTTTAAAGATGTATTTATAAAGAAATATTTATTATTTACTAAGTTTTAAAAATTATAATTTTTAAGTTAAAAATTAGTGAGAGGAATAAATATCCCATGCATTAATGAAGGGACCAATAATTCTAATAATTCGATTTTTATTTCCCATCCCACCAAACTTTATTCCATTTAATTAAGTGTGGTCTATTGATTTTTTTTACTTGGTTGATCTCTCACACCATAGTTTAAATTCCAACACATATAATTTTACATCTAAACCTGGAATTTGATCCGATAAATACATACAATTCGATACTTTTAATGAGACAGATACAGAGGAGCTCACTCCTCCTTCAATCATTTTTTAATTTTTTATATTTGTGATTTTTAATTATTACACTTTTATATATTAAATTATTTAATAATTAGAGCTTGGCTCTTTTTTCTTAAATATTTTTTCGGCTCCCTTTGCCCCATTTCTATATTGGCCCATGCTTTTTAATGTTTGGATGAAATGCATATAAAATATTAAAAGGACATTGCCATGACATGATTTTCTCATAAATATAATATAAATTAAGCTATAAGTAAAGGTATTTCTTATACAATACAAATACAAAATCCTAGTAAATATAGTTGGGCAGGGGAGAGAGTTATTGTCGTGAATATGGCATATTCTCTCTATGTACCATGAAGTTTGACAAACGGGTTTAAAAAAAAAAAAAAAACATGTACAAGTAATAATAATAGTATTCACGAAGACTAGCAATGTTAATAAATACAAACATTATTATTGAAATACTTGAATTTACAGTAAAATAATTTTTGATTTAGTGATAATGTTATTTTTTTAATATTTATATTAATTCTTAAGTCTCGATAGCAATTCTCTCTGAGCTTGTATCTTCAGTCTATCTATAATAAAAAATAAAAAATAATTGAGTGTACGTCTAATTTTGATAACGTAGCCAACACGTGAAGCATGGTGATATGGACGTACATGCACTAAATTCAGCAATGACCAGTAAATTAAACTTAGTTATTAAGGGGGATTTACAATGTTTGTTGTTTTAGATTTTTTTTATTTATTTTAATAAGTACGAGGATTTGTAGGCAAATAATATAAAAGGATTTAGAATTATTCATTATAGAATGTAGGGAGTAATAGTTTTGAGTCTTTAAAAAAGTACATTAAGGAAGGAAATTTAACAATTGCTTAATTCCCATTTTAAATTAGTCTCAACTTTAATATAGTCTAAACATACTCATAGGTAAATTATTATGGAATATATTCATGTATCTCCGGGTCATTTGAATGTGAAAATGATTTTAGTATAAAAAGTAGTAATACATGAATATATGACTTAAAGTTTAAGATTATTGACTTAGAATATGTGATGACTTGGGCTATTTCTAACGGGGATATCATAAAAAAATTGTATAACTTATTTAATTTAAAGGAATGAGTTATAATTATTGAAATACAACTTAACAAAGATCTATGCTAACATATGGGTTGTTTCTCTTGGGTTGGCCAAAATTCATGTCAACACAACAAAAAAATTTCATAATTTATTAGGTGGGCTAAAATCTTTTATTATAATTAATTTATTAAGTCACAATTAATTCTTATAATAATGTAAGATAAAATGTACAGTCTATTTAAAAAAGTTTATAAAATTTAATATTAAAATAAAAAATTGTGATTGTTGCATAAAATAATATAACATAATATGACTTATTAAAAAATAATTTAAATAAGTGTAATAAACTCAATAAGAATTGTATTATTAGAAATAAGTTTAGTATGTTTTCTAATTAGGGCACAATTTGTTGGGAATGCAACTAATTCTTTATTTACCCCAAATAATCCTTCTTATTTCTTAGGAGGGGTTATTTAAGTCATAAGAAATTGTAAAGGCAATCAAGTCAAAATAGGCCAGCCAAAGTACATATCTTCTCAACCAAATCCCTCTTTAATTATCTCCCTGCGCACAAACAACAATGAGCAGCTCATAATCTGCAGCAACCAAATAAACTACTATGCACTACGAAAACGACATGCAACTACCCCCGCACGATGACGTGGTCTCAACTCTCAGCCATTTCTTACCAATCCACTCATTTATTGGAAGATTAGAAATTTCATTTTCTCTGCAATGGCATCCAAAAAGGAAAGTTTGTAATTGAATTTCTAACTACCAGCAGCTGTATGTTCCGAAAATTTGCTTACATTATATCCAGCAAACATTGACTTTTTGAAAAATAGGTCAAGCAATAAAACATTGAAATTAAAAATTTTAAATTAAAATTTTTATAATTCAATTTATTGTTTATTATTTTTTAAAATTAAAATACATTTTCATACTTAAAATTGTGAGTATAACTTGAATATAAATTATAAGATCTAACTTATTTGATAGAATAGACATTTGTTAGATAGGAGATGAAAGTCTCACGAATCAAAAGGAAAAAAAAAAAGTCTTGTCATCCGTCAATATCACCTTTATAAGGATACGGAGAAAATGCATTTCATCCAACGTGAAGTTCATTTGAGATGAATAAAGCTTTTATTCATTATAACAAATCAATAAAAAATACGCATGGTTCTGTTCCACGTGAAGACCGTGTTTTAAACTTTTTAGAGCGTGTTTCGTTTGTCATTTCAACTAATATATAGTGTATTTAATTATTTTATAAATTTATTTAATTAAAATAAAAATATTTGATAAATGAGTTTATTTTATAAATTTATAATATTTTTCAAATACTATTTAAAATAGTGTACGAACTTAAAAGTTGTGACATTTTATTTTTTTATCTTTTAATATTTAATACTCTATTCTCTCTCTTCTATCTATCTTATCTTTCCGTAATTTTTTTCTATTTTTTATACCTTCCATTAACTTTTTTTAATGATATTTTATACATTATTTGTAATATTTAATTTATTTTTAATAAAATATTTAATTTTCTTTCCTTTTATTTTTGTTTTATATGGTTTTTTATATACTATTCATAATATTTATTTTTAAAACAAAAATATAAGAGTTTAAAGTTAATTAAATTTTTTAAATATAATTACTTAAAATAAAATTTTATCTAAAAATAAAAATAAAATTTATATAAAAATAATATAAACATATCCCTTTTTACATAATTTTACATGTATCAACTAATTAAACATTTAATTTTATCAAGCACTTATAACTCAACAAATTAAGTTAATAATTTTTAATTTTAAACTAATAACTTTTAGTTAAAAATTAATGTTTTAACTAAATTTTCAACCTTTATTAGTTATTTTCGCCAAACAAAATTATAAGACTAATGTATAAGAAATGAGTGGTCATTATGAAAGGGGGGAAAACAACATAAACATAGACGGTACCGTGAATACTAGTGTGGAGTTAATGTTAGAGTTTTAATTTTTCTGGTTACTCTCTTTCCCTCTCGTGAAATATCAACACTAGTGTGAAAAGCATGTTTCTTAACTACCTAAATCTAACGGAAAATAGATTATCTGCACTAAATTGTACCGAATAATATGGGTCCCATATTCATACTATCACTTATTTTTGGAAAAAAAAAATAATTATTCTCCCTTATACACAGACACACTTCTGTAATTACAATTCAGAAAAAAAGAAATTTTGAATCATACAAATGATCTATTTAAATCTGCCATTACTAAATTGGGTGATCATAAGGTTAGCTTAAAATTAATATGGATTTAGTACCCTGAAATCGGATTCCTCTTTTTTTGGTATGAAAAAAGAAACCAATCAATTACGGGAACTCCGAAGAGAGCCAGCCAATCCACCCGTAAGATGAAGTTTCGTAAGTCCCTCTCCCTCTTTAGCCGTGAATTTGGCAAACTCATCTGTATATTGCTTGGTTTTTCTGTAAGTGATTACTCACCAATTTCTACTTAATAAAGAGATTATATCGGATTCGAATCACCTGCAATTTGCAATCATTGCACGGTGCAGTTAGCCTTAGTTGTCCCATTCTCCTGCAGCTAATTATATTGCATCTGGATCAATTGCGGTCAGTGCACGGCTATCCATTTTCGATTAGTATCACCAATGAGAGCAGCAGCATTTAAAATTTGAGTTATCTTTTACAAAGTATGGACGTGGAGTATTATTTTTCATTGGCATATAATCATAAAATAATGTTATGATTAATGATCGTTATAGTTTAATTTTTTTAAAAAAATTAGGTAGACTATGTAGATTTGTATAAAACTCCTCATAAAATTGTGTAATTTTATATAGATGTAATATTTTGTAAATTTCATTATAAATTAAACAAATGAAATTCGTATCCATTTCTATTATTATCTATATAATGTTACGAGTATTATTGTCAGTACGTCCATTTCGTTTTTCTTTATGTTTTGTCAGATAATAAGCTACATAGCAAGAAATTGGGCTTACCATGTGGCCCCATCTTGATTATTGGGCTCTAACCGGCTAGACATTAACCCATGTCCTTTGAACAGATATGTCTACTCTTCTATTTCTAAATTTCAGGCTTCAGATCTGATTGATCTTTAATAATCCTCTTAATTGCTCACACCTACCTACCAAAAAAAACACAGAAAAGAATAATGGAAGAAAGAAGACTGGGAACACTGAAGAGGGGATTTTTCCTCTTGATTCAATGAAGTTTTCGTTGTTTCAAAATCTAGATGCACGTAGAAAGCCATACCAGTTTTTGAGTCCTGCAACTTCATTTGCTTCTACTGTTTATTTTTCTTCCTCAAGGTCTCACTGGCGGCAAGTGCCCCCTCTTAATCTGCGACTTATCTGTTCGTGGATTCTCAGCTGTAAATTTCCATTTTTATGGTGTTGAGGTTATTCCAATGGAAACCAAGTTCGCAGCTTTGCAGTTTGTTCTCCTTCTGGTTGCTTTACTTGTTGTCCATGTTCGCCCCTCCAATGTGGTAAGAAAATAAATTGCAGTTATTTTAACTTGCTGGATTCAAGTTGAGAAATTTAAACGTGATACATTTTCAACCCATTTATTGGAATTTCTTTTGTTTTTTAGACAATTAATGAGACTTGTGGCGACTTTGTTGGTTCTCAGATTAGACGCAGTGGAGGTTTGCTTTCTTCTTTCAGTGCAAGTCTTTTGCCTAGTTCTGATTCCTGTTTTCATGTAATATTATTACTTCCATTTCCTGAAAAGGTTTGGATACTTATGGTTAAAAAATGGTATAAAATTGTAAATTTGTAGCTAGATAGCAATGTGTTTCAAATAAAAATGAAATAAATATTTAAGAAATTTGATATTGGGGATTCACTAAATCTAAACGTGTAGTTTATGATATTTGTTGAAAACATAATTGTCTTTTTTCTCCGCTAAATTAAGATGTCAACAGTGAGATTCTGGAGTGTTGTGAAAGAGTAGCTTGCATTTATTGGCCACTGATTTTGTGGAGTCTATATGTAGCATTCCTGTGATTGTTGGTATTATCATCATACGAGTAATCTGGAATTGTCGATCTACTATTAAAAATGCTTGCCCTTGAAATGTCCAAATTTGGAAGTTTTTTTATGGCAAAATGATAAGGAAGGCATCTTAATGGAGTAATGAGCTACATTGAAATATCACCTATGCCTGTAAAATGGACTGTGCTATATGATTCATGTTGGAACTTAATTACTGACATAAAAGCTAAATACATGGTATTGATATCTGTTAACCAATCTAGTAAACGCGTGTTTTAGATGGTATTGTTATGTCATTGATATAATAAGGTTTTGTGATAGCATGCAAAATTTGTGATGCGTTAATCTGATGATGCTCGAAGTCACACATTATCTTAGCTATTTTTCAACTATGACAAAGAAGACTTTGTTGTTTCTGATCTCTCATGCTTTGTTTATTTATTTTTATTTATTTATTTGTTTATTTACTTTTTAAAATATATAAACAGCACCATGCCCTACCGGTTGGGTTATTGGCCCTAATAAAACCAAGTGCTATTGCTTTGTTGGGAAACCTCAATCTTGGAATGAGTCAGAGACTTGTTGTAGTAAATATGGTGGACATTTAGCAGCATTGGTATCACCTCAGGAACTATCCTTTGCTCATAGTCTATGTAATGATACAACTAATAGTTGCTGGGTTGGAGGAAGAAGACTCAACTCTACCGCCAGTCATGGGTGGACATGGTCTGACAATTCTCAGTGGAACGGTTCCATGTTTCCTTCGGAACCTTTTCAATCCCATTGTTCTGGACTATCCTGCCACATGAACAACTCCTCTAATTTATGTGCAATGATTGATAATTCAAGATCTGTCATGAGTGACAGTTGCGACAGTTCTCATGCCTCTATATGTGCTCTTGATATAGGTATGTCCTCATTTTGTGCGTGTGATAGAAAATGCGATTCATTAGATGGAAAGAATACAGAAACTGAAAAACAGAAGAAAGGAATCCTCCTAAAACATAAACAGATAAAAGGAAAAAAAAAAAAAATCAGCTAAATTGGAAGTCCTTGTTGTATATATCACTGACAATTCTCCTTTTACATTGATTTGATGCTCTCTACACCAATTTTCCAACTCTTTCCCTCTCTTTCACATACGCACGCAGAATGTTGTGTCTTTTCCTCTTTATTTTGGAGATCCCGTCCCATTCATATTTATTTATTTTTTAATACATATTTCATGACCTTGCTGCCTTAACTGTTTACATTTTATCTCAGGCATGAAATGTTACCACTTGCACTGCCACAGGGAATACTTTATCATCCTTGCAGTGGTGAGTACATTAATCCTCTGCACAACATTAGTGGTAGTGGTTTGGCTTCTTGTATATAAGCGGAGCAAGAAGAGAAGACGATCCAGAAAACTATCTAATTCAGCAGCTTCTCAGTTAGTTCCTCCATCATGGAAAGTATTTACTAAAGAGGAACTAAGGTCAACTACGAAGAACTTCAGTGAAGGTAACCGTCTTGTTGGGGACACCAAGACTGGTGGTACGTACAGTGGAGTCCTACCTGATGGCTCAAGAGTCGCAGTTAAGAGATTAAAGAGGTCAAGCTTTCAGAGGAAAAAGGAATTCTATTCTGAAATTGGTAGGGTTGCTAGGCTTCACCATCCAAATCTGGTGGCTGTGAAGGGGTGCTGCTATGATCACGGTGACCGCTACATTGTTTATGAGTTTGTAGCAAATGGGCCCTTAGATAAATGGCTATACCATATACCAAAAGGAGGTCGGAGCTTAGATTGGGCCATGAGGATGAAAATTGCCACCACACTTGCTCAAGGAATAGCGTATGTTCCAAAAATACTTATTCTTGAATAGTTGCATTTATTTTCCTCATGTTATTCTAGAATATATTTTCTCCTAACTGCGATGCATATTTTCACTTGACAAACTAGGCAAATTGTGCTTTCTGGGCTTTAACTAACAGTAAACTCTAACTCGTTGTGCCTTGTATGATCCTCTGCTGGGCATCCTATGCATTCAATATAATTTGTTATTATCTTGCTATTTACAGGTCTTGTGTATTTTGTGGGCTGCAACTTTTTATATGTAATATAAAAATTTACTCCGTTAAATAGTATACATAGTATTTACAATGGCTTTATGACAGGCTTGCCAACAAGAGAAAGATTTGAAGACTTGATGGACTATTGATTTTGAGATGCTTATTCTGTTTCAATAGGTTTCTACATGACAAGGTGAAGCCACATGTTGTGCACCGGGATATACGTGCTAGCAATGTACTTCTGGATGAAGAATTTGGAGCTCATCTTATGGGTGTTGGTCTATCCAAGTTCGTGCCATATGAAGTGATGCATGAGAGGACGGTGATGGCCGGAGGAACTTACGGATATCTTGCTCCAGAATTTGTGTACAGAAACGAGATTACAACAAAGAGTGATGTCTACAGTTTTGGTGTGCTTTTACTTGAAATAGTTAGTGGACGTAGACCTGCACAAGCAGTTGATTCAGTGGGTTGGCAGAGTATATTTGAATGGGCCACACCTCTCGTGCAAGCTCACCGTTATGTTGAACTCTTGGATCCTCATATATCTTCATCATCATCTTCTAACATCCCAGAGGCCAGTACCATTCAGAAGGTTGTTGACCTCGTCTATTCTTGCACTCAACATGTCCCTTCTATGCGTCCTAGGATGTCTCATGTCGTTCATCAATTGCAACAGCTTGCCCAGCCTCAGGTAAAGTAAAAGCTAACTTTGTAATCATAAGCTCGAGTTTCTGTATGTATAACCAAAATTAATTTAGCGGAATGATCATACTAGACCTAGAGTTAGACTAGGTAAGTTCTGCAAGACAGACTCTGCTGTCATAACATGTAGTGTAATTGGAGAAGGTACTTCCCAAGCAATTATCGGATCCTTATATTATTATTCTACTAAATTTAGAAAAACAGAAACCAAAAGTCACATTGTTATGTGTCAAGAATTAGTTCAATTTTAAACTTTAGTTAAAGAGAAGATAGTGTGAAATTTGATCTCTTGATGATTAGATTTAACAATGATTTTATATTTTATTCTAACAAGTTTTTGTTTGATGTGTAATGCTTCTAGAGTGATGTTACCCTTTCTAACTATTAGATGAACCCATTTGCCCAATTGTGTAGATGTTTACATTGGAGTTTAAAAGGTGAGTCAAGTGAGATAACTCAAATTCATATGTACAAGTTCATCATATCAGCATTGTGCAACCAGTGTTAATCCTGTGGTCTTGATACTAGTTATCAGCATATCATTTAACATCAAATTATTGCGGCGAAAATTCCCCAAATAGAACTGTTAATTCTTGCATGAGATGCATGAAATATTGTTCTTCGCAAGAGATACATTGGAGACAGAGCACAAGATATAGGAACTACGCAAAATGCGCAACTTTCTTTACTTATTTCTTTTTTACCTTTTTTATTTAATTTCTTAAAAATGAAAAAAAAAAGAAAAGACAAGAAAAGAATACAAGCTACTCTAGTGAGTTACGAATTTTGCACAACGAACAACGAACATTTATTTCCCTAAGAATGTGTGAACTGGCATTGGTTGGTTATGAACTGCGTTGGATGATAACTTGATGGGCTATGATCCTCATCCTATTTCCTGCATCAGATATCCAAATCAAGATGGACGTGATCACATACAGATTACACAAATGCAAATGAGTAAGGTGATATAATAAAAATATTAATGATATAATAAACAGAACCCAGTTCATGTGGTGTAGACTATGGTAGTGTTCTAGAATCTAAACCAATTACAACCTTGGCTTTGCTTAGAGCTTTTTCTGTTCTTTAGGTTGAGAGAATTGAACCCCAAATCCTTAAATTTCTCATCACTAAACTACACCTAGTGACTTGGCTTGCTTAGAGTTGTAACTAGTATATTGTTTTTCTCCAAATGGTCCCTCTCAGAATTGTCTTGTACATTAAAAAAGTCCCAGAAATGTAAAACACACACACATGTGAAGTATATTAAAGACAGAACCAACGCAAAGAATACAAAAAAATGAAATATTTGTTACATCATGTAATGATGGCACGCATGAACCAACTCACTTCCATGAAAATCTACACCCATGATTGTAAGTTTATTACTTTGAGCCAACCACCACCCAAAAGAGGAAAAAAAAAGTGGTGCTGAGCTGCATACGTTATTGCTGAAAGTGCTTCTATCTAGCACAGTTTTTTTTTTTTTTTGGCGAAGGAATATCTACTATCAAATAAACTCTTGTTACAACTTACCAGAAAAATCAGAATTTTATCTCACACCAAATCTACTGACCTCAATCAATGGATTCTGTAATCTGAGATTGTTGCTCAATTAAAGCCTGCATTTTCTGCAGTAAATATTAAACCTTGGTTATTAGTAAAGAAGTATGACAAGCTCCAGGAATTATTTAAGAGCTCAGTCCTTTTCATTTTCTGTCTCGGCAAAAAAACCTTGTTTCTTTCATCCAAAACTTAACTTGATGATATCACCGATTGACCACTAACAAACAGGATATGCTATGTTTACAGTTTACTTTCCTACCTTGACAGAGATTCCAACTTCCTCTAGTTTCTGCAGTAGAAGCAACTCCCCTGAAGGATTAGAATCATGTTTAGGGAGCTTTGGAGACATCTACAGTTGAGAAAGAAGATAAATCAAAAAGTCTATGTATGTTCATGATTAAGGAAAGCTCTTACTAATAGTCATAGAATCATAGTTAAATACCATAGGGAGTTTTCCTAGGTTCATGAATACAATTTCAGGTCATTCGGAAGCAAAAGGGAAAAAAGGGGCCAGAAATTTAAAGTAACTCTTTCCTTTTTTCGTGCATGCAGACTGCAGAAGTACTGAAACATCTGTTGAATGACCTACCATCAGATGTTGAATATCTTCTAATGCAGAAGCTCTCTCATTTCTCATGTTTGATAGACGCATCATAACAGCCTGAAAAGAATCAAAAGGATACAAAAACCAGTAATACGTAATTCATATAATCACTTAATGGAACAAAATAACAGAAGGGACAGAATTATTTATTTATTAATTTTTAATTTTTTTTGGGGGAGAGAATGTTCAGACATTATAAATACCTTCTTAAATGCATTTGGATTAGCAATCCCCTGAATTTTAACGTCATCACTGGGTGGCCTTCTTACGCCAACATTTTCAATTCTAAGAGAATAGACGCCAAAAAGAGACTGCAAATATCCTACAAATACATATAATCATGAGAAAATTGATCAATAGGTTAGAAGGCTTTAATAAGTCCTACCGGCATTAAAACTTAAAAGTGTGAAACTAAAACAAAAATTGACCCTAGTGTTGGACAAAATTGAAGAATACTGCACCTTGTTCAATCACAACATCTGCCACAGAACGCAATAAGACATGCTTCTCTTTCTGCAGTACCCCAAAACATGGAAATGGTACTGGCGTTGTAACCTGAGCTAAATAAACATATAGCACGTCATGGAACCTTCACATGCACTCTCTTTATAGTCATATGCGATCAAAAAGGGTGGACTGTTTAGACCAAAAGCAAAGAAAATTTAATACAAAGGTGAAAGTGAGAACTTCAAACAAATCGTGGGGGACCAGAGTAAATAACTCCACCGCAAATTCAAATCCACATTAAAATTTTGAAGATATTCTTCCATCATACCACCTTATTCTAATAGAAACACATATCTCATTAGTTTGTTTAAACAAAATATTCTGGAGATTGGTGAAAGATTGCTGAGTTACCTTGTAAACAATAGCGTTTGGTGTGAGAAAGAGTTTTCTTGAACGAATATCCTCCCTTAGTATGAACCTCCGGACTGGTATATACAGCAGCATGAACAACCCAATGCCCCATGCTAATACCAACAACAATGAGTAAAGAACCCATTGTGCTGTCTGATACTTAACAAAATTTTCTTCCACCTCTTGAAAAGATGCAGCATAGATAATTGTTTCTTCGTCATCTTCAATTTTCCTAGGGGTACTAGTCGCCAACAAACCTTTCTCCAAGCTATCTATGTCCATAACTTCATCTCTCGTTCCCATTTTAGAGCCTCAAGGATGCACAGATAGCTTCAATCACAGGCAATTTACTCAACTGAAAATGAAAAGGCACCAGCTTTGTTTCTACCACTACAATACAACAAAAAAAAAAGGTACTAATATCAGCTCAAAGTAACAATTTAAAATTCTCACAAATCGAGCTATGAAATTCATCACAGACGTGCAAATTCATAGCCATGACATTATGCATTCCTAAGTCAAATTGCAAAATAGGCCCGAATAGGAATCCTTCTGTTCTTGATCACAGTAAAATCACGCAAAGCATCAAAAGCTTACAGATCCTTAGGAGTTCTCGTCCCCTTCCAGTGCCAAATTATACACAGTTCCAGAGCTTTGGAAAACAATGCAACTACCATCGAAGTGATAACCCCAACATGAAAATTATAAATCAAATTTAAAAGAACAATAACAAAATTGATTTGCGCTAACAAGCGCCAATTCGAGTTTTTCTTAAGACGATGAAATCCCAGGATTCAATTAGACATAATGATATAAGAAAATAGTTAATATAAGAAAGTTGATCATTTTTAAAATTTTTAAAAATAAAATAAATTGTATTTTTTATAGATAGTAAAATATAAAATTGTATATTTATTACGTTTTCTCTCTCATGGGCTTCTCAGATTGGGTTTCGGAATGAATATCTGGCACAATAGTGGCCCACAATGATATGGACGGAGCAGCGCCTGAAGAACGAGGAAGGAGAAATATGAATAGGAGAAGGATGTAGCGGTATGTGGAACTGCAACTAGAGCTAGGGAGGAAGAAAAACCCTGAATACCATCAGAACAATGGCGACGAAGCTTTATAAGGATAAGAATAATAAGAAGGATACTGCTATGAACGATGAAAGCGAAGAAGGCAAGGTTTTTGCTTCTTTCTTTTTCTCCACGAGGTATTCCTCTACCTGAGCTTTCTGAATTTGGGTGACACTGTTTTAGAAGCGTTCTGGAGGGGGAAATTCTGTAAGAAAACTAAATATGAAAGGAATCTTACCCACATTGTACAAGTTTAGAATGCCAAAAATATAATTTTTTGAATTCAAGGAATGATATAACAATCCAAGTGATCCCTCACACTTGCTTGTAGTTCCACTCGCTCATCTTGACTTAGATTAATCAACCCCTCTTAGGACTCCTATTTTACAGGGAGCAAATGGAGCTTCCACCTGGCTCTAGAATAGTCTCCCATTAATGAGCTTCCATTATTCCCTGTTAAGAGAATTCCAATTCTCATTCTATCCACAAACAGAAGCAGAAGACAAACAAATCTTTCTTGGGTGCAAAACTTCTCGGTTGCATCATTGCATGGAAAAAATGGAACAAAAGGATCAGAGAACCACTTTTCAGTCATTTAAAGCTGAGAAATCAGCTCTGCTCTTGTCTACTGATGTTGCTGTTAGAGGCTTAGATTTTCCAAAAGTTAGATGCATTGTACAATATGATTCTCCTGGGGAAGCTATTGAATAGGTGCATAGGTATCTACCTATTCTTTCAATTTGGCTTCTTTATGTTCTTCCATTATTTCTTAGTTGCTGTTGTACACTCAATATATATGCTTGGACCAGTTCAATTTTATATGGCTCTGTGGACCAAAATAATGTGGACCAAAATAATTTGAAGATAAGAGAAATCTGTTTGGGTCCATCTGTTAATTTTGTTAAGAATGGTGAGCATGCTTCACCAGAATATATCATCTACTAGATCAGGAAGCTGCTGCTTCTTAAATCTTAGTCGATAATTACAGTATTTCAAAAGGATTTTATGATAACCTAGACATCTAAAGCTGATACCACAGAGGCATAGTATATGCATGTTAGTCATCTTTGATTTACAATGATATAGAGTTGGTAGTACTGCTCGGATGGGTGAAAGAGGAGAGTCATTGTTATTTCTGCAATCAATTGAAATAGATTATTTACAAGACTTGGAAAAACACGGTGTATCACTAACAGAGTGTCGTCTCCTCAAAATGTTCGACAGTTTCCCACTGTATTGCCAAAAGAACCATATCAAGATGTTTGTTTCTATAGAGTCGCATCCCTGGGTGGTTTGCCTCCAGAAGGCACTTGAATCCTTCATCATGCAAGGTGATCCTCATTTCGGATCTTATTTAAACATTTTTTTAATTGTGCTTACTATCTTGTCTAAATGGTTAAATCCTTGAGAGTTTGAATTTTCACATTTTCAACCAATATTGACTTGGAAAAGTTTCCATTAGAATTTATAGTTATTATTGGAATTGGCTTAGTTTTTGTAACTTTCTAAAATTAAAGAAGTTATAATTTGAATATTCCCTTATGGATGCCAATGCTCACAATGACAAACATAATATATGTATGTATGTATTGTTTACATTGAGGATCTCAACTCATCATAATTCTTATTTTGCATTTAGCTGAGTTAATATTCGTCCTTTGCAGAATAGTGCAATTTATTCTCTGAGTCAATTACCTAGAAAGAAAGCTAAAGAAAATGTGTTTCAATGGACAATGGCCATTGTGTTATATTAAGTGGTCATTTTCTGTTTTTGAATTACTTGTTCGTTTGTTTTCTTTTTCGGTAATCCTCCCTTACGTTTTTAAGTATGTTTATACTTTATATTAGAAAAGTGTCACATGTTTACAAATATTCTATATGAAAAGGTGATGTTCTTGTTAGATAGGAATGATTCTTTACTGTGCGGTGATCCTTGATAACATATGAAGTTTACCAGTCAAGCATACACTCAGAACCTCTTGACGCAACTTTCTTTAGAATCTCTACATGTGATTTTTTTTTTTCTTTGCCATTCTATCTTGAATTATGCTGATTTATTCCTTTTGACTTTACTCAGCAGTTCCTTTTCTATACGACTCTGGTTCTTAGTTGCTGTTGAACTAATAAAGGTTAGCTTTCTCTTTTCAGCCAAAGATGGGCAAACTTGCAACTTCACCTTGGGCATGTAGCCAAAAGTTTTGCATTAAAAAAACAACCCCCTTGGTTGGAAAATCATTTGAGAAGAAACCTAAGAAGAGAAAGAGATTTTACAAGCAAACTGAGCTGTCAAAAAAGAGAAAGCTTACCAGTGTGACGTAATGCTGACCTTGGAAATGGCTTATTATATGAGTTGAAGATAGTCTTTGCTGAAACCTGTTTGATGAAGTGAGTGCTGGTGGAAAATGTTATATCTTTTTTTAAGGCCAGATCATTAGCCTCACTGATTATACCAGGCAATTCTCCAAGCAGTCACTGGCATCTTCTGCTCGGTGTATCTGATAATTCAAGAATGAAGTATTGCAGTAACATGAAGTGCATGTCGTTTATTTCTACAGCCTGCATTGCCAAACGGCAATTTATGCCTACAGGCTATATATGTATTCTTACTTCAAGACAATTGCTATTCAACTTCTACTTCTATCACATGAAAGGTGTAGACTAGCTTTCTGACATTTTAATGAGAATGATTATGAATTTTTATTTTACACCAGCACTTTATTCATGTTATTGCTGCTAAAGTCATTTTGGCCACAAGGCTTGTGCATGGAAACTAAATCATTCATTTTTTCCTTTCAGTCTTGGCCTAGTTTTCGGCTTTATTTCTAATTTGTACTGTTGGTTTTTTAACACGTACTGATGTAACAAATTTGGGATGCAATTGCTTGGAAGCCCGACATAGATACCCGACAGCCTTGTTTGTAATCGAAGATTCAAGATTGTACCAACACGGTAACACCCTACTCTTTCCTTGAACTTGGACGGTCGTGCAAGGAAATGAGATTGGCTTAAGTTCACCATTTCTTCCACCACACGAAACAGGGCTAGCCTACCATATAATTAATTGAAGTTGTCCTTCAACACAACAGCTAAGCTATGCTTTTCCTTCAGCTCTAACTATAGACATTATGGAATGTTTACCTAATTCATTGTCTCCCCATGATATATATCACATGGTTTATCATTCTTGTTTTGTTGACAATAATTGAACATGTTCGTGTTTCCCCGACAATCTTCATCTTCATCTTCATCTGTCCGGATCATTAAAAATAAGACCCTCTTTCCTCTTCTGGCTTGAAAACAATCTTGAATTGACCTCATTTATGATCCACCAGAAACTAAGCTTTGAGTATAAGGGGGTGGAGAATTGGAAAACGCATTACCCGAAAGACATCAAATGAGAAAGAGAAAGGGACAAAATTTTCTCTCAAATCCTATTCTATATTGATCAATCATTATTACATGAAACAAGATTTGAAACAAGATTAAAGATAAAATTTATCCCATCAGTGTTTTATCATCTCATAGTTGGGTTCTTGATTGGGCCACCATTGGACCAAACTTATTTCAATGCTGGCCCAATTTGGTCCACTTGTATCCTTCTTTTGGAGCTTCTTCATTCATGTCTTTTTTTTTTTTTAATGACGAATTATCCTTTAGATATCTCTGATTCTTGTTTATTTTTCTGAAAATTAGAGATTCCACCTAAGCAAGACCTTCTTCCAAATATATATATATATATATATAAAAGCTCTAAAAAGATCATGAACTGCTAAAATTGATGACGTCGTGGTGGTGTAGAATATAGAGAAAAAGCTAGAATTCTGATAATTACCAATTAGGCATGCAAAAGTAATCATTAATTATTCACTTTCACTAAATGAAAAAGGTCAACTAGATTCAAGTATATATACATTTTTTTCGAAGTGGATTCTAGTATGATAAACATTATAAATTACCACTAGATTAGCATTTATTATGACCACAAAGCAATTTCTGGTATAGTGCTCTACACTTGCTGATAGACTTGCAAATGTTGGTTTGTCTCTAATAAGGTTAAAATAACTAATGATTCGTGATGTTTATCATGATTGCTAATGATAGTCTTAAGTAATCATCATTAACGGGGCAAAGATAATGCTACTAGCGCTGTTAAGGATCTTTTAAATGGATATGATAACGGCAGAAAATTATTAAGCCTAAAACAAAACATAGACTGGTAGGAATTAATAGATAGCTTATTTTTTTTTAATTTAGGTCGAAGTTCCTTGCTTTCTATTGTTTATATATATATATTTTTTAAAAATTTAACCTAGATATATCCTATACTTTTTAAATATAATAAGATTAATCCTTATTTTAAAAAAATAATAAATAATAAATTTCGAAAACAGTTTATAATATGCTTGAAATTGCAAATGTGCTATATTTGTCCACGCGAATGATTTAACACGAAGGAGATATATCAATGAATAAGCACACATATTCCTTTGTCAATTGGTTTGGCCTCTCGTTTTCTATCCAATAATAGCACTTTTGCAACATTTGAACATGAAAACGATATTACAATAAGGAAGAAATGTGACCTTAAAAACAAGTGAGTACATTATTGGAATAATTGAATTTTGATGCCACATTCTACCTAGGCCAACGTAATACCATAGAATAGAGATTAGAATGGCCAATATCTTAATAATTTTTAAGAAAAAAAAAATCAATCATAATTTAAAATTATTATTATATGTGTAAATTAACTATTAATTAAGAAATGAAACTTGAATCAATAATTATCACTCATTACAAATTTCTTAAGAACTTCCTCACTTAGGAAAAAACCATTAGAGCTTCTGCAGTAGGAGCATTTAGACGTCGCACAGATGCTGTACATCGACATTTGTGGGAAAAGCATGAGTAGAGATGCCTACATAACATCTTTTTAGAATGCAACGGAGAAGAGAAAGAAAACAAAAAAGAAAAAATAAATTTTAATTTTTTTAAATGTATTAAAAATAAAATAAATTTAATATGAGTTAAATTTGTCTAATTTTAATTTATATAAATTTATTAAATTTGTCTAGTTAATAATATAAATAATATAGAGTAATATTTATAAGAAAAAAGAAATAGTTTGTAGGATTTATTTAAAAAAAAATTTAAAATTGTATAAATAAAAAAAAATTATATAAATTATATTAAGTGATGTGTTATTATAAAATTCATAAAAAAAATATAAATAATTAAAATATAAAATTTTGATCAATAGATGCTCTTAAAACTGCATGTTGAATCATCACATTCTTTTTTTTATCTGCGACATAATTAAAAGGAAAGAAAAAACCCTAACTGCTACTGATGTGAAGGCATGTATGTAAACTTCACGCAGACCACAAATAAAGCTCTCGAGGTATTCACAAACTCTGCCTCTTTTGGGGTAAAATAGCTTTTATGTTTCCTTGTACGGTTTGGAACTTGTTTGACTACAACAGGAGAGTTAGTATAAAAGAAGAGTGAATGCAATAGAAAAAGGAGTGAAAATGTTGTGCTGCTGCAATAATTCAACTATTCCAGAGAGAGAAAAGGAGGTTATAACATTAAAAAATGATCAACTATCACCAACCCACGTGAAGGCCAATAATACCATGAAATTTTATTACTGCAATATAACGAGGAGCTAAGCAAAGGAGGACGTAGCTGCAATATTCTTCTTCCATTCTATGACAATATTAGACTTCACTATTTTTTAGCCTTGTTATTAAAAAATTCTATTGCTTTAGAAGAAGAAGAGTTCACTGCCAAACATAAACTTGTGTCGAATATAACTCTCGTATTTAAATTTGAGTTATTTATTATATTAATGAACGACACAGATTTAAATATGATGGAATCTAAATCCGCTGATGTGGCCGGGTGACCTTGATGTGGCTGTTGAAGATTTGAAGGAAGGGAAGCGTGGGGGTGTGCCAGATGCAGGGGACAGAACACAGGAGCATATTACGACCTCCGAAGGCTTATGCTTATTTATGACTAGGAACACAGTTTGAAGGGTCGAAGGTTCCCTCCAACAGCTATTTGTGCCGTGAATATCGCTTCCTTGCTTGCTTCTGAGGGTTCCATGGTTGAATTTGTTGGCCAAGTTCTCTGTACAATTTTGGGAACTTGCAGAATTGCGTATACTATTTGTGGTATTATTTTCTTATACTGGTTCGTCAAATTTGGCACTGTCAGGCTCTATTCGTCATGTTCTGCTGTCTAACTAGTTGGGATATTTATAGTTATTATTATTGGCATTGATTATGGTGAAGTACCTAAGCCTTTCACTGGTTCGTCATTTCTCACCATGAATGTCTATGGCACTTAATGACCATTATAATGTTCAACTGTTTATCAACGTCATGGCACTTTCTCTTATTTTCTTTTCTCAGAGATTAACGAATGAAAGGAAATAGATATAACTAGATGAAGTGAAACATGTTAAAATTAGATACAAAAGAAGCATATTTTACTTAAACCACAAGTAAGCAACAACCAGTAATTTTATAAATCCAAATTGATTATGGTCATTTATTTGACATAATAAATGACATAACATAATAAAAATTATTCAATCTAATGTCTTTTGTTACATCATGTTATAAACTATAATAAAATTTACATCAGAATTTTTATATTGAAATGAAGAAAAGAATTAATTACACCAAGATCTTTTGACTTTGACTTTTATTATAAATTAAGAGGTATTCCATGTGAAGTTTCCATGTACTTGTAGACGAGCTGGAAGCCTCACATACTTCTCCCGTTGTAGCTTTCTTTAAAAATGTCATTTCTGTATTTTTCTTCTGGTTTTTATGTAAACAACCATGCATATAAAACCAAAAACCTTTTCTGCAAAGAATAGTTATCAACTTACCTGCTTTATAATCGACAGGTAGAGGGTCACATTTGCACTATCCTCTTTTTCTCTCTCTCACACGGACACCCAGACTCACATAATAGTCCAAATCCGTATTACTTAGCACATCAATAATATATTCACATATATATCCAAATTAATCGAGTCTTTATCTTCAAGCTGGATGGAGGAGAAAGGAAGTTGATTGATTGAACCCCACCTTTTTAATGGTGCCATTATAGTGCCTACTGAATATTGGACCCACGATTAGGGAAAATATTGTGGCTACGTTTTCCTAAGTGGTTAATACCAAAGCACTTATAGATTCTTCCCTTGAAGATATCGTTGATTCACCTGGATTGTGTTGTGACCCTAGTGGCTCCATCTTCAACATCAAATTCCCTCTCTCTTTTGTTTTCCTACAATTCTTTGTTGGTATATCTAGATGGAACCCGTGTTTTTTTCCTTAAAAAAAAAACTCTCAGAACCCGTGTAATTAAAAAAAGAGATCATCTCACGGCAACTTAGCATGTTTTGGAAAGAGTGCAGACTAGTAAAGTCTTGAAAATAATTACAGAAAAGAAGTCTATAGAATCTCCTTTCTCTCCACCTTCCCTGGGACTTTTTCTCCCTACAAATCCATTCTAATTTTCTTTCGTTCACTAATTACGTTTCATTTTCTGAAACAAACCGCGACCAATATTCCAGGCTGGTGTCCAAGGCAACCAGCAAGCATCACCATGTATTGTCACCCTAATCAACTAAGAAAGAATACAAAAACCATAAAGAGCTTCAACCCCACAAAAGGGTCTCTATCTCTCTGTCACAATCTTATTCTCTTAATTAGCTGATGCTGAATTCGGCAGTGTAGGGACGACAAGAGACTCGTGTTTAGCTGTGGGCTATATCTTATGAGTGGATCCTCAAGGAGATATATGCATGTCACGTCGTTGTCTAGAGAAATATTAGCATCTCATCTCTCATGCATAAAATATAAATTTTCAAAGCGTTTAATTAGTGGCATGCCAAAATTAAAGAACAGCTTATTTTTGTGGGGAATGATCTCATGATTAGGTTCACTAACGACATATCCCCTTCATTGATTAGATCAAGCTCATTAACTAAAAAGAAATTAAGTATTTAATTAATTTACTTTGTTGCCTTTGTAAGCACTATGGGCAAACCCTCCATGTGCATACGTAACTAAAATGGATCATTATAGTTAGCGTGTCGAGTGGCAAAGGCAACGGAATTTTGAAGAGAAATTGGAATCATTCTATTTGCCTCCACACTCTAAATGTATATACATGGAACCAGAGCATCTCCTAGTGCTTAAGTTTTTAAATCTTTCTTAGTATATTTATATAATAATTAAAGTATTCTGGCCCTGAGTTTTTTTTTTTTTTTAAAAAAAAAAAATCACATATTATATACTTTATAAGAAAATTCTTATACTTTGACACGATTCACAAATGATGATGGCGTGTGGGGTTAAACTTTGTGATGGCAGACACTCTTTTCTTTGTTTCTCTGCTTTCATCTTTGGGTGTCTAAGTGCTTGCAATCCAAAAATGATGTTCATCCAAATTGGCAAATTTGACTAGCTAACCAGCATGAGACGCAGCCTTTGCTGGTCGTTGATGTTGGTTGCAAGATCATATGGCTAAGCGTTAGTTGTGTATTGTCTTGTCTGCTTTCTTGCCTGGTTTCGATGAAGACATCTTTATTCCTTCTGCTATCAATTGCCGCGCATTGATGTTTACCATTTATTCAAAGGAATATATTATATTTTATATACTTATTGCATTTTTGCCAATAATTGATTAGTCACAAATAATAAGAACAAATTGTTTTGCAGTTTTGAATATAGTTTTTCAGTGATGAGAGGCGTAGTAAGAGATTCGGGTTTGGAACATCCATCGATTTCTTGTTTTTATCAGCAAAACAATAATACATATTAAGTTTGTGATTAATGGAATAATAATATAACCATGATCAAATCCTACATAGAGTACAAAGAACAAAGAGAGTGGAGTTAAAAGGTGCGAGCTTCTTAATTTCACCAAGAAGTTATACGAAAAGACTTGTATTTTTTTTTAAAAAAAAAATTAGATAAATTAATGTCAAGATTTGTAGATAAATTTCAAAGTTTAGATAATATTTACAAAAATACTTATAATTTACCAGTTAACAAGTTATTTCACATTAATAGTAGAATTCATGTTTAAATCTTTTAATTATGGAATGCAATTCAAACATTTTAACAAATAGACTCTTGTTAGTAGACTCTTATTTAATGACTACAATTATTGGGTGTCATTAAGATTATATATCCTCTTAAGTTTAGACATTACAATGAAAGTTTAGGGATTCGGAAGAGTCCTTTTGGGTGAAGAGATATGAGGATAATAAAAGAGTTGCCCTAGCTATTTTCCATTTTTTTCCACACACACACAGAGATATATATATATATATATATATATATATATATATATTATTTGGCTTTTGAGTGCTCTAGATTCTTACGGATTGTCATAATACCAGCCATATAGAATCTGAATTCGACCATAAGAAGATACAATACAATACATACAATTAAATCTAAAAATATGAAGTAGAATCTGATTCTGGCTTCTCGAATATATATTATAATAACAGGATATATTTACATTTAAAAGTAGTTTAATATTAGATTACATACATATAATGACTAACCTGTAATCATGGAATGGATTTTTATTTTTTATTTTCTCAATCAATATGAATATTTCAAAAATGATTTTTTGTTTAATTTATTTAATTTAAAATGACATGGAGAGATCGTCCGTACGGAAGCGGGGGAGAGTGCGTGCATGATAACCACTGGAATCGAAAGCCAAGGTACGAACAAGTGAGAAGGCCGATGGCCCACACATCGGTGGGCGTTGGAGGTGGTTGCCCCGACAAAAGCTGCGCCACCTTCACATGCCCTTCTTCCTCACTTCTCCATCGGCACCAATTTCAACTGCAACTTTTTATCTATCATCTGTCATCTATCTCATCTCTAGATCTCTTTCTCTTTAGTCTTTGACCACATTTTCCTCTCCTTTCTTGCGACCTTTCTCTCTTTTTTTTTTTTTTTCTTTTTTTTTTCCACTCATTTTTCTGCTTAAATTTTCTCGCATTATCTTCTCAATAATTGCTCTTTTTGCTTCGGAAAAATTATAGATTCAATTAATTAGATGTCTTTATTTATTAAAAAAAAAGATGTCTTTCATTGATTTACGTCCATGATTACCGCTGTCAACATAATTAAATAAATAATGTATTGTGTTATAAAGGTCTTGGACCAAGGTTAAATTTGTGCTGAAATTTCACGAGTGAAGACACCAACTTGACCATGAAAGAAAATAGAACAGTTAATTTGTAGGTCATACTCTTAATTGAACCAAAGATTTTCATTTCCAATGCATTTAGCTTGCTCTTGTCTATTCGATGGGAAAAAAAAATAGTATAAGATATTTATATTTATTCCTTTTCTTGATAGAAACGAAAACTAGTGTATGATAACCCAACCAAAGACAAGAATGGCCATCAAAGTCAAGGTAACTTTGTTGAAATTGAATAATGGTTCTTTGCTGCTGCATCAATATATTGAGCTTTGAGAATAGTAGTTAATACTACATATATTCATTTTTCAAAAGAAAAAAAATGTGAGTAAATTAACATTTTGAAGGCTCGTCATAATAAAAATATCTCAATATTAAAATAATATTTAATGATGTATTATATATTATTCATCAACAAAATTTTTATTTTAATAATAAAACTTAAACACTTAATATTTATGCAATACAATTTCAATCTTTTATCAATCAGACAATATTATGTCTATTTATTTACTCCCGTGATATTAAAAAAGTTAAAAATAACTTAATAAGACAGGTGCATGCATTGAAATTCTCTAAATCTTTGTTTTGATATATAATTACCTGATTATGACAGTGAAAGACAACATGTTACATGTACGCTTTGCATAGATACAGACAAATCTTATGTATGATTTTGTCTTCATAATTTTTACAATTGTCCTTCATTGATTTGTGGATTATTAAATAATGTATTTTAATATTTCGTCAGGGTGTTCACATATATATATATATATATATATATATATATATATTATACAAGAGAGTCACCTAGTAAACTAATTACTTGAGTTGTAATCCAAACTCTACTGACTACTCCCTTCCCTTTAACATGCATGCTTGGAAGAAATGAGCTCTGTTCATTAATTAAGTAAGCAAGTCAACTTTGATCAGAATTATTTTTTATTATTTTATTTATTTATTGCACATCTACCATTACTTACAAATTGCAATGGAATTAATAAAAAAAAATTTCTCTTCTGAAATTGAAGTTCAAAATCTAATAATTAATCCAAAGTCTCAAGTTTCACTTTTGCAAGAGATAGATAAGATTTAAAAAAAAAAACAAAAAGTCAGAGGGATTATTTAAGGTAGTCTTTCTTTTACTAAAAATAATTTTTTAAATTAAAAAATAATAATTTAATGACTCTACAAAACTGTTTAAATAACTAAATAAAATTTTAAAAATTCTAAGTAACCGTTTAAATACTTAAATGACTTTGTGAAACCGTTAAATCATTATTTTTAATTTGAAGAGACTAGCTGACGAAAAGGAAGACTGCCTTAAGTAATCGGCGAGCGGAAGAAAAGGAGTTAAGAAAGTTGCGTATCTTCTTGTTGAATCAAATTTTGATAAAAGCAAAGAATTAAGGAGATTGGGAACAAAGTGTCTGTCAAGAGTCACATCTTGCAAACAAACAGAGAAAGCTTGCCATTAGTACTATAATTCTCAACAAAACAACGTTTGATTGTCATTTAATTTGCCGAAGCTTAATTATCTTAATTAAGGTATAATGATCTCCTAAAGAGGAACCAAAGCTGTGACATGTGAAGACTCCTGCTTTTGCGGCTAGTGGCCGTCCTAGCATCCATATAAAAATTCCTCTTTTTCTTTTGGAGACCTTTTTAATTTGTCAAGAATGAAGACATATTCCTACCGTCAAAAGCATAATCTAAGCCATTAGAAAAATGTGTGATTTATTTAACAGTTCAGATTTATTATACCAAGATATTCATGAAAGAAGAATTATTGATCTTCTTTAAAATACAAAAAAAATAAATAGAAAAGAACTATATTTTTCCAATGAATTAATGTAGTAATTGTAGTTTTTAGTACAAGTATTTTCTAAACATGATGCAAATTAGTGAAGAATCATTGAATTGAAATCATGTCATGTTCTAAAAATGCCTTTTTTTGGGTTTTATGGGCCCTAGCATCCAAGAAGAATCCCCAAAACAAGGGCAATACAGCATATATGTATATTAAAGATGTATAATATTATAAAGTTCTATAGAATAATGAAAAATACGACTTTAATTGAATATATGAGATAATTTCCACATTCACGCATCAAACTGGGTAGCCACGTCAGCAAGCATCATAAAAAATAAACTTTTTACCAATATTCATGTGCCATATCTAAAAAAAATTTACCAAAAAAGGTAAATCTTCCGTCCAATCTAACAATCTATTCTGAGAGGCCCGTAATGTTTACTCCTCAGCTTGACAGCAGTAGCAGCTTTTCTTTTCTTTTCATTTTCATACTTGCTAGTTCAAGTCTATTGTTCACAGCTTCGTTAAAAAACACCACGAAATGCGAGGTTCAGTGGAATCTGAGTCTATTGTCTAAACACTATTATGTCTCGTAATTATTAATTAAACAAAGTTAATCTTTTTTACCAACCCACGTCTTTAATGAGTCCTTTTAACCATGCCTGTCTGATTGATTGCTTCGGTCTCTATATTTCATGTCGGTCTGTTCACATAAAGAAAAAAGCTGTCTTGCTTTTGTTCAGCCTCTGATTTCCCGGCGACAGTGCTCTGGTGCCTTCGTACACAGAAAGAGAAGTATCCATTTCCTGTTTTCCCATTTTCGTTGCTTCTGTCTTTCTGTTTCTTCGTCGACGGTGACGAAGTTGGTGGCCGGACGGCGACTCTATACGTCATTAATTTTAAGTGGGTGTTGAGTTTTTGAGTAAATTTTCGAGTTTTTCCATCTGGGGTTGCTATTGAAATGGTTCTGGTTCGCGGATTTTGGCTCGTTGAAGATCATTTCTTTCACATGTTTTACATCCTTTGTTGATGTGGATGTTTCAGCTGCAAAGTTCTGATTTTGGCGTTTTGTTACTAATAGAAGAATCCCATTTGTTTAAACTCTCTTAATCGAGATTTTGCTTTGACACGCTACATGTGTGTGTGATTGTCTGAAAAGTAAGCTCTAGAGTAAGCAGGTTGCTGAAAGGAGGCTTCAAGTTGAGCTCCTTCTAGTTGTTGAATTTGGAGCTTGTATGAGTTGAGGCCAATTCATACTTGGTTGCATTATTGGGAAAGGTCCGGGATTTTGTTAATTCTACTGGATGTTGTTGGACAAGTTTGTGGGGGCACTAAAGGAGATTCTTTATCTTGCTTTTCGTTTGTGGACAAGTGATTCCACAATTATTAGGCGATGAATTGCAGTTAGGATTGTCTCTTTGCAAAAGACTTACGGAACAAGGTTGAATCTCTACCAAAAAAGGCCAAGTATTGAATTTGTTTCGGAGCCATCATCTTTATAGGTCGTAATGAAGGCTCCACCAAATGGTTACTTGCCTAATTCTGGCGAAGGTGTGTTTTTTCTCAGGGTTTACTTACCTAAAGTTTGCACTTCTCCTCTTTCTGCTTATGTTTCCTAAATCGTGAAGCACTGACACTGCTCAGGGACTGGGAGGGTGATTGTTTTCAAGAAAAATGATGATCTTATCTTGTTTCATTAATTCAGTTACATTATAGATGATAGATCGAGTAATCATAACAAGTTTATGATAGTTGATTCTAAAATATAGATGGCAGTTCTAGTTCTATGGCTTTCTTACATATTTTACATATATTCTGGTCAGAGATAACGTAGCCCAAGAAAAGGGGGAACGGAATCGGATGTCCTTTTTTTTTTTTTTTTTTTTTTCTATTAAGTGAGGACTTTTTGGTTCTTCAGCTGACCCTCTTTGCAGGAAATTTTTTGTTTTTTTTTTTTTTTTTGCGTTCTTGCTGACTTGAATAAATATGACAGTATGGTTTATTACTTCTTCTTTGATTTGTTGCAGGTTCCTTTTTATTTTATCCTTTGCTGAATTTAGGCAAAACATTTTTTAGTTGTAAAAACCGGCTCGTATGTGCTACTAACTAAGCGACGCTGAAACTATAAAAAAAAAAAAAAAACCCCGCTCTCCCCAAAGAATTTTTTTGTGCTCGTGTCATATTCAGTGTCAAAAGAATACATTTTTATAATTTATGCTGCTTGATACTGAGTCTTGCCTTAATTGACTTGACTTGTTACATCCTTAAATTTTTTTAAAAAAATTGTTTTTGAAAAAATTATTCTGGAAATTGTAATGTTGCAATAGGAGACTCGAAAACAAGTTTTGCTTACTTTTTACTTGGAAAGAGCTTCTGAACCCAAGCTTCATATCAAGTTCTGTTTCTTTGAACTTAAAATGCTTTGCTTATCTTTCAGGAAACATGGATTCTGAGAATTCAGTTCTTAGTTTCTTTGCCATGACCCTTATGCAAAAAGTTTGAAAAAGGGAAAAGTAGCCATTACTTTATAACATTTCTTTTTTTCTTTTCTTTCAGAGGAGTAACATTATATCTGTTTCTGATTACAGGAGAAAGGAAGGCCATTAATTCAGAGTTATGGCATGCATGTGCTGGGCCGTTGGCTTCTTTGCCTCCTGTTGGAAGTCTGGTGGTTTACTTCCCCCAAGGACACAGTGAGCAAGTGTGTTTCTTACGTCATAAATCTAAGGGTGTGACTATGTCTTCATTTTGGTTTGTGGTGAACTCTCTTCTGACTTCTAGAACTTTCAGGTTGCAGCGTCCATGCAAAAGGAGGCTGATTTCATACCTAGTTACCCTAACTTACCATCCAAGTTGATTTGCATGCTTCACAATGTCGCGTTGCTTGTATGTATGCTTAGAATCTTATGAAGACAATTTATTTATTTAGTTTTAATATCTTGTAACAGGATAAGATATATTCCATCTGTAATGAGATTAAATTCCTTCAGCCTAAGCTTGTTGATGAGTTTCACTCTTGACGTTTTTGAACCATGTGTAATCATTCAGATAAACAAGTTCATTCAGAGATCATGAAAATATATACATCTTTAATCGTATAGATCATTGGGAATCTCACCAGATATTTGCTATAGACTAACTGGGTGACAAATTGGAAATTGCAACTACAATAATGTTAATTGTAAAGCATTTCAAGTAATGGTCCATATAATTTCTTCATATGGAACACATTGATATCATTCCTTTATTGTTTTGGTCAGGCGGATCCTGAAACTGACGAGGTTTATGCACAGATGACCCTTCAGCCTGTAAACAAAGTAGGTCACTTGTTCAATCTATAAAAGTATACTGATATGTGTCTTGGATCTTTTCCCACCTTTTGTTTTGTTCTCAAGCCAAGCCAATCGTATGACACTATATCAAAGTTTCTTTGACATGCCTGTTCTACAGTATGACAAGGAAGCAATACTAGCATCAGACATGGGTCTCAAGCAAAGCAGACAGCCTACTGAGTTCTTTTGCAAAACTCTTACAGCTAGTGACACAAGCACACATGGTGGATTTTCTGTGCCTCGTAGAGCAGCTGAGAAGATATTCCCACCTCTGGTGTGTAGTTTTTCAAAATTCTTTCATGGAATGAGAAGTTTTACATGATTTATCTGGGGGGTTTACTCTTTCTATACTGACAAGAAATGTCTTCAATAGGATTTTTCAATGCAACCCCCCGCACAGGAGATTGTTGCCAAAGATTTGCACGACAATACATGGACATTTAGGCATATCTACCGCGGTATTGCTACCTTCTCATATCCCTCATTCATATGCCTTATTAATCGATCTATCTTTTTCTAACCACAAAGGCATGTTTATTTGTTAGTGACGCATCCCCACTTTGCTTGGATTAAAAATATAAAATAATATTCAAGATTATCATTTTAGATAATACTCCTTGATCTTGATACTGTTTGATGGGTGGTTTGAACAAATTGAGAATGTGAAAGATGTGTAATTGATGTGTCGAATTTGAATGCTAAAATTACTTGTACTTATGTTACAGGTCAACCAAAGAGGCATTTACTGACTACTGGGTGGAGTGTCTTTGTTAGCACAAAAAGACTGTTTGCTGGAGATTCTGTTCTTTTTATTAGGTAAAAATAGATAGATTTACCATGTGGAAATTTCAGCATCATATTATCCCTACGTTCCTGAGCTGAAATGTGTGTTTTTCAGAGATGAAAAACAGCAACTTCTGTTGGGAGTAAGGCATGCTAATAGACAGCAGCCGGCTCTCTCTTCTTCAGTTATATCCAGCGACAGCATGCATATTGGAATTCTTGCTGCTGCAGCTCATGCTGCTGCAAATAACAGTCCCTTTACTATATTTTACAATCCAAGGTAAATTTCAGTACATATATATAACCACCACATGAAACTACATCTGTTCTTTATTTGTGACAGCTTCTTATAGACATTGTTGAATTTGACAGGGCCAGCCCCTCGGAATTTGTTGTTCCATTAGCCAAGTATAACAAAGCAATGTACACTCAAGTTTCTCTTGGAATGAGATTTAGGATGATGTTTGAGACTGAAGAATCAGGAGTACGCAGATACATGGGAACAATCACAGGTATAAGTGATTTGGATCCTGTGAGATGGAAAAATTCACAGTGGCACAATCTTCAGGTATTTTATCTGTAATATTTCATGCAGAAGTAAATGCATTATTCGATTAACTAGACTGGATGATGGAATTATTATTTTCACATATTTTCCTATCACATGATTATGGAATTCATGGCATAAATACATTTTTTAAGTTTCTAGATGCTTAATGATAAAATACTTTCATTTCCTGATTTTTCTGTATATTTTCATATGCATTATGGTTCTATGTCCAATAATACAAAAGTTCTTGACCCTCTGTTTCTGGCCTCTAAAGTATGCTTAGCTGTAGAACATACTGAACCTTGAGTAGCTTATTGATGCAATCAACTTTTGAACTGTTAACAGGTTGGATGGGACGAATCCACTGCTGGTGATCGCCCAGGCAGAGTTTCAACTTGGGAAATTGAACCAGTAGTGACTCCATTTTACATTTGTCCACCCCCATTTTTCAGGCCCAAGTTCCCCAAGCAACCGGGAATGCCAGGTAGCAAGAGTCTCCCTTTATCAGTTATATTATATTACTAGTAAATTTGGTTGTAGACCCTGTGACCAGTGCCAAGAAGCTGCAAAATATGGAATTTAAGTTGTGGATCCCCTAATCGATGTCTTCATCTTCATTATTGCTTAGTGTCTTGTCAAAGAAATAGATTGTGGAAAAACGAATTAACTTCAGTATAATTCTACCTCTCCACACCTTTCCTTTTCCTCTTTGACAAATAAAACATGAGAAGTGATTCTAATCTCCTACTTATTTCTTTCTTGAGATGCTTAAATTTTTCATCTACGTGAATTTCATCTATTCAATTTTTCATCTCTTCTTGAAAAGCAAATTATAGCTACTCTACTGTTCGTGAAATTTGATGTTCTTCATAACCAATCTCCTAATTGTGAAAATGATATGTGGCATATATGTTGAGAGTATATTCTTATTTCTATTTGTAATTTAAGCACCAAGAAGTAGCAGTGAGAAAACCTCCATGCCATTTCCTTGTCTGCTCAACCCATCACTTCAGGTGTTTTGGAATACAAGTGGACTGGTTATAGATGACCCTGCTATTTCTTTTGCAGATGATGAGTCTGATATAGAAAATGCTTTCAAGAGAGCTGTGCCCTGGCTTGTAGATGAGTTTGGCATGAAGGATGCGTCAAGTTCAATCTTTCCTGGTTTGAGTTTAGTGCAGTGGATGAGCATGCAGCAGAATAATCAATTTTCTGCTGCTCAACCAGGATTTTTCCCATCCATCATTTCATCTAATTCTTTGCATAGTAACCTTGGCACGGACGATCCATCCAAGTTGTTGAGTTTTCAAGCCCCTGCCCTCTCTTCCCCAAATCTTCAATTTAACAAACCTAACTTACAAAACCATGTCAACCAATTGCAACAGCCCCCTGCATCTTGGCCTCAGCAGCCGCAGCTGCAGTCATTGATGCAGACGCCAATAAACCAGCTTCAACAGCAGAGGCAGCAGCCACAGCCACAGCCACAACAACAGCAACTGCCTGAACCACAGAGCCTGCCACAGCTGCAGCAACCACAGCAACAGCAGCCCCAAATGCATCAGCAAAGAGCACAGCAGCCACAGCAACAGCAACAGTCATGTCAACCGGCCATTGTAAATAATGGGGTAGTTACTTCTAGCCAGATTCCAAGTCAGAGTGTACAGCAATCAGTAACCTACTCTCAGCTTCAGCAACAGCAATTACTGTCAGGCAGTATTCCCACCCAGCAAAGTATGCAGTCAGCTAGTAAGAATGCATTTCCAATGACGTCTTTACCACAAGATTCACAATTTCAGCAACAGATGGACCAGCAAGCTAGTCTCTTGCAGAGGCAGCAACAACAGACACAGTTGCAACAAACCCCGTTGCAGTTACTGCAACAAAGTTTGTCACAGAGGGCTCCACAGCAACCACAAGTAAGTCAACTGTCACAGCAAAATCTCTCAGAGCAACAACTGCAGTTACAGTTATTACAGAAATTGCAGCAGCAGCAGCAACAACAACAACAACAACAACAACAGCAACAGCAACTTCTGCCGCCAGCAAGTCCACTTTTGCAGGCTCAGCTGCTACAGCAACAAAATGCTCATCAACAGAACCAGCAACTACAACAGCTACCTTTATCTCAGCATCAACCTCAACAGCTTAGCAATAATGCATTCTCGACAGACAAACTTCTCAACAGCAGCAGCTTCTCTTCTTCAGCTTTGATGCAACCACAACAACTTCCCTTGAACCAACCCCAGAACACTCAGAAACCACTTACAACTACCACAGCTCCTTCTACTCTAACAGAGGGAGATGCACCATCATGCTCAACTTCACCATCTACTAACAATTGCCAGATATCTCCACCAAATCTCCTGAAGAGAAATCACCAAGTACCAGCCACATTAGGGGGGAGCCTGGTAGTTGAGCCCGCAAGCAATCTGATTCAGGAGCTTCAGACTAAGTCTGACATCCAGATCAAACATGAGTTTCCCAGTGTCAAGGTACCTGACCAACAAAAGTATAAAGGGGTAATCACTGATCAGCTGGAAGCTTCCTCTTCTGGAACATCCTATTGTCTTGATCCTGTTAATGTCCAGCAGAACTTCCAACTTCCCAACTTCTGCATGGATGGGGATGTCCAATCACACCCCAGGAACAATCTACCATTCGCCTCTAATCTTGATGGACTAACGCCTGATACTTTACTCTCAAGAGGTTATGACTCCCCAAAAGATCTTCAAAACTTGCTCTCTAATTATGGCGGTGGTCCAAGAGATATTGAGACAGAGCTGTCGACTGCTGCCATCAGTTCACAGTCGTTTGGGGTGCCAAATATACCTTTTAAGCCTGGTTGTTCAAGCGATGTTGCCATCAACGACACCGTTCTGAATAATGGTTTGTGGACAAACCAGACCCAACGTATGCGAACATATACTAAGGTTTGTCCTTCTTTGCAATCGGCAATAGTAAATCTGCTTAATATTATGCATTTACTTTATTAGACTATTAGTTGGATTTTCTATTCAATGCAATTCGAAGTAGTTGATTGAAGATGGCGCAAGTCGAAACTCTGTAGGCTTTTTTCACTCTCCATATTTGGGCATTAGTATACTTGTAAACTTGAGGCCTTGTATAAAAGCATAAATCTGATATACAAGTAGTCAGCTTCGTTTTCCCCCTCTGGTTTTAGCTTTTCAAGCCTTGTGTCTTAAGGCTGCAATTCACAATTTTTCTTAACCTGAAAACTTTTTTTCAAAATGGAGTCTATCTTCAGCTCAAATTTTAGCTGGAATAGTAGTGTTACCTGGACTGCCCTTCAGTGCTTTAGCCTTAACGCTCGCATGTTATAACATTCTTTGGATGGTATATACAAATGCATAATGCTGCTTCAAACTTTTACAGGTCCAAAAGCGTGGCTCTGTAGGAAGATGTATTGATGTCACCCGTTACAAGGGTTATGATGAACTCCGACATGATTTGGCTCGTATGTTTGGAATTGAAGGTCAACTTGAAGATCCTCACAGGACTGACTGGAAACTAGTATATGTCGATCATGAAAATGACATTCTTCTTGTTGGTGATGACCCTTGGGAGTAAGTAGTGAATTCCTTTTAGTTTAGCTACATTTTTCAGCCATTCTGTCTTTAGTTTATTTTCTCAAACTTTTCAACTTATAATTCCCTGCAGAGAGTTCGTGAGCTGTGTCCAGAGCGTAAAGATATTGTCATCTGCTGAAGTGCAGCAAATGAGTTTGGATGGGGATTTAGGTAATGTTCCGATTCCCAATCAAGCTTGTAGTGGGACAGACAGTGGTAATGCATGGAGGGGACAATATGACGATACCTCTGCTGCCTCATTTAATCGGTAAGGATGTCAAAGCTGTGACATTCTGGAGCTGTCAACTTGTATCATTTGAAATATGGAGGACCAACTTAATCTTTAAGTTCTGCTCGGTGCCTCCCCACTATATATCTCAAATGAAATGAGCTAAACTTACTGCCATTGATGGGGTATTACACAAATTGGATACATGATTACATCCAGCATCCCATCCTAATCCTCCTTCCATCGCCACACCGCTTTTTATGGTGAGAAGTTTAGATCCTTAGATGTACCAGAACCAATCATGTTGATTTTAGAGATCTCTCACTCTGCTTTCCTGTCGCTAATAGACTAGGAATTTTTTCCTTTTATGATCATTCTAATATAAAAATCATTTGATGTACACCCATGTAAATCTTGTGGGTATAAAAGTTAGACGCACAAGTGTAGTAACGACAGTGATGGGCAATTGATAATGCATGCCAACTCTAACTTTTGTACACAGTGTATGGTACGTACACTGTTTTCGTAGAAAAATTCACTTGTGCTTCTGCTGCTCTGGTATAGCGTGCTTAAGGCTGCAGTTATAAGGAGGATGCAAATTTGACACTCTTGACTAATTTGAAATTGCTTCAATTTCATGCTATACCAGTTATCTAAGTCTACTACTACAGATCCATATCGTGCGGCCTTGGTGATTTCTTTTTAGAATTTCATTAAGATTACTTTTATTAAATAGCTTTCTATTTTATTCTTCAAAATGCCATAAACGCAATTATTCAGTTATATACGAGGTCTGTTTTCCACTAACTAATTTTCTGGAGAAATGTTTCTTCTACAGCAAGGTATAAACAATGCAGGTTTACGTTTATTGCCCACGTACAGTGCCCTCAGTGGCATTTAAAACCCGTGATGAAATAAATCCAGCAACAATTTTAAAACTAGGGTGTAAAAGAAGTGATTAAGATTGTCCCAGCAAACAAAGTTGTTATTAACTATATTCGAACCGTCATTACAGCCAAAAACTCACTTTCCTCGATATAAAAAGCAAAAAAATAAAAATAAAATTGAGCTACAAAGCACAACAAATCAATTCTAGGAGAGGACAGCAATTACATCAGAAGCCCTCAAGGTAATGTAGTCAGAGCCATCTTTGCCCTTGAAGTCATTACCGGCATATTTGGAGTACATAACTGAACTACCAGGATTAATGGACAACGGTTTCCTCTTGCCTTCCTCACCGAAATGCCCTGGTCCAACTGCTACCACCTGTAACATACAAAGGTCAGAAAAACTACATGTAAACTGACAGTAAAATTTATACATATAAGCATTAATCAGGTAAACACGTCAGTTTCTTGAGTCTGAAATACGAAACTAGCATTCAGCCATTAAAGGGTGTTCAATTGTCCATGAGCATACGATTCCAGCTACCCAAGGGATTTTGTTTAATGAGGCGTTTGGTTGAAGGTATGATCTTTGAGTAGTTTGATGGATAAGTGTTTGTTGGATAAATGATGACTAAGTAAATTTATTGCTATGTTTACTTAATTACCAAGTTTTCTAGTAATGTGGGTAATTTTTAAGTGAAATAAGGGCAATTGTTATAACTTACACTTACTTTATGAAGTTTTCAGGTGAAGTTTGAATACTCAGCTAGGTTGGGAATCCAAAAAATTAAAATCCTTCATATTTTAGTATCCCGACAAACTTAGTGAAGTTTTTTATAACTTCTAACAAACATGGGTAACTCATATCTTTAGTGAGATCCCTAGGAATCAAAAAAGTTCCCTTATACTAGACACCCCATAATTGTCTGGTGATAATATTACCGTTCCAATAGAGGGTTTGTCCTTGCTTGCCTCGGTAAGCAACAAACCTCCTGCTGTTTTCTCTTCAGCCTCGGCAACCTGTAATCCATTAAATGCTATCATCACCAGCACAGACAACCAAAATAAAACAGAAATGATAGCGTCTTAAAAAAGTCAGACCTTAAAACAGATTATAAAAAGCGCATTACCCAACCACACAGTCCACACCGGGAGGACTAAAGCGTTTACAAAAATTGATACAAACTCGCCATTTCATCTTGCAATAGGCATACAAGTCTCGGGAATAAATAAATTTCTGAACAGGAATATACCTTGATCAAGACTCTATCATTTAAGGGTTTTAGATCCTTGATATCATCTGTTTCAAGGATACCAACAATGTCATCGTCCTTAAGTATGAGATGCTTAGAGCCATTGAACTCCACCTCTGTTCCTGCGTACTTTGAATACACAACTTGTGCACCTGTCTGTACAAAGAAAACACATCATATTAGTTAAAGATTAGACACCACTCCCACCTCCCATGAAAAGAGAGAGAGAGTAAAAAAATCGAGAGGTTTAAGGTCCCTGCAAAAGTAGCATGACCTGCACACTAATGTCCACTTTGCTCTTCCCAATTGTCTTTCCCTCTCCAACAGCTACAACCTCACCCCCTTGAGGCTTTGTTTGAGCAGTTGTGGGAAGTAAGATCCCGCCCTCAGTCTTCTCTTCAGCCTCCTTAATTTTTACCAGCACTCGGTCACCTAAAGGTTTGATAGAGGTATACTGCAAAATAAAATTACCAGTCAGCTACGTCTACATGTAACATTTTACACAGGTAAAGAAACAAAATATGTGAAAAAATAAATAAATAAAACTTCAAATAAGTATTTATGTAATCTCAGTAGCTAAGTTCAATTATAAAGGCTATCAACTTTCTAAAACCGAAAGCAGACCCAGTAAGGGTATTCATCAGAAGAGTGTTTAAACGTATATACCTAAATACCAAACAAATCGATTCCCAGTACACACTTTACTACTAGGACAGAGCCTCAGAACGTATGCATACGATGTTGCAAAAGAATGCCAATATTATCTCTAAGCTCATTCTATATACTAACTACAGAAAAAACATACCAGATAAAATCTACATAGTGTTTGGTTTGAGGGGTTTGGTGGGGAGAGACTTTTTTAAGGTCACCACCTTATTTGGTTCAAAAAATTTGGAGGGTAGGGAATATAAACTATGGAATAACTAAATTATCCTTCATATTTTACCTCTTTTTCTCACTTATAAAGCTATAATAATAAATTTAGCATTCCTCTCTGCTCCCGTCCCTTCCCCTACTATGAACCAAACTATCCGAATCCACATGTGCAGCATAAAAAAAGCATAATAATAATCAACAGAAAACTCGCACTATCACTGTGCTAAATTCCACTAAATCAAATCTTCTCTTCAATAAGATGAAATCAACAAAGGCAACAACAACATACCTTGGGAGCTACAGTTGTGGCGGCTTTGACAACAAGACCCCGGAACGACCTTTGAGCGAGACCCCCTATTCTCACATGCCCAAGAGAAGAAAACTTGACCCATCCGGGTCGAAGCCCTTCCAATGATGGCAAGTTTCTTACAGAAATTGATGATGCTGTGAGCTGAGCGGTCGCCATTGGAGCTGCTACTGCTATATCCAATCATAAATTAATAGAAGATTCAAATTAAACCACTTTAGGCTGTTCAATTGTAAGGAACATCAAGGAAAAAAAAAAAAATTGAAGGATCAGATTCAAGAAACGGCCTAAGATTAGATAAATAATTCCAGCTAAATGATCTTAATTTTCCCGAGAAACGTGCACGCGGACAAAGAAATCAGCTAACTTAACCAGAGTACCTTAATCGAAAAAATGCTGGGAGAAGCTAACTGGGTCTGAGCTCTCACAGCGGAGGAACTAGTGTTGAAATAAAGAAGATAAAACCCTAACTTTATCGGATAATATATTATAAATAGATGCTTCTGGAATTCAAGTCACAACAGCGCGACAGGTTTTATGTCACGGGCTCACTCGGACTCCTCAAGCGGGTCTTACGGTCAGTCCGGCACCCGTTATTATGACTTCATCGTCCCAATTTCATCCCCCATTCATTACTCGCAAATATTAAAAAAAAAAAAAAAAGTTTGATTTTCTATGAAGTATTTATTATAGGGCTTAAAGCTTATGTAAAAAAGTCCTAGTCCATGTATAAATAATCCTGTTACTTGCATGAACAGTCAAATTTTTTGAAATGCATGAAAAAAAAAATTATATTTTCACATGTGTTCGATAAAATGATTTATAAGCGTCTCTAGATTTAATTATCTTAAAATTAACTTTTTGAGTTGCTTACTTTTTTAAAATATTTTTTGGTTATGTACAACACTAGCTCATTTCTTATCAGTGAGACTAAACGCAGAAGGCTCAGCCCAGATGGGCCCAGCTAAGCCAGCCCATTTCGGAAGTGATTTAACAATTTTGCGGAAAAATATATGTTGGGAAGAGTGGGGGTGAGGGAATTAAAAAGGGGGGTGCAAAAATCAACTCTGACATTTTCCGTATTTGGTTTATATTATTATCCAACAGAGGTATTTGTTTGTATGTATAAAACGCGTATCATTTGATTTGAAAGCTGTATTGCTTAATTGTAGCTGCTAGTTACTGACTTCAATTGCATAATTTGATTTTGAGGGCTATAACTTGCGAGCCACCTTTGTTTACTTGTATTAATTAATTGACTAGTTTTATTTTTTTTCAAATAAATAAAATAAAAACCAATAACACGCTAGTTATAGGCGCGTACTCAAACTCTCCAGTCAACCATTTTTGTTAATCAGAAAAATGATCGAAACATAAATTTATCATTGTAAAAGAAAAAGTATAATATAATATAAAGAATAATATAATTTTTTTCGTAAAATTTCTTACTTTTAGAGGGACAAATAAGATAGGAGGAGATGAATTTTTAACTTAAATTAAACTTTTCCTCTTCTCACTTTTATTTTATTCAACCAAACAAGGTTTCACCGGAAATCCTTTCCCTCTAACCAAACACAGTATAAGTGATCCTTGAGTAAACCAGCAACGGCAGTTGGAACTAGTGATTAATGAGAAAATCATGAAAAGTTGATAGTTTTACGTCAATCGTAATTATATTCTGCGCATTTTATTTTATCCTGCTAGTAATCTCGAGTTGGCCCGCGAAGGTGCGTTTGACTATTGACGTTTGGGCTTGATTGTAATTTTACGAGTTTCAAGATAGTAAACGGAAAGCTCTATTAATTTTCTTGTGATGACGCAGTGCTGTCGTACAAGTGCTCATGTTTCTGCTGACAATGCCTGCTCTTAACGCATGCTGATAGTGTAAGGCTGCTCCTGCTCCATGCTGGCTATGTTTCTCGTCGTTTACAACAAAGTCAAAATATTTTGGGACTGCGCAAGTTCAAATCTTAAATACAGATTGAAACATATCTGACCCTAAAGATGATTCCTCGAACCTATGGTCTGGTGCGACTTTCCGATATGATTAGCATATATCGTTTAGTAGTACCTTTTTTATATATAAAAAAAAAAAAAACTTATAACTTATCTTACTGTTTTTCTAAAAAATATATAATATATAATATTACATTAAATATTTTTTAATTTAATTTAAATTAAACATAATTATGAGAATATCAATTTTTTTTACAAAATTTTAATATAACTGTGTTGTTAAAACTCAAATCATATATTTTGTGTCGTTTATTTTATAATTTGATTTTTTATCGGATAATTTTTTTTGTAACTTGTTGACACTAGTGAATTATAATTTGTTGAGATTATTTAATTCTATTAGCCTATAATGTTGCAAGTGAGTGAAACAAAAGACTCTTTGTATTTGTTGAAATAATTAAAATGTAATAGCCAAAATAAAAGACATAGCTAAAGTGAATAGTTGACCAATTACTATCTTCAACTACTATCGGAAGATATCTAGTGATATATTTACATGAAGTAATACCAAAAAACACAAACAAAAAAATACATAGTAAAAAGTTGAATTATAATATAATTTTATATTATTTATTATTTGTTGTTTAATATATATAATAAAAAAATATAATTTATATTAAATTTATAATAATACTTTTATATTGCAACCACATTTTAAAAAAAAAGTTGTCAATATTTTATTAGTTACTGATACAAAGAATTATATTATAAATAAATATTTATTTTATAATTTAACTAATAATAAAATTTCAAATTTTTTTTTTAATATTATAAACAAATTTTTATCTAATATTTAAGTCTTTTAAAAAATTAAACAATGATACGTTGTCCGTTATTTTTTATTTTTTTAAATCAAACTCACGGAAGGATCAAAGAGGTAGGATAGAACGAAAAGAACGAGAGAGAAAAAAATAAAGCAAAAAGAATTAATGGAATAGAAATGGACCCTTGGCATCCCAAATGAAATTCCCATCCACCCGTTCCTAGTGCATAGCATTAAAGCAAAAGAAATTTGCTGAGCCATTTTTATTTTATTTATCCAATAACAACACGTTTGGATCATAAAACACACGTGGTCCAACTCTATTTTATTCTACTTCTAGTAGATAACCCCCTCGCTCCGCGTAACCTGCATCATTGCCGTCGTCATCTGCCCACCTAATCATCCTCCCTTTTACTCTTTTCGCCTTTTCGTTCCATATCAACGCGCCTCTCCAGCGTTGACCATTAACATTCCCTTGGACTCCTCTTACTCGCTTCACTACTGTATGGGTACCTATATATATAGCCGCAAAGTCTCTTCCCTTCTCAACCCAAACACACAACGACAGAACAAAAACATCGACAAGGATTCCTCAAAATAACAAGACACACTTTTGATTCTAAGCAGCAAACGCACTTTACGAACATAAAAGAAGCGATTTTGATTCGTGCTTGTGTCGGAAAATGGTGAAGAAGACAGTGGAAAAGCCCGCCGAGCGAAGCGATTTCAAGTACAAGGGTGTCCGCAAGAGAAATTGGGGCAAATGGGTATCCGAAATTAGACTACCAAACAGCAGGGAGAGGATTTGGTTGGGATCTTATGACTCCGCCGAGAAGGCGGCGCGTGCTTTCGACGCTGCCATGTTTTGCTTACGTGGACGTTCGGCTAAGTTTAATTTCCCCGATAACCCACCTGATATCGCCGGAGGTAGGTCTTTAACCCCTTCTCAAATTCAGGCTGCTGCGGCTCAATTCGCAAATTTGGAGCCCCGTATGAGCCAGTCCGGTGGCTCCGTGAAAAGTGAATTGCCAATGGAATCTTCTACTTTCCTTTCGGAGGGGATTGTTCCGCACGCGGAATCCCCTTCCGATTCCTTCTCCGACTGTACGGTCCAAACGGATAGCGACGTCACCCTAAACGGGTCGTTTTCGGATTTATTTACCTCATTGGAGTCGGGTAATTTTGCATCCGAATATGGGATTTTCCCGGGTTTTGATGATTTGAGCAGTGATTACTACATACCGACAATGTCAGCGGTTGATTATGGAGAAGAAAACATGGAAGGGTTGATAGTTCAAGACTCATTCCTGTGGAATTTCTGAGGTCTATCTAGGACTGCGATTGAAGAGTACCCACCAGCAAAGCGGGTCAGAGTTGCGGATAGTTTTAATATTTCCGGAGCTTTGACAAAACCTGGGATTCGATCCGGGTTCAGATTGGTCAAATTTTTTTTGCGGCCAACCTTTGCTGGTAATTTTTTTTTTATTTGCTATTATTTATTTACAAAAGAGGTAGTTCAACTGTCAAATCATTGTAAAGATCTCCATTTGATATTGTAATTTCTGGTCATCCATTGAATCAAAGGATATTTTTTGTTTCTGTGGTATATATTGAATCCAAGGATTAATCAGATCCCACCATGATACTGAGAAAATTAATGCAACAAATTATATCATAATCTAACTTAATTACCATAAGAATTTAGAAGATGAAAATTAATCAAGTTCACTGAATATATTGAAGAGTTGAGAATGATTTACCCATGCAATAATTTGGAGACATTTAAATTTTATACAATTATTATCTAATAGTAATAGTTTTTCAGTTATTAGCGATAGAAGTTTCATCCAATAACGTCGTTACTGTTGCATATTTGGATCGAGTTTTAAAGTGTGTCTCCAGTTTGGAAGAAACGAACCACAGCATTGGCCATGAAGAGGAATTCTTTTGGCACACCCGATAATTTCTAACTACACACCCCTTCCTAGATGTGCCGAAAGAACTCTTCACTCCAATTTTTGAACCTGACAGCATTGGGCTGTTGGCACATGATCCATGGAACACCACACTAATCAATATAAAGCGGCACCATTAGGGCCCATTACTTTCCCATACTCATTTTCAATCAAGTTCGTCACAGGTTCCGTTTATTGATTTTTGGATTATTTGTTTATTGCTTATTTATAGAAGAGCCAATGAAGAATATATCTCATTAAACAATAACAAAGCATCGTGATTAACTTATAAAACAAGTGATGGATTGGGTATCTTAATCTTAACTTAGAAAAATAAGATCAATACAAAACTCAACAACCATAAAAGTGCTATGATTTGCCACTTTTAATATATTATTGTGGTCTCTATAATCGTCAATAAAATAATATGATGTGCCCAACCAAGGAACTCTTAATGTCTCTATTAATATGGATCTTATTAGATTTGGGTTACTTTAAATAATTCATCCTTATATATTATATATATTAGAGATGTTAGATTATAATATCAATGCTCTAAATGAAAGCAACACTTGCTTTAACAAATTGGTTGAAGTCAGATGCATTTGTATCTAATCTCATAAAACAATTCATGCCAAAATAATTCAAATAAATATAGACATGGTGGACGATTAAAAAAAAAAACAAAAAAACAAGAAGCTTGTCCTTTTTGTTTACTAATTTTATACTATGTGTGCACATTAATAAAATATTTTAAAAAATTATGCCCCACCAGTGAATATATTAAATAATTGATTGTATATATAGGTGGGACTAATTTTAAGAAAAAATAAATTATTAAACGGTTTGTACAAAATTATTAGTCCCCAATAGTATAAGAAGCAAGCTAAACATTTAATATTTTTCCTTTTTTGTTCTCCCTTAAGGTAAATAAGATATTCATGTTCCATTAATGCTTGAGAATGTGCGAACATTCTAAGGACCACTTAAATGTACATGGCTAATATTCTAAGTGTATTTAATTATAAATCAATCAAATTAGTCGAAAAATTAAACCCATACACTATGTGCTAGATTAATGTTAAATCTTTTTTAGATTTTATATCTTTCGTAAGAATCAATAAAGATAAATTATTTAACATAGTAGTAAATATATTAAAATATAAGTAAGTTTGCAAATACTAATATTCATTAAAATTTAAATTATTGTCAACAGTAAAATTTGCTTAGAATTACCAAATTAATGCAGTAATAAACTAATTATCGATTCATCATGTATTCAACCGCAGATAATCCAATCCCTGCTGCTTGGTCCCTAGTATAAAGGAAGGTGCATCAACGTTACTCTTTGGTTATTGACGCCTCAAATTTACCGATTTCAGAAAACAATAAATAATAAATAAAATGATCCAACGAATAATAATTGAAGGTGTCAACATCTTAACGAGTCAGACTCAGCCATCGAGATCACTGGGTGTACTCGTTTGCCCCAATACATTTTCAAGACAGTCATTGAAGGACGCCTAAGTATTCTCACGTGAGATGGGGCCCGCTTTGCCTGGACTGTTTGGTATGTGAACTAGTGCTAACCTGAACTCCCGGTTTTCGTATTGGGACCAGTCTGTGGGCGCCCGCCACACTGATATTCCAATTCCCTAACTAACAAATGACGAAACTGCCCTTATCCACGAAATCAATAATTGTATTTCGTTTGTGTTGTTTAAATCAATTTGTCCATTAATGAATTACTTCGTTAACAAGAAAGCTCTCGTTGCCTTTTAAGGTTTTTCTTTGGGAACAAAATTGCCGCATTTTGTGACGTATGAAAACTACACATTTCCCATTTTATCGTTCTATTTTTTAAGTTATTATTGTTCTTGTACTCCTTAAACCAAAAACAAGCAAAATATTTATTATTGTAGCATGAATAGTAGTTTTCTTTTTTTGGTATTTTATAAAACTCTTTCCATATTAGCATAGTTTTAATCAATTAGCAATGCTTGTTTAAAAAATAATATTTAAATGAGAAAAATTTAAAAGGGTACATTAGATAATTAAATAATAATATTTTGTTGTTATATATTCATTCATCTTTGTTATATTAATTTATAACTATTTACCTACATTCCCATAAAAAACTATTTACCTACATATTTAAATTTTTAAATTTATATTATTTTTTATCATTTTTTAAGAGGAGAGGAGTAAAGATCTATATAACAAATTCATGTTAATTTGGATGAGAGTTTTGTTTCATTTCCGAATAATGGTTGAGTAATGAAAAATCTGTTGATGAATATAAGGATATAATTGTAATTTGGCAATGAAGTGACGTTCATGGTTGGCTGGTTGGGTTCGAGGATGTCGCTTTCGATGCCAAAACACGGGCTACTATTTCTTTCACCAATTCAGTGCTTTGCAGTAATCAATAATCATTGCCGTTCGACCTTCCTGAAAGGCTGGACACGTGGTCCTCCATCTGACGGTCCTGATGACTTGGAATCTTTCTCGGTTAAACACTACGACCCTAGAGGGTCAGATCCCTAGATTATGCCTTAATCATTGAAAATGACGTCGTTTAAGAGACTACCCCACCGATTCGTGACCTTTTTATAACATAATCATAACATACGTGCCCCTTTTAATTAAACTTTAATAATTTTTTATGGGAAGCTCTGATCATATTATTTTTTTTTTTATTTTTTTGATAAGAGTTTTTTAAATTTAAATTTTTTACAATATGTGTATATTTGGATGCAAATCGATTTTTATTGATTGTGTAACTTGTAAAGATCAAATGGTCTACAGTCAATTACATGATTACAAGATCATGTAGTGATCGTAAGAGATCCGAATTTAATTTTTTTCATATGAAGCAATGCACTATTTCATAAATTATACTACATGAAAAATCGCAATATATAACTTAATCATTCAAGAACAAAAATAATATATAATTTTTTTAAAAAGAAAAATGGATTTATACTATTTGTTTTACTTAATTATATAAAATTAATAAAATATGCAACCTAAATTATTTAGCAACTAGTTATGTTTGTAGTAATAACTAACAACACTAGTTTAGTAACAAATTCTTTATTTAGTAAAAAGTAAATTTAGTCTAAGGCATTTTTAGTCAAAACGATTTAGAAAATCTTCTAATTATTATTTTTATTAAAAAATTAATAAACTTTTCTGTGTGTTTAATTCTCAGTTGGGATATAAATCATTATCTTTCTTCTTCTGCTACTTTGTTATACTAGATTTTTGTTACCTAAAAAAATCATGTAATTTTTTCATTAAATTAATCAAAGAAATATTTGTTGTGTTGGGTATTTCTCTGGCAATCACAACTCATATAATTCCAAACAAAACCAGGGGCCTAGTTCAACCACTCCATCAATTATAATAAAAACCACTAAGGTGGTTTTCTAGTGGGTCTTATAAAAGACACCCGTTTCTCCCCTTGTTTCATAATCTTAGGCCAACACTAACCACCGCCCTCCCAGACCTTCTCATTCTTCCTACTCCTAGTACAGAGTTCTGGTCATGTTGGCAAAGAGAACCCAAACAATGATCGGAAAGCTGTCGGAGTTGTTAATCCCCGGCGCCGGAAGCCCGAGAAGCCCCCTAGACTTGAAGATGCAGTCACCGAGAGGCTTAAAAAATTACGATCTTGGTGGCGTTGGATTGGGAATTGTGGCGGCTCTGGACAAATCCTCCGATAACGGACGTGAAATTTTGCCCAAATATGCTGTTTGCACTTCTAATTTGAACCGATCAAGCCCAACCCCAGTTCTTTCTATGAAAAACCCAGATGGGTTTTCAAAGGGTGTGAATGAAATCGATGTTGGAAGCATGGAAAATTATACATATGTGACCTACCATGTACCTGAGAAGACCTTCACTAAGGTTTACTATGATGGAGGCGAAGTTGTAGATTGCAGACACGGAAACAATAAAAATTCCGGCTTTGGTGTGCAAAGAAGAATCCCAGCAACTTTAGTTGAAGAACCATCATTTCCAACCTCAGATTTTCTCAGTTCATGCCACCTGTGCAGAAAGAAACTCCATGGAAAAGACATATACATGTACAGGTACAGACCAAAATCAAATCTTTCTGGCTAAAATATTTTGGGTTTTGATTCAAATCCATTGAATTTTGAATAGCAAGGAGTTGTTAGATTATTGGACTAATTATTGTTTGGTTTTGGTTTGTACAGAGGAGAGAAGGCCTTTTGTAGCCCGGAGTGTCGTTCAAGTCAAATCATGATGGACGAGAGGAAAGAGCAGTGTAGATCAGAAGCTCCAAAGTCGGTGGAATTATCGAGCTCTCCATACGCAAGAGACCAAATATTTTCCACAGGAATTCTTGCTCTTTAGCCTCTGGGTGGCCATGGGAGAGATATGAAGCCAGAGAAGAAGACTAATACAATTAGTCCATTACTACCTTAACAAAGTACATAATTTACGGCTATACTATTTACCGTCAAGTGTTAAGAAAGCTTGATGGTAACCAAAAGAAACAATTTTTGATCTAAGATTTTGAGATTCTGATGTAATAATGAGAATTATAATGAAAATTTTTGGAACCTAAATCCAATTACAGAGAATTATGAGCTCGAGATCTAAATTGCACAGATTTGAGTTTATTAGCCATTGTTATTGCTGATTGTTCTGTTCTGGTTCGGAAATTTGCTACCCTTAAAAGGGTCCATCAATTATCAAATAGGACAAAAGGGAGAGCTTGAGAGGGGTGAAAGTGGGGTAAAGAGGGCCTGTACAGTGTCCTGTTTCGTCGTTCAAGTTGATGCTAATATGCCATTTCAGGGGGGACCGGGGATGGAATGGACCCCTTTTGAAAGCACCAGTGTTGTGACATGAGAATACAGCTCTACTTCTTACCCATTCACCACTGGGACCATTTCCACTAACAAAGGAAGATCATGAGAACTAGGATCATAAAGAAAATCATATTATGGTTCCCAGCTACTTCATGCTTGGGAACCAAACCACTTTTTTAATGCATGGGGCATATACCCCACCAAGACTTCTACTTTATGTCTGTTTCCATCTTCTTCTAAAATTTAACGTCCCTGCACTGTTCGTCCTCAAGAGAGGTGAATGCTATGTGGACAGATTTGGATACATAATTGACTGATTTGAACACACCAGTTTAACAAGGAACGGTGTCTAATGAAACTGATGTATTCGTATTAAAGATATTTTTACTCACAAACAATACGAAGGAACAAGGATTTGATCATTTTGGTCATGATTTTCGAATCCAACGGTTTAGGGGCAATAAAAAGGAAGATTGAGCTTATGCTATAATCATGAACTCAGGACAAGTTCCCAAGAAAACAACACTGGTATTTGAGACCTACGACTACAGGCGCTTGAGGCTTAGATAACATGCAGAAGTCTCTTTCTTTTATAATTATGAAGACTTGCGAACAGAAACAAAAGATCAGAAAAATAAGAATAATGAGAAGAGGGTTTGTGGCAATATCATTTGTTTATCCATGTAATCATACTTATAATCTTTACAGAAGTTGCTTTGTCAAGGTGGGCCAAGCGTCCTTGACTTTAAGCTTAATGATACACTATTGTTATGATTACAATAAAATCAAATTATAGAGCTTCCATGCTTAACATAAAGGACACTTCACATCGTAGTATAAACTCATACGGTAGGAATTATTCCACCTACCCTATCAAGAAAATAAGGAAGAAAAATAAAAAATAACACGATGGCCAAAGGATTTGGATTACCTGCAATCGACTATACCGTGTAATCGACTTGCTGACCGTCCGATCCACTTGAAGCTGCATAATCAACACAACTTTAGGTAGATTGAACGGCCAACAATCGACTACACAATCACTACAAGTAATCCGTTTCCGATGGCCAAAGAAGCTGAAAGGTACCTATTTTGATGCCAATCTTTTAGAAGAAAAGCTTAACACAACTTTTCTTGCTACTTTTGTCTTGTTTGAGTGTCGAGTATTCATGACCGATTACAAAAGTGATTTGTTACAATATTACCACTCTTGTTCAATAATTCAATTAACGGTATCTACGATGCTCAGTCGAACTACGTCGCATTAGAAGAAAAAACACACACCCACTCTATGTATACTTTACATAGCAGGTCATGCCGTTTTACTGATAATACATTAGGTGCTGGGAAGTTGCAAGAGCACCAAAACTAGCCGCAGGGGCACCCATTCCCATGGCTGCCTGCTTCAGCGCATGCTGACCATGTTGATGCATAAGAGCATAAGCACCACCCATCTTGCTCAGAGCCATTTGTCCTTCGTATGCCGAAAAGACTGGCATATGAGCAGCTGCAGACGGGGGAAGAGGAGTAGACGCTGTTCCTGGAGGAGTAGGCTTGCTACCCCACGAGCACTGCAACATATCCAATAAATTTTAGAGAAAATTTTCAAAAAAGAAAAGAAAAGAAAGAAGCAACAAGGAAGAAGCAACAAGCTGCGTAGACTTATTCACAATATATACCCAGCCATGAAGAAAATGTACCTTGATAGGTTTGCCAGACAGGACCCGAGCATTACCGATCTGTATAGCAAGAGCTGCTTCATCATGTGTACTGTATATAACAAACCCAAAACCTTTATCTCTTTGCACCCGAACATCCTCAATTGTTCCAGCACCAAGAGTATGAAAAAGATGGTGGAGTTGAACAGAAGTAACCTGAAATTTAACCATCAATTGGAACTGCCAGAGAGCAATTTTTAAACTTCAACTGACTTACAGAAGAAGTCAGGTTATACAAACTGGAACCTCTCCACCTATTACGATACTCTCCACCAGATTGAAGAGATCTCCTTTTATCCATGCTGAAGTAAAGATCACACCGCTCCACTAGTAACACTATCAACTACCTATCTCTCTAGTCCTATTTATACTCTATACAGATATAAACCGTCAAAATCTAGCATATGTGATTTTGTGTTGACACTTCACAAATTCAATGGGCTGAACACACGAGAGAGAGAGAGAGAGAGAGAGAGAGAGCAGACCACCTACTATCTATTAAAAAGTTTTAGCTATTAGGCATGACAATAGAACAAATCATAAAACCCACACGCCGAACCACTCCCCATCATGGTCAACGCTGTTTTGCACTATACATATATAAGCTTAAAAAGAATTAATATGGCAAAGAATATCAGAAGACCATTAATGCTTGCCTCTGGAGCAAGATTGCCAACATAGACAGTAGTATACTGAGGATTCATCTCCGGATTGTCATCGTTGGCCTTTTCTGGGCCTTCTTCTGTACAAACAAAAAACCAACGAACTATTAATTTAAGATCATAAAACAAGTAAATATACAATCAGGTCAGCAAAACCAACAATAGAATAGGTAATTAATAAAATTATATATATTGAGACATATGCCACTTCAGTTGATCTAACATTACATTTTATTTCTGAGGAAAAGATTGCTCTTAAACGTTTTGAAACATTGGATGAGTGATCATTTCCATCAGAAATTTTACTTGACTAACTTCTGGAAAGGCATACAAACGTACATAACATACACATGCAGCAACATTAAAACATGCTAATCAACAGAAATATGAGAAACCCCTAAATTGAAATTTAATACAACAAACTCAATCTCACCAGATGTTCCATTCGTTAACTCCCAAACACTTTCTGAATCTGAATTCTGCTTGTCATCATTGCCATTATTAGCCCCTTTTGTGGCCCAGCTACAACGAATCTGTCTATTTCCCAGCCATTTTCCTTGAAATGACAGGGGGAGGGGAGGAAAAAGTAAATATTTCATATAAAATTGAAGCTGCAGATGCAGTAGTAATATAGTCCAATTAAATCATCAACGTATGAAAATAAACATTATATAATAATGTTTTAAACATGGTATTTCATACAAGCATCCGAACATATTTGGAACATCTACAAGTACAGCAACAGAAATCCTTCAGATATCCTAAGGAAATACTTGAGACCAACAGTGTCAGAACACATACTAGCACCGTTAAAATCCTAATGCCTCCTTTATCATGTTAACAGAACTTTACAAACCCAATCCCACGCTATTTGTTTCACATACTCACTTCTGAAAAAAGGAACAATAGGAAGGCAAGAAACATCATTTTTCATAGAACAGTAAAAGTTTCTTCATATAAGAGTACTGTAAGTCTTATAATCACAGTTATGCTTATACATTATTTCTCAGACACTCTTACATCATTAATATATATTTTTTTTAAATAAAAGCAATGAAAGATTTGAAAACCATCTTACCATTTAAATCATTTATAGCACCTTGAGCCTCCTGGCAAATTAAATAGCACAGACAACTACCATTAGCACAGAAAAAACAGAGAAAATTCAGAAAAAACAGAGAAAATTCAAAGGAAAATAAAACAACTGGAAACTATTCAATGGATAATTTCATGCCTGTTGATTCCAAAAAGAAACAAAACCAAACCCCGGGAATGACCAGTTTTCTAGTTTTCTGATCCCACAGAACCCTTGCATCTCTGCAGCCAGAACACCATAAATATCTTAATAATATGAATTGAAGTCAGCTATACATATCAGGTGTAAGTACTTCAAATATCAAAATTCATAGTGACCAAGGAGAAAAAGGGTAGAAATTATTTAAAAAAGAACAGAGAACTAAAAAGAGCCAGGAAAATAGACTTACGAACATCTTGGATATACAGAAAAACCAGCAAAAAGTGTAGCATCTGTAACCTCCGGGTAAGATCACCAACAAAAATATTATAGTGATCTGAAAGCCAAATGCAGGAAAAAAGTTCAAATGCCACACTAGAACAAAATAAACACAGATCACAAGACAATCATAAAAAAAAGTACAGTCACAGATCACTAGAACAAAAAAGATATATAACCTGATGTATCCTCCCTCTGGCTGCTAGCATATGCCCAGTTGACTTTAATAGGCTGCCCAAATCTGCAGGTATGCCGTATATGATTAAAGTGATATGACAGAAAATTGAACCAGTATAACTTGTACCAGAACTTAGTTTAAGATTTTAAATCACATATGTCTACCATTGAGAGACAAAATAGCAATTGCAGCAGATCTACGATCAAAGTAATCCACAAAACCATAGGATGCCAGCAGATGACAACATAAAGCAGATCATCATCATGAAGATTGCATGAAGCAGACACATTGTCCTGGCCATATCCATTGGGGACAAATAACAGCCTTTGTACTTATACTAGTGATTAGTATCAGGGAATCTTAAAAATATCCTGAGCCCAGATTTTTTTTCCAATTTAATTCCATTTTTAGTTAAAAAATGTAAATTTTATGTACTAATACTATTAAAAAAAGATCTGACCTTCTCTTTTCTAATGATCTTGCATCCTTCAATAGGACCTGTACTAGATAAAATCTCTTGAAGAAGAGAATCTGTAACCCGGGGATGAATGTTCCCAACATACCTGCATTTCCTTAAAAGTGATCAGAACTATAAAACAAAAATACAATTCATAGAAAAATACTAATCAACCTATATAGGAGAAATGGACTAAAGGAATTGATCACTTAGCGAAACTGAAATTGAAAAAAGAAAAGAAAAGAATGCACCAACCAGAAAAAGAGAAATACAGACAGATAATCTACATTAGAGACTATCTTAGAGACAGACAACATAATTAACAAGTCAAGTTCAAAAGGCATCTAAAGCGGGAAAACAAATAAAACAATATAAAGCAACAATAACTGAAGAAAAAAAATGTCTATATAACACTTACACACTGCGGCAAGTACTTGAATCAAAGTCAGGAGGCAGATTTCCAGTCAAAATAGGCTCTATCTGCAAAATTTATTTTTTTAAAAAAAGTAAATAAACAAAGAAAAAGGGGGAAAAACTAAAAGAAAAATATCTGCTCTCCACACGAGTGATTAGTCTTATCGAACAAAATGTTTAAACAAAATTAGAGACACCTAAAACAAGGAACCAAAACGAATAATAGAGATATGAAACCCTCCAAATAGAAATAGCCACTACGATATGCAGCAATAGAGATAAGACATCACTCTCTAACCAGCACTGTTAACAGCAACACCAGCGACTTCAAGAGTACAAAATAAATAACTTGGCGTAAATTTCAGCCAAGGGCCATAAGAACTGAATCATAAAACACATTCTAGTAAACAAAGGAAGATGGTAGCCTTTTCATTTCTGCAGCAATACCAAGTAATTAAGCACTTTAGTGCGGAAATCAAACTTATAAACCATATAAACAAGCACCCAAAGGACTACAGAAACCCACCCCTCATTGATCAATTAAACTGATCAAAAAGCGGGAGAGGTGAGATAACTGAAGAGATTTAACAATTAAGAGAAAAAGAAGATGAACCTGAGGGGCGGCCAGGAGACCAGGGTGGTGATAAAGGGATAGGTGCATCATTGTCTGTTGTTTTAGTCTCTGTTGGTGCATCTTCAATGGTGGATAAGTAGTATGTAATGTGAAAAATCCCAGGATACAAGTTCCAGAATTACGATGAAGAAATGGAAAAAAAAAAAAAGAAGAAGAAAAACTGAATAAGAGGTATTTAAGAGGGGAAAAACAAAAACAGAAGGGAAAAAAGGAAAATAAAAACAAAAAAAAGGGGGGGAAACCCTCGAAGGAGAGGGCAAACCGAAGAAGACAGACAAAACGAAGATCAACAGGGATGATAGGCGGGAGTGGGATAGAAGAAGCTTTTATACGCTCGATCAATTTTCGTTACAAGAGGAATAGTTAAAAATATTTATTAATTATTATTATTTAAAAAAAATAGGGAAAAAATCACCTGAACCGAGGACCATAGTTAGATTTCTTTTTGTACAGCTTATTCATTTCTCAATCGACCAGGGTAAACGGGTAGTTGTTAAGAGTGCAGTTTTTGGTTTGCTCCTTTTTATGTTCAAGAGAATAATATTTATAAATTGTTTATCGATGAAAAATTACAATTTTTTTGATTGGACGTATTCATATTTTTTTTTGGATGGTAAGCGTATCATATATCATATTCTTTTTAAACCTATGTTAATAATTATGAAGAGAAACATCAAGGATTTAATTTATGACCAAGATTGGGTGCGTTCTTTTTAAGGTTGATTCTTGAGGCATTACGAAGTGATTTTTTTTTTTTTTTTTTTTTCATATGCACTAATTATTATTACTTGAAAGATATTCCAAGTAAAAAGAAAAGATTAAAGTAATTGGATTATTTCATTTATGATTTTAATTTGTAACATTCGAATAAATCTCGAATACTGAATATTTAAAAGTAACATTTATACACAGGAAGAAAAATAGTATAATTTGCACACTACAAAGAGAAGTGAAGTGCTACATATAGAACTTCTAAATAAAATATTTGGAAAACTAGAGCAAGTATTAAGACTAACAAAATGTTAGATCCAGCAAGAAGGCCCAGTCAACATGACAGACAGAAGGCCAAGCCCAATGACGCAAAAGCCCATCGAATATCTTCAAGATGTGCTAACAATTAATTAATACATTATATATCATAATAACAATGGTTAAAATTATGGCTGTGTTCAGATCAGATTTGTGGTGATTGAGGAGCCAAGCCCAGCCATGACGACTTAGATTCAGCTGATTTGTTAGGGATTGTTTGGTATGGTGCTTTAGCAGCAATCCTGAAAAGACAGCACAAGAAAAAAAAAACATCATCATCAACCTTCTGATTCTGATCCAAACCATCATGATTAACAAATGCTTAGACAACAATCAAACATGTTTCAATCTGGCAATATATCTCAGCTAAAATTCAAGCAATCATTTGAGAGTGCCTACCTATCCTTTCTCTTCTCCAGGAACCGGTGAAGTGAGGCTTTCCTTGCAATTGGTAGATCTGTAAAGAAAAAGAGAGTCATAATCAGAAACACAAACCATGAAGCACAGATCATTAATCTTGTCAAAGTTTCCTTAATCAAAAGAAATTACCACAAACGACAGGTCCGGATGGTGTTTGAGGCCGGTCTTGAATGGAACTACTGATGTTCACCGTAGAAGGATTTGGAGCAATGGAATCCACGGTGGTTCTAGCCAAATTAGCAGGAAATGAAGGCTGGCTCTGAGTGAAAGTGTAAGCAGAGGTGTTTTGGGTTTGGGTGTTTCCTTTGCTGGCAAAAGACATGATCTCTTTGGCTTTCTCAGCTGGAAAATCATCAACCACAAAAACTTGTCCAGCGTAGAAGATTGTCAATTGTGCAGTTTTAGGCTCCTTTGTCAAAGAATGAATTTCACTGTAGTTCATGAATAAATCATATGTTAGCCAATGTTCCATAAAACAGCAACTTTTTTTAAAAAAAAAGCATTTAAGGAGCAAAAGAACAAACCTGGAATTTACTAAGTTTGGAATATCTTCTGCAGAGAAATGGGGACGATAAGCAGCCTGTCGAGGGAGTGAAGTCATAGCTGCTGTTAGGTGCAGTGGTGTCACGTTGTTTTCCTTGGTAGGAAACAAGTTCATGGTTGTTGTAGATTGACAAGATGTCTCAGGAGAACCTGTAAAACGTTATAGATTCAGAAACCTTGAGGAAAGTGAATAAATAAACCCGAGATAATCTCCAATGAAAAGAAATAAAGAAAATTTTCCAAAAGATAATCTTTTTACCAATTCCAAAACCCAAAGACCAACAAAGAAATTCCAAAAGCTTATTCATTGCATTATTCCAACTTTGAAATAGAATTTTGGTTAACCCAAAATCTATTAAGGGTTTGACGATTATTCTAAAGAATAGAGGGGAAAGCAAAATTAAAGGGCGATTAGTTCATATCTAGATCTGTGATTTTCAGTTAGTTCTTCACAGCAACACAATCAATGACCCAAGGACTAGATCTCCTTTATGCCTAGGAAGCAATAACAAAGGGGTGCTAACTTTAAACAGAAAATTTCACTATGCATGCTGAGAAACAACTTCATAAACACAACCATAAAGTGCTTCCTGTCATCTCAGAAAGGAGAAGTAAGGAATATAAACAACTATGAAGATTCATAATTCCCTCCATCCTTTCCAGGGAACCAAACAAATAACTATCTGCATGCAACCAATATTTCCGAGAAAAAGAAAAACAGATACCTAGTAAACGAAACACAGAATTTGGGAATCAAAATGGAGAATAGGGAAAATCAATTCATACCACTTCCTTCGATGTTGCATGTCATCCCAAGAGTTAGATCTCCAAAGGAACCCCTCTCCTTGAGATACTGACTCAACAAGCTACAAGTGTGAGAGAAAGTCGACTTGTCTGATAGCTTGGTCGGCTTCTGGCTAGAAAACTCCGAATACTCCGACGAGCTCGACATTTTCCCGCAGAATCAACACAGAAAACAGAAATTTCCCAGCGAAAGAGAGACAACCCAGGAATCCTAGTTAACAGAATTATCGAAATCGAAAGCTGTTTGTGGCTTTGAGGTAAAGCAGAAGAACAGAAGATAGCAGAGATTGAGGTTGTTTGAAGGAAAGAAGCAGCTGAAGGTTAATATAATGTGCCTCTCTTTCCTTTCCTTTGTGCCCGTGAGCTGTGAGGGCTAGTTTGGGGTGAATAAAAAATTGAATGGATTTTTATTATAAAGATGTGGGGGCAAATTAAAGCACGAGGAATATATGGGTATTTTTAAGAGTGCATTTTTACTTTATTTGCATCCTCAATGGCATCTGTTCAAGTCTACCCTAGCATTTCTTTATTCAGATCACTGTCTCGTTTCGTTTTGGTATTTCCACCACGTGTTGTTTGCGTCTCTCAAACGGAAACGGTAGGATCTGTCGTTAGCGTCTGTCGCGTTGTATTTACGTAATTGCCTCTACTGTTAGATGTTGCGTCTGAGCTTAAATTAAATAAAAGTAAAATTATTAATAATTTATACACAATTTACTTATTTTTTTGCTATTTTAAGTCTTTCTTAGAGGTTTTACGCCCAGATGTTTTAAATAATTAATGTTAAATGAAATCTCTCGGACAGAAGGCGGTGCGATTTAGGCTTCAACCAGAATGGGTAGTTTGGTAAATCAACCAAACGTGCTTTCCAACGGCGTTAGGGGGAGGGAGCAAGTTGCAGGTAAGCAATAAGGCCGAATTGTTGGATTAATTTTCTAATTTGCCCTTTTCCTCAATTAATTAAGCGCGAAGAATATGAGATGGAGAAGAAAAGGGCACGAAGCAAGTGCACGTCCCGTGAGCTAACCGGACAATGACTCGTGGCAACGGAAAGTGGTTGGCAATTCCGCGTTCGGATTCTTCACGATGCAGTGGGGCCCAAAAGGGCGCACAGGTTCCGTGTTGTTCTCCCTAGTTAAGCACGTTCAATTTTTCTGTTTCTGATCTGATAGTGACAATCGGTAACTGCACGCTGCATCCTGCGTGTCGGATATACCGTTTCCCTATTTATTATGGCATCCCTCCAATCCTTAAAAAATGGAGACATTTAAGAATAATAATAAAACCTTAAAGTAATTAATATATTAAAATTATTAACTAAATTTTATATAAATATACATAATTCTATTTATCTAAAACTTCCTAAAAATTAAGCGCTCAGTTCCGCAGAACTTCAATCGAGCAGGCTCCCTCCAAATGTTTATAGATGTCCGATATCCTAAAATACTTATAATATATTTAGTTCTGTTATTAATTATTTCTTACTTTTTAATATATTTGTTCAAGTTCTAGGTCAACAGGTGGTTTTGGTAAAGTTTTTTTTTTTTTTTTTTAATTTAAAAAATATTACTATTTAATTTATCATTGTATGAACTAATTTTTGTATAAAAAAGCAATACTTATAAAAATTAATTTTTTTAAAGTAAGTGAAAATATGCTTTTAAAAAATAAAACAAAAATTATATTAACTAATTTTAAATTATAATAATACCTTCAATTAAATGACATCAGTTTTTATTTAAAACTTAAAATTATTAAAATAATATTTTATTTTAACAAACTTTTCTATCATTGTAATATTTTTTTATTTAAAAAATTATTAATTATTATATATTCAATTTAAAATTAAATATAAATAATTTAAATAAATAAATATAATCAACAAATAAATATTATTTTTATAATCAATTATTTTATATGTTTAATTTAAATTTAAAATAAATAAATAAAATTTATAATAAAGCTTTTTTAATCCACTCTTAAATGGAAGTATGTATTTTTTTTTTTATCAATTTAAGTATTTTTATATTTATATATCTAAAAAAAATTAATAAAAAATAAATTTTTATTACTTAATTTAAATACAAAATATTTTTTTCTTTTTAGTTTTTATTTCTAGAAGTTCCATCATTCCGGCTAGGAAAACCTTGGCTACTAGCTCTTACTTAGTGGTTTCCATTGTAGTTTTGGTCTACTTTCAATATTTGTTGGTTAGCCATGTCAATTTTGTTAACATTTATATTTCGTCAATAAAGAGAAAAAAAAATACAAAAGGAAACTTTCAAACGAAATGAAAAATGAAGTCACGTGAAACTTGTTCGTGTACGATGATGATAGAATTCAATTTTTTGATAAGAAAAGGTCATGAGATAAATAATATATATTTTAATTTTTAAAACGAGAAAATTGGTAGATGGAACCTGTGTGGAAAACGCGGGAACAAGGGCAGTTTCCTTGGGTGGACAGCATGTACACCACCGAACGCAGGATGAGAAACACGTGGCAAGAGCAAACCCGCTGGATATGGTGAGTAGAACTTGTTCTTGGTTCAAATAAACGTGGGTGGGGTTGGGTTGGTAGAATGTTTTTCTTTTTTTATTAAAAATATTATTCTTTATTTTAGATGACGTGACATCAAAATGAAAATGAAAATGGTTGGTCCGACATGTGCATAGGTTTGAAGGGTTTAATAGGCGTCACGGGTTAGGACTGAGTCGTTTGCTTCGTTCCCGTACATTTAGTAAGCTCTTACTTTTCCACGTCCACGTGATATTCATGATCCATACCCACCCAGAAAATAATTAAAAAAAATAAAGGTCCATTCTTGATGCTCTTCTAAGAAACACACTTACATTTCCTCCGAATTACAATTAGAGAAAATTTTTTTTATCTTTAAAATATTGTCAATTTATAAACAGTATTTTAATATTTTTAAATTAAAAATAAAAATATATTTTTATTAAAATATTTTATTTTATTAAAATATTTACTTTTATTTTTAATTTGAAATATATGAATTTATTTTATTTTATTTAAAATGTTAAAATATTTTTTAAAATTAATAATATTGTGAAAAGTAAAAAAGAATTTTTTTTAACAATTATAATGCTATCTGAGTACCGAGCCAGCTAGCTTCTGAGTTGTGACCGATTAGTTTTCTTTCTTCTTCTAGAAAAATACTATAAATTTAGATTTTTTTTTTTAATATTTTTCATCTTTTGGTTTTAATTTTGCTAACTAATAGAGAATTTTTTATGAGTGGAAGACCAGAAGAGATGAGAAAATCAAAGAAATAAATTTGAAGACTTTTATTAGGAGAGGAAAAATAAAATAAAATAAAAATTGTAGACCTGGTCACCTTATCTAGAAGTCGGGGCCACCTGTATAATAAGCCCAATCTGGTGTCGAGTCCAAGTTGGGACTGAGTGCGGTCAAATATAAATCGACCCAATTAGTGACCACTTGCCCATCTGGCTTACGCATAGGCTTAGTTTGAACGGTTCAGCAACGTGCCCTTATTAGATTTGATTTATTTTTCTTTTTCTTTAATTAATATATATGGGGTCATTTTTTCTGTTTGTCTCCTGCCCACATAGCACAAAGGTCAAAGTTGTTCTGTCCTTCTCTTTCTACCGGTAAAAGGTTTTTTTTTTTTTGTTAGAGTAGGGGGCAGTGGCGGTTAAAAGAATAACTCATTCTGTAAAAAATGCTTGGTAAAATTAATAGAAAATTATTACCATAAAAAAAAGAAATATATTTGTTTAGTTTGGTTTGATCGACCCAAAACGATAAAAGAGATTCGATGATGTGTGTTTGTCTTTCTTTTGGTTTATGTAACATGATGTTTGTGTGGGTCAACCAAAGCATATAAAGTACAGTGAATGAACTTGTATGTTTTGGCATGGGCTGAATTACAATATGCAAATTATTATATATTGATTAAACATAAATAAACTTGGTGACTTAGTCGCTAGTATTGACTGTGGCTTATAAAACAAGCTAACGATTCAATGGCTGTGCTTAAACAATGAAACATAGCTAAACATTTGTTTAATTCGATATACCCTAGGAGTAGCAGAAGAGAAATTGGGTTCTTCCAACGTTTACTTCATTATGGTCCTCCTATATTAACGGCGGAACTAAAACTTATATTTTTTTTTTTTTGACATATAAATTATGTCTTTATTAATTAGATTAACATATAGTTCATAACTTTGTTAATTAAACCAAAATTTATTATTAACATCTGTAATATCTTTTGTCTTGCTAATTTTTAATTTATCAAATAATTGGAGAAAAATATTATTTTGCAAAAAGCAAAGGCGTGCATTTATATATATATGACTGTGATAGTTATTGCTAGAGTAACGGGCAGCAATTGAAAATTTTCCAACTCCAACACATAGGGAAGCTATCAAATGCCAAATGGAGTAAGGAGAGGAAATATTATAAATTGAAAAAAAAAAAACCCTTCTCTGAGCCCCCAGCAAAAATTGACAGACATTATACAGAGAATGCACCTCAAAAATCATAATCTATGTCCGTTACATTTTGTGACGCAGACCGCTTAACCAGCTGTCCTTGCTCATTGTAGCGATCGAGATTCTCGCAGGGAGCAGGGAAAATGGTTCCTATTACACGGCCCTCAACAAAGGCACACTGGAAAATGTGCTTCTTCTTGTAGGTTATCCCAACTGACATATCCCGGAAAGTCACATTTCTAATTGGTATTTCCTCACTGCCATGAATACGAACTGGCACGCGGACTCCCTGCCCATGAATAGTGGTAAAGCTTATGTCTTTAAGCACTGGAAGTGCAGTTGGGTCAAAGCCAGCATCAGGGTGTTCGTTGTAATCTGTCTTCATGACAATCCCGACACGGACATTGTCCAACGTTAGATTTCGATATGTTATCTGGCGCACGTATCCACCTCTTCCGGGAGCTGTCTTGATCCTCACGGCACGCCGAGAGCTCCATACAAGAAGGTTCTCCACCGTCACATTTGATACACCGCCAGACATCTCACTGCCTATTGAGACGCCAGAACTGTTTCATTTTCATCAACATGAATTTTGGTTAACTTTGTATTAAGATAAGACAACACAACATGATGAGATACTAAAGAATCTGCAATGAAGTTGATTTCCCACTATAAACAGACATGGAACAACTAAAATGGGGTAGAATTATGGATGTTACCTGACCATAGACCGAACAACAAGGTTTCGGATCATAATGTTTGAGGAAGGTCTTCCGTAAGCAATTCCGTACTGATCCCAGCCACTTTTTATAGCTATTGCGTCATCTCCCACACTAATGTAACAGTCCTCTATCAACATATCCTCACATGAATCTGATCAAGCCGTAGGAATTAGGAATTGTTAATATTATTACATAGAACAAACTAATAGTGATGAGCATTTCAGTATAAGAGCAAACCAATAGAATATCTCTGGGAAGGTATCTAGGGAGCATTCCAGACAACGTTTGGCATGATAACAAAATTCCAAGCAAGTTAAGATATAACAACAGGCTTCAAGTTATCATTAAGTGCAGTCTTGTTCATTCACAAAAACAAAAACACATTTCCAGGGCTTAAGACATACCCCAGAAGCTTAGATATACAGAAAACACTTGATATTGTATTATCTTATTAATCATCCTCACTCTGAAAAGCTCAATTGGTATTTATCAAGAAAACTAGCCCAACCAGCAAGGAAAATAAGACTGTCCATATGATGGAGATTCCAAATATATATTCTACCGCATTATAAGTAACAATCTCTCAGGTTATCCATGTTATTCACTAGGGTTTTTAATTTTATATGTGGCAAACATCAAGATGGCTCCTATCATTAAAATTATTGACTTGAACTCAGCAATAGAATTTGTGCTTAGTATGAGATTGCTTACCAGGATCTATGCCATCAGTATTTGGTGCTTCATATACAGGGGCCAAAATTGTAACATTCTTTACTGTTATGTTCTTGCAGTCATATGGGTGAAGTGTCCAAAATGGAGAATCACGCAAAGTTATGTTAGTGATCACAATGTCACTTGACCACATTATCTGAACAAGTGGTCCCCTTGTGTTGTTGAGAAGCTTTTGCCGATGTCTTTTCCACCATACTTGTCCCTGTCCATTTATGGTACCGTTATGCCCTGTCCATCAATTATGACAGACAGAACCAGAGAAACTTAGAAATCAAGCATTGGCAAAAGGAAAATGAGAAAAGCAATAGGCATTATGTGTACAGCTAATATCCTGTTTATTTTTGTCTCTTTTGTATTGCTCTGGCTCAAGTATACTATTGATCTTCTGAGAAAGGGTTTAATTCAAGACAAAACTAGATGTGTTCTAAGCTTCATGATAATTTATGTGAATAAATAAACAATCTTCTTATCTGGAGTGGTGGGTGGTAGCATTTGAGGCAAGTTGACAGAATTAGGTAGCATTACAGTAAATATTGAGGCAACTTGTTTGTCAATCCATATTTGAGGGACTATTGGCATAAACCACTACACTCTAAGATCTCATCTATCATAACATGAAATTTAGGTTCTGTCACAACATAAAGAATTCAATTTCTACATCTGACACAAAGTAAATACATTACCATGAAAAGAAAGCACTGATTTTTTAAGCCCTTAATTCAATGAAGCAAGATGACAAATTCTCACCTGTAATAACAATATCTTTTAGGTTTTGACCATGAATCAAACTGCCATATCGAGGTCCAGGACGCTCCCTTCCATACCCATATGAAGGCAATGGAGGCATCAGTGGCCAATACTTCTCATCCTGTCATTCATCGCATAAGATGACAAATACAATGTGAAGAATAACTATAATTACGAGAGAGTGGCAGGGACACGAGTCATGTGTAATGTAAGTTGTAGGTTGAATTATGAGAACATAATTGGTACAAGTATACAATAAACTCGAGTTATAGAATATTAAGTATATTAGCGAGAAAATTCAGAGTGCAGCTGTTCAACGTGGTGGTCCAAAGGCTTGATATAAATGTATACATTCTCTTAAAATTTTGGCGTCCTAAATGATGAATTTTGATTTTGAGGTTAAAATTGATTTCGTATAACGCCAAAGTTTTTTTCTTTAACAGTCGAGGATTCGATGCACAATTACTTCTGTGGAAATCACATTGGGATGAAACTCTGGCAAAGAATATTTGAAACCAATCTCTACTCTTTAAAGCTTGATTAGAAGTTATGACATTCTACAGCAAAGGTTTAAACAGTCAGCTGGCACCCAGCACATATAATTTAAAAGCCAGTCATAGATCCAATTTCATCATCTACAAAACAGTCCCAAGTTCTCTTCAATAAAGCAGTCACCAGGTGTAATAACATTATCCGCATTAGATATGTGTTTGAAATGTGTACCGTTGCATTCTAAAAGCATCTATTCTCCTAAGACTATAATAATCAAGGTGAACTTGAGAATTATTGTCACAAAAAACTGTAGTAGAGACTACCAGATTACACTCAACAATCTTAAAAGCAAGTCAATTGATTTATTTTTGACCTTCTCCTAAATAGAACAAGATAGTTCACTGGGTCTAAAGCTCTGAGCATGAGACTCATCATTTCTGAGCAAAATTTAAGTGGTAAGTGGTAACATGAAAGCTACATATGGAACAACTAAGAACCAATTATATCTCTATAAAGGTCAACATCTCATAAATGCATTAATCGTAATGTCCAAAAACATTTCATTAGTTGCTATGGTTGGTCTGCCCCGTCTTATCCAGAATTAGCTACAGCCAAGAAGACAAGCATGGCTATTTCTATTATCAAATATGCAGAACCAAAATCAGCAAAGCCAACTAATCTACCTGACCATTTAAATGTGAGATAAGTTCCGTAAGCAAACAGATGCAATTTAGCTATATGATATAAGAAACGTGGATGAAGTCTTGTAGAATAAGGGAAATGCACCCTTCCAATATGTTTACAAGTTGGCATAAATCAGTACATTTTCAAGCTTATCATAGACCTAGCCAGCATGAACCTAATATATGGATTCCTAAGCAAGTGAGCATTGTGGCAAACGAGGAATTATACCTATGCATGCAGCCGAAGATTTGTCCCACTATCAAACATGGGAACCCTGAGCGTTTAATTAAGGTAGAAACTGATTTGATTTCCTAGAAGCATACCGATTTCATAAGAATGATCAACTTCTTCAATATCCCGTCACTATCAGGAACAACTGAAAAGCATTATTTAATTCCAGAAACTTTCTGCAACTACAATTTTTATTTTTAAAATTTAATTTAGTTTTTCCCGTTAGATGAGGATTTCACATGTTCTGAATGGGCGATAGGCGTAAGCATATTAATTTAGAAACTTTTTTTTGAAAACGGTATAAATTGCATGTATCAAGACTGAAGAGATACCCACCTCAATTCCGAGTATGACAGCATCTTCAGCCAGAAATAGAGTCATATGACTGGTAAGATTAAACGGCGCTGTAAGCCAACGACCAGGTGGCACATTAAGCTGTCCACCACCTCTCTTCCCCAATTTGGAGATAGCATAAATAGCTCTCTCGAAGGCTTCAGTGTTCAGAGTAACCCCATCACCTACCCCTCCGAAATCCGTCAAATTGAAAGCCACGGGCCGCAGCTTTGGCATCGGCCTAACTGGGAGTCGACCAAAAATAAAGAAACCACCTACTGCGATCCTCTGCCATAGAAAAACCGATGCAAAAGCAGCGATCCAGAGAAATGTAAAAAGGGTCTTGTGCGAGGTCAAAAATGTCGGAATCCAGCGCTTAAAGTCGAGCCTCTGGTGGTGGAACCGTCCAAGTGTTATGGTTTCCACCATTATTCAAGCACGACAACTATCTTTAGCAGGAAAGGATCAAAATGAACTTGGATTCAATAGATACCGATATGGGTCAGTGGAAATTCCTTCCTGCTGAATGCAAACATCGATTCCTCTCGTAGGTCTTGGATTTTCTGAATCAATCGAGCCTCTAAGGAGAAAATGTGTGAAGTAAAGTGAAAAGGAGGATACTTCCTACTGTCATAGAAATGCCGCCAGCAGTCACAGCTAGGTAAGGATCCATTGCGACATTAAAATGGATGAGTAAATTCAAAGGCAAGCTCTCATTGTTGACGTTGATAATGATAAAGACTGTGGTTCGGGGACTGGAACTGAAAGTCTGTTCCTTGGACAGTGATGGAGCAACAGGGGTCTAATGATAAAACCATGGATATAGAAACGGGTTCGGACGCGGAGAAATTTAATTTGGCAATGGCGAATGCGAACTCCTTGTCATGCCAAAATTACAATCTTTATGTTTTTTTTTTTTTTTGTCTGTTATACTTACCAGGAATTTGTGCATGTCTTCGCATGGACATATCGGTGCAAGTCAAAAGAAGCTTCGTATTGGGTTGGAACAATTTGAGAATAAAATTCCCTTAAAATTTTATTGGAACTATATTAATTGTTTTTAACGGTGTCAGATATTAGGTTATTTTTTTATTCGGAAAAAATGATTTAGGTAGCAAATTGAGATGTCCCTGTTGCGGTCCAATGAAGTATCATCCATCAGCAATCGCCAATGCACATAATGGAGTTGGTGAATTGGTGAGCAGTTTCTATCTATCTGCCCAAACATAGTATATCACCCATTAGTTCTTGAGAGGTGTTATACTTCCGTCTCTTCTTTTACATCTATTTTTTTTTTTTTCTTATTTTTATCTCTCTTATTTTTATTTTTTATAATTTTACTTTTACATAACTAAAAATAAAAAAATATACATAACTAATCTCAAAACACTAATTTACACTCATCATTCACCTAACATAACCTTGTCTTGTCGAGATGCAGTCACATTGCAAATTTGTGCTCTTAAGAATTTTGAACTTTAGTACTATTTTGTTGATTATAACATAAGATTCGCATTATCTCTCTTTTGAAGTTGTTGGCTGTCTTTTTATGAGAAATGCAAAAGAAGGAAAAGATCCTTGACCAACCAAACTCGCATTATCAACTGTGGACTATAGAACAAGCTAATGATTCAATCAATGTATTTGCTTAAACAAGAACAACATTTGGTTAATTCATGGCGGCCTAGGAATATAAGAAATTTGGTTATTCCAACGTTGACTTAATTGCTGATTTAATTTTTTATTTGGTCCATTGAGACCGGAAGTGTTGAGATAATCATTGTCTTGGTAAAATACCTAAAATATTTAGATTCTACAATTTAAATGGACAATATACATAACTCATGAAAACAAGCAAGCAAACACATTTGTAATCTTGATGTCATTTGATTTAGCACTATCATATCATATATTCTATAAAAGCTGAATTGGAAGGCAATCTCATTCCTTTTTCCTCTTAAGAACGTTAACATGCTTAGGTGTATATATTTATATATGACTGTGATAGTTGTTGCTAGAGTAAGGGGGAGCAACTGAAAATTTTCCATATATACAATTGCAACACACAAGGAAGCTATCAAATGGAGTAAGGAGATGAAATCATAAATTGGAAAAAAAGAAATGACTGCTTCAAGCCCCCAGTAAAAATGACCTATTACAATTACAGACAGCGTGTGAACCTGACTGAAAGCACCTCAAATTTCATAATCTATGTCTGTTACATTTTGTGACGCAGACCGCTTAACTAGCTGCCCTTGCTCATTGTACCGATCAAAGTTCTCACAGGGAGCAGGGAAAATGGTTCCTATTACACGGCCCTCAACAAAGGCACACTGGAAAATGTGCTTCTTCTTGTAGGTTATCCCAACTGACATGTCCCGGAAAGTCACGTTTCTCACTGGTATTTCCTCACTGCCACTAATACGAACTGGCACGCGAACTCCCTGCCCATGGACAGTGGTGAAGCTTATGTCTTCAAGTATTGGAAGTGCAGTTGGGTCAAAGCCACCATCTGGGTGTTCATTGTAATCTGTCTTGATGACAATCCCGACACGGACATTGTCAAACGTTACATTTCGATATGTTATATGCCGCACGTATCCGCCTCTTCCAGGAGCAGTCTTGATCCTCACGGCACGCCGAGAGCTCCATACAAGAAGGTTCTCCACCGTCACATTTGACACACCACCGGACATCTCACTGCCTATTGAGACGCCAGCACTGTTTCATTTCAATCAAAATGTAATTGTGTTAAGATAAGAGTAGACTAAGACAACACTTGTAGCTAGTTGCTCTGAGGTATCAACACCAATTTGCATAAAAATAACTGATAACACCCTGTCATATCTGTATTAGTGATTTCTACTTGAGATTTAAGAGAAATCAATTCCGGGCGGCAAGTCAACAGTAATCCATGATATCTTTCGCTCAATGATTTATCCCTAAGAAACACATAGAAACTGCAATGCACGGCTACTGGAGCAAGCGTGATTAGAGGCTTTCAGAAAGATCTATTCATTTACCACTTGTGTTCATAGACATGTCACTATCTTGTGATTAAAAACAGACATATCCTCTTATCATGCAACGATTACAATAGGGTTGAATTACGGATATTACCTGACCATAGAGCGAACGACAAGGTTTCGGATCATTATATTTTTGGAAGGCTTTCCATAAGCAATTCCATACTGATCCCATCCACTTTTTATAGCAATTGCATCATCCCCCACACTGATGTAACAGTCCTCTATCAACATATCCTCACATGAATCTGATCATGCCATAGGAACATTTCAGTTAAAATGCAAAACAAACAGGCCATCTTTGGGATGGCATCTAGGGAGCATTCCGGATAAAGTTTGACGCGATCATGTTCAAGCGATTTAAGATATAACAGACTTCAGGTTACCATTACGTGTAGTCTTGTTCATGTACAAAAACACAAACACATTTCCATAACTGAAGACACAGTTCATAAACATTACTTCATGCACGCTTAGAGATAAAGAAAAGAAAACACTCAACATAATATTATCTTATTAATCATCCTCACTCTGAAAAGTTCATTTGGTACCTTAATATTTCATCAAGAAAACTAACCCAGTCAGCTAGGAAAATAAGACTATCGTTATGATGGAGCTTCCAAATATATATTCTACCACATAATGTATAACAATCTCTAAGGCTATCCATGCAGCTCACTGGGTTGGTTAACTTTGGCAACCATCAAGATGGAGCGACCCTCTCTCATCAATAAAATTATCATCTTGAATTCAATAATAGAATTGGTCAGCACATCATACACTAATGCTGAAACAAACTTTTAGTGATTATTATGAGGTACTTACCAGGATCTATACCATCAGTGTTTGGCGCTTCAAATACAGGGGCTAAAATTGTGACATTCTTTATTGTTACGTTCTTACAGTCATATGGATGAAGTGTCCAAAATGGAGAATCACGCAAAGTTATGTTAGTGATCAGAATGTCACTTGACCACATGATTTGAACAAGTGGTCCCCTTGTGTGGTTGAGAAGCTTTTGGCGATATTTTTTCCACCACGTTTGTCCCTGTCCATTTATGGTACCATTATGCCCTGTCCGTCAATTATAACAGATAGAATCAGAGAAACTTAGAAATCAAGCATTGGCAAAAAGAAAATAAGAAAAACATTCTGTATACAGCTTATATCCTGTTTATTTATTTTCTCCTTTGTATTGTGCCGGCGCGTACATATTATTAATCTACTGAGAAGAAGTTCAAGACTAAACAAACTTTATGAAGTGGTGGGTCAGGGCAATGCTTAATCAACCATTCTAAGATTCAAGATAATTGACGTGAATAAATAAGCACTCCTCTAATCCAAGGCTCTTTCCCTTTTCTGGAGTGATGGGTGGTAGCATTTGAGGAAAGTTGACAGAAATAGGTAGCATTAGAGTAAATACTGTGGCAACTTGTTTACCAATTAATATTTTAGAGACTAATGGCATAACTCACTACACTCAAAGATCTAACATAACATGAAATTTAGATTCTGTCATGACATAAACATTTCAATTTATATATTTGATCAAAGTAAGGACCATTACCATGAAAAAAAACAAAAAAAAAAAACTGATTTTTGAAGTCCTTAAGTCAATGAAGCAGGATGAAAAATTCTCACCTGTTATAACAATATCTTTTAGGTTTTGACCATGAATCAAACTGCCATATCGAGGTCCAATATGCTCCCTCCCATACCCATATGAAGGCAATGGAGGCATGAGTGGCCAATACTTCTCGTCCTGTCATTCATCATGTAAAATGAAAATTGATGTGAAGACAAGCTATAATTTATGAGAGAATGGCAGGGATACAAGTAATGTGTAATGTAAGTTGTAGGTTTAACAATGATAAGAGATATTAATGGATATAACCAAAGAGATAAATAATAAAATTTGGCAAAATATAATGGGTACAACAAACTTGAGTCGAAGAATAATAAGCATGAGTTCTCGCTACTTCTACGAATATTAGCTAGAAAATGCAAAGTGCAGCCGTTCAACATGGTGTCTAAAGGCTTGATATAAATGTATCCATTCTCACCAAATTTTTGCATCTTAAATGATGAATTTTCAGGTTAACATCTGTGTATATGACAATAATTCATACATAAACTTGACATTTAGCTAGCCAGCAATTGATTTCGGATAACACCTAAACTTTGTTATTGTCAAGGACTCGAGGAAGAATTACTTCTGTGGAAATCATGTTGAGGTGGAACTGTGGCAAATAAAATTGAAACCAATCTCTACTATTTAAAGCTTGATTAGAAGTTATGACATTCAACAGCAAAAGGTCCAAACAGTCAGCTGGCACTTAGCACCAGTCATAGATTCAATTTGAACATCTACAAAACAGTCCCAAGTTCTCTTCAATAATGCAATCATTAGATGTAATGTACTATAACATTGATTATATCATCTGCATTAGATATGTGTAAGAAAATGTGTACCATTGCATTCTAAAAGCATCTATTCTTGAAAGACTATAATAATCAAGGAGAATTTGAAACTTATTGTCCCAAACAACTGTAGTAGATACTACCAGCTTATATTCAACAATCTTAAAAGCAAGTTAATTGATTTATTTTGACCTTCTCCTAAATAGAATGATTTAGTTCACTAGGACTGAAGCTCTGGACATGATACTTCAACATTTATGAGCAAAGTTTAAGTGGTTAAATGAAAGCTACATATGAAACAACCCAAAACCAATTATATGGCTGTAAACGTCAATATCTCATAACTGCAATAATTGCAGTGTCCAAAACCATTTCATTAGTTACTATGGTTGGTTTGCACAGTCTTATCCAGAATTAGCTAAAGCCAAGAAGTCAAGTAAGGGTATTTCTATTATCAAACATGAAGACCACAAAGCCAATTAATCAATCTAGCCATTTAAACGTGACATATGTTCCATAAACAAACATATGCAATTTGGCTATATGATATAAGAAACATGGATGGAGTTTTATGTAAGAAGGGAAATATGCCCTCCCAATATGTTTACTTCTTGACCATATATCAGATACATTTTCAAGCTTATCATAGTCCTAGCCAGCATAAACCTAATATCTGGATTCCTGAGCAAGTGAGCATTGTGGCAATTATCCCTACTCATCCAGCCCAAAAAAAGTTGTCCCACTATCATATAAGGGAATCCTGAGCGTTTATTTAAGGTAGAAACTCATTAGATTTACTAGACTATACTGGAAAGGCAAAAAATAGCGATTTCATGAGAGTGCTCAACTTCTTCAATATCCAATCACAATCAGGAATAACTGAAAAGCATTATCTAATTCCAGAAATTTTCTCCAACGACAATTTCTTAATTTAAATTTGCTTGTTTCCCCTTAGATGCAAATTTCATATGTTCTGAATGGGCGCAATAAGCATAAACATGTTAATTGAGAAACTTTATGCTTCAAAACGATATAAATTGCATAAATTAAGATTGAAGGGATACCCACCTGAATTCCAAGTATGACAGCATCTTCAGCTAGAAATAGAGTCATATGACTGGTAAGATTAAACGGCGCTGTAAGCCAACGACCAGGTGGCACATTAAGCTGCCCACCACCTCTCTTCCCCAACTTGGAGATAGCATGAATAGCCCTCTCGAAGGCTTCAGTGTTCACAGTAACCCCGTCACCTACCCCTCCAAAATCCGTCAAATTGAAAGCCACGGGCCGCAGCCTTGGCATCGGCTTAACTGGAAGCCGGCCGAAAAATAAGAAACCACCTACTGCGTTCCTCTGCCATAGAAAAACCGATGCAAAAGCAGCAATCCAGAGAAATGTAAGGAGGGTCTTGTACGAGGTCAAGAATGTCGGAATCCAGCGCTTAAAGTCGAGCCTCTGGTGTTGGAACCGTCCAAGTGTTATGGTTTCCACCATCATTCCAGCACGACAATAATCCTTAGCAGGAAAGGATCAAAATGAACTTAGATTCAACAGAAAGAGATATGGGTCAGTGAAAAATCCTTCTTGCTGGATGCAAACATCGATTCCTTTCGTGGGTCTTGGATTTTCTGAATGAATCGAGCATCTAAGGAGAAAAAGGGTGAAATAGTGTGAAAAGGAGGATACTTTGTACCGTGTCAAAAATACTGCCAGTGTTCATAGCAAGGTAAGGATCCGTTGCGACATTAATGGAGAAGTAAATTCAAAGGTAAGCTCTCATGGGTGAGGTTGATGCAGAGTGTGTGGTGTTCGGGGACTGAAACTGAAAGTTTGTTCCTTGGACAGTGACGGAGCAACAGGGGTCCAATTGTAAAACCACGGATCTGGAAACGGGTTCCCTGCCACATTAATTTATTGTGCAGGTCGAAAGAAGCTTCAAGCAAAGTATCCATTGCAACCACTCATGATTTTGAGATATTGATGTCCTAATATCGTATTAGTTAAAATGAATTTAAAAAGGCTGGATTTTTTTTAATAAGGATTTTCATCACATGAATCCTTTCATCGAAGGATTTAGTTACCAAATTGGAATGTCCCTGTTGCCGTACGATGAAGTATCATCCCTCCCTCAGCAATCACCAATCCGCATATGGAGTGGGTGAATTGGTGAGCAGTTTCTATCAGCCCATGCATAATATCAATGCTCTTAATCCCTACAAGCCTCCAACATTAATTTTACACTCATCATTCACCTAACATGACCTTGTCAAGATGCAATCCATTGCACATTTTTATTTAAAAAAATATAATTGTACAATATCTAAAGTTATATTACATATCAATTCATTTAAATTTAAATTAAAAAAAATTATAACTTTAATCTAATTGTATGTTCAAAATTAAAATAATTTTTTTTTAATTAAACTAAAATAACTCTTACTAACTTAGCTCATAATACAATTGTCATATTGCACATTTTTGCTCTTAAGAGTTGTGTACTTAGTATTGTTACATTGACTATAACACAAGACTCGCATCGTTATCAAAAATAAAAAAGACTCGCATAATCTCAAGATGTGCAAAAAAATATTTTCGGACACGTAAGAAGAAATCTCCCAAAATTCTTCACCAAACAAAGTGGCAATCACCAAAAAAAAAAAGTGGCAGGATAGAAACGTTGGCAAATTGGGCTTTTTCTTTGGAAGAACAATTTTTGGGCTATTAATGCACACGCTGAGCCCAAAGTTTTAGCAATTGTTTTTAATTATTTTTAATCTATTCATGGCCATTAAAAGAAAAAGAAAAAGAATAAATAAAAAAAAAAACTCCCATTTGTGGTATCACTAGTTAGTTATCCATCTGTCCGCATAGCGCAGATAACAGATAAAACTGTGAGAAAAGCTGAAGAAGGACCCCTCTTTCCAAGTTCCAATTTGAGATTCTGCAGGCTTCAGCTTTTGACATTTCTCTGGTTCATGGCTTTATCAATTTCCTCCACGGCATTGTCAAGTCTTCCGTATAAGTATTCTAATTTTCATTTCAACTATTGTATGCTCATTCTGGCGCTTCTTGATCTGTACGATTTTGTTTGAATACAGAGAAATACGCCCAAGATTTTTCCATGAAAGAACTGCTACATGCTTACCTAGAAGAACCCTTACACATGCAACAAAAGGAGTGTCAAGCGTTTGTGAACCACTCCCTCCTGATAGGCCATTGTGGTTCCCTGGTAGTTCACCTCCCGAGTGGCTTGATGGCAGGTTAGCAATTTTATGCTCACTAGATGTTCGTTAATATGTTGAAGTTAATTTCAGCTAACTTTCTTAAATCAAATCCCAGAATCCCTTAATTCCAAAAGGTTTCCATGGCCACTTTAACATTCCAGTTATCAAGCACTGACCTAATCTGCTTACTTTTCTGTCACTTCCAGTCTTCCTGGTGATTTTGGATTTGACCCTCTTGGCTTAGGTATGTCTTTCTTTGACTATGTGATCTTAATAACTGGTTTAGTTAACTTGGTGAGGTTGTAGTTATATTAATCAGCTTCATTTTTCCTCAGGGTCTGATCCAGAGTTACTTAAATGGTTTGCCCAAGCGGAGCTAATGCATGCTAGATGGGCAATGCTCGGAGTGTCAGGAATTCTCATTCCGGAATTGCTTGAAAAACTCGGCTTCGTTGAGAATTTCTCTTGGTATGATGCTGGTGCTCGAGAATACTTCGCAGATCCCACAACCTTGTTCATTGTACAGTTAGCCTTGATGGGTTGGGTAGAGGGACGAAGATGGGCTGATATTCTTAACCCAGGGTGTGTTGACATTGAGCTTAAACTTCCCCACAAGACAAACCCAAAGCCAGACGTTGGCTACCCAGGTGGCTTATGGTTTGATCCCTTTATGTGGGGAAGAGGCTCACCAGAGCCAGTGATGGTGTTGAGAACCAAGGAGATTAAGAATGGTAGACTTGCAATGCTGGCTTTTGTTGGCTTTTGGTTCCAAGCTATTTATACAGGGGAGGGCCCCATTGAAAACTTGATGGCACATATTGCAGATCCTGGTCACTGCAACATTTTCTCGGTAATATTTCCTTATATCAATTTACTATATATCACCTACATCAATTTTTATCTCCAACCTCCCACCTTCATGTTGCTGATCCAGCTATGATGAAACTAAGCAACGCATGAAAAATATATTGTAGATGATAACGATAACTTATACTAACAAAAAGATTCATATATACAGGCTTTCACGTCCCAGTAGTGCCATGATGTGAAGACTAAAGAGAAGATACATTTCCTGGACGAAGTGTGTGATGTTTCATTAGCCACGCTCATCCGTAGCTTATAACCGTGTGCTTTCTTTCCTAATCTGAGCTTTTCTTTCGTACACAACTTTTTCATTCAACTTTTAGATGCTTGAATATTATTACTGTTATTGTTATTGTTGTTTTTTAATTCTAATGAAGAATTGAAGATTGAAGAAAGCTTCATGTATAGTGCGGAATTTCATTTTGATAATAGTAGCTCACTTACTGACATTCAGATATTGGTCTGTTAAGCATATCATCATTGCAAATTGGTTGGAAGAAAAACTTACAACAATCACCTCGGTTACAGATCTTATATTTTATTTATTCATAAACCAATAAAACAAAAAGAATAGCAAAGAAAGTTTGAACATATCATTGCTCTTTTCTTATAATGGATGAAATCAAATTGCTGATAGAAGACATATGACAGATAATGTTAGTTTGGTGTTTGAATATGGATGATTTTCGAGTCCATGCATGGCATGTAAGGCAGCAGCACGTTGATGGTAAAATCCCTGAAATGTAGTTGACTGGGTCAACGCAAGGTTCACCAACTGTCTCCATTGTATTGTATTCTAAGTTTATCGGATTCTTTTCAAGGAACAACCTTCACTTCCACCCTCTCTATTCTTAGAATCTCATGCAATTCCATCACCAATTCTCTCTCAAATCACATACCACAACCAAAATGGAACACCTTTCTCTCGCATCTCAAATTCACCAACAAAACAAAAAAAAGCAAATCAGAGAGAGGCCTCAGAGAATCACAATATTCTCAGCGAGCAGCGGTTCATTTCTACCCGGATGTGTTAGCTTTTCCGGCTCGGCGATGGCCGCTGTTCGTTTCCTTCTCTTACCTTTCTTCCTCCTCTTACTTTCTCTTTCTCCTTCTTCTCTGTCCCAACAAGAGAACGAGGCCCTTCTCAAGCTAAAGCAATCTTTCAACAACCCAGCTTCTTTATCTTCTTGGGTTCCAAACTCGTCTCCTTGCGTAGACAAGTGGGCGGGGATCATTTGCCTCAACAACATCATCACGGGTCTTCACCTCACCAACTTCGGTCTCTCTGGGAAGATCGACATACAAGCTCTTCTGGAAATTCGTGGTCTTCGAACTCTCAGCCTCGTGAATAACTCCTTCTCAGGTCCAATGCCAGAGTTCAACAAGCTCGGTGCTTTGAAGACTCTGTTATTAACAGGGAATCAATTCTCTGGGCCCATTGCTGCAGATTTCTTCTCCACATTGGATTCATTGAAGAAAATATGGATATCTAGTAACAAGTTCTCGGGAAATTTGCCTGCGACCTTGACCGAGCTGGAGTTTCTTATAGAATTGCACGTAGAGAACAACGAATTCTCAGGACCAATTCCAGATATGAAGCAAAACCTTAAATCAGTGGACTTTTCCAACAACAAATTCGAAGGTCAAATCCCAGAGGGCATGGCTAAGTATGGGAATTCGTTTGCAGGAAACGAAGGGCTTTGTGGGAAACCTCTGGCAAAGGCTTGTAACCAACCGCAGACTGAGATGAAAGAAAACAATTGGATGATGAAGGCCATTGTGGCGCTCACTGTTTTTATTGCTCTGGCTGCGCTTTTCCTATTGATCAAGCCGAAGCGTCAAGACGATGACTTCGTTGTGCTTGAGAAAGAAAGAAAGAACAACGAGGTGGTTCAAGTGCACGTGCCTGGCTCAAACCATACGAAGCGATCGGAATCGGGCAGAAAAGGTGGCGATTCCAAGAGGGGTTCGAGGAATGGCATGGGTGACCTTGTGATGGTGAACGATGGAAAGGGTGTGTTTGGGTTGCCGGATTTGATGAAGTCTGCTGCAGAGGTTTTAGGAAATGGTGGAATGGGTTCGGCCTATAAAGCTGCCATGGCCAATGACTTGTCCGTGGTGGTCAAGAGAGTGAGGGAGATGAATAAACTTAATAGAGATGCATTTGATGCTGAGATAAGAAAATTTGGAAGAATCAAACACGCCAATATCTTGACGCCTTTGGCTTACCTCTACCGCAGAGAGGAGAAGCTAGTTGTCTCAGAGTACGTTCCCAAAGGCAGCTTGCTGTACGTCTTGCATGGTATGACTGATAATATTATCCCACTTTAATTTTCATTTGTTATGGCATAAAGCTAGCTTCTTTATCATATGTGTATGCTCGTTCTGTTGAAATCATCTTGTTAATATGAATATAACAGAAAGGGCATGAGATTAGCTGTTGCCTATATACAAGAAGCCTGAAAAAGTTTTCCTTTTTGGTGGAAAAATGTGATTATGTTTCAGGTGATAGAGGAGCCTCTCATGCTGACCTGAACTGGCCTACCCGTCTAAAGATCGTGCAGGGAATTGCTCGAGGATTGGCTTTCCTTCATTCTGAATTTGATTCCTATGACCTTCCCCATGGGAATCTCAAGTCAAGCAATGTTCTACTGGGAAATGATTATCAGCCACTTCTAAATGACTATGCCTTTCAACCACTAATGAACCCCAACACTGCTGTGCAGGCAATGTTTGCCTTCAAAACACCAGATTACACACAGTACCAGCAAGTTTCACACAAGACTGACGTCTATTGTTTCGGAATCATCATCCTCGAAATGATTACCGGAAAATTCCCATCTCAGTATCACAGCAATGGCAAGGGTGGGACTGATGTTGTGGAGTGGGTGTTCTCAGCGATTTCCGAGAGAAGAGACGCAGAAGTGATTGATCCAGAGATAGCAAGTAATGCAGGTTCTTCACTGAATCAAATGCTGCAACTTCTCCAAATAGGGGCTGCCTGCACTGAGAGCAATCCTGAACAAAGAATTGACCTGAGGGAAGCCATTAGGAGGCTAGGGGAGGTACAGGTTTAAACATTGTGTCAATATGCTAGCTTAGACCAAGGTTCTTTGTAGAAGACAATTGCAGAAGCTTAGTAAAAACAGTGACTTCAACTTCTCATTAATCCAATTTGACCAACAAACACAGAGGATAAAGAAGAACATAAGAGACAGAGTGAGAGGGAATCGGATACGGGAGTTTCAGGTTGTATCTATCTACTCATATGTCCATCAGAACCTATGTTCCCTTCTTTTCTTTTCTTTCATCTCATCTTTGCTCTCTATATTATTTTTGTGAAACTATGTTAGGCACACAAGTTTTTCTAACAACTGCTTATTCCCCCTTTGTGCCTTCTTTCTTTGTTTTCTGTTTAAAATGTTTCCTTTAATTGCTTCGATCACATTAACGTGTCATAAAAATAGCAGTAACAAACAAATTCAACCTAGGATACATTAAAACTGTTAGGTGCTTTTGCTTATTGGTTACTCTCACCGTAAACTAAGAATAAAGAGTGAAAAAGAATATGACCGATCAAAATGAGGTTATTTTATTTTTTAATACAACAAACATTTCAGTAATTTTACTTGTATGTTTACCACATACTTAAAATTTGTTGCTTTTATCAGCTTTAATTTTTTTTTACACTTTTAGAAGTCGGTTGAAATTGAATTAACACTTCTTTACAAAATGTATAAACGGTATAGATAAATGAAGAGTAAACTTATGTAGATTCAGATTTAATAAAATAATTTTTAGAAGAATTAATATTCAGAACAAAATAATTCATTATTTTCTATTTTTAAGTATTTTTTACAAAAAAGGTTATTTTAGTTATTGTTCATAAAAAAAAAAATAGTTATTAATATTCTTTTAAAAATAATTTTATTAAAATTTGAATTTTTATTTAGAGATGTAACGATGAATCAGTCGATGTCTCGATGACAGATTAATAATTGGCCGCAGATGGTCATAAGTATATTACTCTTTACCCAGCTACGTGAACTTGCAACTCTGCCCTGCGCTCGGATCAGCGACGGCGACGGTGCAATGTATAGAACGGCGGCGAAGCGTGTGTTCCTTGTCACAAAAAGATTTCATAATAATAGCAATGCTCGACTTCAATTTCCTACTCCTCACGCATTTATGGGTTCTTCTCGCTTTTCCATTTCTCGAAGCCGACCATTCTCTACTGAGCAACCCCACAATCAAGGCTCTGATTTTCCAGATTCTAGTTCATCGTCTTCTTCTTCAACTTCTTCATCATCGACTTGGTCGACCTCGTCAACGGCTGAAGGAGCCCGACACCATGAGACCCCGTTACGTCGAGCTAAGTACCAAGACGAGCAAGCTCGCGTGTTTGAGGCATCGTTGCCCCACTTCGTTCGTACACATTCCTCTCACTATTTCTTTAAATGTCAATGTCGGTTTTTTCCTCTACATATGGATCAGTTTGAGTTCCAAAATTTGTTGGTAGCAGTAATCTAATCCGAATGTTCAAAACATTGATTGCATGGGAATTTGTTTCGTATTCCATGGAATATGTTAATAGAATTATTCTTATATTGTTGAAGGACTTTTATTTTGATCCTTACCATATTCTGAAAATCAATATGACTTAGAATTTTTAATAAGATGGAGAATGATGTCTTCATTTTTAAATTTGTCTATATAAAAAATAAAAAAAAAATTGTATAGAATATTATCTAAAATTATGGTGTGAACTGACTCTTGCCAAGACAGGTGCAGGAGTATGTTCAACTGTGATTCGAAATTCGTGGTTTTGTAGATAAAATTGGGATGGACAGAAGCAGCGTTAATTGCTGGAACAAGAGAGGTTGGCCTGTTCCCTTCCATCATTGGTTCCTTCCCAAGGAAGGAAGCAGCGCTAGTTGAGGTGCTTATGTCCTCTATGTTATGCTCATTCATCCGAAGCATTTGCCATTGTCTATAATGTCATATTTTCATTGTCTTCATGTCTCTTGAATCCATATTAAACTTCATCATCTTTTTTATAGTCAGATTATTGGAACCACCGTATTAAGATAATAAAGAATGCAATAAAACATAGTTTTGTTTTTTAATTTTTTTATATCTAGCCATCGGTCCTAATTTGCTTCCCAATGGTAGTTTTGATTTTCTGATTGGATTAGAGTGACGATCTTCTCTTTTAAGTTTTCTGAGTATTTTGATTGGTTTATTCTTTATGATGGTCAAATGTGTTTTAAAATGGTATGAAACCGACATGTGTGTAGCCATTGAAGCAATCCAAAAGCAGGATTGGTCTGCCATTGCTTAATAATTATAACGTCAAAGAGAACCAGAGCAGCTTATGTTATGCCAAGTCAAATAGAATGCACCTGGTACTGTTTTTGAGTCGCTTAATCCTGTTTAACATTGTCACTGTCAATAACCCTTGCGAGTAGTCCTATCTTATTTTGTGAAGTTGAATGATGACTGATACATGTTTGATGAAGATAATATACTTTTGAGTAGCAGTCAAGTGGTAATGTCCAAGTCATCCCCTCTACCACAATGGAGAAAAATTATCGAAAGGAAGGAAGAATTCTGTAACGAGAGAAGGAAGAGATTCTAGTTTATTTTATTTTCATATAAAATAAGTGATTCCAGTTTTTGGTTTGAATTCATAAATAATGGGTTTTCACTCCGCGAGTTATCTTTTCTGCAGGGGAAGAAAATTGCTTTCCTTTCCACTTGCTTATAAGTTATGACGGTAATTCTGTATATTTAACTCTTCTTTTTCAGTTCTTCATGGATGACTGTTTACAAAGACATATCGATATAAGCTTAGAGATACAGTGAGTGGTGCATTCCATGATTCTCAGTCACGATGATCATTTTCAGGCACAATATTTAGCAGAAGCTGTCGGTGCTGGTATAGGGGGCTCTTTGCAAGGGTTTGTCAGCAAAATCTTTCAGCGATGAATTTTGGTGGGAAGGTCCAATTGCAGACAATCATTCCCTGGTTAGAAGGGATCTCAGGATAAGCACAACGTGCTTTCAAACAATGTTTTCGCAGATAAATGATTGGCCTTGAAGGAAGGAGACGCTAGAATAATTTGGTTGCTGTTTTTGCACTTAAAAAGTACTCTAGATGTATTCTTTGTCTTGGGCATTTGGTTACTCAAGTTTGAGGGTCAGAAAATTCCTTTTTCCTAGAAATCTATTAGGCGTGTAAACAATGCTATTTTCATCACATCATACAATAGATCCTTTTTCATTCAGTTGCCCAATTGTAATATTCTGTCAAACGATGTAGTTGCAGATAATAATCTATGATACAAACGTCATGATGCGCTTGTTTCTTCCAACCTAACCTGAATTGTGTCTTTGCCGACCCATCTTTCGTGACATGCATTTACCTCGTTTACTCGATATACTTACAGTAAGGATTTTATCCTCAATTGCTCCCGATCTATGTTATTCCATGAACATCTATATAACTTGTCCTTCAACCATAGAGGTCTATGCACGGTCAATAAAGTAGATGAAGAAGAAGGCCTCACTATTAAAGAGTTACTAATGAATAGGGGTGAGCAAAATTCAATTAACCTAGCAAAACCGACCTAACCGAAAAGGATCGGTTAGTATCAGTCCGTTAAATCAGTTTAGTTGGTTGGTTATGGTTTTGAAATTTATAAAAATCGGTTAATGTCGGTCGGTTTTGGTTTTACATTTTTCCTAACCGATAAAAACCAAACCGACTGACTAAAACATTATAAACTTTTTAATGTTTTCATATACCATGTTAATTAGTGATTCAATTATTTTATTGATTGATTAAATCACTCAAATATTGTATCATTTTGATGTATAACAATAATTATATATTACTAATTTGATATGTATTTTAGTCTTATGTAAATATGTTTATTGAGAAGAGTAATTTTTTAGTAAAGAAATTAAAAAAATATTACTTTTATCATGTATAGACGTTTATTTATGTTAATTTTGTCTACTTTAAGCATTTGTGCATATGTTTAGAACCGAAAGAAGTTAGCTTCGATAAATATCTTTATATATTTTTAAGTTTTTAAATTTATGTATTTTTATTTTTACTTATATGATTCCTAATAAGATGTTATAGATACTTTAAAAATAATTTATTTTAACTTATTTAATAGCTATATTCTTAATTTACGATAAAATAATTAAATATATATTTTAAGTAAACACAACATTAAAATAAAAATAATAGTTTTTTTAAAAAAAAATTGTTACTGTCAGTTAACTATTAACCGACCAAAATTGATTGATTAATCAACTAAAATCGAACCGTCAATTTTAAGATATAGTCAAATAATTATCAATTTAACAAAATTATATAATCAATTAGTATAAATCGATTAAAAATATAATCAAAATTAACTATAATTGATCGACGTCAAAATTGACTATAACATTAGCAATGTATGTTTTCATTTGTAGCAGCTTGGGGAAAAGGGAGAAAAAGTAAGAGAGTTGGTAGTTGGTACATCGATGGCTATAGCCTATTGGCTATCACATACCGTTTTCTTCCCGTCAAAAGGTCAAACAAATATAGTACAATATAATATAATATAATATAGTATGTATTGTCTATTTGTTTTGAGTTGACAAACTTGGGAGAGTTGAAGTTGAAGGCAGGCATGGCTTCGGGTTCTGCATCTCTGTCCCTCACCTCATCAGAGGTGATAGCAAAGCTGAATCTGCAGCCTAATCCAGAAGGTGGGTATTACGTCGAGACTTTCAGGGACGATTCTGTTCATCTTGAGAAATCTCAGCTTCCACCTGAATGTAAGTCCTTCAACTAATGGATCTCTTTCTAGCATAGTATTCTAGCTGAAAATGTTCTAATTCGCTAATTACTGGGTGCTCTACACTAATTGTTCTGTTGATTGAATTCGGATGTATTTTTACTGGTAAACAACTTCTTGGCAGATAAAGTTGATCGCCCTGTATCTACATGCATATACTTTCTGCTTCCAGCTGGGAGTGTATCTCGCCTTCATCGAATACCCTGTGCTGAAGCCTGGCATCATTACATGGGGGAACCTATCACGGTAAACACCAATCTATACTTTTAATCTGAAGACCAATCTATGTTTCATTTTTCACACTACTAGTTAAAACTCAAAGGTCTTGTGCCATATCGTTGGATATTGTTGAGAAATTAATAGACTGGAGTCACTTTTCTTTTTGGGCCTCCTTTTACTAAATAATAATGATAATGATGTCACTTGCAAAGGAATCTTTTTAGAAATGATTGATATCCCACATAGTTATCTTATTCATAACCTGCATTCATTTCCATTCTTGAGCTTTGTTCACGCCTAGCGACTAAACGATGTCAATCTGCCTTTTTATGGTCAAATTTTACATAGGAATCAAACCTTAGACATTTACCTAAATCTACTCCTCCTTACTGCTTGAGTTACACCCTGATAGTGCGTGGGCTGCTTTTAGTGTTACTGACTAGATAGATACTGTCACAATTGATATTTGTGTACTTTCTGGGTTTCTTTCTTCAGATTGTGGAACTAAATGAGAAAGATGGAAGTGTCAAATTTAGCAACCTCGGATCAAATCTCACTGATAACCAGCAGCCGCAGTACGTAGTGCCTCCCAATGTCTGGTTTGGTGCATTTCCCACAGAGGATTTCAGAATCTCTCCAGATGGGACACTGATATGCGCTCCTCCTAGAGAAGCTGAGAGCCACTACGCTCTTGTGGGATGCACTTGTGCACCGGCCTTTCAGTTCCAAGATTTTGAGCTGGCAAAGCGTTCTGAGCTCATTTCCCACTTTCCCCATTTAGAGCCTCTCATTACCACTCTCACATCCCCGAGTGTCTTATGATTTGTAAAACTGAGTTTGTAAAGTATGCACTCTAGGTGATTATTGCTTTATGAGGAAACATGGACTTGAAAAATAAGGTATTGTGATCTATCTGTAAATGAACATTAACAAGCAAAAACATATCTTCACTACATCTGATATTGTAAAACCAAACTAGAATTGAAGAGTTCCATCAAAAAATTCACAAGCAACAGCATGGCAAGACAATTCTTGCTCACTGAAGAGGTTGAAACCTCAATTTCCTTTCTTGACCTCTGCTACAGATGTTGATTATCGTGTTATCTAGTTCTTTTCCCACATTGACGCATATGTGTATGTCACAGGCTTATTGTTTCACTCCCTTTTCAATCTTGGCCACAGCTGCATTAAAATTTGCAGACGAGACAACTTGATTATTACGATGGCAATGGGTCTTAATCAAAATCAAGGAACTCCATTCTTTTCCTCATGGAGCCCTTCAGATCAGTAGCTTCCCTTTCTGCTTTCTGAGCCTGAAGAATAAACAAATGAAAGCACTTTGTTAAAAGTGCAAAACAGGATAATAATGAATCAACGCATCATATGGAAGGACACAAATGCAGAAAGAAACACAAAGCAAGAACAACAAAACAAGGCCAAATTAATTAAAGACATCATTCGCATTAAATGATGACAGCAAGAGAAACAATGACAAAACTATCATACAATACAAGCATATTATCAGTAGAACGTTGAATTACTTCCTAGCCAATGTCCCCTCTCTCACTCCCTTTTTTTCTCCTGGAATCCATGATAAGGAAAAAAGCTTCCAAGGTATCATACGGACATTTGCACAATAGAGTTAATCGATCCTTTGGCGCTAGTAATTGTAATTGTTATTCTAAAGCATGAGAAATGAATATCAAAATTTTTGCTTATGAACCAGTAGATGGACTCACCCTTCTTATCTCTGCCTCTGAAACGCATGTCATATGTTGCGGAAGCTCCTCCTTGTCTACGTCCTATACCGTTGATGTGAATTTGGAAAACTATATTGAGATCATTTTTGCATAATAATAACTACTAGTCAAATCTCATAATGCGATAAGGAAAAAGTCATACCAGCTCTCCAATTAAGACAACATTTTCCCCACGAATAACATAGAGGCCTAAAGGGGCATCACAATAAAGATCACCAACAATAACTCGTTCACATGCGCCTTCAAGAACAACATTAGCTGTAGAACAGTGATTTCATCACATGGTTAATCAACAACCAAAATGAGATTGAAAGAGGAATAAGAAGAGAATAGTATGCAGGAAGGATGCTTTACCAAATTGATCAAAAGAGCGTAGTAACCCCAAAAGTTTTCTACCATCTCGCAAGAGGACAAGAAGTTTTTCTGCAAAGACATATATATATATATATATATATATAGAGAGAGAGAGAGAGAGAGAGAGAGAATTAAGAAGGATATTGCAAGCAGTTTACGTCTTACATCATTCAGTTCAATATACAGTGACTTTAACTCTGAAATTAGACGTGAACAATTAAAATTGGTAAAAAGAAAACAGAAATGTAGAAACAGCATGCGCATGAAGAAAAAAGTATGGAAGCAGTCACAGACTAGAGAATGAAACAAAGATTTATAGTGTGTGAATACAGGAGAAAAATACAGCAGCAGAGATAGGATGAGAAGCATTGCAGTAAAATTGCCATACCCAAAATTGTACTAGATAGGACAAGTGAAAAGTTACAATCACTGCAGTAACTCAATCCCAGTTCTCATACAAAATCCCCAATGAAACAGAGAACCACAAAAGAAAAATTTTATATCAAGCAGTTAAATATGCCTGCTAGGAGACCAGTGTCTATAGGCACAAAAAAGAAAAATCGAAGAGAAAATGATAAATAGCAGAAGAGATTCCCATATGATATAACAGAAATTATTACAGAATACTTGGCAAGCGTATTGCATTCAAATTATTATACATAAAGATAAGACAGAGACAGAAGAGGAAGAAAGATCCTACTGTCAAGGTATGTTGCAAGCGAGGTAGAGAGTAAAAGATCATCTGGGGTAGCCCAAGACATTGAGCTCACTCTTCTCTGGTACTTGAAAATGAATAAAGCAACGAACGTTGACCGAAAACCACCCAAATGGCATTTGCTAACTCCAACCCCAGAATTTCAGACACAAGATCTCACAAAAAGATCGCTCACATTATCACTTTCAATCCTGCAGCAAACACGTGAGGAAAACCCGTTTTGAGAAGAGAAACATCAAATTATTTCTTCGTGATTTTCTTCCCAAAACTGAGAAGATTAACTTTAGCATTTAAAAGGGTTAGGTTTGGACCTTTTTGATCGGCGACTTTGGGGAAAGATTGCTTCTTTATCATACTCTGTCTCGACGAAACGAAGACTGACAGTGTAAAACTTGTATAATATATTGTTCAGAGTTCCCTTCCCCGTTTTGACCATTGAGATGCTCTGGATATTTCTCAATCGCACGCCAATTCGGTGAAATAAGAAAATGCAACTCAATCATGGACCGTCTGATTTGCTCCAATTTTTTTTTCTCCAAAATGTGAGCTTTGTGCTTAATGGTCCAATCCCATAATTTTGTGAGCTATAAAAAAGACATAATTTTCATAAAGTTTATTTTTTCCTTCTTCATTTTAAGATAAAAAAATCTATTCGAGTATTTTATAATCTAACAAATAAACGTAACAAATTATGATTTTTTGCATTAAATTGTATTTTTTTTAAAAAAAAAAAAAAAAAACTTACGTTGTGCATAGAGCAATGAATGTGGATCTTAGAGGAAGAGTGTTTAGTGAGGCATATTTAAAATGTGAAAAAGAGTGATAACTTTGCCTTCTCTTCAGTCTTTGATTGGGATGTTGAAAGTATTATTGATGGTCATAGATATTGTTAGTTGTGTTGCCCTTCCTTTTCAAAGTTATGGGCGGTGGCCATATCATTATCATGATAATGTGTCATAGCAAAGAAAATAACTCACTCTCATCTCAAGGATAAGTTTCTAACCATATATATTTTCTTCATGAAATGATTCATTATAATATTATTTCCTTTTAACTATAGTCCAAACAACATTAAAGTTAGGCTTCCATCTTCATACGTAATAATTACATATTATTTAGAAACATTTTATTCATTTTAGAATTATTAAGACTTCTCTATCCATTCTCTTTAAGCTTTATATATATATATGCAAAAGAGGGATCCATGCAAATTTTACAAAATTTTAGAGGGCTAATATATAGTAAGAATATAATAATATGGATAGCTTGAAAATTTAGGTGGCCATGGCCCCTTTGGCTCTTCCCTTGAGTGCCAAGACATGCCTAAAATCTCCATCACAGGATTATCTCCAAGAGATTATTTTGGGTTTTGGATGAAACTACTCAACTAGCCCTTATGGAGTGTCCTTGTTGAGTATTGCTCATCAAGTGAAATTTTTGTCTTTGTTTGGGGAGCTTGAATATTCTCTAAGCATAGAAACTATAGAATTGGGTTATAAAAATAAAAATAAAAAATCTCACTTGATGAGCATGCAATACCTATATATAACAGTAATTTATCACAAATAATGGAAATATGCTCAACGAAGAAACCCTGCCTCGGAATGCTTCCTCAGCTTTGTCGGTATGCGTTTGTTTGGTTGTTTTTATTCTTAGCCTGGATCTGATCTGTGTTCATGGATGTTATGCGTCGCAATTATGATGCCAAGCCACCTGAAGCTGTTTGTTGATAGGTTTGTGTTAAATTACTTTCAATCCCCATTCAATTCAATCATCACTTTCTGCATGCTTTCTAACTTTGCTTTTACTTGATTATTATTCTCTCCTCTTCTTCCCTTTAACTTATTTTTTTGTCCTTGAAAGATGTTTGGTTGTTTAAATATTTTAGGCCTCTATAGCGTACTGCTGCTACTCATACCGAGCTTGTCATGTTCTCCTGGTTTGATGGATAATACTATCAATTTTCCAAATCATGAAAACGAAATGTATAATGGATAATATTATTACATCACAACTTTGCAAGGAGCAGCACGGGCCAGGGAAGTCTTCATCATTTATTTATTTATTTTTTTTACAATAATTCAATACCTGCTAAAATTTGAGTAAAGTAAAATTATAAGAATAATAATATTTTTTTTGTAGATCTTTTTAATTATTTTTTAAAAAATGCGTATAGTTCATATTTGAACTAAAATACCATGCGATTTTCTTTTTTGTTTTTAAGGAAACTATTTGAACCCTTAAAATATATGATTAATGCAGTATTGAGCTCTATGAATGTACCTCTTGCATTGCAGATAGACGGATAAAAAAGAAAAGAAAAAGAGTGATAACTTTCCCTTCTCTTGATTGGTAAATTCAAAGTATTCAAACTCATAAAAACAATTGTGTAGGTGAGTTGCAAAGTTAAGGGGCGATGCCCAGTCGTAAGTAATCAGAAAATGATTGGTAAGGATACGATATTTCTCACTATGATATAGTAAAAGATAAACGTTTTAGATTTTTTTCAGGTGCATCTTCTAACTTGTCACCTTCTTACATGTCATTATTCATTAGAAGAGTTTTTACAGTATTACAGCCCCCACGCTGCTTCAATATCTATCAGCTTCCATTTATACATCGCTGTGCATATATAATCTGAACAAAGATGATTAAGCAGAAGCTAGCCATTTATATCTCAAGAACAATATCTGCAACCAGAAAAAGAAAAAAAAAAAATGAATCAAATAACTCGAAGAAACTAACTCTTGCCAAATTATTGAATATTACAACATTGATTGGACCAGAAAGAAAAGGTTCAGAACTCACATTCAGAATCTGTATTGACCCATTTAATTCCTTTTTTATTTGCAGCAGTGTTGAGTCCATCTTCATCATTGGCAGACTTGGCAATGTGAATGTTCTCCAGGTACTTCTTCACATCCATGGTTGCATTTGATCCATGGGGATATATCTTCTTCTGGAGTATAGTCCTTAGAATCTATAAATAAAAACCAAGTAAGACTAAGAAAATTATAAAGAAATCATATATAGTTTGCATTTTCACTGAGTACGTACCTTCTCTATTCTGGATTCTGTGGAGAGTGAATCTTTGAGACTGGGAGTTGGCTGAAACCCACTACTGCAAACAAACATCTTCTTAAGAAGAAAAGAAAGGGATTCTTTGCCAATGGCATTTTTACTGTTGTCCAAACAAAGGTCTTTGGCTCTGATGGGAATTAAATGACTGTCTGGGTAAAAATGACTGCTGTTTCCATCTGGCCCTTCAGAAAATGGGTCATTTTCTTTCCTTTCAAGTTCCAAGCTTGAATCTTTATAGTTGAAATGTTCATTAGTCTTATCATTGGGACCTTGTTCCTCTCCTGTTGCCAAATTTGATTCCATTTCTTCCCTGAAACATGAGTTCAATTCATTCTGAAGAAGATTCTTTGCTTCTTCAGCTGCAAGCTCTTCTGCACAATCTTGAGAGGACAATGAATCGTGTTTGGCAATATTAGTTCTACCCAAATTTTGTTTCTGGTTGCTATTTCCAAAGGTTCCAATTGCAAAGATTGCCTGAGGCCAGTCACTGAACTCTTCTCTGCAAGCTACTTGTAGCATATGATCTGTTGGAATAATCAATCATTCAATGAAACATAATTAATGTGATGATAAACTCAATTCTTAGATAATGGAAAGTTCCATTAATCTTTCCTGTAACATAGTGGAAGATTAATATTTCAAGTGTGTTAGCTAGAAATGAATTAGTTGATCAGTCAATTGTCAGTTAAATCATGTTTTTGTTAACTGTTAGTAAGGTTTCTTATTCTCATGATTTGGGTGCATAGGAAAGTGTTAGCTTAATCTAAAATCTGAAGTGGTAGGTCTTTTCTTGTGGGGAAGGTTACCCAACACCCAACAAACTCACAAAACCTTAAACTCTACACAGTACAATGTTTATCATTATCCATATGTAGAACAAAGACTTGGAAAGATTAATGCTTACTAGTATTAGCAGCTGAAATAATTGACTTTGGCTTCTTCCTTCCATGGTTCCCATTAAGTTTGTTTTGCATCCAATTTAGAATCTGCAACTAAGGACAGAAAAACATTGGTTATTCTGCATTACCATAACTGTAATTGAAAATATAATGGATAGAGAAAAAGCACTTTTGCTTACCTTCATTTTGGTGAAGCAGAAATTCAGCTGAAAAGCTCAAATTAAAAGGAGAATGATGAGATGGGCTAATAGGAAGCAAGCGTACAAATGCGCAGATCCCATAAGCCAGCAATCGATGAGCTGCAAATGACTTTAAATAGAATGGAAAATATGGTAAATTTCACAGCCAACTATGTGCTTGCTTGCTACTGGCTGGTTCAAGTTCCCAAACACAGACTTTTGCCACCTCTCTTCTTTTATATTTATTGTCTTTTTATTATTCCCTTTCCCTACCTTAAACTACTTTTTTTAATTATTGCCTCCTCAGCCTCTGCAATGTTGATTTTTTATGGTAATTGACCCCTGTTGTCCTTCTATTACTAGTGACATTTGCATAATGTTCATGAAAAGTAGAAAAACTTAATAAAAATTATGCATATATCGTTATCATCTCTTTCTTTATCAACTTCACACTGGCTGTGTCTCCATCCATAAGAGTAAGAAGAGTTTAGTTCATTTGATCGGTTTAGACTTTGATTCTATTTGAGATTCATATGAATGAATCAAATGTAGTAATTAATTAAAAGGGAAGTTGGACTCTGTCTCTGCCTTAATCTTGCTACGTAAGTAAACCAAGATCAGCTCACTTCACTAATTCACTTATATATATATATATATATATATATATATATATATATATATATATATATATATATATATATATATATATATATATATATATATATATATTATTGTTATTATTATTTGTTTAGTTAAACCCTAATGTTACATAAAGCATCCATTTCATTGGTGATGCACCTATAACTCAAAACGCTATAATACTTGTTATATAATTTTCCTGGGCAAATCAACTCTAAGCAGACAACAGAATATGATGAAAAAAAGAAGAAGAAGAAGATGAGTAACGTATGCATGCATGTCATGTTCGCAAAGGAAAATTCTTTTGGCCTATTTCTGAAAAATTACTCACTTTTTTTTTTTTTTTGGTTATATGATGTTTCGCAAATCATATAATTAAATCACTCCTCACTGAATTATACCTAAAGAAATTTATGCAGACTAATAATATTATACTTAAGTGAAAAACATGTAAATAATAATATTGGAGTTTCAAAAATATTCTAAATTAAATATAATAGATTCAAAACCTTAAACTACTCTTATTTTCGAAGAATTAATCTTCTCTTGATTAGGAGCAGACATCTTCAACAATATTTTTTGATTATTAACACATGATTGAACAGAAAACCTAACATAATTACGAGATTATAGATGTCTATTCCTCAAAAATATGAAAATACTTTGTATAAACTAAAAAATAAAAAAGGTTAATTAGAGAGCCAAAATTGGCGTGGACTGTCCCTTACTTACCGAACCGCTACATGTCTGCTGCATCTGATCGATAACCACAAAACTCCACAGAGCAGCCTCTCTCTCTCTCTAGGCTCACAATTTTATACTTGTTTGCTTCAATGCTTGTACGCCTGCTAATAAAATCTTCCCTTCAAATACACATCTCATTTTTCTAAGGATAAAAAGGAACAGCAAATCTTGTGGTTTAAGTAAGCATTCCATTTCTGTGAAAGGGAATAGTGAGACATGTATATTGCTCACGCTACTCTTCATGGCCATATGTATGCTTTGATTTATACAATGGACATGTATAGTCAATTCAGAGGAAATAACTTAAAGTTTTTAGCTTCCTCTTTCTTTTTCTTTTTTCCTTTTATTTTCAATATACTTCTCTCTCCCCTTCCTTTCTTCTCTAAAAAAAAAATTATATACCGCTAAACTAAAAAATTAAGTTATTAATAAAAATATATAATTTTTTACATATAACTCCTACCCATTTAAGTTATTAGACATGGCTGTTAAATTAAACCTAACTTATAAACCTAATACCTTTTGCCATATTGTATTCCCTCCCTCTTTTCAAAGAATGCTTGCCCCTCAAACCTTGATAATTGAAGACATATTGAACTTGTCATTTAAACTCATACAAACTTTGATATCAAATAATATAATATAACCAAAAATGCTTATTACTAATCTAAAAGTTTAAAGTATTAATATAAACATCACATATGAATAAATTGTTAAAGGCATGCACCTAAAATAAAATTCTATAAGTTGTAATATTTTGTATTTTTATAAATTATTGAAGCATTTGCCAGTTTATGTCATAAATTTTAAATATTTATATTATTATCATGTCATTATATTTTAAAAATTATACCTAGAGAGATTTTGAAAGTAAGAAGAAAATAAGAAAGAAGCTTGAGTTAATTTGAAGTAGTAGTACTTAGAGGATGATGGTAGCACGTGAAGGTGTTCATGCTAGGGGTAGGGTGTGCGACGTGTCAAAAGACAAGAACGTGATACTGCTGATTGGGCCGTATCCGACCAACACGTGGACCGATGGAAATCTATTAAAAGTCATATGTTTAATGATTTGTCAATTTTTGAGATATGGAAAAAAAAAAATCATGAAATTGAATGTAAACCACAAATTAGGAGATCCCTTTAATTGTTGCTAAAGATATGGGCTAGGGTTGGTGTTCAATACAACAGTAGCTTTTTAACCACAGTCAAGTCACTGTCACGGGTTGACATCTTTCATTCAACTTTCCTTTTTCTTTTGCTTTTTTCTTAAAAAACATTTTAATTGGATCGAAATCTCAACGAAAAGTTTAAAATTTAAAATATTTAAAGAAATACTTACAAATATTATTCAACACTAAAACTTTGTTGGCCTTTTATTTGATTATTCTTTTTATTTTCTGTCTGGATTTTTTTAATTGGTCCAAAATATAAAATAATTTATTTTTAACAAATTTATAATATTTACATAATTATTTTATAATTTATTTCAATAAAAAAAGTGAAAAAAGAGATCAAACCAAAAAAAATAGGACAAAAATATGAGTTCTATTAGCTGGATGTCAATCCCTTCCACCTTTTTACAGACAACTAATCTATATGTGGAAACAGGTTGCAATTGACACTGCATGCAAATGCATTATATACTTATGCTTTTCATTTAGCACATTCTTGCTTTTAATATCTTTTTTTTTTTTTAATTCACCAACAAAATAAAGTCAATCAATTAACCTTATATGATCTCTTATTTTAATTAATTATTAGACTATGAGCAATACTTATTTAAACTTTGTAGCATATCTATATACAAAAGACACTTAAAAAATAATTGAGCATTATATAAAATTTTGTTGGGAAGATCTGAATAAGGTGAAGTTATAAAAAAAAGAGATAAACTACTCGAACTGGATGTATTCAAATAACTAAGATCAATTAACGCATTTATATATATATATAGGATTTAATTAAAACTCAACCTTATAATTAAGGTTAAGGAATCAAATGCAGATGTTGATATATATTTGAATCATCTGCAGCATGAAATTAAATACAGAGAACTTTTGAAATTAAATTGGAACCCTAGACATTGTCCAAAATATTATATCATGTGTCAAGACAAGAATGCAATGCATGTCACAAAAATAACGTATCCGTACATTTATCTACGGCTCCTTATATTATATATATATATATATGTTGCCAAGTGACAAAGTTGAACGCTGTGCTATCTCAATCAATTCTACTGGCAATTGGCAAGAGTTACGATTTCTTCAAATAGTTAATATTGTATTATATTATATAATTATTGTATATATGTCTCTCAAACTGTAAAATTTATATTTGGTTATTTTAAATCATAATTTTTTAATTTCAGGCTTTTCTCTTATTCCAGTTTTGGCACTACCCACGTTGAAGGAATGCTTTTTCTTTTGTTGTCCATATTGGGCTGGAAAGAAACAAGTTGCGTGCCAATTGAAATCATAATTGAGACAAATTGCCTTATGCCTGCCATTATAAATTTGGAAACTTGGAACTTCTCAAACCTAAACTTTCCCCCAAATAGAAGGTATATATATAGTTCACATTGCCAAGAATATTGAGACAGGTGGTCCTCATTTTCCTCTCTAGTAAATATAAAATATCCCATGCATGTGTCTCCTTAGAACGTACATACCATCATTTATTCTTATATTGCTTTGATGAATCTATCGGTGCGTTTGATACTAATACTGGACAGCACAAGTAAAACAGCACAGCACAAAGAGTTGAAGTACATGACAATTTTTTGTACTGTCCATTGTTTGTTGTTTAATGTACTGGACAAAAAAATTTATATCATTTTTGTCTAATTTATAGTAATATTTTTATATTATTATTTTTAAAAAAATATATAATACAATTTTAATATTTATAACAATTAAAGTAATTTATAAAAATATAAAATTTAAAAAAGCGTCGTCAGTCGCTGATCATTGTCAGTACCTTGCCAGTCACCTATCATTGTGAATACCTCGCCGGTTGATAACCGTTGTTAAGACTTACCGCTATTGATTTGATGAGATATAGAGACTTGTAAGATGGTTTGAAAGATAACAATGTTAAAATTTTTGTCCAGTACTTTGGACAAATCCTTGTCCCATAGTTTGGTGAGTAACAAAAATTCAAAGATTTGTCTAGTACCATGGACAAGTTTTTGTCCAGTACTATGGTCTTTTACAAATCAAACAAGGGACAAAAATTTTTGTACTATCTAGTCCCTTATTTTTTAGCAAATCAAACGGACCCTATATTATTGACACTGACTCTATATCTTATTATATTATTATCCAAGATTAACGGTATTCTTTCTCATGCATGCATGCATGCAGAACATCAGATTTACTCCTTAATTTATATGATCATTCATATTTCTTAAAAATAAATATATAGCTTCTGCAACAAGTTGACATTAATAGCAATGGCATAAAAAAGCTATATGAATCACTCCCACGTGATTATGCCCTAATGGGATTTGTGAATCGATAAGCCTTGATTTGTGGTGCATGTGTATAAATTTAGATCTTCTATTCTAATAAAGTTATCAAAAGTGATGACTAATCAAGTTGCAATCTAATAGAATCTTGTATGATTCCATGTGGATCCAAGAAAAGTTCCCAAATTTCGCTTTTCTGAAGCATTTTCACTTTTCCCGAATCCACATTTACAATTCATAAGCAACATAATTCTTTTTTTTTGGCTTTGCATTTTGATCAAACATCATAAAAGAGGGAGCGTGCAATCATACAACTTTGCACAAACCAATGTTAAAGTGAAAACTGCTTCTGCATTATTGTTAGCACTTTCATTTGAAATCTTTGGTGTTTATGGTGATGGAGAATTCATCAAATGGTATTGAGCTTCAGCCAGATGTGGGCATTATGTTTCTTTGTGCAGTTTCTACAATGTTACTGGATGAAGGACTTCATCAATAAAATTCTCCTTTATTGTATTGCCAGCTGAACGGTTAAACTTTTGCCAGAATATGCTGCTGTTTAAGCTGTAAAAAATATATCAACCCCCCTCCCTCTCCCCCAAAAAATAAGCTATAAACGATAAAACAGATGGCTGAACGGCATATACATTGCCCCTAAAAGAAAGAAACTGTAAAAGGTAATTCCTATATATGCAGCGCAGAGTACATTACATGACAGCATTATTTACGACATTTCACTCATCCTGTCCAGCACAGGCTGAACAGCATGCATCTGAACAACAGCTGAGGCAGCTAAAGCATCCCAGACCAATGCAAAGCTGTGTCAATGCAGTTGCCAATTGGTTATTCATCCGTGAACAGACATGGATGCAGCACATGCAACAGCAGTCATTACATAAGCTGCTACAACAATTTGTTGCTGCTCTAACGAAGACTTCAGCAGCATCAGGCAATTTTGTGTCTTCAGATCCAGGACAAATATTTTCAGCAGTTGCAGTCAAGTTGCCAAAACCGATACCCAAGTTCTGAAGTAAGATCACTCTCTGCCCTGCCCCTTTCTTAGGATGGCTTTTTTTCTGAAATGTGTATATGGATCTCCAGAGTCAAATGACAGAAAACAGCTTTTCAAATAAATAGCAATCTTCACCAATACACAAAGAATACTGTAATGAAAGCATCGTTAACTACTGGTTTATTAGACAAAGATCAAAACTTTGATACGTACTTCTTTTCTTCCACCCGATTCTTTGGCTTTCTTAAGCATATCATTCTCACGTATTGTCATACGTGTGTACTCAGAAATAAAGCCAGTCTGTAGACTCAGATGTGCAACCTGCCAATTAGAATAATGTGGCATAAGAAAATTTATGATTATGCTCATAGACACACAACAAACTAATAAACTATAAAGGTCAACGTGTCCTTTGTGCTGAGGAATGAATCTCATTTCATTATAATTGGACCTAAGATAACCTATGGCAGTACAATGTTCTTTTCAAGAGAGGTCCCAGCACAAGAACGTCTACATTCTCTTTCTCTGTTATGGATGATGATAGCATAGACAGTAACAAACCTTCTGTTCTATCTGTTTATTTTGTGAAAGCCATGCCTGGGCGGTGAGATATTCTATTTGTTCTCTTGCAGAAATCTGTTAACGAAAAGATAGAGTAACAAAATGATATATTAAAAATGAAATGGAATAGAATGATCGAGCTTGCAAAATGCATATGTATGTGTGTGTGAATTTCAAAACCACCCATAAATAAAATTTGGAACCTACCCTTCAGAATTTGAAGAAATAATTTCAAAAGCATGCAAACTTGAATTGTAAGTGATGTTAAGTAACCAGTGCAATACTTTACCCTATGTATAGGTATATCCTTTGCGTTCTGTATCTTCATTTCTATTTCAAAATTACTGAGATCAGCCAAAACACCTTTAGCTTTAAGAGTTTCAGCAAAGTTTCCCTTGTATCTGCCAGAAATAATCAGTGGACCCTCGGATGAAAGGTCTGGAATATGGAAAGGGTATACCTATCACAAATGTTACAAATAATGTGTAAGAGAGAGTCACAAGTTCAGTGTCGGTTGAATAAAAATGTCATATGTAGTAGTAAATATGTAACAAAAAAAAAATGAAGTAAAAAATTACATGTGAGTTCCAACTTCGAACAAGATACAAACAGAAAACAGCATGGGACGAAAAATGCAGATACAGCACATAAGGAAAATTATAAAGCAAAATGTCTTACCTCAACATCGTCAAGATCATCAAACACGTCAATGGTGATGTTAGCAAGAATGAGAGATGAAGCTTTGTCATACAATTTCAGCATTCGGGGCCCAACCACGTCTGAATATTCAGAGCAAGAAAATTTGAGAGCATTATTATATGAAGGAAGCATAAAAACTCAGAACGCATGTCACTGAAGAAAACTTCTCAGATTGAACACCAAAAGTAATAATTCTACATATGATAAGACAACTTCTAATCACCTCAGGTACTAAGAAATAGCCAGCCAGCAATTTACATAACTTACAATTCGAATATTTATGCACCAACTTATATTACACAACTGGTCCAAAAAAATTATGTCTTCAGAAGACAAGCAGCTTCAGATACGAAATAATAAACTTCAATAAAAAAATAATTTAGTAGCTATTTTATTAAGAAATATCAAGTTAAAATTCGGAATTTACCTACATCCAGTGCAGCATCATATTGGCCCCTACTAATCATAGCAAGCATCCGCAAGAAATAATGATTGCAGTATGGACCTGTGATACATCCTTCATCAATTTTCTATAATAACTATAACAATCCTCAATTAATATGAGGAAATGGCTGCGTGATCTTGAAAAAAGCTTTTGGAAAAAAATGATTCATATTATGGCAAGTTCCTGAACCATACAATAAAATATCAACAGTCAATCGAGGCTTAAAATACTAGACACCCTACCAATGCCAAATGTGTAAAGCCGAGGGCATATTGTCTCTCCGTTGATCATATGCTTCTTTACCATGTCACAAATCTGTCTCTCATCTTCAACAGTTCCATCTGTGACTAGGAAGATTATTGGAACTGAATTTTGAGCACCAGATAGCATCTCTATTGCCTGAATAAAATGAAACCAATATATTGACTTAGTTTAATTAAACAAAGATGAAGCAAAAATTGTTCTCCATACATCAGGTTGAGCATAAAATGATGCTTGTTTGCTCAGTAGATTATTCTTTTTCTTTTTGGCTCAGTAAGTAACTACAGAACTATTACCATCACCTCTCAATGATGGATTGTTAGCATCAAATCCACATGAAGTAAATTATTTATTGCTAACAAGTTATGGTGCTCAATGTAAAGTACCATGCTTAAAGGACTCAAAATATCTGTACTGCCCCCGGCAACAAAGTTCATGTTGATCCACTCAATGGCTCTTTCAACAGCACCCTTGGTTGCCAATTCCACTGATTTGGAAAATAGATAACTCTCCCCATTAAAAGCTATGATATTGAATGAATCATTTTGATCAAGCTTTGACACAGCAGTTGATAATGCATCCTTTGTGTCATCAAGAAGCTTTCCTCGCATGCTTCCACTGATATCAATGACGAATACTATATCCTTTCTGAATACCTTCAGTAGGATTGGCAGTTAGAACAACAAGGACAAATAAAATAACATAAAATGCACACCTCCGAAGTTGAAAGATATTATACCAACCTCCCTACTCTGAAGATTTCCAGGAGAAAGGCATATGCTGAACATCTCTCTCTGATCAAAATCGTCCACAGATGCAGATTCCAAAAGAACACAGCCATTCATATGACCTGAAGCAACCTAAGAGCATACAAAATACTAATAAGTGCACCTTCCAATAGCTAAGCAGAGAATGAAACTTAAAATTGCTACGAGTCTCACCGCATAAGAAAAATTAAAATCAGTTTTAGACCATGAGAGAACTTCAGAATCATATGAGAAACCCATACTCCCAGCATGACGCCTCACTTGCTGAACAGTCAGGAAAAGTATCACATATAACGGTTATATGTAAAAAGTAAATCACAAAGCAATGTTCACATAACCCCAACCAAAAATATTCACCTTTAGGGGATGACTAATTGTCTTGCATACAAGCTCACTTCCGGTACCTTCATTGACATTTACTTGTATCTTTTCTCTTTTTGACATTCTCTTCCCAGCAGGGACGACAAAATCAGGAAATGTAAATGGCACATTCAAGGAGAACTCACCATTATGGCGTAATATTTTCTGGGACCAACTAATTTGAATTGATAAAATGGAACCCCCATCAATCTGTTCCAGGCACAGGTGCAAGAAATCAGAATTAATGGATCAAGAGTATGATGCCTCCCCTAGCTGGGTCAAGAAATCAAAGTCTACATAGTTACCTCTGGTATATTTAAGGTAAATATGTTAGGTGTTAGAAAGCCTCCATCTTCAGCTCGGATAGCATTTTCCTTAGCATTGTTATCTTCCAAAGCAACCAGTTGCGTAGAATATGATTTCCTGCGAACACTAACCTCGACACCTAGAATTGAACCCTGTTAGCCAAATGATATCAGAACATAAATCTGTAACTTCATTGGAAAAAGATTCAAACTAGAGTATAAAGAGTTATATGATCAGCAGAGCAGAATGACTATATCTTTTTCTTAAGAGGGAAAAATAAATATTTTAAAACTCTATTGAAATAAACACTATCAATCCTTATGAATAGAGATATTTCAAGAAGTAAAGAAAAAATAAACTCGAGATCCTAAGGATGAAGTAAAGTTGTATGGTAAAACTTTTTAAAGTTTCTCTTGATGAAAGAAAGTAAAAAGGCTTTGACAGAGGTACACAGAAAGAAACAAAATCAACCAACCAAGAAATTATCATTCACGTTTTGGAGGCCCAAACAATTGTTTCCAAGTTCTTTAAGATAACCCGATGAGGACTACCATGTTCTCAACAAACATAACTCATAAAAAGGCAACAGTATGATGGTTCAGAAAGCAGTAACAAGATGACAAGCATAAAAACGCAAAACGCACCTGTTCCCCCATTGGAATTGCAATGCGGCAATCACATGCCCGGCTACTCATAACACAATGGACCCTCCAAGAGCCATTTACCCTGATGAAAGCAGTATCTAAATAGCAATCCGCCTCCAGCTCAATTCCATTCATCTGAAGGGGAATAAGCGCCGGCGGGTCGCACCCACCGTGCACATACGGCTGGTAGCTCGGCATATCCGGATTATCTACAATGCCCGGATTAAATATCACCGCGTAAACCATTGGTGCCGTGGGAAGATACCCTTTGGGGGATTTCTCCATCGACATGGGGGGCTTGGGCGGCGCCACGGCCCTGTCCTTCCCAAAGTATATGCGCTTGGCGAGCTTGAGCCCGTCATCGACGGCTCTGGAGAAATCCTCGGCCATTGCAGAGAGAAAGAAAATTACAGCTTTTGGGAATGTAGATGAGAAAGAAGGAAGACGAAGAAGAAAAATGTGACCGTTATAGAAGGCAATTGTGAGAGAACAAGAACAGAAGGGAGAGGAAAGGGATCGCTTTAGCTGGGATCCCAGTTGGTGTTCCTTTCCAGGAGCATCATTCCTCCCCCAGCTGGGTGGGTCCCTCTGGCCATGGATTTTATTTTTCCAAATATATTAAAAAAAGAAATCTGGTGGGCCCGGAATTTAGCGCTATGAACTACGTCGCTTGCCAGAGTCGGCAACGGGCGGCAAGCAAAATCAGCTTCTTAATCTAGTAAGTACTAGCATCTATCTTAAGCGAATCGTCCGAGGAAAGAGATCATTAGTGTAACAAGGTTATTTAATTAATCACATAATAATTAAACAATTACCCTATCGAGGATGACGACTAAATTCCACATGGTTGTACTTGTGTTACATTAAATTCCACGTGTCACAATTGGTTTGTACTTACATGCTGTCATAAAAAAGTGTATGTGGGGTCCGCCGGGGGTGCTTATCCACTAATAAATAAATACCCTTGAACGTTGGGTTGCAACGGAACTATTTGGGTCACAGAAATTATGTCCTAACATAAAAATTTGAATATAATCAATTAACGAATGCGTGTTTTTTAATATAGAGAATTCGAGTCCTTTTTGGAGAATTAAATGTAAGATTATTAAAATAAAAAATAAAAAAATTATGTCGTATAAATAGACAATTAGTTATAAAATTCAAGAGAAAATAATAGAAGGTGCCGGATTTTCTTTTCTTTTCTATTTTTTTTTTTTTGCTTTTCCAGTTTCAATATGATTGTGAATCTTTGATATCCTTTTAGTAATATGTAATAATTTTATTTTGTATTCAATATGATAACCACATACAAAATTAAATAATATATATTCATATTTATTAGAAAAACAAAAATAGTAAAGAGAATCCTCCTTCATTTCATGCTAACAGAAGTTCTTTTCAAGCTTCAACCTCCAATATAGGAGCCACGATGCCGGCAGGAAAGAATCACCAGCGTGACCTAAATTAATATAGGGCCCGTTTGGTACGAAAAAAAGTAAAGAGAGGGAAAGAAATGTATTTTATTTTTTCTCGTTTTGTATTGTTTGGTAGTTATAAGGTAAAAGAAAATTCATTCCTTTAGAATATGACTTTCCATTTCTTAGAGGCTACAACTTTCCTTTTAAATTAAAATGAAGGTTAGAGAAAGAAAAGGAAAAAAATTTTTATTTATAAAAAAAATTAAATTATAAAATTTAAATTATATTATATAACTTTGTATATTAATCAAGTTTAATTTTTTATATTATAAAATTAAAATTAAATTTATACATAAATTATAAAATTAAAAATTATAATTATAATTATAAAATTATATTATATAACTTTGTATATTAATCAAGTTTAATTTTTTATATTTTAAAATTAAAATTAATTTTGTATATAAATTATAAAATTATATTATAACATTAAAAATTATAATTATAATTATAAAATTACATTATAAAAATTATAAAATTACTTTATAAAATTAAAATTACATTAAAAATTGTGTATTAATCTAAGTTATAAAATTATAATTACCTTATAAAAATTTAAACTTATTTTTTTTTATTATCAATCATGAAATTTATGAAAATTAAATTAAAAAATAAAGATATTATATATATATATATATATATATATATATATAAGTTTTAAGAAAATAATAAATTTATACTTACATAAAAATATATTTTTCATTCCTTTAATTTTTTATGCAAACCAAACATTACAAAAGAAAAGAAATCTTTTATTTTTCATTACATTCCAAACAGATTCAAGGACTATTATTTTCTTTTTCATTCTTTTGACTCTTTTCCTTTCCTGCTCTTTCCTTTCCTTTCCGGTGTACCAAACGGAGTCATAGTGCTCAGAATATATAGACCCGAAGATATTAAACTGTGGAAGAATCTATTGTAATTGAGATATGGGTGTATGATACATAAAAGCTTGAAACTATATTGTGTATGCTAATAACCCAACAGCATATTGTAATGTAATATTGTATTGTACCCTTATAAAAGCAGAAAAGAAAACAGAATCTGTATCTTCCTATCGCTTCCAACAATTCAACTGTTCCTATACTTGCAGGCTGCAGCTTTGTCTGCCAAGCTTTTCCATGCTGAGGGGCGTAAAAGTGTAAAATCTACATGGTCAACTAAGACCGATACTACAAGAGACGCCCTAAAATTGAGAAGCTCAAGAAATTTGTAATGTCAACACGATATTACCAAGTCTCCGCGCTAATACGACTTATACATCTCTCCCCATATTACTTAAAAACTCTTAACTTTGTTTCTCTTTTATCATCATGACTGCAAAACTACTACATTCAAAGTCTGAACTTTTTCTAAGGCATGGAATGACTGTAGCTTTGAGATTTTTCGAGGCCAAGCAAAGGAATTCTTCATGAAGCATCATCTGATGTTAGATTTGTGCAAAAAGGACTTCATTCCAAGTGTCAGGAATACCGGGCAAACACCAGTGTAGGCAATCCTGAACTCCTGGCTTGGCTGTGATGCTGAACCTTGACATATGACCCTCATCCCTAAGCTGAGAAAGGCCCGTTATGTCCAACAGCTTGACCCCTGTACCCTTAACAGCATTCCCTACAACTGGATCGGCAGATTCATCATCTAATATTTCCTTTCCTACCGACATTGGGGTGGTATTGTTGCAACTCCCACCAGTATTCCACTCCCCACCCATAAAATGCCTAGGGGAGATGCTACGAAAGAATGCCTTCAAACCTGGATATTTTGGAAGCTGTGAATTCACCCAACTAACAACACTATTAATTGTGAGATTCTTGGCAGCCCAAATCACTGCTAATTTCCTGTCAGTAAGTGGCACACCTCCAACATGCATTACCCATCGGTTTGCCTTAATTTTTCCTCGATTCCAGTGGTGCCCTGTATTGAGAACCAGGACATCAAACTTGTGGATAAATTCACGCAAAAATGCTGGTGGCCGGTCAAGGTGCATGGCATAATCGGTGTCTCTGTTATTAGCATCAATGGGTTCAACATCACAAAGGATTGATGACCAGTAGTACAGGATGGTAGTATTGGTGCTTGGGAAACGGTAAGCCCACCCACTCGGACGTGCAGCACCCTCAACCAAAATTAATCCGAATTCTTTTCCTACATCTTCCACATCAGGTGTCTCCTCACCACCAGTGATCATGCACATTAAAGATTGGAACTGCTGCCGGCCCAATGAATCTCCAACAAAAGCTAGTGTTTTGTTTTGCATCCTGTATGCACCAAGATAATCATCAATTAGCCATAAATCTATATGCCCTATTTTCTATATAATCCAAAAACAGCAAAACTTGGGCTAATTTTTTATTAAAAAAAAATTGAAGAAAAAGCCAATTCACGTTAGAAAGGTTGGCACACCTTGTTATCAAAGTCAGAGGAAATCCACAAATGCAAATTCTCAAGAGGCATTAGTGATATCAACAGAAAATTTCAATTATCAAAGCATTGAAGTTGAGGTGTAGCCTCAAAAATAAAATAAGTCCAACCCTATAAATGAAAGAATGAAATACCTTTGCAAAAATTTGGACTTCTCAAATTCGTCCATCTTACAATCTTTGGGCTGCCACCGAAGCTTCTCATATGCAAAATCTGTGCGTTGTGTCAACCGACAAGCCCACATCCCTGAAAGCCATTGCTTGCAACCAAACCCAGAATACAAAGGCCGGTTGTCATCCAGAACCCATTTTCCTTTTGCATAGTTACAGGCTGAGGGAATGGTGAACGGGAGAGCAATCATTAATTAGCAGTAGTTAGAAATCATCCCTTCTTCAGAAGAATACTGATTTAATAAATAGTTCAATAAAAAGAAAAGCACATATAAACATTAATCTAGCCTATCTAATACAAGAATGTCAGCTCATGTAAATATATTTTCAGTTTGGTCAATGCAAACACTTAAACTAATGGTTAGGTGGTACTGTGGTACCTGCTTACCTGGATGGTAAGCCCCTCCAAATAAATGGAAGGAACCGAGGAAATTAGTGATTGGGAAAATTTCTGAAACAAAAATACTGGCATACTTCAAGGTTTCTAGCTTTCTATAAAACCATCAAAACTTTAGTTTCTGATAAAAATTTAGAGATACAGTTCAATGTAAATCAAGCCAAAGAGCACATATTGATCTTCCTTTAACTCAACCAAAAGAAGCAAGCTCCAAAGCATCACCCTAATTGGATGAGATCGAACATCAGAAGAGCTTTATAAAGAAACTTAGAAGTTTAAGTTACCGAGAAGATTCCTCTACCTTTATTTTCTGTATCCTTATTACGTAATTTATTGTCATTTCCATTGAGTGAAGAACTTGTCAGTGGGGTCTGGATTGGAGCCACCAAATCCTTTTTATGATCTTTTTGTTTTGAAGTTTGGTCTCCCTGTGCGCTTGAGAGTATTTCTACACCAATACAATGAAAGACAAGATATAAGACACAACAAACAATGGCATCCACAGAAAATTGTCTGGGATGCAAACTCCAGGAAGACAGCAAAGAGCGAAAGAGGAGAGAATGCAGAGGAATAGGAAAACAGGTTCTTTAGAGCCGTATTGCTAAAATGAAGTTGAAGCCTAAACCTTTTTTTTTGAGTTATTATAAGATACTGGACTTGGAAAGAACAATCTGCATCTTAACAGTAAATTCAACTTAAACATGCCAAATCAGCCTGAACGCTGATAAGCACAGCCTGATTGCTATAGGAAAGAGAAAAACAGAATAAACAAGAAAGGCAACCATGTTTCTCCACCAAGAAGTGCTCACTTGATACAGGATGCAGTACAACAGCATGAGCGTTTCTAAAGACAATAGCTATCATAAACTCTTTCAATCAGAATATTATAGAAACAAATATCTTACGTTCTTTATATGAAGTAGTTTCTGTATTGCTGTCACCAGTGCTCCTTCTAGAAGAGCTTTCTTCAGAACCTTTTTGAGCCGTGGCCTCTTTCTTTGAGAATGAAGAACCAACTTCACCCACATGAGGTTCTGGTGCCAGCAGGTTGACCACAGGTCTCCTCATTAAAATATCTGCAATGCATGAGAAAAGGCCAGAGAAAAAATTACTGAAAAAAATGCACGATCATTCAGTTTAAACTTTCTAATCTTAGGTAAATAACAGAAGCCACTATGTCAAGCAAAGAATTACTATGCCAAAGACATCCTCATCCCAAAAAGATGATATTATTCTTATCAAGACACCAACTATTAATTTTTATGCTTAACCAGTCCTTACGAAAAAAAAATGTGCTGAGAGATTCTATAGTCCTGAGGCAACAAGCAAAGTCCATATATTTATAAGGAAGGAAAAAATGTATCTATCTGCCATTAGCTCTTTTACATTCTTTACCTAATAAATTTCACCTTTACAAGATTCATGTTTATATATTCATTATATATATATATATATATTGCCAATTCAAGAGGAAACACATAGTACTTATCAAAGAACAAATGATATAACTGAAAGCAAACCTGATGATTGTTGCACCCGTGTTTGAGAAGGAAGAAATAAAGTTAGGCCTGGGGTTTTCTCCCATGACCATATAATGATAGTCGCAGACATGAGAACAATGGATATAAGGCCAATCTCTTTACCCTTTAATCCATATAGTCCTCCCTTCATCCTGTATAAGCATAATATCACATAATAAGAAAGAGCGGCACAGAGAGAGAGAAATGGATGCAATCCCTTGTCTTTTACATCTAGTTGAACGTTAAGCTTCAATCAGGTAAAAATGTATGGAAATTCGAAAAATAAGTAACAAGTTGTCATGACTCAGCTGGGCTAGTAAAGATAGCATTATTTGCACTTCATTTCGAGGCTCTAGTCAACATGTCCACTCTTAGAAGCATGATGATAAGAGCACTTTAACATTATAAAGGAAAACAAACCCTCACAAACAGTTACCAATCCAGCTATAAGCTTCTGTTTGGGAAACAAATATGAACGGAAAGAAAATTAAAATGAAGCTTAGACATATGAAATATGCATTAATATTATTTCCATCCTGACTTGTTTCCAAATTGAATCTTAAAGCAGCATTACAGAATTGGAAATTGATTTAGTACCTTCTTTTTTACAATTTTAAATATAAGCCACTTAAAGACAGAAGGAACGAAAGCTGACAAGCTTATTCTTTCATATGCGAGTTCAATCATCCCATATGGTAATGGAACCTCGTGTGAACATTGGAGGTTAGTTTCACTATCCTTCCACGCCACCGCCACAACCCCCCGGCGGCCACATTGGAATTTGCTCCAGCTAGAAGACATCCACTTCAAATTATCAATTTCAATGGAAAAGTGGCTTTCTCCACTAAAACATACACTTATAATTTATGGAACACTCTGCTACTATTTACACCATCTCAAATTAATTAACTAATTAACACATGCATTGCTAAACCAGTAGTGAAAGTTCCAATTTCATCTGCAACAACTTTTTGGAACAAAAAACAGAGCAACTACCGCTTTGAAGCCAATGTGGCACATGCCAAGCAAAGCAGAGTAATGGAGAACACAACAAAAACAAATTAAGTGAAAAAGATAACATAAATTCGACTTCTAACTTCATAAGCAACCAATCTAACCACAAACAGGGAAAAAAAAAAAAGAAGAAGCTAAATCACTGAGATTCCTGTCTGAAATTAGCAATGGATCTGACGGTCCAAACACATCAAAAATGGAACAAGAGGGATTTACCTGATTCAGATATGGAAACCCCAGCTTGCAGATTGTTTAAGAAATCAGATTCCCAAGAGAATAGTTGCCAAGCCAAATCAAAACAAACAAAACAAAAAAATGCAGCTCGAACAATTGCCAAAAAGAGAATAATTTCCGATATAAATTATAGAAAGGAAACTCTGAGACAAGCAATCATCTGTCAACTCGAAGTAGAAGAAACAACAAAATCTCGGAGATGAAAGAGAGAAGAACGACGGCACCGAGTAGGAGAATAGCGGATATTTCGGGCAACAAGGAATGAACTACTATCTATGAGATTTAGATGCTTTATTTTATTGGCACACGAAAATAAAATACGATTAGGAGAGATTATTATTATTATTACTATAGTTTATAATTTATGTTGGGAAATAAAATAAAAATAGAATTATGGTTAAATTATAGTATATAACAAGGGAATGGAAGGGACCCTCAAAATCTATCTAATTATTATAAACTCTTTTACCTTTTTCAATTTGGATTTGGATTTGGAGAGATGGCATTTTAATTAGTCAATTATAGAACATTATTATAACATTATAATTATGAGAATCTTTGGCTGCAACAAAGCCATCATTTTCTAGCTTCAATTTGTAATTTTCTTGTTCTTGTCAATCGCAAACTAAGAAATAATAATATCAAATTGCAGTTTATTATATTTTTTAAAGAGGTAGGATGGGGATGTTTGCTTTTATGAACTTTAATTTATGAGATATTAAAAAATATAATAATGTCCCATTACTATAGTGGGTTGTTAAAATTAAACGCGTTAGAGTTGAATTGGAATATATAGTCTGAATACGTCTTAAACACTTAGACAAAGTCATTTATTTGTATTTCTAGTTGTAGTCCAAAGAAGTAAATATACAACATATACGGTATTGTTATTTTCATCCAAGGTCATTTGGAGTTTTTTTTTTTTTTTTTTAAATTACGAAAGGTGATATAAGGATAAAAACCAATATTTTATTTTTTCATAGAAAATCTATAAGCCTTTTTGGCAAAATATGCATAAGTGAAAAACCCAAGTAAGTGACAATTTCTTTTTTGCTCATCTGCCATTTATTTTATTCATCTACTAAATTTGAATAATGCATAAATGACTTTAAAAATAAAATTAAATAGTTGAGTTTCATCGTATTTTTTGTAAAGTCAATTTTTACGTTAATTATATTGTTAAGGAAACAATTAAGAATATATCTGATTTTGTAATTCTAGAACAATTTTTGTGATATCTGTCAGCTGAGCCTATAACAAATCTTTTGAATGTTTTCTTTATTAGATTTGTAGTGTTTTTGTTTTTTTACTTTCCAAATAAAAAAGCCATTTATTTTACCAAAACGACAGAGAAAATAAATGCTAGATTTCCATCTGACTAATCTCTCGGAGGAAATTGTTTCGCATTATGACAAAGAACATACCCATCAATACACTTGACATTTTTTTTTTCTTATTAAAAAAATACAAATTTTAACTTTTATTTTTAAGTTTAATTGTTGCGGCCCATCTGTTTGTACTGTTGGGCCGCTTTATGTAACAGGGCTAGGCCTTTGCCCCATAACTCTCTGAGAAAGAATAAAAAAAGTAAAGAAATAGTATAAAGCGAATCTTTTTGCTTATCTAACTTTAAATATTAAAAGAATGGCAATCGACTCATTTCATGCCACCATCCCGCATCAGGTTCAGCTTTGAAGCAAATATCAACCGCTAAATAAGGGAGCTTTGGCTACCACTGTTACAGTCCTCAATTCTTTTTTGTAGGCATTGAATTCAAACTCGTAAATATAAAACAATCTGAATCTTCTGTGTTCTGGGTCTCCATTTTTCTCTGGGTCTGTACGCAGAAATAATCTATGGCGTCTACTAGGATCGGGCTTGCAGCCGACAATACCCTCCAGTCTATATGCTACAAGCGTGGTTCGCTTCAGCTACTTGATCAGGTGTATTTCCTTTCTCCACCCATCTTTCTTTAGATGCTTTAAATTGACCAAGTCAATAGTGAACGACGTGTTTCATATAGCTTCATTTAGAAAAAAAAAATTTGAGGAAGGCGATGCTTTTTTGTTTTCATTTATAACTGTAGTTAGATAACCGTGTGAGAGAAATTCTTATCTTTTTACTTATTCCTATTGATTATTTTGCAGAGAAAGCTCCCCCTGGAAACAATTTACCTGGAAATTCAGAATTCAACGGATGGGTGGTAAGATATTGTAGTAGAAGTTTCTTTTGGATCATATCTATTGCATACTTTTACACTCGATAGTTCTTAATCTTTGTGATTCATATTGTGAAGTAGAACAAGCAGTAATAATAATATTACTACTTAAATCGTGGTGGCACTCCGACTTGTTTTCTTACTTATACAGTAATAGTTTCAAGTGTTATTCATTTCTGGCTTGTTTGCTAGATAATTTCTTTGGTTCTCAGTTATAAGAGTTACAATTACAGCTGTCAAAACTATTTTTTCTTCCACTTCCAATTCTGTTTGTCTTTGAATTATGATCCAAATGTTTTTAGCTGGATCCAAATATCTAAAATGTTCATAACATCTCAGGAATGCCATACGGGATATGGTGGTGCGGGGGGCACCTGCTATTGCCATTGCAGCAGCGCTTTCTTTGGCTGTAGAAGTGTTTAATTTGGAGGAATTTAATGGTTCACCTGCTGATGCTGTTTCGTTCCTTCAAAACAAATTAGAATATCTTGTCTCAAGGTATAATGCTTTTCAATGGACTGAAACTGCTAAATAGTATTTGGCATACTAAAGTTCACACTCTCCTTTCAGTCGCCCAACGCAGTGAACCTTTCAGATGCAGCAACACGACTCAAAGAAGTTATATTAAATGCTGCTGCTACCACTTCAGAGGCAAGGAGTGTTTTCCAGGTAATTTATGCTGAGATATATTTTAAAAAAGGTTGTATTATGTATTCTTTTACTCTCTTCTTTTGGTTTGGGCCATTGGAATCTGAATCTGCTGAATTATTTTGTAGGCATTTATCGAAGCTGCGGAAATTATGCTCGAGGATGACGTGGCCTCAAATAAAGCAATTGGCTCTTATGGAGCTAGTTTTCTTCAGCAACATTCAGAGAAACCAAAGTTTTCTGTTTTGACACATTGCAACACAGGAAGGTGTGTACTTTTGTACATTCCTTTATTCATATGGAAAAAGTAGAGCTCTCATGTTCCTTTGCCTGAAAATGAAAGTTGTTTCAAACTTGCTTACAACTGTTTTTCTGTGTCGTTCAGTCTTGCCACAGCTGGATATGGTACTGCTCTGGGTGTAATCCGTGCACTTCACAGTGCGGGAGTTTTAGAAAGGGCTTATTGCACAGAAACACGTCCATTCAACCAAGTGAGTAGTCCAGTCCTTCTTTATTCTGGCACAAGCAAAGTTTAGTTAAAAAAGCAGATGCATATGTCAAGTACCTCATTGTATAATTTGCTTGTTTCGTCTTTCTACAACTTGGATTAGCCGCATGACTTGAAAATAGAACTGAACCAGAATAATTAACTTACCTCATAGCAAATGGCTAGTATTCAAAAGTTTCAACACCTAACATGAATCTCTGTACAAGAGAATCCAAGCTACATATACTCTCAACTTCCTAGCTGTCCTTTTTAAAAGGAAAAGGAAAGAACTGAGACCAATATGTGAAGCATGAAAAAACATTTTAGGCATTTTGATTTTTCCCCATTTTTGGGGTTGAAGCTGAAGATAGAATTGGATATCTGAAATAGCTTTGAGTACCCTGCTCAGACCTTTTATAATTTTTATTATTCTTCGTGCATCTATGATGGGAATCATGTCTCAGTGAACTCTTTCCTATGAAATGTACAGGTTAGCTAAATGATTGCTTTTGCGTTGTAGGGATCACGACTTACGGCATTTGAATTGGTACATGAGAAGATACCGGCAACCCTTATAGCAGATTCTGCTGTAGCTGCATCAATGAAAGCTGGACGTGTAGATGCTGTTGTTGTAGGAGCAGACCGTGTTGCTTCCAATGGTACTTAAACACCCCAGTGAATTAATTACTATTTTCTTGTTTCCTAAGTCATGAATGCTATAATTAGATGGAATTCCCCAACCCCTCCTCGCGTTTTTCAATATAATTGCAGGCGATACAGCCAATAAAATTGGAACCTATAGTGTTGCCTTATGCGCCAAGTTTCATACTGTGCCTTTTTATGTGGCTGCACCCCTAACGTCGGTGGATCTTTCACTTTCTTCCGGACAAGAAATTGTCATTGAGGAGAGATCTCCCAAGGAATTGTTGAACTCACATGGAGGACTTGGAGAGCAAATTGCTGCCTCTGGAATTTCTGTGTGGAACCCAGCTTTTGATGTTACACCTGCTAATCTTATATCAGGGATCATAACAGAGAAGGTCTCTCTCCTCCTTCCTTCTCTATGACCTGCAATGTTTCTTGTTTATACAGTTGTATTGCGTTTTATTCTGACCACTTCATGTCATCTGATCAGGGTGTCATTACAAAAGCTGATGCTGATACCTTTGACATAAAGCTTTCGTACAAAAGATTGGTAACCAGGCCTAGGTAGCACATGGTGGTGGCTTGAGTATTATCTTGTCCTGTAACATTAGTTTTAGATTTGAAAAGCGATTGTGTTGATGGGAAGTCACGAAGAGCAGCTTTTTCAATGTAAGCATCTTACTTAAAACAAATAAAAAATTCTGGTGATTTTCCTTGTTATATAATAATTGAATGCTATATGAGTAGTGCTATCTAAACACGTTAATGGATGGAAGCTTTCATGTAACATGAGTGGATTCATGGATGCCAAGAGGTTTGCACGGCTATCTTTTCCGATTTCTACACGTTTTGAGTGAGGATTGTCTGCGTTCCTTTGTAAGTTATGCATGAGAATCAAAGCTTCTTCAGAAGTTTATTGTTAATTTCTGTTAAAAATAACCAAATTTAGACAGATATTGAAAGGGAGACAGTGTTGTCATTTCAACACTTTTCATATGAAAAAATATCCAGTATAATGAATGGAGAGGAATTAAAGACCTTTATGTTGATGTGACAATTAGTGTAGATATCTAAGATGTTGAAATATTTTCACATAGTAATATCGAAAGTGTTCTTAAAAGCTATTTACGTAATTTAAAGGTGCAAAGAACTGAACTGAACTGCCTGCTTGCAAAGGAGCCAAAAAACAATAAACAAGAACAAAGCGATTGCAGTTAGAAAGAAACGACGTAGGTTACTCAGGTATATATAATATATACTGCTATGTGATTGCTGGATGTAATGTCTCGAGAATTTTGCTGACTTATCTAGTTATCATCTATTCAAGAACGGAGCTAATGATCTAAAATTCACTAGAAAAAAGATAAAGACAAGATACTACGCAATCAACGTACAGATATCATATCATACATATCAGTAGCCACCAAGATTCATCAAGGACAAGATTAATATTATCAGGCCCACAAAAGAAGGTTCTCAATAAAAATCTCAGCTTTATTTTCATTCTCTCCTTTCAGAACATACCCAAGACACCTATATCTGAAAATTATACAAGACTGACAGGAACACTATACACCGACAAAATGGTTGTTCTCTGCATTTTAGCTGTCAGGAGCCGAAAGTTGAGAGAAGACAAATTCCTTCCAAGTTTCACAGACAAGAAGATAATCTTCGTCAAGATGGCAGCCCACGAGGTTTTGCCTCTAAGATATCTTGGTGCTATAGCAACACCGAAGCACAGACAATCCATCTGATGTTACTACTTACTATAGCCTCATCTGCAAACCATTTGAAATATTCGAAGACGTGATTGGAAAATTCAATTAAAACTGACTTTTCTTATCTATAGTTAATGTTTCTTTTTTTAGAGTTAATCTTTGTCCATGTTGGAGCCCCTGGAAGATGATTGTGGCAAGGCAATTATGTGGCCAAACACTTAGACAAAGGTGCCCTTCCAATTTGTCTTGGCGGCCACTAGGTTTTCCTCAGAAAACCAAGTAGAAAGGGACTATTGCAGCTGGTCGCTTAGCAGAGATACACTGTTATCAAGTTTGTGTCTCCAACTAGAAGCAAAAGAAAACAAAGTCTTGAAAGCAATAGTCTTCATCACTCCCACAAAGCACCAAGCTTTGCTGCATCATATTTAGTCATGGTCCCCATTAGAAAAAGATTCCCTTAGTGTTGCCACTTGCTATATGCTAAAACTCCCCGTTTTATAGTTTCAGAGAAGAAGAAGCTGCACCTACATCTTAACAAACCCCAATTTGTCTGTCACATTAGCAAAACTGGCATTCTTGCACATGGCTAAATTTTCAGTGATTGCACTTTATTCTGTTGTCATTTTCTTATTCTGGATGAGAATATGAACCATTCTGATTGGCAAGGAGTGCCCTCAAAGATAAATGAGTGCACTTAGTGCACCATTGTCATTTTCAGTGATTGTGCAAGTAGTGCACCATCGTTGAAGGGTTAATTCATATTTGATAAGGTAAATTGTAAGATTGGTTACTCTGCTTGGGAAACAAAATATGATAAAGAAAATTGGTGATGATTCTAGACATGATATATGGATTCATTTAATTCCATCGCTTTCCTCCCATGTTTATATTTTCCAAAGAAAAGGCCTAAGAGTGGCGTCTAAACCTGCCCTGTAGTAGAAACAAAACAATTTTGGAAAGCAAAAAAGAGACTCTTACCTCAATTCAGAACCTTTCACTTGTGAAACCATAACGGTGACACCATCTTGTGTAAGCAAACCCTGCATATATCCTATCCTTCAAAATATCAGCATGATGCAATTCACACTTCACCTTAAACATATGCTTTAACTTCGAACCCTTTTTTAGCAAAATATCAAGCTTTAATGATATTATTGTTGCAAGCTAGGGGCTTCACTTTTTCCATAAATCTCCTAATCCAACCATCTCTTGTAGCTTCATACTGAAATCCTCTAGATCTTTAATAAGACCTTCTTCAAGTTTGATGACATTCTTTCCAGGAAACAAAAGGGAGAGAAAAACAAGATCAAAGTTCACAAGTTTTGAAGCTGTATAAGCTTTGTTTATAACAGAAAAAGAAGCTGAATTGCAAGAGACAGTACATCAGCTAGAACCAAGTTTGAGAATGCTGACACACAAGTTTTTCATGTAGAAACCTGTTTATGGATCTTGAAGCTGCGTTACAATGGGGTTTTGCGGCGGGGAAGATTGTGAAAAGGATAACATATGATTCGAATGATGTCTTCATTATTTTTTTGTCTTGTCTGATTAATTCAACTTTTTTGTAAGAGCACCAGAAATTGGTCGAAGCTGAGTTCTCTCTTTTGGTATTATCACCAAACCTTACATTTGAGCCGTAACATCAACATCAAAGTATACTCTTTGATCTTAGCCAAAAAGCAGAGAGTTACTAGAAAGCCAGTAACTTGAGCAAGGGGTGCCAGTAACCAGTTGTTTCTTACAAGTCCAAATAATTGACTGAAAATAACGTTAGGTCGAAATTTATAAGACAACATAATTAATTTAGACAGAACTCTAACTCTAACCCATCATGTTATCCTATGCAAGCTGCTTAATCGTACATCCAACTCATTCTACGCACAAAAAGTGAAACATACACACCTAATTACACAACTAGTTTCTGATATAAACATTGACAGATGCCAAGAATACTTCAATTGCAAGATGACATATGTTGGGGCCAACAGGTAACAATCTCTTTATTAATTTATTTTTTAATTGGAAGATATGAAAATATAGTTAACCATCTCTTTTTATTCTTTATTCTTTTTATGTTGTCTAACGATTAGAATAAACGTTCAAAGTTTTGCCAGATAGAAAAGAGTCATAAGAAAACAGCTACTCTCATGAAAATTCCAGTTTGCATTGCCAAGTGTCCAACAATTACCAAAATAATAAGTTATTTATTTATTCTAAGCCTTGAAACCTTCCCCTATTTATTTATTCTATTTTAAAACACTTTTTTTCCCTGTTTCAAATTTAAGAAAACATTTGTTTATTGGCGTGAGACAACAACGTAAATCTCTGTTGACTCCCCTGCTCCGTCTCTTGTTATTTATTTCAGTCCAAGACACGGACAGAAAGTGGGAAAAGTGGGAGAGAGAGAGCTGGGTCATATAATCTTTGCTCGAAGCAAGCAATGGCAGTTTCTGGGTCAGAATCTCAGACACCGACCAGCAAAACGGTTCCTCAGGTCGAGGTCGAGTGCGTCAAATGTGATTCTTGTGGGTTCACCGAGGAATGCACACCTGCGTACATTTCTCGGCTGCGTCAGAGGTACCAAGGACGCTGGCTGTGTGGGCTCTGCGTAGAAGCTGTGAAGGACGAGGTGATAAGATCAGATACGCTTATCTCCATCGAAGAAGCTCTGAACCGCCATATCAGTTTCTGCAGAGAGTTCAGATCATCAAGCGCTGTCAAGAAAACAGAGCACCCCATCTTCGCTATGGGACGGATTCTTCGCCGGAGCTTGGATTCTCCGAGAACTCTCCGATCAACTTCAAGCGGGTGTCTTCCAATCGTTGATGGGGTCCGAACTTCAGCTCTGCTTCGATCAGAAAGTTGCTTCTCGTCTCTTTCTCGTTGAGATGGTCTTGCCAGTAAAACGTAAAACAGAGGAACTCTCTTTCTCTCGTTGAGATGGTTTTGTTCAAGACGAAAGTAAAGTGAAACTGATTACTTGAACTAGCAATTGTTCTCTCCTTCTCTCTCTATCTCTTTTTTCCTTTATCGGTGGATCTTCAATGTATATAGCATATCTTGTAGAACTCTTAACAAGGTCTAAAATGTTAGTTCCTGTTTCAGCGTCATATCTCATGTGCAGAAGAAAATAATTCATAGAAAAAAAAGGTTTCTGAGTAGGTCAGATTCCTGACTATTATTCCAGATGAATCAGGTTCATAGCATTGCTTTTGCTATAAAAAAAATCCTTTCTTTTCCCTTGGGTTATTGAGGAAAGAAAAGCAATTAACATAGGAAACAATGTTGTCATCCTTAAATCCTAGTAAAAGACAGGAAATTTGTAATTTTTTGCTTGCTGGCTAGAAAAAGGTCAAAAAGAAGAGAGGGAGGGTGGCTTATTTAGAAGATTTTTTTTTTTTGTTAATATAAGGAGGTAATTCAAATATTCAATTGTTAGCAAGATGATGACACGAGAGGAAAGTGCAGAGAAAATTCCTCTACCTTAAAGGTAATGGCTTTTGTTAGAAAACTAGTGTATTTAATTTCGAGTGATTGTAGTTAATGCACTGAATTTTGCAGATACTCCTGACTGAAGACCTATTGAGTGAGTTTCTCTGGTACAACAAGACCATGAGAGGATACAAGGTCACGTAATTATCGTTGAAACCTCACTGTGATTTGTTTTTCTATTTCAAGACACCAAACGTACTTTGTTTTTTTGTTTGTAGTGAAGTGATATGAAGGGTGTGAATCTTATCAATCACCATTGTTTTAAAGGGCAAGTTTGTTGAAGCTTCTGGATGCATCCAAGCCAAGCCAGGCGTTTCCTGCTAAATCTGTACATGACATGAAATCCGACAACAGAGGATGTGGGGACATGAGTTTCTTTCCACACCATATCCATTTTGTGTCCAATGTTTTCTTCTATTCTTATTCATGTTTCTGTTGGAGATCATCTTTTATACGTCTCTTCGAACTATCCAGCACAGACACGCAGTTGCACTGTTGCGGATATAGGCATCAACAAACCTTACTCGATTGTTTATTTATATATTAAACTGCAGAAACTATGGCTTATTGGGGAAACAAATGAGGACGAAAAGATTAAAAATAATAAATGCATGTGATGATACATTACTTACGATGTATCTATCATGCCTAGGTTCACGTCCAAATTTATTCATATAGTAGTTACAAGGTAACATAACATGTCTGATGAATTCTTGGTTCTCACAGTATTTATTCTGGGGAATCAAATTTGGTTCTCCAACGAAGTTTGGAGCCATCCTAAACAATTAAACGTGCAAGCCACAGTAGAGAAACAAAGGCACGCATAGTGATCTATGCATGTGAGACAAAAGATGTAAACCCTTGGAGTATTTAACTGGATTTTTCAACCAAGTATAATACAAGATTGATTGTGATTTTTTCTTTAGCCCCAGAATTAAGGAGTACTTTCTGTAACTTAATGTAGCAAAAGTAAAAGGCAAGTGATTGTTAGAAGCAGAGAAGAGTTGAAATGTGCTCCTTGAGGTTCTAAAAAGTAGTTTTTATATGTATAGATTTCAAAGTCATTCAGTAAAGCTTTCAGGAAGGGATTTGGGTGTAGCATTTTTGTGACTGTTTTGACTTAATGGAAACCATCATTTCATGGGACAGTGAAATAATTTCCATAATTATGCACTTTGTTAAAAGGTAGTTTACCTACCCTCTTGTAGTTGAAGTCCACCATTAGAAAATTGAGCAATTCCAATCCAATAGCTCAGCTCCCAAATCAAAACCAGCACCATTGCCATTTCATTTTTGTGCTTTATCTAAATGCCTCAGCAACTGATTGTTCAATAGGAACTAAACGTGCGAACCATTATGAGTTTTCCTATGAATATTCATTTACGTGATTTGCATGACCCCGCATTGGACCTCAAGGATCAATTAACAAATCCCAGTTAAGATTGTTTCCTTCAGGATTTCTGTTATGATTGAGGTCAAATGATGTTACTTGTTTAGGATGCAACATCAGCATAATCATAGTAGAAAATTTTAAACTCTTTCGAACTATTTTCACTAATTTCAGTAATTAATGACCTCCCAACTATTGATATTATAAGCAATAAATAAAGTTGATAATTATTTAACCTCCATGTGCTACCAACAAGGTGCAAGTCATGAATGGCATCTGCGAGCAGTTTTCATTACGAAACAAGTTTTCTTACACCTAATTTATTCAAATATTTGTTCAAACAAGATTTTTTGAGCCCGCATGTGAACCAGACTTCATCTTAGTACAGAACTTGTTTTTTTTTCCTGTCAACCCAGAAAATGGTAGGGGACATACTCATGAATGATTACAGAGATCACTAGCCGAAGTTTATTCCCTGAGCTAATGGTAGTTCACTTCCATAATTGACAGTGCTGTCAAGGATAGAAAATATAATGTCATCAGAAGATGCAAAGAAAAGAGAGGATATGAGGTCCAATATGTAGTATGGCAAGTTCAACAAAGAGTTACCACGTAGAACGTCGCATGTATTGTTTCCAGGAGTCACTTCCAGCTTCACGACCACCACCTGTTGCCTTTTCTCCACCAAAAGCACCACCAATTTCAGCTCCATTTGTTGGTATATTCACATTCACTATACCACAATCACTACCTCGTGGCCTGCATGCATAGTATTCACAATTACTAATCTTGTAAAAACTCACTCGTGGAGATCTAGAGATAGAAGCACAAAACAAAACATCAAGTCTATAAGCACTCACCCGAGCCATTTGAATATAGCTTCTGGTTTTCGAGTAAAGATTGAGCTACTCAATCCTTGAGGAACAGAGTTGTTCAAGGCAATTGCTTCTTCCAGAGTCTAATTAGCAAGATCACAAAGTTCAATCAAAAACTAAACTCCAAAATAAAATGAATAACCTAAGATGACATGCATATCGTACCTGAAATTTCATGACATATAGAACTGGACCAAACAATTCTTCTTTAACTACAGGAGCGTCTGGAGAAATCTCAACAATTGTTGGTTGTACAAAATTTCCTTCGGACTCTATTACAGATCCCCCAATAAGGATCTTCCCTCCCTGCTAATCAGAGTATCTAGTTAGCCATCTCCAGATAAAGAAGACTAGCATCTATCATCTTTGAGCAAAAGTTTGCAGATAGTATTGGGTTAAGTTAATAAAAACACATTGGCAGATTACACACCAACAATTTTCAACTAAACTGAAAGAAGAATGACAACAGATACATGCCTGAGACTTTATGCTTGAAATACCCTTCTGAAAGTTTTCCACTGAAGCACGAGTATGTAATGGCCCAACTAGAGTCCCGTTCTCTAAAGGGTCCCCAATTTTAACCTGTTTGTAGACTCCAACCAGTTGATCCAACACATTTTGATATATGCTCTCGTGAATAAACTGCAGTACAAGGAAGAAATTAATATAATAAAAACATCTTCAAGAATTGTATCTTTTCTTCACTATACCCACATCTGATTTACAAAATTCAAATTTAACTGTCCTTACCAGTCTACGACAGGTTGTACAACGCTGACCAGCAGTACCAACAGCTGCAAACAAAATAGAGCGCACAGCCAGTCTGATGTCTGCATCATCCATGACTATTATTGCATTGTTACCACTTAATTCAAGCAAGCATTTTCCAAATCTTTCATTAACTGTTTGCTGAACAATCAAACCCACCTACACAAAGGATCCATATAATCAGATCAACAGCATTGATGGCAATCTAATAACCATACTGAACACGGTAACAATTCGCACAATTTATCTGCATAATGACTTAAAATTCTGTTTCTTCTCTTTTCTTTGTCAGATAGGGAGGAAGGTATAAGGGCAACGTATCTGATAACACAGTGCATTTAACTTTTAGATAGGTATAATGGAAATGGAAGACAACAGAGTAAAACAATCTAAGGTCATGTTTCAGGCTTCAAATTTCAAAAGTCTTTTGTGAAAAACTATTGACAAACTGTAAAGGTTACTTTTACTTCCTCCAATATCTACTGCAGGGGACTAAACCAAGCATCAGTAGGGTGACAGACAAATACATCTTCCCTATGAAGTGAAAAATTATATGGGTCAAGTGATTACTTTTAATTATGTGATCTCCAGAAAAAAATATGACCAAGACCCAATCACTCAAAGAAAGTACCTTTGAACTTCCAGTGAATGAAACCAGGGGAATGCGTATGTCTTTTGCAATTGCTTGACCAATATCAGCACCGCCACAGAAAGAGGTGAATATTGCACCAGGCAATTTATTTTTCTCCAGTACCTCCGCTACTAGCTTTGTCACAGCAATAGTTACCAATGGAGTCGTTGGAGCACCCTTCCTTCAAATCATTATGTGGTAATCAGGAAAAAAAAAAAAAAAAACAACAACAACAACTTGAGTATCTTAATTCATTTCTAATAGACATTATATAACCTGTGCAGAAAAGCAGACTTACCACACAACACAGTTACCACAGACTAACGCAATGCAGGCATTCCACCCTAAGGAACCACAGTAACAAGCATTCTTTAGTAAGTATCTCACTTTTTTCCTTTTATTGAAAAGTATATAAATATTAAGTACAAATAATTCTTAAGGTAGATAATCCCCTTACAAGATACATCCAAATTAAAACTGGTAGAAGCAAAAGAGGGTACACTGTTAAAAATAACTTAGCTTCTTTATAAAGCATCTGAAAACTTTCAGAACATAAAGTATACCCAAATGATGCAAACAATGTATTGAAAACTTACATGCACAGATAATTTACATGCATACATGTTTGGGATGGGGATACTATAATGACAGATAAGTATATTTTCAATCTAAGTTTCAAAGGTGTAATATCCCAGCCTGACTTAATCTTGCATTATATGAAAAGCAGTTGACAGCAAGTTAATGTAAATCATAGAACAATAATTCTAGCTTCATCTCAATGAATGAAAAAGAATCCAGACAAACCATTGCTCATGAATAGCCTTATAACAAGTTTACAATATTTAGGCAATTGTACAATTTTATCAGAAGCACAGAATCAAAAGCGTCACAGATTAAGATCATATCTAATAAGAGAATATCACTTCGGGGAAATTAAGGGTAATGTTACAGCTAACCACTGAAGCAGACCAACATAATGACAAAAAATACATTAAAATTTTCAAATAGTAATATGCAATATCTTCTAGTATCATAAGAAACTTATTTGTCTATATGCTTTAAGATCATTAATTGAATCAGACGGAGCATACCTAGAACAGCACATGGAAAGTTGAAAGCAGTGATAACACCAACTATTCCAAGTGGGTTCCACATCTGTGGTGTGAAAAAAGCACACGTTATTGTAAATGATTACATGTTCTATAGAATTATGGCAAAAGTAAGTAAAAAATCATAGTTTAAATACAGCACCTCAAACATCATATGATCTGGCCCTGTAAACAAAAAAGTGCATGAAACTTAACGGTCAATAACTTAAAAAGGAAGAACTACAAAGCAAGCAATATTTATATAAATAACCTTACGTTCTGATGGTATAATTGATCCATTCAGTTGTCGGCTCAGCCCAACAGCATAATCACACATATCAATAATTTCCTGAAAGAGATAGCATGAAAGGTTACTTACACAAATGCTCAGTGCAACACATGGATTTTCCTGTATAATTGCTGTATATGATTAATTAATCTCAAGCATAATTTGAAAAGCCACAAATTTCGTTTTGAGCAAACATAACATAACCCATTTATGAACCAAACATTCATGGAATCCCCTCAAATATGACAATACCCACTTTTCAAGGTGTGCATCTTCAAAAACCCACATCAAGAGCACAGGCCAAGTAGATATGGTGCAGATTGAACAGTTCTGAATCATAAAAACCTCCCAGACAAGTCATTTCATCATTGTTGGGAATGGAACCCTTCTTTGAAATAGTTAAATATACTATGGAGACAACAGGCATGAGAAAGATCAAAAATCAAAATAGTTAGATTATATATGCAGTTCACCTGGACAAAGGAGAGGTCATCAAGAATATGAACTAGACAAAACATTTAAAAAATCTAAGAACAAGTGAGATGCACACCAACGGATCAGATAGGCAGCTACTGAGCATTTAATCTCATCGGAACCGAGATATATTTGTATGTCCCAGAAGATATTATATATTCAAATTTTTAGGAAAAACCAAAGCTCAGAAGTCACAATCAATAACCTTTACTAAGTCGACGCTATAAAAGATGTCCCATAGACAATATAGGCAATAGACATTGGCTTCTACAATGTCGAACCTGAAATTATATTACAAATCTAATGTAACAAGAAAACTCTCTTACCTGAACTTCCCCTATACCTTCGGGGAGTATTTTCCCCATCTCAAGTGATACCAGCCTACCCAAAGGATCCAATTTGGCCCTCAATGCGTCACCAATTTGTCGAACAATCTCGCCTCTCTTAGGTGCAGGAACCTGCAAGAAGATTATAACGTCATCATTTTGTTCTCATTTGCAGGTAACTCGGTATCTCAAATTTACCATGTTATTAAACAAAAGCAACATTTATAAACTCACGGTCATCCATATCTTAGCTGCTTCACTGCAAGCACGCAATCCCTCCTCATATTCTTGTATAGTTGCTTCGGTCACTTTAGCAATAGTCTAGTTTCAAATTCACTTGAATTAGACATATGAAGGCAAAAGCTTAAAAGAAAACGCCGAAACCGTGAGAAAAATCTCAAATTTATGCAGTAGTGCTTAAATTCTTTTACTTTGATTAATTCGGTTTGATACAACTCAATAAGCCAGGAATAAAAAAATCTCGCGAACACAGGAAAAGAACAAACGGATGCAAAAGTTGACAACCACGTTTGCATAATCGAAAAAGGTCGTATTTTTTTTTTGGGGGGAAATTTTTGTCAACTTGAAAGCGATTACGATCATTATCATCATAGATGAACCTGGTTGTTTGAAGGATTGACAGAAGTGATACATGAGCCGCTAGCCTTCCATTTGCCATCTATGTAGCAGCCAATATTGGTAGAATCCAGTCCAATTTCCTTGAAAAACCCATACTCTTTCTTATCGGAACCCATTTTTCCCGCAAAATAGTACCGGGATTAACGAACAAAATCACTGGGGAAGCAATCAAATGAAAACAAGAAATACATCACTTCACCAAGTAGAAACTTCTAATTTGGAGAAGAAGAAGAAAAAGAAGAAGCAGTACCTGAACAAGAATATCAGTTCAATAGCAGAGTGTAAGTAACTGCGAGCGAGGCCAAAAAAGTGGACACTGTTCTTGGCTAATTCAGTATATATACTATTCAAAGTACGGATTAATTGGAAAAGGATTGGATTGGATGGCATTATTGTGATGATTCTTTCTTACGTGTCTCTTGATGAATCCCTTCCATCCTTGTCGCCTTGTTAATCCTTGTACGTAATACGCACGTATCTTAGCATTTAAAAACATTTGTCAAAAAAACGTATCTTCCGTTTGGAAAAATTATATCTTTTTAAGTGGATAACGACAATCTATCACGTGACACCGTATTATATAAGTTTGAGCGGTCGGAAATTCAGAATTGCAACAAAGTGGATTACGCTTCATTACGGATGCATCTTTCTTTCTCTTCACTCTAATGTTTTTGGCAATCATTCTAAATTTTTTTGGTAAGGTACCCCATTAATTGGTGGTGCAAATCAATGCATTCACTTGAATCTACATGGTTTATGCATTTGTAGTTGCTGCAAATGAGGTTTTAGGAAAACATGTTCAGAAATTCATGCTCTATCACCGTTGTCCCGTGAGGGGAAAGTGTTTCTTTTTTCTCATGTAAGAGAAGAGGATGAATCTTTACACTTCAAAGTAAATTACATGGTATGGACGTGGGCGTCAAATGTGGCACTGGCAATTCCTTCAAATCATGGTGTAGTGAAGGATGAATACTCTTTCTACCGATCATATTTCAGACATTTGTTACTGCTGGAAGAGCCATAATTTTTGACCTTGTCAATATACACTCCATATTGGCTTTCAAGCATGTCATGGCGTATACGCTATAAGTGAATACGTGGAATACGTTCTGCCACTTGTAACAGGTTCTGATACCATTACCAAATCTTCTTTTCTTTCTCTGTTTCCCTTTCATTTCCCCTTTATATATAGCCACTTTATGAGTTGTGTAACTTGTGGGTCTCTTTCCCTTAGCTTTTGGTAGTTATCTACGTATTCATCCGAGAGCTGCTGCAACTGCAAAAGCCAACATGCCCATCAACGGCAGCGCTTTGGTAGCTATCGCTGTGGGACTCACTGTTGGCCAACAACTCCTGTGCTTGTTCATGAATTGGCCTGATGGTTCAAAAATGAAAGTATATGTAAACCAGTTTTCTGTTTGAGATTCTGAGGGGTGGTGAGGTGACTAAATTCGTAGAATTAATATATTGGGTTGTGAGGAATCATGGCTAGACTTTGGGAAGGGAAGTAAAATAACAGTAGTCAGTATTAGTTAGGTGAACATTCAAGACTTTTTCTACGTCTTGAAGAATCTTCACTTGGAAAGAGTCCCTCTTTCTCTCTTTCATTAAATCAAAAGGAAACTTTTCCCAGAGAATCTCTTTAGCAGCAATGGTAGGATAGTGACCAAATTATTGGAACATCTCAACTTTTGAATGCTTTCTACTCTCAACAATGACACGAAAGTGCTCATTTGCGTCTATGAAGTATCTCAAGTTATGAACCACTAACTTATGCTAACGAAATAAGTTAAATCCAGCTAACATCATTATTTGAATTAATTAATTAAGAAGAGTATTTTTTTTTTTTTTTAAGTTGGCAGCAGCCATTCATCACCTATATTCCAATTCCAAAAAAGAGATTCAAGAGCTAGAAGACAAACAATAAAACAATAATCCCACTTAAAGTATTATAAATTGAAAAGCTAGCAAATTAACATGATTGCTTAGCATTAACATGACACAAAAATATCATTTTTCTTTTCACTATCCACAAGACATAAACACATCCTTGATCCCATTTGGCGAAGCTGAAACCCTCTCTGATCACTATTTGAGTCAAGATATTAATGTTTTTAAGAAGCACCCATAAGCATCTTCTGGTAATTTTTGGTCTAGCAGTAAGTGGATTCGCCATAAATGTTGTCCAGGATGGCAATGACTCCAAAAACAAAAGCTTGGTCTATTCCTGGTTTCACCACCACATGATAAAAATCCTTGCTTTCCATCACCTGCTCCACTTCCTTCTTCACCCCCACCTGCACAAAATCATTTTATAATCTACACACATTTAACAGTTCACAATTTAATTGGTAAAGTTATGAACAATGTCGACGTTGCTGCTTAATTATTACCGCAAAGGAACAAGCTCTATTACCTGGACTACTATGTTGCCCCAGGAGTCAACTACTGAACAATTCTTATCAGGAAAGTAGCCTCTGATCTCGAAGTCCCAGCCTTTGTTGCTTACTACTCTTGGCTCAGTGCAGATTCTGATTGCATTGTTCCTCAACAAGCAAGATACGGGGTCCTTTAAGTTGAAAACCACTTTCTGTGATCTTTCGTAGTCTAAAGTGTAACCTTTCCACTTCCTGTAAATGCTTAAGGCCTCAACCAACCCTTCCTGTAAATTCCCAAAATGGTTACAAATCTCAAACTTTACCAATTAACAGATTCCACAGACAGAGAAATATGTACTCAGAGATACATGCATTTGTAATAATTGAAATTGCAACAAAGATACAATGTATGATCATGACAGTTCTAATACCATGTACAACAAATTATCCAACCTAAAAGTTTGTGTATATAATTGTATCATTACAGATAAACTTGAAAAATATGGCAAACATTCCATAGATATGTCTAGAGGCATGAAACAGGTGTCTACAAAATATATATGATATAGGCAGTGGAATCGCTTACATGACGTAACATAAGTTATTAGATAAATTAATTAATGTACAACTCTACATTATCCAAAAGATTATTTCAACGATTGCCGCTAATTATATCATTTTTTTACTGTCAGAAATCTATGTCCATCTAAGTAGGCATGATAATCATGATTCATGCATGCATGCATATAAGATGTTTAGGGCTATAGAAGTGTACCTTTCGGCGCAAGAGAAGCAAAGCATCTCCATCTCCATCTTTTAAAATCAACTGGCCACTGGTGCCAAGAACACCACAGCCATCAACCCTGAAAACAACCTTCTGGGTGCAACAATCTGAGACCACAAAGCCCCCTCCATTCACGACATGTGGCCTCCTCCTCACAAGAAGCACTGTCTGAGAAGAAGAACAATAAAGTTTACTAATAATAGGCATCATGCTGGTCTTCCCTGCAGCCATGTTATCTTTTCTCTCTATCTCTTTAGTTTCTTACAAGCTACAACTTCTATGAAGCTTCTCTGCAATCCCAACAAGTTGTTTTATATACACAAAGATTTAGGCCAAGGTAGGGGAGGATTCCATTGAAAAAATGGATTTTCTGGCTTTTTCTCTAATTTGAAGAAGTGTTCCGCAAGTTTTGACGTAGGAGATGGATTAAGAATCTTATGTGCGTTGAGTTGAGGTTGCTTGTTTTGCTATGTTGTCTCTGGGTATATATACAGATAATTATATCCCTTCACGCGCTTATAGTTAATCAATCATGCAGCCAAATTTTAGCAGTACTGTGCGTGTGGGAGTGTATTTGAGTTTCTCTTGGGGGTTTCATGGGGCTAGTAACTTTGCATTCAAAGGGTAAGGACCAACCTAAAAGGCAAAAGCTTTCCTTTTGTGCAAGTGGTTTTCAAAAAAGTGTTTGCGAGGTTTTGAAATTTGGCACATTTATCAACTGCTTCCAAGAGTGGAATATTTGAAACAATCTTTGTGTTTGACTATGGAAACTTAAACCAATTAGACACGTAGTATTTGGTTAATTAAGGATTACATTTTTTGTCTAAGTTAATTTGGATAAGAAATTCGTAAGCCAATTTGTCAATTATTTTGTAGAGTGAATATATAATCTACTCGAATTTAAATTGTATTATGACAAATATATAGAAAATAAATAGTGTGGATTTAGAAATGCATGCAGAGATAAAAATATAAAATATTACTCAAAAATAATACATACATGTACGTAATTCTCAAATTCACATGTTTGTGACACATGGCAGCCGACCAAGACATACCATATACCCATTAATATATGGATGGGATTAGCTGCCCCTTTTGTGCGTCAAACGACTGAAACATAGATCAAAATAAGAACATGTACCTATGCATATACACAAACTAACGAATATATAGGTGATACTTTATCTGTACGAGTCTTTAAAAATAAAAGTTCTCGCCTAACTAAATAGAAACTTTGCATAGTTAAAATTTAAATGTCATTATAATTTAATAAAAAAATTAAATTATAAATAATTTTTTTAAAAAAAATATGGCCTCATTGCTAGTATAAAGCCAACTTAATTAGCTACCTACGTGAGGGCTTGTTTGCTAGGATCCTAAAGAACAATGTAATTGTAAGAAGAAAAAAAAAAAAGTTAGTAGTCCAAACCTTTCCATGATTTTGACTGACCCAGTGAGTTAGGGTTAGTCTCAGGAGGTTGATTGAAGAGCGGATGAGCAAGTAGTTTAGTATAATAACATAATTATTAAAAATAAAAATTGTAATATTTTTTATATTTTAAAATTAAATTATTTTTAAAAAAATTTATTTAAATTAATATTAAAAAATATTTTCTTTAACTTATCTAAAAAAAAAAAGTGAAGAGGGGATTTTTCCAAACTTTCTTTCTCTTGTATGCCTGGAGTTGGTTCAGATAAGGTACCTCTATCACTTTCATGCTCTTTCAGGTGCCACGTCTCATTGAATCCAAGAATGGAGTGTCCTTTGCTCGCTATTACCATCTTTGTCTTATCATGAATCATCATAATCTGAATTGGCGTTGTCAAGAGAAGACTTGTAATTTTTCTATAACTTAGGGATTCAAATTATCTGCAGTCAATTGTATCGTATAATTGATTGTTAATCATTCAATTTAACTAAAGTTATATTAACTGTGTAGCTTCAAGTGAATTGAACGATTACTAACTATGTAGCTTCAAGTGAATCAGACAATTAACAAATTAACTGTACGATATAGTAATAACAAATAATCCGTTTTTCAACTTGTGCTGTGATCATATCTAGTGTAAGAGAGAAAGGACTCAATTATTTTTTTAGAGCGGCCCAATAATTATTTGTTTTGGTTGGAGAAGTCAATTTTTTTTCCTTGAAAAATATTTGCCTATATTTAATATTACATTCAATACTTACTGATTTATAATCAAGTTAAATCAAATCATAAAAATAATAAAATCATCTTTATTGAGTATTAAAGTAGTTATATTTTTAAGCTAAAACTTAGTACTTTTAATCATATTAAAAAAAAAAAAAACTATGTGTATCATCGTTTAGGTATTCTCAGTATATACTTCTTTCTTTTTAAATATATTATAAAGGTAAAAAATTTGAAACAAATAAAATTAATATAAACGAGTCATGTTTGTAAAATGGTTTAACTAACTATGTGCGATGGCTCAATAATTGTTGCATGGAATTGCTTAACACATTTCCTACCTTATCATTTAGTATAACACAATTACTCCCCCAATTATTAGGATATATGAATGTAATTTATTGAATCATTCAAGGGTAGATTAGCCTTTATGTTCTGGTTAGATAGTTGGTTAGTTAACTGGTTAATTGACCGTATATATTTACTTCCTCTGTACAGAAGTTCAATTAATTAATAAAAAGTTTTATGTTTGAATTAATTAATAAAAAGTTTTTATTAAAAAAGATATTTAAATGCATAAATGTATAAGTATTTTTAAATATTAAAATGATAATAATTAAATATATTATTGTAATTTAAATTTAGTTAAAATAATTTTTTATTTTTAAAAGTATTTTCTCACTTTTTTTAAAAAAATTAATTTTTACAAAAATAATCTAAATATTAATAAATTAAATAAAAATATTTATTTTTTAAATTAAAAAGATAAATACCTTCCAATAACTAATGCAAATAAACTCTAAATTGAATACTTAGAATAATTAGTTATTGAAGATGATCTTTATCAATTTAATAATTGAATCATGCCTTAACGTGATTTTGATAATTCATGTAAAATTTTACTTGAATAAATTTTTATAAAATATTTAATAAAGTTCATGACATTTACTTATAATATTAAATATTTATATTCTTAAAATAACATAATGTGATAAATTATTAATCATTTTTAAAATCATATAAAATTTATAAGTATTATTTACAAAATAAATAAAATTAAAAAACTCTGGATTAACATTGAAATTTATTTTTCTTATATTCGTTAATATTTTATTTTTCTTATTTTTCCCGTCTTCTGAAGTTGTCGAAATCTGGAGGCGTTCCTTCATAGTTCATACCACTAAATCAAGGAGTAAAACTACACAATGATTGTCGGGCTCGGGTTCACCAATTTTAGATTTGCGACATCTAGCTCACAGTAGCTTTCTATACTCTGGAGGATTCTAAAATGCGCAGTGCTAAAATTGCAACACGTCACCAATCACTTCTCATTCTAACATTTTTCTTCGCTGTAGTAGTACTTTGGAAAAGAGCGGGAAGACACATGAAAGTTCTGAGATGACATGTCTGCTTCAGCTATCAGACAAGGGCCCCACAGCTAATCTCGACTGTCGTGCCACGTATTAGAGTGCGCATGGCCCTGCCATCCCATAAATTCCAAATACTATTTACTCTGCCACAAATTTATATTTTCCATTTTATTAAAATTAAGACTGATATTCTACAATTATTTTATTCATTTTTACTTTATATCATCACTCTAAATTAACTCTTTACAAGTATTAAAAATAAATTTAGTGTTGTTTCATTTATATTTAAATATAACAATTATAAATTTTAATAAATATATTAACACTAAAAATATTACATCCAGCTCCTAAAAGAATATTATGTTCAAATATCAATTTATAATTAAAAGTTAAAAAATGTTTTAAACTTTTTTAAAACATTACAATTTGAGGAAAAAGATGAGATTTCTTGTCCAAGTTTAGACCCATACGCAAAAATTGATGTGGAGTGTGATTGGGTTTATCTTAATTAAGATGACACGTGGCAAATGCTACGTGAATGGAATTGATTTCTATTTATAGGAATTTAATTTAATTTAATTTGATATGTTTTGGGGGCTATGCTATGAAGTTAACGGATGAGATGGGATGGCCATTAATGCGCGTTAAGTCAACCTGCACAATGATCTATCTTATCATAACTGCACCTTCAATATTTTGGTTCTGCGCTTTCAAATCAAAAAAGTTTGGGTTTTTGTCCTAAATAAATTAACTCAATTTTTATTGTATTTTTTAAAAAATTTAAAATTTAAAATTTAAAATTTAAGGTTTAAAATTTATTTTTAAATAAATAAATTTTATTTTATTTTTATAAATATGATTGATTAAGTGATAATGACTCGGCCAAATTGCCAATAAGTACAAAAATTTGTCACCCCACATGTCATGTTGATGAGAAGAGGGAAAATAAACTAGAGATATAATAATAAATAAATATATCATCATATTGACCTTGCTTATTAATAGTTTGCCCAAAAATGGGAAGCTGGCAGACTTACATAACTATAACCAGGCAGCATATTAATTGTTTCACTTTCTAAGTACAAAATACACCCATATAGATTCTTTAATTCTTAAAAGGAATCTGATGACACAAAATTCTTTAGAGAAAATAAATAAATAAATATGGTTTATGTAAGTTATAAACTAAGATGCTCTTAATCGAATAGCAAAAGATGATTAGGAAAAATTATAAAAATAATTCAAAATTTTGAGTAATTATGATATAACCTGCATGACTAATCCTTTGATATTTCACCAATCCAGCAATTTAAAAAAGTCTATGGATCACTAACGCTTAGACATGAACTGTAAATATTGTCTTACTTATTTTTCTCTTTGTTCTTTGAATATAAATTTGATAGTTGACACTTATTATATTATATGGTATTATTATTTGGTACATTTTTTTTTTGATAACACAAGACAAGACATGAGTGTGAGAAGTAGTAAATTTTAATGATTTGTTTTTATTGGATGATAGAAATAAAGTGGATGGCCCAGTTGGCATTTTTATATTTTTTTTTATTTCCTCAAAATCAGGGCTGATTCGTCGTCGACCGGTGGCGCTCTCAGACTTCAGTCTTCTCTTTCCTACACAGCGGTCACGTGTGATCTGAGGTATTTCCATCGTGTTTTTCGCATCCACTCTGCAAACCCCTCGGCTCGGCGGAGCCCATTGCTCAGTGCTCTGGTCACACCAGAAACGAAGAAAAAAACAGAAACAAAACAAAACTCATTTCACAGTAGAGAAAAAGACTGATACTTTCCCCTTTTCCCGAGTCTTTCATTCATTACTTCATTAGCAAACCTCAAAATCAATTCTCCATGCAAAAGAAAAATCCCTCCGCATTTCTAAATGGGCTCGTACAGACACTTTCAGTTGCAGGCTTTCTCTCAGCCGTCTTTACTATTTATAATTAATACTCTTTGCTATTAATATTACCATGCACAAAAGATATCACTTCCGATTTCAGATTCTCAGTCTCCATTCACCCGTTTTCTTCATATTTTCAATCTACCCCTCTCAACTATAATGCCTATCTTTCTACTCTCATTATCACCTTTTTGCTTGCTTTTACTCTTTAAACCCCTCTTTACATTTCAATCCCTGCAAACCAAAACATGATATAGTACGTACACTTTGATCATATTTGAGCTCCTCCTGTTTCCTCTGCAAAAAAAAAAAAAAAAGAGCTTTCTTTATTGCATTATTATTTTCTTCAATTTTTTCTGCCTTTGGGTCTTTATTATCCTGTGTCAGAGAGCCTAATTACTACGTCTGCCACAGTCTTTTCGTGTAGTATTCACACCTAACCTGATTTGCCGCTTCTTCTTTGTCACTTGCCATTACGGTTACTTGTGCCCCCTTTGTTACTTCTGCATCACCGAGTGCTACTGGTGTTACTATCAGCTAGTACTGCCATTTCTTGCTCTGTCTATTTCATTTTCTGGCGTCTGTCTTGGGTGATTAAGAAACTTGACTATTGCCTACCTGCTGCTACTGTGCTCAGTGAGTAAATCGCTATGGCCACTTCAATATCCCGCTCTTCTACCGTGCGGTCGCTTCCGCCGCCTTCCCCCAAGTCGCCACCGGAGTACCCAGATTTGTACGGGAAGCGCCGGGAAATGGCCAGGGTCCAGATGCTTGAGAGAGAGATAAGCTTTCTCGAGGTGGGTTTCAACTTCCAAACTTGTGTTTCTTGTTATATTTTACTAATTCTTCGCATACAATTGTGTTGATTCACTAGCTGAGTATCTAAAAATCACAACTTTTAACGGTAATAGAGCTTACGTCTTTTGCTTGTGCATAGTCTGTGCAGCAACATCTAAACAGTGCTTAAATTTTAGTCACCAAAAGAGTTACGAGGATCCTGTTCATCTCTAATCTCTGCCATGATACATGGTTACCTAGGAATTTGGCACTTCTTATAATGTAATAGCTAGGAGCTATAGTGTTGGTCAATTTAACAAAAAATTAGTACTTCTCAGCTTTTGCAATATGCATATTCGTAATTACAAGCTTTGGACGCCGTCAGCCAAACGATGGCCTCTATTAGGATCTTCTAGTTTCGGGGCTTCTTGCAGAATCATTGAACTAGATTTGGATCGAGAGCCAAATTGTCCTGTTTTTGATAATTATAATACAGGTCACAATGTGGGCTTTCTGCTCTCCATTGACTATTCCATCCAAGGGGAATCTGCTTGGAGTCGACGAAGCTTTATTGAATTTTCTTGCAATCGGACAATATGACAAGTATTGTTTCTTTTTTATTTGCCTCCCAGTTATTAGAGGCAGATGCTTGTATAGTTGCAGAATTCCATTGAATTGATCTATTGATCTTAAACAGTTAAATTATATGTCAGCAATGATAGTTACTTCCTAACTGGCCAATTTGCAATAACTATCTTTCTTAATTGGTCAGTGTTTAACCAAATTTACTGACATTTTCACTTCTATCAGGAGGAACTAAAATCTGTTCAAGGCCTTCAACCGGCTTCTAGATGCTGCAAAGAGTATGTTAATTTCCTAAGTTAATTTTTGAAGTTGCTTGTATGTCATTTACATTGTGGAATTACTTTTAGACTAGAGATATAATACAAACAGCTTCAATTCCTGCTAGCTAAGTCTTTTGTTGATTGGATGCTGCAGGGTTGCAGAATTTGTGTTGGCAAACTCAGATCCTTTATTGCCTACGTAAGAAATGTTCTCATTGTTATTTCTTTGTTAAATTTAAAAGAAACCATGAGCCTAATCCTTGTGCATTTCTCTTTTAAACAGAACCAAGAAAAGTCGCCGATCATGTCGATTCTGGAAGTGGCTCTGGTACCATTATCTTGTCATGTTACTCGATGCATATATATACGTCCACACTTAAAATCTTCCGACATATAATCTGGGTAACTTCTTTGCAGCCGATTGCCGTGTTTTAACTTGTCTTGGATATGCTGCTGCTTCTGTCATGGATGCTCTGTTCGTTTAGAATTGCCAAGCTGCTGTTGCGGGTCTTGTGATTGCAAGCCATGCACTTGTCCCTCCATCAGTTGCTCCTTACCAAAATGGCAATGTTGCTCTTGTCCTAAGTCAAATTGCTGTAAAAATTGCCGTGAAAATTGCTGCTGCGATTGCCATTGCTCAAACTGTTGTAGTCTCCCAAGTTGTTTTATTTTTAGGTGTCCTCCTTGTTCGTGCCCCTCTTGCTCCACTTGCAAATCCTCATCATGCTGCACTTGCAAATGCCCAACATCATGCTGCTCTTGTCCTAGCAGCTCTAGTTGTTGCTGTCCAAAGCTGCGCCTGTGTTGCTGCTGTACAAAGTCCTGTTGGAATCCTTGCTGTTGGTGTTGTTAGCATATTCTTTCTAGAAAAAAAAGAAAAGAAAAATCTGAAGCTTTTGTCATCAAAATTGTATCTATAATCTATAATAATATCTAAACCATAAGTTTTGGAAATATAAAGGTTCATCATAATTGTTGTAATTGTAATGATCCTATGTGGGTGGATACTTGGAATTGTGGATCAGAAATTTTGATCCCATCTCTACTCTACTAGTGTTACAAGTGAATTAAATACAATGATAGAAAATGGCCATTTTAAGGAATGCATCGTTTTTCCATTGAGTGCCGTAGTGTTTCTTCTTTTCTTTTGAATTCGGGCAAAAAGGTGGAAAAAGAAAAAATCTTTACTTTGGGTGGGTCCTACACGAGGGCGATGATTGATGAAAATAATCAAAAGGACAGCAGAATGTGGGGATGCTAAGAACTGCTTTTTCTGCAAAACAGAGCACAGGACACAGTAAATGACTTGTCATTTCAGTGCACACACTTCATAGAGTGGTAACTTTTCAGTTCTAAAGACATGTCATTAGAAATTCAAAGGAAATGTTAACTCAGAAATGACGCATTATGTTCAAGATAATGGTAGAACTTGCTAATTCCTTTCCATATTTGATTAAGCACTGACACTGACGTTGCAGCAAAAAAAAAGAGAACAGAGCCGCACGACCTACATAACATGGTCATAAGTGGACAATAATAAATCTTAGGATTAATAAAATCACATGATCGATAAGACCGTGTTTGTGAATTCTGAAAGGAGAGAAATCAATTAATATTTTAAGATATGGCACAGAGCACCATGATCATGCTTTTGCCAGGTTATGCAGCATCAACTCCATTTTGTTACATTAGTTGCCAGGACTGATCCCAAACAGAGAAAAACACCCACCAGGTCCCCTCATCTATTCTCAATTCAACTTCTTTTATAATCGTAAAACACCAAAGCCATGGTTTTGATGCTTTTGTTTTGAAGACACCAAAGCCAGTGTTAGCCACCGTTAGGCTTGAAACAGTAATCTATTACCACAATCTCATAACTCTGTCCACGCAAAAGCAACAGGGCTTCTGACTTGGTTATGCTCATTACTCCACATAATGCTACCAAATGCAGTTCGAACCGTAATATCAGAAGCCTTCTTTGACGACACAAAGGTGACTGTGTACCTCTGCCTTTGCCCGACTTGTCCAAACACAAGCCTGGTTGGCTTCACTGCTATTCTTACCGTTGATGGCCCACCAACGGTCACATTGTAGGCGGTTCCGGCAGCGCCAACATTGGTCAAGGTTCGGGTGTATCGAACAACCCTCTTGCTTCCGAACAAGACCGAGAACGATGGGTAGTTCAATTGACCTGGGTCAGCAAGTTTCTTGGAACAGGTGACGTTGGGGTGCTTGGTAATGGTTTGAATGTGTTCAGGAGTATAGTCCAAGGAGCACAAGAATGCAATGTAATCAGCAGGGGAAGCATCGTATACAAGCCCCGGAGAGAGGGCCTTCTGTGGGTTGACATGGCCGGCGCCGTGAGCCCATGGAGTGGAGTAGCTTCCTCCGGCGGCGTCCTTGAGAGGGGACCTGGTGTTGTCGTGCACGTACGCTGTTGTCATTAGCGCTGATTTTACAGCACTAGGGCTCCAATCTGGATGAGCTGCTTTCAGCAATGCAGCCAAGCCACTAATATGTGGGCAAGACATGGAGGTACCTGACATTATGTTGAACTGAGCCTTGCGAGTGTCTTGAGCCAATCCAGAGGGCCCAATAGCGTCTGACCATGCCGCTAAGATATTAACGCCAGGCCCAATAACATCTGGTTTCAATATCTGGGGAGTTACGAGATTGGGCCCTCTTGAACTGAACGCTGCCACCACAGGGGATGGCCTAACGTTTAAAACAGTCCCGCCGAAGCTCAGGATAGCCGTTGGATTTGGATGAGATTGTCCATACGCTCTGATCTCGTCACCGACCGCTTTCCCAACTGCCACAGCCGGTAGCAAGTGACTGTCCGCCACCAACTCCTCACCGCTCGCCGCTGTATTCGCCAGTATCATCCCAACTCCGCCAGCGTCACGCACAACCGCTCCCTTTTCCACGCGTGCGTTAACTCCTCTGTCACAAATCACCACCTTCCCGCGTACGACCTCCGGGTCAAGTGAACCGGGCATACACATTGTGCTGCTGCTCGAGCTCGACGTGTTAGAACCCGATCCTTTGTTATAAACCAAAGCCACCGGTTTATTACCCATTCCTTTGCCACTGTAAAGTGAAACCCCAGAGAAGCGTTTGCCGTTGCCGAGCAATGTGTAAGCCGGGAAATCTCGGTCCAGAGTTCCGGCTCCAACGGTCATGATCCATGGGGCTACATTGGCCAGTGAGGCTCTGCTGGGCCCACTGTTACCGGCTGAGCAGGAGACGAAAATGCCCCTCTCTATTGCTGCGAAGGCTCCGATTGCGATGGTGTCGCGGTAGTACGGAGCGGAATTACCACCGAGAGAAAGGGAGAGGACATCGACGCCGTCTTGAATTGCCCGATCCATGCCCGCAAGAATGTCGGACCCAAAGCAACCGGTGCTCCAGCAAACCTTGTAGGCAGCCACACGCGCTTGATGGGCCATCCCACGGGCTGTACCACTAGCGTATCCGAGAAGGCTTGCGTTGGCAACGTGGGACCCTGCGGCTGTACTGGCAGTGTGTGTGCCATGGCCATCTCGGTCACGGGGTGACACAATTTCTTTGTCTTTTTTCATGTAGTGGCTGCCACCACCAGAGGCCATATGGAACCCCCTGGAGAAACTCCGAGCGCCAATGAGCTTCTTGTTACAGCGGGAAGGGCTGAAATCGGGACCCGACTCACACTCTCCGCGCCACCGAGTCGGGATCTCGGGCATTCCCGAATCATCAAAGCTCTTGGATTCGGGCCACACTCCCGTGTCCAGAACTCCAATGATAACATCGCGAGATGCTTGGTCAAGTTGCAGAGTGTTATGGCCTTCCCACAAGCCAGATTCAGTATTCAAACCCAGGAATTCGGGGGTCCGAGTGGTGTGGAGTGTGTACACTGTGTCTTCGTAAACACCCAATACGGAGTCGGATCTGCGGAGCGCCTCGGCTTCTTCAGGGTCGAGGGAAGCAGCAAAGCCATTGTAAGCAGTGGTGTAAGCGTAAAGCAGTGAATCTGAGTTAGTGGAAGTAGAAATGGATTGGAGATTTGCAGAGTACCAATCACGGTGGGTGGGGTACATTGAAGGTTTCTGATGGTGTTTCATGTGGACTATGTAAGTTTTCTTGGCGACAACCGACGATAAACACGGCAGCAGAAGGAGAATGAACCAGAAGGGAGGCACGGAAGCCATGGCGGTGGAATAGAAAGAGTATGCAGTGTCGTTGCAGTTAAAAGTGTTGTTGTTTTAAAGGAAGAAAAGGCCTTATTTAATTTAACGGATAAATAATGATGGAAAGAAACAACAGTTGTCTATTCCCTATTGGCTAATGGGAAATCAAGACTACGGTCGTGTCCAACTTATTTGACCAAAACAAAATACATTTATTCAAAAAAAATAATTCTTTGTTTTGAATTGAAAATTTGAAGGAGGTAAATAGATCTTTGTTAGTAAAAGAAATAAAAGAGATATAAACTAATTAATTATTTGTCGGTAAAGGTTTAAATGTTAATCTAAATTAATTATTGTGAAGTGGGAGAAAGAAATGAGAGTAGCCGCAACTGAGCTGTAGTAGGAAGAGGCGGTACTAGACAGGGTCCACCCACTCCCAACCCATCCAATCCCCAAATCAATTTCACTCCAACGGACACATTGAATATTTACGAACCATTAGAGCATCTAGCGGGGGTTGTATAGGCGAGGTGGAAGAGAGAGAAAAAAAGAGAGTTGTAAATTGAAGAGTAGATGTATGTACTGTTTAGTAGGCTCAAGAAGTTTTTTTTTTATTTTTTAAAAAGAAAGAAAAAGTTGTATAAGGTAAAAGAGATAGTTGTGGGATCTATTTAAAATTTTTTTTAAAGTTATATGAGTAGAGAAAAAATTATATAAGTTGTATAGAGTGATGTGTCATTGTAAGACTCACTAAAATAATATAAATAATTAAAATATAAAACTCTGATAAGTACCATAATTAAAGATGGTATTAGGTGATAGATAATTATAAAAAAATTGATTTAAATTTTATGATAAATTCACTGATTTTTACAAGAATGTGATTTACAAAATAAAAAACATATTTAAATTATTATTTTATTTATAATACAAAATTGTTAATCTCATCATATCTGTCCTTCTAAATGCCGCGCATGGACCACCCAAAGACCGCTGATAGTGGCGCCAATCCAGCCATTGAGGCAGCCGTTACACTGTGAGAAAAGTGCATACATAATATAATAGAGATTACAGTGAATGCCCAGCGTGCTTTTGCTATCCAGTCAGTTTTCCTTTTTTTCTACATCCCCCATTCCTACTCTCTTTGTTTTTCTCTAATCATATCTTATCTTTTATACCAAAAAAAGGTTTTTTAGTTTTTTCTTGCATGTAAAAATGGGCTTAGTGATCAATCATTAAAGCGACAAAACACAGTTCGTGTCGTGTTAGGTAAGAATGCAAGAAAAGATTTGAAGAAGAACCCAGCAATCATTATCAAAGATTTAAAGTACTTTACTTTGTTACAGCTCAAAATTATGGTCAAAAGATTGGCCACAATGACAAAGTCCTCAAATGGAAAACAAAAGAATGAGCAAAACGAATGCGTTGTAAGGCAAATTCACGACATCGTCAAATGAGACTTGGCCCTTTTCTAAAGCCATGCATGCACACCCCTTTTCTTTTTCCTCAATTACCTTTGCCTTTATCTTTCCCAACTTAAGTTATTTCAATGCAAATATTGACATTACGTTTTAATCCTTCTTTTGTTTTTGCCATACGATAATATGGTCCCCTGAAAAATTCTACTAACGACGGCTACTATCTAACAAGTCTGTGTTCTATTCTATGGAAATAAAGTACAACGAGTAAGTGGTCCCTTGCCTTTCCCTTATCACATTCCAAATTCCAATTCTTATATAGATTAAGAAATTACTACATGATTAATGATATTTATAAATTTAACTATGTTATTAAAATGGTAGGCTCCTACTAGTTAGTGCCCTTTATGCGCTGGTTACAATTATGCCCGACTAGTGCTCTATTCTGTGCACTGCTTTAGAAAATGCTTATTTTCTCTTTGAGATCTTTTTTAATTTTTAATTAACTAACGAGCATATTTTAAGAATCATAAATTGGTACAAATATAAAATGTCTAACATTCTGATATAAAGAGAGCACCAGAAGAGATTGTGGAATTTCCAATGCCTTTGAACAATCACGTGTCCTTGTTTGGTTCCTAATAAAATGAAGAATGGTTCATTTGCTTCAAAAAATGGATGCTGACGACTGTACAAGCTCTGCTCTGTATAGCAGTAGACAGATTCCTACCTGCCATGGACCTCTCTACTATAATCTAATCTAATGCATTCCTTCATAGTAGCTTGCTTCTGTATTAAAAAAAGAGAAGCTAGTTAAGATAAAGTTAAAAATTCCCCAACTTTTGGCTTCATATTGGCCGCATTACAGGGGAAATCTTAATGGCTTTGCCCCCACATTATTCATACTTTCAACTTTGGCGTTGCCCATTTAAACTAACATACTTAAGATTGAAGCATTAAAAAAAGCAGCTTGGGGATCAAATATCTATGATTGTCTCTTTCTTATCTTTGGGTTAGCTTGTTACAATCACATTTTCTTTGAATCATTGATTCTAAGAGATACCCTTCGCGTTGATTTGATTCTTTGTAACGTGTATGGAAAAAATTTATTAACAGAAGTTGTATTTTATTTTAATAATGATTTATTTATTAAAAATTAATTTTTAATGGATGAATAATATGATAAAAAAAAAATTATCATATATATGTGATTTGACATGATATATTAAACATTAATGAATGGGTAGATAATAGAGAGGGGATATGATATAATGATGTGTGCTCATTTCAAGGCGTGATGGAAACAAAATGAAAAAGAATGAGTGATGGTGGTGTGCCTTAATGAGTGTGCCCTCGGTGTGAATGGAAGGAACTATTGTTTAAGGGTACAAATAAGAAAGTTCCGTGCATCTTTTCTTTTTGACTGTCTTCTGAATTGCATATGCACATGCACATGCGCGCAGATGAGAGCTTCTCCCAACAAAAGCCTCGGTAATGGCAGCTTTGCACTGTTAAGACAACCCCTGACCCTGGGAGAACCCAACAGGTGTAAAGTGAATCCATAACTTAAACTCACCATGTGCTTTGCAGCTTTCATCAACTTTCTCTGCAATTAATTAATTATAGTTGCACCTACGACCTTATATATATATATATGAATAGGACAATCCATAACTTAGCATTCAAGTCTTAATTAATGGGACAATGGGGAATCATGGTAAATTCAGATTCTACCTATCATTCCCCTTTCTAGTCTTTTTCTTTTGGTCTAAATTCACCGTAAGTCATGTCATTCTTTGTCTGACATGATATTTAATCCCTTATTATGATCTCAATAAATAAGTGACACTAAAAGAGTTATTATATTGTTAAAGGAGTGGCATTTTTAAGATCTTAGCTCTTCTTTCTTTTGGAGTGTGTTAAAATTAAGTTTTAAAAAGAAAAAGGAAAATCGTCAATGGAAAGTCAACCATATCCTCTCAAAAAGACCGGTGTGGTTCCATATGTAAAATAGAAATACAACAAATAAAATATTTGACGCTCCGTATGACAACCGTCGCTTTGGCCGAGTGGTTAAGGCGTGTGCCTGCTAAGTACATGGGGTTTCCCCGCGAGAGTTCGAATCTCTCAGGCGACGTTTATCTTTTTCTTCAAAAAAATATGTATTTTTGCTACTCGTCTTTCTTTGGGACAACTGATCATTGACAGTACACACGTGTCAGAATGGGTATCTTGCAATATGCTTTTGCCCTTAAATATAATTGCCTCACATTAGGATATATGCGTTTGTGAATACCTACCAATAGCGTATTAGGATCTGATGATCAAAGTGTAAACTCAATAATAGGAATTAAATTCAGCAGCCTTTGTTTTTCTGCATCAATAGCCATGAAGAAAATGTGTCGGGAGGTAGCATGAACAAGATGGAATGTGATTTTCATTTGCATTTTCTCATAACACAATTCCGACGATATTCTTCAGTTTAGAAGAAATCTCTTGCAATGGAATTGACGAGTGCAAACAGTTGTGTTGAGCTCATTGCTAGGGCAGTTACAGAGTTGGCCTTGTCCAATAATACCTTCCGACTACAAGCTATACCTTTATCTAGCATGAGCTTACTATACAAGTTCTCAATTCCAACGGATTGACATCTTGAACAAATTCATTGTGATTTTTAGTGTAAATTAATTTATTCACACCATTTCAATTTTAAACATTAATAGAAAAAGAAGTTAAATATGTGTAGGAAGCACAACCTGTGGATGGAGCCCAATGCCCACGCTATAAAGAGATTTTTGGCTCATACACTCAAGTATTGCTTAATATATAGAAAGGAATATTTTCAATTAATAATATACAGAAAATAGTTCAGAAACAGAGTTGTAATTATCTGTGCTTCATAAATTCCAACTACACTTAAATGAGGATACCCGGCCAAGGCAATCAACCAACAAACTTCTAGTGACCGTATTTCTGAAATTCCCACTCACTGTTATCTGTAGCCACAGAAAAACAGAGCATTTTAGAAGACAACTTATACATCCATAAGGTCGCAACATTTAATGGAGGCAGATGGAATTTGGCACACGTACCTAGAGGACATACTTGACGAGTCTTGAGCCATCGGCTGATGCAATGGAAGTGAAAAGCGTGGTTACAAACACCTGCGTAAGATAAAGGCCGGACCAATGATTTGAATAATCCTACATTTGCTATGCTGAATAATAACAGGCACACGAATATATACAAACAAAGACCCAGACAATTATACTCACGAAAAGTGGTAAACCTGCTCAAATGTCACAATTAAATGGCAGTCCTGACTAGACAATAAAGACGTAGAAAATTGCCTTACAATACAATAGAATAGCACTTTTACTCGTGAAGAAATGACCTATGCGTTAATATCTTGTCTTAAAAGAACAAAAGTTGAATTTCTAACATAACGGATCTAGCTACACCAAAAACTTCGTCAACTTGAAAAGTATATAACAGACAACAAAATTAAAATCAGTCTCTACTAAGATATTTTTTTGATGCAAGATGTGAATTACTTCCACTTGTGCAATAGGATCATACAACCAGCTTATAGCACCAATTCGAGAATTGACCTCATTAAAAAAAAAAAAAAAAACTACGCAATTGGACCAACAATAAAAGTCCAATCATCTTTCAAACCAGTCCCCTGGATCAAAGAAAGTCAATCAAAGAGTTACAGAAATTGCCATAGAAAACTAGTAAGACTTTTGGTTTAAAGATGAACCTTTAGTTATCTCGTGCTAAATAGAAGATTCTAGATACTGGTATAGTCCTCGAGCAAACAATACCTAACAATGCTAACCCAATTGAAAGTACGGTAGATTAGTCTCGCTGATGAAAAGAACAGGTAAGAAAGGTACTCGAGATTATGTTGTCATCATTTTTATTGTAACAAAAAGAACAAGTAAACCTATCTGACAGACTTTTAATTTACAATACTGCCCACAAAACTTTTTTTCTTCAAAGGTGAGTGCCAATAACAACTACATTATTAAGTTTATGGTGAAGCTTTCCAGAAAGTACCGGTTCAAATAACATAACTAGCAAAAGAGGCAGTTAGGAAGCCATAGATGATAGAACAAATTTATATCTTTTTGGCATAAATTATACGCATAGATTCCCTGCAAAAGACAACGAAGGTAAAACTGAAAATCCATTCCCGTGAATGTGTGTTTGTGTGAAACTATCATTGCATATAATATTGTTTATCTTTAGGCAGAAATTTAATGGATTTTGGCAGCAATTTCAAATATATGCCCTGTCGTCCAATGTTACATCTTCGACCCATCCTAATAATGTTACAAGTTTAGAAAAATCTGTCAAAAAAAGGTATATACAGAGAGCCATGGAATCATGAAACCATCATAAAATTTAAGTACTAGGACTGGCCCGAATATAAATTTGACACGGTTGTATATTATGGTTGTATATTATACAATCGAGTAAATAAGACAACTGATGAGCGAATGAGCTGATAAGGCACAATGTAAAGAGTTATTTCGATAGCCAGTTATCCACTTGATAAATGATGAAGACAGTCAGAAAAGAAGCACACTAAAAGGCAGCAAAACAAAACCATTCAAAGGCATTTAATATTCGATTAAATCAGGGTTTTGGATCGTACCCCAAGCTACAGTGCATTCCTCGCTAGTAGCACTAGCCTGGTTCGCCTGGCACTCGATACCTACGCATCGTACCCCAAGAGGAAGAAGAGTAAGAAAGACGAAGGAGAATTAGTTAAACAAAACAGGACAATAATATATTGCGAAAATATTTCACATATACTTACATAGATCCATGATGTGGTTTCGGCAAATAGCGCAGTTATCAACTACAATATCTGCAATCGCGACGAGCACGAAATTATCAACAACACGAACGAAACACAAGGACAAGATTATATAACTTGGATCAAAATTTCAAAACAATCGAAAGAAAAGGAATAGAAAGTTAAAGGTTAGGGTTTTGGGGAGACGAACCCCAAGCCCAGAGAGCGACAGCATTCCACTTCTTGATCTCGAATCGCTTGGGCTTCTTGGTGGAAGGACCAGCACCGGAGGAGGATTCGCCGGCGGGAACCATCGGAACGTCCGAATCCAAAGTAGCCATGGCCTTTCAGAAGCAGTGCTTGGTTATCGCGCTTTTCTTTATGTCCTCGTTTCTCCTATATGCAAATTTTTTTTTTTTTGATAACGCCTATATGCAAATTTAAACTTAAGGATTGTTTAATTTACCCAATTAAAAAAAAATGAGTTGATTTAACCTAAGAGACATAATCAATGGTATAAAATGATGTCTTGATAATTAGAGTTTTCAATTTTAAACAATCGTATTATTATTTAACCCACAAAAATAATTTAATTTACAGCATAATCTTAATTATTTGAAGAATTTTATGTTTTCATTCTTTTAAAATTTTTGAAACCTCCGCTGTTTAAACAATTTTATGTTTGCATTCTTCCTAAGTTTTATAAAAAGTATCACCAACCAATTTTTTTTTATAATGATTTATTTTTCTCATATATATTTTTTTTATCCTCATTACACGCAGCACCGTCCTAACTCCCTCCAAAAAGGGAAACCATCGGTCCAAGGCTATCACGGAACACTTTCTATATATATATCTTCTTCCCATCGGTCCAAGGCTATCGTCTACTCGGTCTTTGCTTGCCGGTCTAGCCTCAGTCCCGTGGCGTGCTCTTGCATTCTTCTGATCCGCATGTCCGTCCAGTCGATCAATTGATAGTCTAAGCGAGGGTAAGAGTTCTAGTCTCATCCCCGTATTGTATGTTTGTGGGTGAGTTTTGGGAGAAAAAGGAAAGAAAGAACGTGTATATTCTAAACCTTTTCCGTTTTAGGATAAGGTTCTTTCACCTAATTTTATATGGGTCAATTAGATAAGCCCTTCTATAAAATCTACTATCTTTTCCGTTCTTGGCCATTAGGAGTAACATCAATACTGTAAAAGCAAACACAGTCTTTATGAATGGTTTATAGAGCATGATAAATCTTTCATGACTGCCAGGGCAATTTTGCTACTGGAGGATTCGGCAGTGCAAGTCTTATGTCTAAATCACTGACTACAAGGGCCATTCTTGGTGTTTCTTTTCCGTCAAGGTAACTTCTCTATACGGTACAGTTCATTTTCCTAAGTCGGATATCACATGCGTACGGTTAAAAATATATTGGATTTTTCTGCTGGTATTATTTGTTTCTCTATAAAGACTCAATAACTGGTTGATGTTTGTAACATAGGACAAGCTGGATATTCCAGTATCTTCCATGAATAAAAGGGGTGATATTCTTCTGGCAGTTGGGTCTCCTTTTGGCATCCTGTTACCTACTCACTTCTTTGATAGGTATTACTTCTTCTCTTGGTGATCTAACTTATGGCCACTCTTACAAGTGGGTTAAACAAAGAAAGTTTGTGTTTGTTTCTTCAGAAGATGGTTAAACATTCTTCTTACCGTAAATTTGTTTAAATATAGGTTTAACATTCCCTTTTAACATGCATTTCATCAGTTTTCTGTTAAACTATTTTCACATGCATTCCGGTTAACTTTTAGTGGAGTTGAGTTGTGCTGGCACTATGTTTTATTTCCCACCTGCAATGAAGAAAATATGGGTGTTAACTCTATGAGAATTATGGATTTTCCACCTTTTTTAAGTTATCTATTTGTGTGATTCGGCCAAACTGTAGTTATCGATGATGTATTTTGTATCTAAACTTTTTGTTTCAATTAACTTTTTCATTCACTCCATGATTAATTGCTTGCTTGAATCAGTATATCAGTTGGATGCATATTACAAACTGCTATCCTCCTAATTCATCCGATGGATCATTGCTGACTGATGGCTGAGATACGCTGTTTTCCTGGTTTGAGCCATTTCTCTGTTGATTGGTCATTTGATGCAATTGGTCTCTGGCTCTATTTTGACACTATATCTGTCAGGAACGGAAGGCAGTCCAGTTTTCAATGAACATGCATGTGTAACTGGTATAGTGATTAGACCATTGAGGCAGAAGACAAGTGGAGCAGAAATCCAGGTACCTCAAGTACATTCTTCTCTTGCTCTGCATTACATTTTCAAATTTATCTGATCATGCAAAACTCTATTCTTTGGTAACAGCAGGTGGTTCCACGAGAAGCCATTGCAACTGCTTCTAGTGGCTTGTTGCAGAAGTGGCCAGGGACTGATGGAATGAATTTTGCCTGGCCATCTGTAGGATCAAAGGCAGCAATTGGCCATGGACTATTCAGCCCAAGATGTGGTACGTGCCTTGTTAATCTAATCTATCTGTGATCTTTGTTGTTTTAATGTCATGATGTGGAAATGGATTGAATTTTCAGTGTTTGTGGGTTAGCCATCTTATTCCATTACATAACTTGGGGAGTTCTTTCTTTCTTTATGAGGATTCTTTCCGTCTGTTTGCTCTGGCGTGGTAGCCAAAGTTCCTCTCCAGAGAATGCAAAGGTCATTTACCTCCCGCTTCCAAGTTATTTTCAAAATGTCCTTTTTGTCTTTACTTAGTGTATTTTAAAATATACTTTTACAGAATCAGATTAAACATTTTTTAGCCTTTGTTTTCATTTAGTGTATTTTGGAAAATCTTTTTGTAGAAAATATTTTGTCAAAAATATTTTTTATTTACAGAATCAAACATGTATTTAACCTTTATGGTATATTCAAATTCATTTTAATAGTGTTTTGGAAAATATTTTTATAGAAAACATTTTTTTTATTGATTTGAAAATGAGTTTTTCTATTGGATACACAATGACCATTACTAATAATAACATTAACTTTTCTTACTAAAATTTTATAATTTCTACATTATCCTTAATAACTCTAAGCTCTAAACACTAACATTAAACCTTAAGTGTTAACCTTAAACTATAAACTCTAAACCTAAAACCTAAAACGCTTAATCTTTAATCCTAAACCCTGAAACCAACTCTAAAATTATTAAACACTCCTAAACTCTACACCCAAAACAAAAAAGCCTTGGCCTTTAATCCTAAACCCAAAATATAAAATTTAAATTAATGATTATTGTGTATCCAAAAAAAAACGCATTAAAATTTTATTTAGCACAATTAATCTTTTCTGTCAAAAAGTATTTTTGTTTTCTTATTGAACTTTTTTAGTGTATTTTGAAAAATATTTTCATATTTATTTACAGTATTTTTAGTTTTCTAAATTTTTTTACCAAAAAATAATTTTGAAAAATCATTTTTACAGCAACATGTTTTTGATTTTGAAAACTGTGTATTTTTTGTCTTAGTTTATTATGAACAATATTTTTATCGAAATTGTACATCTAAAAATATTTTTATTTAGTATATTCGTTTTGTTACTTTTTGTTTTCTTATGGACTCTTTTTAAAAATATCTTTACAACATGTTTTTATTCCTATCAAATATGTTTTATATTCATTTAGTATATATTTTCGTATTTTTAGCGCATTTTTAAAAACATTTTGAAAATAATTTTATTCTTTGGTTGCGAGGGTATGGTATTGGTTGTGACGGTTGCTTCAGTTGTGGAGCCTTTTCTATCCCAGCAACAGAGAGAAAAGATTCCTCAGGTTGGCGCTAATTTAATTTGTTGTAGTCTGTAGGATATGGTAATTTTGTCTGCTTTAATATTTATTTGATTTGTTTTTTCTCTCCCGCTTTAATGCTTTTCAGGATCGGCCTGAGATGATTTCTGGTGTTCGGATTGATATAATGACACAAGAAACCAACGAAGAGTCAGATGAAAGGGTTCCTATTTGGCTTGATTTTGTCATTAGTAAGCTATTTGCTTTCCCATTTTTATTTGTGTTGGCATTAACGAATCTTAAGAAACCATGTATTTGCCATTTAGCTCTTATATGCAGATCCAATTAATACTGTTATGAACTTTTGACTTTATTCCTTACTGTCACATCCTACTGGGTCAGATTCTATTTTATAACATATTCATCACAGTGCATGTAATTGTTTAATTAATGGCAGTCATCAAGGTGCTTGTAGTCTAGTGTCATCTTCATTTTACATGGATTTTCTGTTGTTAATTTGGACTTAGCTATTCATTTGAATGTGAGCGTATCTTGATAACTAGCTTTCAAACAACATTTTGATGATGGAGGTTTCTATGGTGATTCTGGTCACTGTAATAAAATGTGTTAGTTGATGATCAATAATACATGTGACTTGTGTTTATTTGTATTGCAGAATTTTACTATTTTCATACTTATTTCACCCACGCTTTCTCAGGACTATGTTAGTAATATTTTGCACTATGCAGGTTGATATCCCTTTGTCAACTCTTTCTCTCCAATAACATATTGAAGCATCTTTTGGCTCACCAGAGGATGGATGGGAGGTTGGGTGGTCTTTGGCATTTAACAACAATGATTCTCCACAGGTAAACTCAATGAAATTCAATTTGTACAGTCTGCTGGATTTGGTTTTGTGAAGTTTTTATGGGGATGTTTATCCAAAGGAGGGGCAGAGGCCTATCCATATGTGTACAAGGACTTTTTTATTTTTTTAAAAAAATACTTTTCTCTCCTTTAGCTGTAGGATTTTTCAGATATTTGATAGAATAAATAGCCATTAGGAGTAACATCAATACTTGTGTAAAAGCAAACACAGTCTTTATGAATGGTTTATGGAGCATGATAAATCTTTCATGACTGCCAGGGCAATTTTGCTACTGGAGGATTCGGCAGTGCAAGTCTTATGTCTAAATCACTGACTACAAGGGCCATTCTTGGTGTTTCTTTTCCGTCAAGGTAACTTCTCTATACGGTACAGTTCATTTTCCTAAGTCGGATATCACATGCGTACGGCTAAAAATATATTGGATTTTTCTGCTGGTATTATTTGTTTCTCTATAAAGACTCAATAACTGGTTGATGTTCGTAACATAGGACAAGCTGGATATTCCAGTATCTTCCATGAATAAAAGGGGTGATATTCTTTTGGCAGTTGGGTCTCCTTTTGGCATCCTGTTACCTACTCACTTCTTTGATAGGTATTACTTCTTCTTTGGTGATCTAACTTATGGCCACTCTTACAAGTGGGTTAAACAAAGAAAGTCTGTGTTTGTTTCTTCAGAAGATGGTTAAACATTCTTCTTACCGTAAATTTGTTTAAATATAGGTTTAACATTCCCTTGTAACATGCATTTCATCAGTTTTCTGTTAAACTATTTTCACATGCATACGGGTTAACTTTTAGTGGAGTTGAGTTGAGTTGGGCTGGCACTATGGTTTTTTTCCCACCTGCAATGAAGAAACTATGGGTGTTAACTCTATGAGAATTATGGATTTTCCACCTATTTTAAGTTATCTATTTGTGTGATTCGGCCAAACTGTAGTTATCAATGATGTATTTTGTATCTAAACTTTTTGTTTCAATTAACTTTTTCATTCACTCCATGATTAATTGCTTGCTTGAATCAGTATATCAGTTGGATGCATATTGCAAACTGCTATCCTCCTAATTCATCCGATGGATCATTGCTGATGGATGTGATACGCTGTTTTCCTGGTTTGAGCCATTTCTCTGTTGATTGGTCATTTGATGCAATTGGTCTCTGGCTCTATTTTGACACTATATCTGTCAGGAACGGAAGGCAGTCCAGTTTTCAATGAACATGCATGTGTAACTGGTATAGTGATTAGACCATTGAGGCAGAAGACAAGTGGAGCAGAAATCCAGGTACCTCGAGTACATTCTTCTCTTGCTCTGCATTACTTAAACATTTTCAAATTTATCTGATCATGAAAAACTCTATTCTTTGGTAACAGCCGGTGGTTCCACAAGAAGCCATTGCAACTGCTGCTAATGGCTTGTTGCAGAAGTGGCCATGGACTGATGGAATGAATTTTGCCTGGCCATCTGTAGGATCAAAGGCAGTAATTGGCCATGGACTATTCAGCCCAAGATGTGGTACGTGCCTTGTTAATCTAATTTATCTGTGATCTTTGTTGTTTAAATGTCTTGCTGTGGAAATGGATTGAATTTTCAGTTTGTGGGTTAGCCATCTTGTTCCATTACATAACTTGGGAGTTCTTTCTTTCTTTATCAGGATTCTTTCCGTCTGTTTGCTCTGGCGTGGTAGCCAAAGTTCCTCTCCAAAGAATGCAAAGGTCATTTACCTACCGCAACATGTTTTAGCCTTTGTTTTCATTTAGTGTATTTTGGAAAATATTTTGTCAAAAATATTTTTTATTTACAGAATCAAACATGTGTTTAACCTTTATTGCATATTCAAATTCATTTTAATAGTGTTTTGGAAAATATTTTTATAGAACAGTTTTTGTATTGATTTGAAAATGAGTTTTTCTATTGGATACACAATGACCATGACTAATAATAACATTAACTTTTCTTACTAAAATTTTATAATTTCCAAATTATCCTTAATAACCCGAAGCTCTAAACACTAACATTAAACCTAAGCGTTAACATTAAATTATAAACTCTAAACCCAAAACCTAAAACCTAAAACGTCTAATCTTTAATCCTAAACCCTGAAACCAACTCTAAAATTACTAAACACTCCTAAACTCTACACCCAAAACCAAAAAGCCTTAGCCTTTAATGCTAAACCCTAAAAACCTTAAACCCTAAATATAAAATTTAAATTAATGATTATTGTGTATCCATAGAAAAACGCATTAAAATTTTTTTTAGCACAATTAATCTTTTCTGTCAAAAAGTATTTTTGTTTTCTTATTGAACTTTTTTAGTGTATTTTGAAAAATATTTTCATATTTATTTACAGTATTTTTTGTTTTCTAAATTTTTTTACTAAAAATTAATTTTGAAAAATCATTTTTACAGCAACATGTTTTTGATTTTGAAAACTGTGTATTTTCTGTCTTAGTTTATTATGAAAAATACTTTTATTGAAATTGTACATCTAAAAATATTTTTATTTAGTATATTCCTTTTGTTTTCTTATGGACTCTATTTGAAAATATCTTTACAACATGTTTTTATTCCTATCAAATATGTTTTATATTCATTTAGTATATATTTTTGTATTTTTAGCGCATTTTTAAAATTATTTTGAAAATAATTTCATTCTTTGGTTGCGAGGGTATGGTATTGGTTGTGACGGTTGCTTCAGTTGTGGAGCCTTTTCTATCCCAGCAACAGAGAGAAAAGATTCCTCAGGTTGGCGCTAATTTAATTTGTTGTAGTCTGTAGGATATGGTAATTTTGTCTGCTTTAATATTTATTTGATTTGTTTTTTCTCTCCCGCTTTAATGCTTTTCAGGATCGGCCTGAGATGATTTCTGGTGTTTTGGATTGATATAATGACAGAAGAAACCAACGAAGATTCGGATGAAAGGGTTCCTATTTGGCTTGATGCGCAACTTTTGTCATTAGTAAGCTATTTGCTCTCCCATTTTTATTTGGGTTGGCTTTAACGAATCTTAAGAAACCATGTATTTGCCATTTAGCTCTTATATGCACATCCAATTAATACTGTTATGAACTTTTGACTTTATTCCTTACTGTCACATTCTACTGGGTCTGATTCTACTTTATAACATATTCATCACAGTGCACGTAGCTGTTTAATTAATGGCATCATCAAGGTGCTTGTAGTCTGGTATCATCTTCATTTTACATGGATTTTCTGTTGTTAATTTGGACTTGGCTATTCATTTGAATGTGAGCTATCTTGATAACTAGCTTTCAAACAACATTTTAATGATGGAGGTTTCTATAGTGATTCTGGTCACTGTAATAAAATGTGTTAGTTGATGATCAATAATACATGTGACTTGTGTTTATTTGTATTGCAGAATTTTACTATTTTCATACTTATTTCACCCACGCTTTCTCAGGACTATGTTAATAATATTTTTGCACCACGTAGGTTGATATCCCTTTGTCAACTCTTTCTCTCCAATAACATATTGAAGCATCTTTTGGCTGACCAGAGGATGGATGGGAGGTTGGGTGGTCTTTGGCATTTAACAACAATGATTCTCAACAGGTAAACTCAATGAAATTCAATTTTTACAGTCTGCTGGATTTGGTTTTGTGAAGTTTTTATGGGGATGTTTATCCAAAGGAGGGGCAGAGGCCTATCCATATGTGTACAAGGACTTGTTTATTTTCTTAAAAAAATACTTTTCTCTCCTTTAGCTGTAGGATTTTTCAGATATTTGATAGAATAAATAGCCATTAGGAGTAATATCAATACTGCGTAAAAGCAAACACAGTCTTTATGAATGGTTATGGAGCATGATAAATCTTTCATGACTGCCAGGGCAATTTTGCTACTGGAGGATTTGGCAGTGCAAGTCTTATGTGTAAATCACTGACTACAAGGGCCATTCTTGGTGTTTCTTTTCCGTCAAGGTAACTTCTCTATACAGTTCATTTTCCTAAGTCGGATATCACTGTCTACAAGGACCATTCTTGGTATTATTTGTTTCTTTGTAAAGACTCAATAACTGGTTGATGTTTGTAACATAGGACAAGCTGGATATTCTAGTATCTTCCATGAATAAAAGGGGTGATATTCTTCTGGCAGTTGGGTCTCCTCTTGGCATTCTGTCACCTACTCACTTCTTTGATAGGTATTACTTCTTCTCTTGATGATCTAACTTATGGCCACTCTTACGTGTGGGTTAAACAAAGAAAGTCTGTGCTTGTTTCTTCAGAAGATGGTTAAACATTCTTCTTACTGTAAATTTGTTTAAATATAGGTTTAACATTCCCTTGTAACATGCATTTCATCAGTTTTCTGTTAAACTATTTTCACATGCATTTGGGTTGACTTTTAGTGGAGTTGAGTTGTGCTGGCACTTTTTCGTTCACTCCATGATTAATTGCTTGCTTGAATCAGTATATCAGTTGGATGCATATTGCAAACTGCTATCCTCGTAATTCATCCGATGGATCATTGCTGACTGATGGCTGAGATACGCTGTTTTCCTGGTTTGAGCCATTTCTCTGTTGATTGATCATTTGATGTACTTGGTCTCTGGCTCTATTTTGACACTATATCTGTCAGGAACTGAAGGCAGTCCAGTTTTCAATGAACATTCATGTGTAACTGGTATACTGATTAGACCATTGAGGCCGAAGACAAGTGGAGCAGAAATGTAGGTACCTCAAGTACATTCTTCTCTTGTTTATTAAAAATTATTTGCACTGAAATTTTCTTTTTTTACTTTTTTTGAAATATTAAAAACAATTATATTATGTATTTTTTTTTATATATTTTTTTTATATATATATATATATATATATATATATATATATATATATATATATATATATATATATATATATATATATATTTTGGGAAATATTTTATTAAAAAGATTTTTTATTTACAGAATCAAAGATGTTTTTAACCTTTATTACATATTCAAATTCATTTTAATAGTTTTTGGAAAATATTTTTGTAGAAAATCTTTCTTTTTTATTGATTTAAAAATAAGTTTTTCTATTGGTACACAATGACCATTACTAATAATAACATTAATTTTTTCTATTAAAATCTTAAAACTTCCAAATTATCCTTAATAACTCTAAGCTATAAACATAAATATTAAACCTTAAATGGTAAACTTAAACAATAAACTTTAAGCCTAAAACTTAAAATTTTAATCTTTAATCTTAAAATCCACTCTAAAATTATTAAACACTCCTAAACCTTAAAATCACCTCTAAACTTATTAAACACTCCTAAACCTTAAAATCACCTCTAAAATTATTAAACACCCTTAAGTTTTACACCCAAAAAAAAAACCGTAGCCTTCAATCTTTAATTTTAAAAAACTTAAATTATAAATTTAAAATTTAAATTAATGATTATTGTGTACCAATAGAAAAATGCATTAAAAGTTTTTTTTAACATAAGTAATCTTTTTTATCAAAAAGCATTTCTGTTTTGTCTTTGAACTTTTTTAGGGTATTTTAAAAAATATTTTCATATTTATTTAGAATATTTTGTGTTTTCTGAAAATCTCTTTTCACTAAAAATTGATTTTGAAACATATTTTTTGTTTTCTTATTAGCCTTTTCTTGAAAATATTTTTTTGTGTCTGTTTGGTGTATTTCTAAAAATACTTTTACTTAATTTAATTCAACATTTTTTTATCTTATTAATTGTTTTCTTTTTATTTAGTATATTTTTTTGTTACTTTTTTATTTTCTTATGGACTTTTTTTAGAAATATCTTTACAACATGTTCTTCCTATATGATATGTTTGATATTCATAGTGTATATTTTTGTATTTTTAGCGTATTTTAAAAAGAATTTCATTCTTTATTTTGTGTATTTCTAAAATTATTTCTATATAATCTGATTCATTTAGTATATTTTTGTTTACTAAAAAATTATTTGCACTGAAATTTTATTTTTCGTTTTTCATTGACTTTTTTGAAAATATTAAAAACTATTTCGTATTTTTATTTTTATATATTTCTTTCTATTTTTTATATTTCGGGAAATATTTTATTAAAAATATTTTTTATTTACGAAATCAAATATGTTTTTAACCTTTATTACATATTCAAAATCATTTTAATAGTTTTTGGTTTTTAACTCAAGAAGTTTTAATACTCTAAATAAATATGAAAATATTAACTTTAAGCTGTACACGCTAAAGCGCAAAACTTAAAATTTTCATTTTCAATTTTGACTCTGAAACAAACTCTCAAATTATTAAACACGCTTAAATTTTACACTCAAAATCAAAAAATTTAGCCTTTAATCTTAAATTAATGATTATTGTGTACCAGTAGTAAAATATATTTTAAAAAATTTTAGTACAAGTATTTTAAAAAATATTTTCATATTTATGTAGAGTATTTTTGGTTTTTTGAAAATCTCTTTTCACTAAAAATTGATTTCGAAGCATTATTTTTGTTTTCTTATTAGCCTTTTCTTGAAAATATTTTTTGTGTTTATTTGATGTACTTCTGAAAATAATTTTACTTTATTTAATTTAACATTTTTTTAATTGTTTTTTATTTAGTATATTTTTTGTTATTTTTTGATTTTCCTATGGACTCTTTTTAGAAATATCTTTACATGTTTTTATTCCTAATATGTTTTATATTTCATATAGTGTATATTTTTGTATTTTTAGCCGTATTTTTTAAAAAAATAATTTCATTTTTTATTTTATGTATTTCCAAAATTATTTCTATGTAATCAAATGCATTTAGTATATTTTTGATTACGAAAAATTATTTACACTGAAATTTTATTTTTTGTTGACTTTTTTGAAATATTTAAAACAATTATATTTCATGTTTTTATTTTTATATATTTTGTTCTTTTTTTTTTATAATTTTGGGAATATTTTATTAATTATATTTTTTATTTACAGAATCAAAGATGTTTTTAACTTTTATTACATATTCAAATTCATTGTAGACGGCCATTAAACTATAAATTCTAAACATAAAAATTTAATCTTAAATCTTAAAACTAAATTTAAATTTATTAAACACTCCTAAACTCTACGTCCAAGGCTAAAAAACTTTAACCTTTAAATTCTAAATTTAAAATTTAAATTAATGATTATTGTGTACTCATAAAAAAATATATTAAAAAAATTTAGCATGTGTAATTTTTTAATCAAAAAGTATTTTTGTTTTCTCATTGAACCTTTTTATTTTAAAAAATATTGTGTTTTCTGAAAATCTCTTTTCACTAAAAATTGATTTTGAAATATCATTTTTGTTTTTGTTATTTACCTTTTCTTGAAAATATTTTTGCTTAATTTAATTCAAAATGCTTTTAATCTTATTAATTGTTTTCTTTTTATTTAGTGTTTTTTTTGTTATTTTTTCATGAACTCTTTTTAGAAATATCTTTACAACATGCTGTTATTCCTATCTGATATGTTTTATATTCATAGTGTATTTTTTAAAAAAATTTAGCGCATTTTTTAAAAAATTTCATTCTTTATTGTGTATTTCTAAAATTATTTCTATATAAACTGATTCATTTAGTATATTTTTTATTGTATTTTCAAAAATATTTACTTTTGTTTACTAAAAAATTATTTGCCCTTAAATTTAATTTTTGAAATATTAAAAAGAAAAATATTTCGTATTTTCATTTTTATATATTTCCTTCTGTTTTGTTTTATATTTTGGGAAGTATTTTATTAAAAATATTATTTATTTTCATAATTAAAGATATTTTTTAACTTTATTACATTTCTTTTTTATTGATGTAATAATGAGCTTTTATTAAAATTTTATAATTTTCAAATTATTAATTAAATCTTAAAATTTTTAAACACTTCTACGCTCAAAATTAAAATGCCTTAACCTTTATTTTTAAATTACTTAAAAAAATGCATTTAAAAAAATTGAGCCTTCAAATAATTTTTTGTGAAAAAATTATCTTTGTTTTTTTGTTGAACTTTTCACTGTATTTTCAAAAATATTTTCACATTCATTTATTTAGTAAATTTTATTAAAAATTAATTTTTAAAAATATTTTTTCTTTCGTATTGACTTTTTGTTGAAATACTGTCAACAGGTTTATATTCTTAGTAGATATTTCCTTATTCTTTTTGTATATATTTTTTGTTATTTTTGTGCATTTTAAAAAATATTGTGTATTTTTGAAATTTTTCATAAATGTATTATTTTTGTTTATTTAAAATTGTTTTCACTGAAATTTTATATGAAAAAAAAAATTGTTTTCATTATTATTTTATTGACTTAATTTCATCATGATTTTAGCTTGATTATTTATTTTGTATATTTCTAAAAATAAGTTTAGGGTTTGGGGTACATAATCTGATTTATTTAGTGATTTACTAAAAATGTATGACTGTTTTATTTTTATTTTTTTTTACTAAAAGTTGTTTTCACGGAAATTTTATTTTGAAAAATCATTTTTTTTTTACTTGATCTAAACATGATTTTAGTGTAATTTTTTGTTGTCTTTTTTTTTTTTTAGAAATTTTGAAAATGATTTGTTTTATCTAGTGTATAATTTTTTTTTCTTTTTTTAATGTATCTTAGAATATATTTTTACTCAAAATATGTTCGATTAAACACGTTTTAGTCCTTAATAAAATTTTTATAGTAATGTATTTAGTGTGTATTTTTATTTTCTTTTTTAATGTATTTTCATGAGTGTTTTTTTTTAAATTTAAACACGTTTTTCGTTCTTAATGAAATGTTTACATTATAAGTTTCATTCTACGATAAATTTGTTCAGAGAATCTATCAAACTATTTGATTTAGAAAATACATTCACATTTTTATTTCTTTTTTTTATATTTCGGGAAATATTTAATTGAAAATATTTCTCATTTACAGAATGAAATATGTTTTTAAACTTTTATTACGTATTCAAATTCACTTTTATATTTTTTTAGTACTGTTTTGGTAAATATTTTTATAGAAAACATTTTTTTCTTTATTGAATTGAAAATGAATTCTTTATCGTTACTAATGATTATTGTGTACTTGTAAAAAAAACGCATTAAAAAAATTTAGCACCGGTTAGAAGTAATTTGTTTTGTCGAAAAGTATTGTCGTTTTCTTATTAAACTTTTTTTAGTGTATTTTGAGAAATATTTTTTATATTCATTTATTGTAGTTTTTTGTTTCTTTGTATTTCTAAAAATTTCTTTTTACTGAAAAATCATTTTTCTTTTCTTTGTGACATATTTGATTTCCATTTTCTTGTTGGAATTTATATAACTTGTACATGGTACAAGGCAAGCCTTTTTATAGGCTGTAATTAACATTACAAATCGAAGAGACAAAGTTGGTTGTAGAATTAATGGTTTCTTCATCAGGCACATATCTTTTTGCTAGAGTTAATGCTTGAATCTTATTCACATTTTTATAAAAAAAATCATAATTTAATAAAAAGCACACAAGCACATAAATAAAAGAAATTGTTGTTTGGATTTGGGATGCCAGTTGTTCTGGGCGACTTCTCCGACTGATGATTTGGGTTCTGATATAATAGATAAGGGTTGTCATGTGTAAATTTAAATAATTAAGGGGGTTAATATGAGAAAAAGAAACAAAACCAGTAAGTAAATGATTTTCCACCATTGATCACATTAAATGGAGATATTTTTGGTTGATTTGTACCGTTTGATACTACGTTGGTTTGATTTGGTGTGTAGTGTTTCAGGAGCCAAGTGTTAGTATATAAGAATCTTTTGGATAGCAAGGAGGCTGTTCCATAAATCATGCGTTGATAGATTTTCAGTATGCCAGATTGGTCTTTACAGCTTGCTTTTGTTTCTTCCCGCTCAACTAGCCCTAGCCTAGCCCTAGCCTAGCCTAGCCGTATATAACTGACTTCCCTATTATTTAATAATAATAGTCGTAAGCAGTGAACGTGAGCGTGCTACAAAGAGTTTGTTTTGTCAATCTTAGGATGTCATGCCTACGAGATTCATTAATTTCCCTCATTTTCAATATAATTAAACAAAGGAAGCTTCCTTCATGCCCATACCTAGGTTTTGTCTCAACATCAATGACACCTTATGCTGGCTTGGTGTCACGTGGATGTGATATTTGATGCTTCTCTTATTCACACACAAGTTTTCAACGTGATGGGGCTAATGATTAGAATATGAATTTGTCGTTATCTACTATCAATTATTTGATTAACGTGTAATTTTAACAGTTAATAGTTGACTGTAATCAATGTGTAAACTAATACGTCAACTTTATATTTTAATTTTGTTTTCAAAACTTCACCTACATTGCATTTGCTTATAAGAAAGTGACATAATTTAATTTTCACCCACCAAAAGAATAGAAAAGAATCCACTAACGAGGACTGACAATGATATTATTAGAACTGGGTTAGTTATTATATATGATATTATTATTATTATTACCATAAACTAAATATTAATAAACGAGGGCGGCGTCAGCTTTCCCTGTTTCCCTCCACTCTTAAATTTAAATTAAGAATTGGGTTAGCATCCCCTTAAGTGAATCTCTATTACTATCGTGGCAGCGATGTTTGGTCAAAGTCAAACCGCTTAGCTGTATCCGACGACGGTACGGCGCTGAAGATTCTTGGTTTGTCCAACAAATCGAAATCGAGATCGAAGTTGCTGGTGTGGATCCACGAATGAATAAAACATAAAGAGGTTGGTAATTGTCCATTTATTGTAAAAGAAAAATTCATCACCGTATACACAATTCAAAACAATAAACTTGCTGTCCCTATCCGTAATTAAAAAATAAAAATTAACTCGAGAATGTTTTCCATGCAAGGACCACATAGTATTAGACAGACTATGTAATGTAGCCCTAATAATTAAATTCCTCAACCTATTTACAGTATATTTAATTAATTTGCATGTCCTTCGCTTTGCTCTGGCAAAGGAGGGGAGTTGGATCTGCTTCTGTCACTTGGTGATTTTGGCGATCTCAATGGATGCTGGTGGTGCCTACGGCTATGCCCATTGCTTCTGTGACTCTGATGGTGCCGCCCACTGCTTTCTTTCTTCCTTTCCTTTGGCGTTGGTGCCTCGCATTCTTTCTGTGAATTGTCAGTATTATCTGGTGGGACCGTGAAGACAAAGGTGCCAATTGGAATCTCTTGGTAATCTTGGAGTGGCTCCAGAGTCTTAACCACTGTGCTCATTGTGGGTCTGCTCTTTGGCCTGTTGCTCAGGCACTGATAAGCCAATGCAGCTGCTGTTTTTGCCCCACTTTCTGAGTACTGTCCTTCGAGCTTTGGGTCCATGATTCGAGCCAGTTTTCTTGAATCATTTAACATTGGCCTCGCCCATTCCACCAAGTTTTGCTCTCTTGCGGACCTGCTTTTGTCCACTGACCTTCTCCCTGTCAGCAGCTCTAGTAGAACAACTCCAAAACTATATATGTCACTCATTGGAGTCAAGTGACCTAAGAAAAATTACAACAAAAAATTAAACTTTTGAGTTGGTCAAATTAAAAATTTAATTGAACACTATAAGTACGCAGTTCTTGAGGGTTAATTTTTACCTGTCATGACATATTCTGGGGCAGCATAGCCTTGGGTGCCCATGACTCGGGTTGAGACGTGGGTGTCATCTCCTTCGGGGCCATCTTTTGCCAACCCAAAATCAGAGAGTTTTGCATTGTAATCCTGAAGAGAATAAAAACACCAAGAGATTGAGTTGAATGAATGAATTGAAGGGGGATTCTAGTATTGGAACAGGAAACAAGCTAGTTATAATACTTACAGTATCTAATAGGATGTTTGAACCTTTGAAATCTCTATAGATGACTGGCTTATCTGCTTCGTGAAGAAAAGCTAGACCCTTTGCAGCTCCAACTGCAATCTTCATTCTAGTTGACCAAGGCAAAGACATCGAATACCCTGTTCCACAAAAATTGATTAGTATTTAATCAAATAATGTTATCATAAGAAAAGATTAAACAACTGGAGCTAGCTAGCATTGCAGCAGAAGAATTAATCTTACTTCTGAATAGTTGATTCTCTAAGCTGCCTCTTGGCAAGTACTCATAAACCAGTAGTCTGTGTTCTTCTTCACAGCAATATCCTATGAGCTTGACAAGGTGCTCATGCCTCAGTTGCCCCAGAAAAACAACTTCAGTCTGTTATCGCAATTAAAGCAAAAAAACAGAGTGGGTCAGAACTTATGCAGAAGCACTTATTATGAAAAGCAATTCTGATCTATAAACGGTGCTACTTACCAACCACTCTTTATGGCCTTGGGAGCCATCCAAGTTCAATAGCTTAACAGCAACGGGCTGAGCCTGAAGACCAGGCCTCAGCTTATCATCGATGAAACCCTTGTGAACAGGACCAAATCCACCTTCTCCAAGAAAGTTACTCGAAGAATAGTTCTGCGTGATAATCTTGAGCTCGGCAAGTGTAAAGGAATGCAGGTTAGATCCTACAAGAGACACCGACAAGTCCTCGGACAACGTTGTACTCGGAAAACTCAAATCCGACACAGACACCCTCTTCAAGGAAGATTGCTTTGCCGGCGCCGCCTCTTTCTTGGGTGGTGGCGACGGATACTCACCACCCTTAAAACAACTGGGCAGGATCGATTGCAGTATAATTTTCATGATTTCCAGTCAATAACAATGCCGACTAACACAAAATCCAATCTTTCAAAAAGGGATATAGAGAAATATTAGGTAGGAAGAAAGGGAAGGCGAAAATGGCAATGGGTTCTGTGAAGACTTTAAAGGGAGAGGTTAGCCGAGGAGGAATAATTCAAAATCTTCAACTGCTCTCCACACCAGACACACAGAAAACAGGGTCTGCAGCTCAATATAATTTTCTTTTTCTTTTACTTCTTCTTCTTCTTCCTTGTATCAGCCCAGTTGAAAATTTCCTATGCTCCTTTTTTATTATACATGGTGGATTTCCTGTGCTTTGTGTATATATATATATAGATAGATAGAGAGGCAGTGATTGTTTGGCGACAGAGAAAGACCAAAGTTAAGGTAATTGTTTGACACTAGCATTTGATTTGATTTCATAAATGAGGAAAACCGAGTATCCTAAGTCTACCGAGTTTGTTAAAGCCAAAGGCAAAAAGACAGAGATACCCCTGCTCCTTGACTTTGTAGCCTAATGGTGATAAATTTGACAAGCGAACTTGTCCTTGTGTTGGCTTTTTCTTTTAGATTATAGAATCAAGCAACTTCATGAATGTTTCCTTTCGTTTGTCTGAAGGGGCTATAAAGTCATGCACGTACACAATAACAGGCGGATAATTTCACATTGCTAGATTGAAAATTCCCCCTTTATTGTGGTTCTCGGTTGACTTTTTATGCCACAATTGCCCATTAATCACCGTTATCCAGAAGAAATCTATATCTTTTGTCTTCTAAAATACAAAGAAAAAAAAACACACAAGAGAAATCTATCTACTGTTGTAATGTCACTCTCAACTGCACGTATACACACTTGTTTGTGTAAAATCATTTATATAACATGTATGTGATAGTTATATGTAAGGATAAAATTAAAAAAAAAATAAAATAAAAGAGAGATGTCAAAAAAATATAAAAATAAATACACATAAATATATATGTAGATAATAATATTTAAATCATTTAAGATCTATCTTATGCAAAGGGTATTTTGGTGAAACACTTTGTTTGTTCTACCTTGCAAGTCGCAACCTAATTTTGTTTCTGGAAGTCATATCACCAATTAATAAATTCCAATTAGAGACGAGACATTGTTAAGCGCATATATCAATTAATATGAGTTAATAAAACTTAATTAAAGCTTGTTTGAGGTTTGAGTTCAATGAATATAATTACGTTAAAATTTATAATAATTTTGATTTTAAATAGTTTATTAAATTAATTGAAGTTTAATTTAATATCAAATAAAAGGTTTTTCTTTTAAAAAAAAAGACCGAAGACAAAACGAAATAACGTGTAAGCATATTAAACTATCATTACCAACTAACACAACAGATTATCCATAAGATATAGAAAAATTAATAGGTGTAGGTAAGTTACCCCTTCGAGTGGACAAAGTGTTTCTGCTTTTTTACATGATTTTTCTGACATTATACGTTTTATTTATAAGTAGGACTAAGAGACGGAGGTTTAGGTCTCATTCCACCGCCGTGGACGGTGGTTCAACGACCAGGTTAGCATCTTGGCGATCATCTTGTTTGTTCTTGATCTTAATTTTTCGGTATAAAAAAAATCAGGATCAGAATTATTATTTTTTCTTGTCCTTTCGACGAGCGCCGAAGATGTACCAACGTGAGAAGTGAGGGCAATTTCGGCAGTGAGATATTGGGTAATGTGGGGCAATCCCTCGCGTCGTGACTCGCCCAAAGTCAATGGGCATAATGGTCATTTCGTGGAAAAATAATCGAGCGACCTGGTCAACTCTCCACTCCAGAGACCGGATCCCTTCCCTTGTGAAAGGAAGAATAATAAAAATAAAAACCTACTCCCGCGTCCCGTGAGCACAAACACGGGAGAAGTTTTTTTTTTTTTTTTTTTTTTTTTTTTTTTTTTAAAAAAAGAAAAAAAAATGAATGCAGTGTTAAAAATGATGACCCACACGAGAAATAATTTTCCAAAAGAAATTTTAATGGAGTTTAATATGAAATATGTGTTCGTTTTTGTTGAAACCATTTTATATTTAATATTAATTAATTTACTTTAAATTAAATATAATTATAATAATAAAAATTTATTTATCAAATTTTAAAATAATTACACTGTGAAAATATATATCTTATTAAAAATTTACTTCAAAAAAGTTATAGCACAGGACACACTTATCGTCAAATATATATATATATATATATAATTAGTTGAAAAACTACGCCAAAGTTAATCGCAAAAAGAAACAAGCTAGCCGTGTGTAAAGATTTTGAAATTAAGATGACATTTAATAATTATTTGTTTACCACAAGTACGAAAGTGACAAAAAAAAGTCACATTGGAATGAACTAGAGAATTTTTTCTATGCGAACTTTCCAAATGAGAAATGCAAGGGCAATGAGATCGCAAATTAAGGAATATGATTTTATAATTATAATAATAAAATAAGATACTCTGTCTTAGTCCATATTTGAAGGGGTTTTATAATTAATGTGATTTTCATAAAATATTATATGTTAGATCACTCTTAAGGATCTTAATTACGACGGGTTTCACAAATGCTAATTAATTATAATGACATTTTCCACCTTACCTTATCTGTTGTCATGCACCTTCTTCGTTCTCTATGCAATTTTACCAAACAACATCTCGTATCTATAATTAAGTAGCCAAAACTAACACGAGGCTGCAGAATTCCCAATTCCTTAATTGGCAGCGAACAACCTATCCTGATCCTCGGTAGATTAATTAATTTATGGGCTTGGCCAAACAAGTTTAATTTGATTGTTAGGAATACTTAAATATGTAAATTAAGGAAAGAGTATGCGTTTGGAGTCTCGGGTCAAAGTCAACGTTAGACTGGTGTATGACAAAGAACGCGTTTGGATAAAACTGGATTCCCAGCGTCAGCGCGCGAGGTGCATGCCAGTCGATGCAGTGTACAAGGAAACTTCCAAACGCCAACAACTTTGATTAATTTTGATTTGAGAATGTTTCTTTTTTTTATTATTACCATTATTTTTTTTAAAAAAAATTAAATAAAATGAATTATTACTTTTTAAATTTAAAATAAAAAATATCTTAATAAAAATTATTTTTATTTTTACTTGAATTAATTTTTTTTGTTATTTTTCTTTAATTTTCGTTTTTTATCGAAAAAATGAGGATGGATGCAATGTAAATGTAAGAATACATTACACATATAGAAGTGGTTTGCCTATTCCGAATTTATACAAAGGAAATAGAATGGTTTGAGAAAATGGGTTATAATCTGCAGCTAGTAGCTCTTTTTAAACATATATGCTTCCAACCCCAAGGGACTGGACTCTGCAAATTACCCCTAGTTGAGTGGTTCCCTAGTAAATACCTCATTCTCCTACTATTTCTTTGGACCTATTTTCTTGTTTTTACACTTAATCGAAAAGGACGAGAGAATATATGATTAAAAAAAATTCATACTGTATTTTAATTATGTAAAATAAAATAGGTTATTAAAGTGAAGTCTTCGCCCTCAAAAAGAACAGGGAATTAATTCTATATATGAAAAGCATATAAAAGAAGAAAACTGTGAGTCGCGCATCTGCAGGCCAAGGGTTCTAGAGGAGACTGCTCACTTCTTTTTCGAATGATTGAATTGCGTGTCTTACTTTTCTATATATACCTTTTACTTTTATTTCTTTATTTTTTTAATCCTTCTAGTTAGTCTGAATTGTTTTAATTTGTTGTTACAGAATAGTACTAAAATTGGCAGACACAAAATAATAAAATTTCTATATATATATAGTTGAATCTTAGTTAATAATTAAAACAATTGTTTTCAGCCAAAAAAAAAAAACGTCAGATAAAAAATTGAACGAAATAATAAAGACATTATATAACTTACAATTTATTTTTTTTAAAATAATATTGCCAGGCCCTAATTACCATAAGCGCAAAATCCAATTCGAAGCATTTAAAATATGGCGAAATTCTAGAAAATTTTGTTTATGAATATATCCTTCGATAAGACACGTATGCCCTTTATTATGGTTGAGTAATCCATGTTCTAAGTATGAATCATGAACTCCATATCTCAATTGGTCAATAATATACACGAAAAATATTATACCCCAGAAATTGCAGCACATACAAAAGGACCAGTTGGGGAATAATAAACAAATTTTGAGTTTTTGTTGGCTAATATATGTTGTTCTGTATTAATATTTATATCTCGTTTTTTTTTTTTTTGGTACGTGTATTTATACATCTCTTAACATAATGTTTGCATGTTTTGTTTATTTAACTATTTTGGACATATATGGCATATGGTAAACATGTATTTTCGTCAATTATTAATTGACCACTGCCCAAGTGTTTAAGTTGACTTTAATACATAAATAAACAGAAGCGTAAGGATAAGAGCTTCATCGTGCATGGAGAAAAGAAATAAGAATTCCCAATCTCGAAAAAAATAAAAAAATGCCCGATCAAGATAAAAGCATTTTTTTTTTAAAAAAAAAGATCGTATGCATAGAAGACGACCCATGGCCCAAGAAAACCATGAAAGAGGTATCACAGAACCCATAGTAAAATAAGGCCCAGAAAAGGAAAAAAATTTATTTAGGTCCAATCTTAAAATATCACTTGTCCCGATCCATTAATCTGAGCCAACTTGTGAGTCCATGGGCTTCGTTCACTTTTTCTTCTTTTAAGGAAAAAAAAAAAAAAAGGAAATGATTTTATTCATGGCATTCGAAAAATCTAAACTAGCCTCGAATAACTACTATTTTGATGACAAACATAATTTAAAATGAAAAAAGTTTCTTTTTGTCTCTATTAAGAATTTTAAAAAAAATTTCACATAAAATAAATTTTTATATTTATAACTAAAAACAAAAATAAATTTTATTGACATATTTTTTTTATAAAAATGTTTACTTTTATTTTTAATTTAAAATATATAAATTTTTATTTTATTTAGTTTAAAATATAATTTTTTTAATTAATAATAGTGAAAAAAAACCTCTTTACAAAATTTATTAACCATTGTTACTCTAAAAATATGAATATGATCCCGATTATATGAAATTTAAATATCCAGTATCATTGGAAGTTTGTTTCTGAATTGATAAAATTTGGATTATTATTATTATAGAATATAAAATGTTTATTAATTTGCATGATGTATGGATCCCATAGTCGAGTCGAGTACATTATTTTCCTCTACACAATTTTAATGTTTGTTTTTTTTCTTGAGATTCTCCGGTGAATTTTCAACCTGGAAATGTCTAGATTCATGTTGTCGTTTCGTATGGAACACTAGAGATTCCATAGACGTCAAGTCAAATCACGCTTTCTAAAGGATTCTTAAGTCATGGCATTCGTCATTCCCCGAGCTATTTTTCGATGGGTTTTATAAATGATGTTTACGTTTAAATATCTTTGGCAAATTTCCTGGGGTAAGCCCCCTTGGTCAGTGAGCACCCCGGTATAAAACAAAAATATCAATGCAACGATTTGACGTGTATGGCCAAAATCTCCATCATGCTGCCCCACACAACATCATATAATTTGATTTTTTAGTCCTCGTATTAATTCCTTCCCCGTTCCGTTTCCAAGTTTCCAACCAATCCTTAGCCCACATTTAATTTTTATCTCCAACTCTCTTGAAGGAGAAAATTACCGAAAAACATAGAAAAAAATCTTAATAAATTCACCAATAAATATAATTTGCACAAAGACAAAATTGAAATGTTTAATAGATTTGAATTACGTAACTTCCTTTTTTTTTAAAAAAAAATCAAAACAGAATCCTAAAACTCAATGCTTGGAATGTTTATGCATACCCATGCATTTTCTTTTCCCTAGGATTTTCAAACAAATCGCTATCGTGGTATTCTTAGAAGATATTTTTCATATTTTATCCTATTATGTATTATATTGTATAATTATAATTATCTTGTAAATTTCTAAAAGTAAATAAAATATTAATAAATATATAAATAGAAAAAATATATAACGTCGAGAAATATTTATATATTTCTTATTACTATTAGATAAACGAAATTAATTTTTTTTTTTTTTTTGCTAAGAAACCAAATAATATTTTTCTTTGAAATTTTTATCATTTAATAGATGTATCATGTAATGTAACGATGTACTATTGTACTTTGGCGGTGGACCATGATGGTATGAGAATCGTTATAACGGTTGGGTTGATACGCGAGGGAGGGAATTCCACGTCATCCGTGACTTCACGGTCACCGTTAGCAGCCAGTACAAGCAACGAAACGTGAACGCTTCGCAAGTCCCAATTAGAACGAGGCTAATTTGGTCATTTTATCCTTTATAGGGGACCAATCACAATCTTCCTCCTCCTACCACGGCACCACTGCTACTTATACAACTGTAATAATAGAATCTGAACAGAGATCCCACGGTTTTTGTAGAAGCTAAAGGGAGAGACATGGCACGGTCAGCAGTGGTCTCCTTCACACTCCTCCTGCTATGCTGCGCTGCAGCAGGATCGAGCTTCGATGACGCCAACCCCATCAAGATGGTGTCGGACGGCCTCCGTGACTTGGAAGCTCAGGTGCTCCAGGTCGTCGGCCAAACCCGCCATGCCCTCTCCTTCGCCCGCTTCGCTCACAGGTGGCTTCTCCATCTAAATCTCAATCTCTTTCCGCACTATCACGATGCTCTTCTTTGTTTTCGTAGCTAATGTAAATGGTTGCAGGCATGGGAAGATGTATGAGACTGTGGAGGAGATGAAGCTCCGGTTCGGGATCTTCTCCGAGAATCTGGAGTTCATTAGATCGACCAACAAGAAGGGCTTATCTTACAAACTCGGTCTTAATAGTATGTTCTGACTTTCTGCTACGTACTGTTTTTCTTTCTTGGTTAATATCAGCCGTTTGATGTCGATATGTTATTTGACCGGACGGTTAGTATTTATCGTTGAATGACTGCTGGATGTTTGACCACTTAAGCATGAGCATGAAAGAGTTTGGTGAACTGGGTTGCGTTGGGGACACCATATAGACGGAAAGTGAAGTTAGAGGGGTTGGATTGATCGAGCAAAACTGAGTTATTGCAAATTTTAGTTAACTTTCTGTATTTCGTTTCTCCCCGGTTTTTAGTTCATATTATGGATTCTTGCAATAAAACCAGGCTACTGGGGACTAGTAGGTAAGAACAAACGTATTTGAACTTAAAAATCCCGGTTTTTGATAAGAAAACAACTTCTGGCACTTCATACTGGTTAACGATAAATGAAATCAACAAATGAAGATATTTTAGTGGATTTTACACTGCTTTTTGCTGTGAATACTATACCATGTGGTGCAAACAGTTACAAGATGTCATTTAGGCAAGTTGATAACATTTGCTTGCTAAAGTTTAGTTTTGGTTTTCAAGCAAAACACAGGATGATAGTTTTCCATTTTGAATTTATTTTAAAAGAAAAGAGAGAGTCAGGGTTTAAAAACTCAACTAGTTAATTTTGTATGTCTAATCGAACAGAATTTGCTGATTGGACTTGGGAGGAGTTCAAAACCCACAGACTTGGCGCTGCTCAAAACTGCTCTGCCACCCTTAAGGGCAACCACAAGCTTACTGATGTTGTTCTTCCTGAGTTGGTAATTACTATTACTATTTAGTAACTAATTACACACCAGCTTGTGCTTATTTTATCCTGGAACTTTTATCCATTTAACAAAATCATCCAACCATGTCAACTACAATATTTACCAAATATTCAAGATTTGATTTAAGTATGTCTTATAATCGCTTCCAACTGATCTTCCCGAAACAACATGCCCAACATATTTTAAACAGTATCACGGAATTTAGGAACTTAGAAAACTTTACACACAGAATTAATGCAGTCCTCTCTTTAGTCTCATAAAATATGTTCATAATAGGTACTTTATAAATATCGTGTCTGTCTCTTCCTCTGTTTCAACAAAGGAAAACTTGTTGTTCTTAGAAGTTTATATATATGTTTTCTTTCCCTTTTCGTTACATGCAGAAAGACTGGAGAGAAGAAGGTGTAGTCACCCCGGTTAAAGATCAAGGCCAATGTGGATCCTGCTGGACATTCAGGTTATTTTAGCTTCAGAAAAAGATTCCGATGAACAAGGCTTTCTTTTATTTCTGCGTTTCCATTTTCTAACCTTAATATCTGCCTCTGCAGTACGACTGGATCTCTGGAGGCAGCATATGCTCAGGCATTTGGAAAGTACATCTCTCTCTCTGAGCAGCAGCTAGTGGATTGTGCTGGAGCTTTCAATAACTTTGGCTGTAATGGTGGGTTGCCATCCCAAGCCTTTGAATACATTAAGTACAATGGTGGAATTGAGACCGAGGAAGCATACCCTTACACTGGAAAAGATGGAGTCTGCAAATTCTCAGCTGAAAACGTTGCTGTCCGAGTCGTTGACTCAGTTAACATTACCTTGGTAATTGCACTGATAGGTTTCCCTGTGCTTTATGTATCAATAATTGTAACATCGCTGCTGACTCGCAGAAACTAGAAATGCAGTTGACATTTTTTAATTGTTGCCTCTTATCTTGGGTATAGGGTGCTGAGGACGAATTAAAGCATGCAGTTGGTCTTGTTCGACCAGTAAGTGTAGCATTTGAAGTGGTGAATAGTTTCAGATTCTACAAGAAAGGAGTATACACCAGTGACAATTGCGGCAGCAGCCCCATGGTGAGTTCTTATGCTAGAGAAACAATAAAATAGCTAATGCTATTTAGCTGTACTTGATGAAATTTTCAGACCTTGCTAAAAGTTTAACGTGTTGATAGTGCCATAGTTTATATCATGTTTGTGGTATTATTGGAAGCACTGCTGCATTCTTAGTCGATGCATTCTTAAAACGACGAATGTGGCAAATTTTATGTTTGTTTTATTGCCAATATCTCAAATTGGATTGAGAGTTACATGTAGTTGCATGGAACATTACTTAACACAGTCTGAATTTAAATGGCAGGATGTGAACCATGCCGTTGTTGCAGTTGGGTATGGAGTTGAAGATGGCGTGCCTTATTGGCTAATTAAAAACTCATGGGGTGCTGAATGGGGTGACGATGGCTACTTTAAGATGGAACTGGGCAAGAATATGTGTGGTAAGTATCCTATAAATCCAGATAAATCAGCCCTTAATAACCTACTACACATCCACCAAAGAAGAGGCTATTTCAGACCTCTGATGATATTGAAATCAATTCAAAACTCGGAAATATTTAGGCAAAATCCGGGGAAGGCTTTTTCCTGTGATGATATTGTATTGAGCTTATCAAGAAGCTAAGATGATTGAATTTGCAGCACTGCTTTTTGCTAATACTTTTTGATTAAATTTCAGGGGTCGCAACTTGTGCATCTTATCCTGTTCTGGTTTAGATTGCATGGAGACGTGGTACCTGGTAGACAGCCTACCATGGCCGTCCTGCTTCAGAGATTACTGTAAAAGATACAAAGACGGACATGGAGTGTCATTTTATTTTAGGATGATAATTACCGTAATTGATGTACAAATTAAGTTCAAGATTGTGTATTTCCTTTCTTTTCTATTGCTGTAAGAGTGGATTGCAGAACTTTGGAAATCGTCTGTGTATCACATAGATAGATAATAATTATATCGTTGTGCACCCCAAGGACGAGCAAGTTAATAAATTGGACTTCATGCATATAACCTCATTTTAACTAATTGGTGAAATCCAGCACACCAAACACTTGTAAACAACACAACACGGCCGGGCTCACTCTCCGATATACATCTGTGTCATGTTGAGGATGAGTTGGTCTCTGAACCTGCAAGATCATGTAAACAAAGCACAACATCAATATTATCGTCAAATTCAAGTTCTCTTGCAGCAGGAACCTGGCATCATGTTGTAATTTGGAGGAAACTACAACGATTAACAAGTTTTTTCATAAGCTGGTGAAAATTTGATTGTACTCCAGCACAACATTATTAGAAAGAGGGGCAGAAAAGTTTGGAATAATCTACTTCTGGATGGTAATGTAAGTTGCTTCCTTTTCTCAGAAAAGAAAGACGTCCAGGATCCATGCTTGTAGAGATAGTTACATGGCGAAAATACCAATACACGTTCACTTTACCAAATAGAAAGTAAATCTTACCTCACAAATCATCTTTAGGCGTAAACCATGTTAAGAAATTCAATGATACTACCAACTTTTCTATCATAGACATTGCATGCCTTTGAACCGAGGAGTCCTCTTCAGCCCATTTCTCAATTTTTTTTAAACATCTGTATATTTCCTTAGTACTTTGATATATTTACTGTAACATTTCTAATAATTAATATGCCACATTATGACCTCTTGATTCTCTTCCACGCCTCTTAGATTGAATAAAAAATACTCTTAATCAATGTACATTCACACGGACAAGAAAACGAAATTACTAATGCTACATTGGAAAATGCGAAACCGATTTGACTGTGCGAAAAGGAAATTAATATTTAGAGAAAAAATCAACATACACAGAAAAGAAAACTAGAAGAGAGTATACCTATCCACCAGTTCAATAAAATCAGCAGCAACCTCAAAGGATTTTGTGATGCAGCACTAGAAAATAGAGAAAGAGTGCAACACAATTGAAGTCATTTGTCCCACCAGCTGAAGATATTCACTTAGTACTCAAAGAAAGGTGATGGAATGTTGACGTTGAACGGTTGGTTTGCAGTAACACTTTAATAAACAGCAATTGGCATATCTGTATTTTTCCTTTGATCATAAGATCTTTTCAAAAATGAAGTCCCAAAGATCTGGTTCTCTAGTACATCTTTCTTAATGCAGGCAGCTTCACCAGGCATTCCAGCCTTCAAAAGACAGGATAATAGAGATTTTACTGTGATGTCATCGGGGGCACAATCAACTGCCAACATCTTATAGAAGATATCGATTGCTTCAGACATTCTGCCACTCATACAATGCCCAATAATGAGAATGGTAAATGTCACCTTATCGGGTCTGCACCTCTTCTCCTCCATTTCTTCTACAATTGCATTAGCCTCATCAACATTTCCACATTTGCAGTAGCCATCAACGACAGGATTATAGATAAATGGTTCTGGATATAGTTTACTCTGGTTCAGTAGTCTCAAAATTTCACGAGCTTCATGGAGTCTGTTACTCTTGCACAGAGCACTAACAAGAACAGAGAAAGTATATAAGTTTGGTGAAATATTTGCCGCATTCATTTCATGCCACAGGTCTAACCCCCGGTTCAGCAGTCCAAATCGACAATAGATATTGATTAGGGAAGTGAAAGTAACAACATCAGGACGACAACCATGCAATTGCATCCTGTCATACATGGCTTGGACAGAAACCATGTCACCAACCTTACCAAAGCCAACAATTAGAGCATTAAAAGTGACTATACTAGGTACAATTCCAGAACTAATCATTTCATGCAAAACAAAAGTGGCTTGCTCCATCTTCCCCAACTTGCAATAACCTGATATTAATGTTGTATAACTAACACTGTCAAACGTAAACTCACATGTCAAACTAACTTCTTTAAAAAGATTCCATGCTCTATCAACCTCATTATTTTTACACAAGCCGTGTATGAGGGTGTTATATGAAACTATATCAGGGGAACAACCAAAACTGCTCATTTCATTGAGAAACTTAAAAGCTTCATCAACTTTTCCTACTTTGCACAATCCCCGAATTAAAATGTTAAAGGTGAAAGCATCTGGATGAGAATGTGACCCCATATGCTCCCTAAATATGTGAATTGCATCATCTACTTTATTTTGCTTCACCAAGACGTTTAATAATACATTATAGACCAAAGTATTTACTTTCAACTCATTGCACTGAATTTCAACAAGAAATTGCTTTGAAATATCAAACCTACCCGCTTGTGCAGAAGATCTTAACAAAACACCCAACAGCCGACCATCGGGCAATTGCCCATCAGACCTCATACAATCATATACCAGCTTTGCGGAATCATGAAGACCTGCTTGACAAAGGGACCTCAACAGCATATTATAGGTCCAGAATGAAGGAGTAATATTCAACCTTTCCCTGCTAAAATCAAAAAACTTCAAACCCAACTTGGGATTGTTTAGCTTTCTAATAGCCTCAATCACGCGCGGAGGAGTCAAATTCTTACTAAAATAACCCAAATATCTATCTAATGAGTTTGAACGGACAAAAGCTGTACATACAATCTTAACGAACCAAGTTTCAGCTCGTCTTATTAACCCTTCATCGTTTCGCCACGCCATCAATGGAATCATTTGGATACAAACATATGTAGTCAGTTCTTGTTCTACTTCGCGCAATATCACATTTTGTGTTGCGCTTCCGCTTCAAATCTGTATTCTTCATCGAGATGCATCAACCTGAGCCAATGCAGTTCTGCAGTTACTCTTCATAAACTGCGATAGCTAATCGAAGTCAGCTGTTAAAACCAATGACAGCCCATTAACCGGAACTTAAAGAATGATGCTAAGTTCGATATTCTGGAAATACAGTTGCGAAGAATGGAAAGAACATAACATTAAACATTTGCATCGAGGGACTGTGTTTCCTCAAGAGAGAGGATTCCAGTTCCTCAGCCCACTGCCTGCTCTCTGCTAGGGTTTCAGAGCTACCCACTACTTGGGCTTCAACCTCGTAGACTTCGAATTAAACTTGGGCTTTAATATTTTGGGCCAGACATTTTGTGAAGACATTGGGCTGTAAGAATAAGTGATGGCCCATATGATGAAGAAGGTAGTATGGCCCAAAAAGCCCAAGAAGGTTTATCAAACCGGTACACTCGGTTCTTTTTATTTTCATTAAAACGACAAACGATAAAAAGGCGGACTGCACAATGTAAAATGCCCAAGTACCAACCGATTCTTGTGATTTCAATGAAGAGAACATAATATTGTTTTTTAAATTCTTATTTTCAATTTTATTTTGTGAAAATAAAATAATTTGACGATTACATGTTCTCGAACAATTTCACCAAAGGCAAAGATACTTTTTTGGATTTTTCTCTCAAACAGCAGATTATATAAATGACGCTGTTTACTAGTAGACAGAAGGGGGAGCGGAAGATTTTAATGCCACGAAGGGGAAAGAAGATCTGAGTCCAGTACCAGTCACAGCATAATAGCATGATATGCCATTCCTGAATTCTGCAATCAATCGCAGGGATTCATCTGAACCCAATTATCCGTTTCGAAAGCTGCGTCTTTAAATTGTTTGTTTAAGATAATCTAGAAGATGGCGACAGAGAGATATGCCTCTCCTCCAGTAACTTCTCCCGAAGAGAATGCTCTGTAAGAGACAATAGTCTGAATTGTTGTTGCCACTTTGTTTTAAATGGTTCTGATTGTTTCTGAGCTTCAAATTCTACCATATGAATGTGTGTCAATGGTGTTTCTGCTTGCAAGAGTGCAGTGTCTCTTTCGTGAGAATTTAGTCTAGTGATTATGCTGAGCACTGAGCTCTTGTTGGGATTCTCTAGTTGATGTTTCATCTTTTGTGCTCTTACAGGTTTCTCGATATACTCCACGAGGCTCCTCTGTTTGCTCACCGGAAGGCCAGAAGTGTTGTTGGGAGTGTTTTCTACTGTTTACTGCTGGCAAGTGGGATTTACATCATTTGAACTAATTTATGAATTGAGTTAGGAAAATATGCTTGTTTTAGTTGAATTTCATGTTGTTTTTGTTTTATCTTCTTATATTACATTGTAAATTGTCTTATTGTTTATTCAACTTTAGGCAGGTTATGCTATTGTGGCCATAGGAGCTCCGTGGATATTAAGACCCATAGAAAGATTGATCTCTCCAATTCTTTGTAGCTGTGATGTTCTTCTTTTGTTAATCACAGGTTTCTTCCTGAAACTCAATAGGTTACGTGTACTTGTCTCTAATTGTGTGTATTTGCAGATGGAAAAACCTATGATGATATATGAAGATATTTTGTCAGTGAATTCTTTCTTTTCTTTTTGCCCCCACTGCCTTTAGTACGGCCTTGCAGATTATTGCAGTGAGACCACTAGCTTTCTTTTGTAGGCTCCGAATTCCCATAAAATTTCATGTTTAGATAAGCCCTTACTGGCATGACTTCATATTCAATATAACTATTTCTAGATCTGTATAACCTAGAAAAAGATAAGATATACTGCATCCAAACGTGTCCACAGACAAAGATTCAGAGGGTTATGTTGTTCTTTTCTTTTCCCTCCATATATGCTGGTTTATCAAATTACAATTGTCCTCAAATAATGAGTGTAGTTCACTTCACATTGCCAGCCTTTGGTAATCTTTTTGTTCCGATATGTGACGTCACAATTTTCTTGGGTTTAAAGGTCACATTTCTCTGTTTCAGGAATCTTTCAACAATATCTGGTTTACCAAGTGCAGAAAATACGCTTGCAGGTGATTCTTTTAATGGAACTTGAAAAGCACTTAGAGTTTCCGAATCTCTCTCACTCTCACATACACATGAACACATGGCACTCACAAAAGTATGGAATTTATGGAAATTGCAACTATGTGGACTCTGAATGAATACCAATGCAGTGAGGGTGAGAGGATAACAACACTGTCAATAGAAATTTGGCTACAAAAGGGTCTTCGATAGATTTCTAATGTTCGGTAATGTTATTTTATTGCTGTGATGTTATTTGACTGTAAAAACATCAAGTTATATTTCTTTTGCAGGGATATTACAGTTTCAGCCAGAAGTTGAAATTTATTGTTCGCATACCTTTTGCCATCACTGCTTATGGTGCGTATTCCTTGATTTATATTAAGCTGTTTTGAGAGTATCATTATTAGTTGTGAAGTAATTATTGCTATTATTTAAAATTAGTGTTTTAAATAATCTGATCCAATGTCAGGAACTGCTGCAATGCTACTTATTATGGTATGGAGACCCCACATCAGTTTTCTTTCAATCCCTGTGATATTGAGGTATTCTTGTTTCTTGGCCATGCTTATTTCTTTAATATAGTTTGCTGATATATTTCATGGAGTTATGAAGGGAGAAATATCCACTAGAGTAAGCCTCTCCTAAAAATACAAGAGTAAGTCTAAGAATGATTCTTTTCTTAATCAGATATAATATATATAAAATTTGAAGAGAGAAACTGAAGTCCCCACCTTTCGGGCAGGTGTGGGGTTTTCCTTTTGTTTTTATTTGAGACAGTTCTGTTTTTCTGTTTTCCTAGATCAATGGATATACCCCTCTTTTTTTTTTTTCTCCTTTTCCAAATCTACTTTGAGTTTGTTGATTATCTCTCAATCACACAGTTGTTCATTGTCAAGTTAATCTTCCACGTGTGGTATATCTTATTCCCTTAATGCTGTTTTTCATTAGTGATGATTAGAAATCATATTCTTTTGGTTTGGCCGAAGAGCTTATGGCTGAGAAATTTCAGTTGCTTCCAAACTCTGCAGGATTATTATGGTAACTGAAGCAGTTTGCGCAGGATCTTTTATGAGTCTTTACATTGGTGAGTTTTTACCTTTGTTTCTGGGGTAGGGGTGGGGTTTCGGACTTGAAACTGGGACCATGAGTTTCTCTTTTTTGATTTTGGAACTTGGAAATATGTGTCATTCTTTCCTAGCTTTCTAGATAAATCATGTCAAAAACCTCCCGTTCCTTATTCATCATCGATTACCCTCCTGTTTCAGTGTGTCTTTGTGATACACCTATGCACAAAGGTAAGTGGTATGCATAACAAGGTCACTGGTAATGCTCCGTCATTTCTCATTATATCCCATACGAGTAAGTTTGGTGAAGCTATATGCTCATTACCTTGTGTTGATTTGATGTTCCTAGCTCATTCTTAAAATTTTGCATAGAAAATCCCGGTTTAAGTTTTACTCCAATAATTCAGTAATATACTAATATTTTTACATTGAAATTCACCTTGGTTTTAAGAGTTATATTTCTCTTTTCTGCTTCATCACTTGTTTGTCTTGTATATGCTAATATATTTCTGTCCTTATGAAATTGAAGTTAATTAATCCTGAATAGAAGTTTGGTAGACAGGAATCTTATAGATGTCTCATGGAAGATTATACATCATGTTTATTTATGTTCTTTCACTCAATACTTTCCTATATCCACTTATGGTACAATCAGGTTACATACACCAGTACAATTCATTGAACTCCCAGCCTGATGTTATGAAGTCCTTATACTCACCACTTCAACCATCAAGTTCTTTGGAGGGCCTAAGGTATAAAAAAAATGTCATTTAGTTGTGTGGTAGTTTACTTTATCAATTTGAATCATGTTCCAAAAAATAAATCAAGAGTAAACTTTTCATCATCAAACTATAGTGTTCGTGAAGCACAGTACATACTGATTTACCCTTCTTGCATGCCACTAGTAAGATCTTACAATGCAAGTGACATGGATGTAAATCACATGATAAACATAAATGAACTTGTAGTTTATTGTATTATGCAGTTTGCAAAACTAATTATAATATTTCTATGTAACAGGTACCATGATGGTGGTAGGCTTTCTGATCAGCAAATGGCTTTACTGCAATATCAGCGTGAAAATCTTCATTTCTTGAGTGAGGAGGTATATGGCAATTTGAAGTGTTGATAATACATTTAACTGAAACGGTGACATCATAATACGTTTATTCACTTATGCCTACTTTGGATATTAATAGATCTATGTTGACATGCGGTTTTTGCAGATTCTTCGATTGCAAGAGTGCTTAAGTAAATATGAACGGACTGATGATGGGAACACACCTCAGGTGATCCTGAATCATTATTTCTCTTGGTGCTACACCAAGTTACTCATCTTATGGATTTTAACCACGAACTTTTGTGTTCCTTGTTGGTCAGCATGTGTAGTTTTAATGGTACCTAGTCAGAACAGTAAATGTGAAACTAATTTAATCACGAAGACCTAGAAGTATATTCTCTGCCATGGGCAAATTATTGGGTTCCAAATATCTTTACTGACATTATTGGAGTTTCATTGAAATAATAAATTTTCCTTACAATCGTTTCTAGAAAGACTTGGATTCAAACAGCATATCTTGACTGAGACACATTTGCCTGATCTTTAAATTCATCTCGACGTTGGCTCCTTCAGCAATTATTTCTTTCACTTTCTTTTGTAGCTTTGGGAATAAGTTGCATCTTTGACAGGTTGATCTTGCGCATTTATTAGCAGCTCGTGATCAAGAATTACGGACACTTTCTGCTGAGGTAATAGCTGTCTATTCGAAACTTCTAGTTCTCAATCTGCAAAGGACAATAGAATGTAGTCTCAACTCTTACACAACGGTGCTATTTTGTCAGTGGCTCGAATAACATTTCTGTATTTCATGCTAGGAGGAGGAGGGATATTAGAAAATAGAAATAAACTCAACAGAGTATAATATGGTAACAAAGATAGTTCAATTCCTCTTATAACTGAAAGGAGCTCTTAGTGAGAAATTTTTGTTGCAGATGAACCAACTGCAGTCTGAGCTAAGACTTGCCCGGTCTTTGATTGCTGAAAGGGACTTGGAAATCCAGCGCGTCCGAACTACCAACAATCAGGTATAATACAGGTGTGCTAGTGTGTTCAATCGAAATTTACATGGCCTTTGACTATAAGCTGCTTACAGCAAAGTTCTTATTGTAAATATAACAGTACGTAGAAGAAAATGAAAGACTCAGAGCTATATTAGGAGAATGGAGCACCAGAACCGCTAAGGTATTATGTCATTTTTAATTGCAAAATATGAACAGTCCAGCGTTCTAGTATGATCTTTCTTTGTTGAGATGTGTTCTTCTGATACAATCTTATTTATGATGCAATAAAAGCTTGAGCGGGCACTGGAGAGTGAACGGATTTCAAATATTGAATTGCAAAAGAAGATTTCTACACTTAGAACTCAACCACATTCGTCATCAGCAGAGCCAACCGAACAAGAAAGAGCTTGATTGATACACTTGAGAGCCTGCTGCTTATCCATCACAGAATCCAGGGTTTTTGTAAAGCATTTGGTCTCATTGTTGTGGAAGGTCCAGTGTACACATCAGTTTGGCAGGGAGTTTTCTTTTCATTTGTTAATGTTAATATTTCATCACATCTTTTTTCCATAATGATAAAAATTATTTTTCTTGCTGAATTTCAGACGACATGACAATGACAGATTAGTTGGTAATTGGTAAAACTTGTTTTTCTGTTTTTTGGAGAAAAGAAACACGTGTTTTTAGTGTCATTACATGAATGGATTGATTAATTGGTAAATACATTTCGATATCTCTTTTTAACAATTGTAACTTGTAAGTTTAAGTATTGATTAGTATTATACTTGGCATTTTATTTTAATTTTTTCTCTTGTTTTTAATGGAATACTTTATTCTTTTCAATACAGTGTGTTCTATCAATACATTATCAGATTTTAATTTCTTTTAGATATTTATTCTTAGATATGATATATTATTACATCAGAAAAGCCACATTCAGACTATGCCTATATCCAACCATTTAACCGTGGAACACAGAGTTCTATTTAAAAATCAAGCAAACAAAAAAAAGCATATTTGGGCCTGGGCCTTCTCGGTATGGCCTACAAATGTAAATATATTTGGGCCTATTATAGCCTATAAAAGCCCATTAGCATATTGGGGCCCACAGATGATGCAGCTTTGAAAATCGAGTCGCCGCCACTGCCATAATGCAGGCCTAGGCCTCCACATTTTTCGCCAAGATTGACACGTGTAGTGTGTATGACAAGTGGCATCATTTTTGATCCCCTGCGCCTGCGGTCAAGTCCCTTGTGCAAGTCAAGCAGCGTGTGTCGCGCCTTGATTTCAATATTCTGGAAAGAAACAGATAGTATGTCAAAGTGTATTTATTTACATGAAAACAACTTATAAAATCTCCCCAAATGAAAATTTTAATATTTTAAGTTAAGAATATATTCAACCATAATGAAGGATCAATTAATTAAAAGTACTAAGTAGACTCAATAAACAGAAAGAAGATAGAAGAAGAATCCCAAAACAAAAGGAATAAATTGGGCTCCAATACGTCCATCAGATTAGACCAAATGAAGCCGCCCACATCGCGCTTCAGACAAAACCGTTTTCTGTGAAACACACTCGAAACATAAAATTACCTTTCTTACCTACCAGTGCAAATGTGGAACCTGGTATTTGTACGTACACAAAAAAGAAAACATTGCTTTTATGTTTGGTGAGAAGAAAATTAAGATTGTTTTCCAAACAGATAATCTTCGTTGCTTTCTATTCCCCATATTCTAAGCCATTATAATTTATTCAATGAGGATAAGGTGTCAACCTCACCGCTTTATTCTAAACTAGAAAATTTCCTCTTGGTTTAGCTTGCTTATTTAATTCAACTCTTTTTAGTTAAAAAAAATATCCTTTTTCATTTTCTCTTGGTGAAACTATCTCTTACCCATGTGCTCCTCACCAGCTATTTATACTCCGTCTTGGTTGTTCCTGCCTACCCTGTTGTCTGATCCTTTGAAAGTTTGAAACTTTATCCGTTTTCCATCTCTGGAACGATGCCATTAGCTCTGGAAAGCAATGGTGGCGACACTATCGAAAAGTCAGAGTTCATCCACGGCATGCCCCGTACCATGATCGACGATCGGAGCTTGCCAGCGGAGCGAGAAGCAGATTCAGATTCTGACAGTTCATCTTCGATCGGAAGGAATAGTGACTCATCGGAGGAATCTTCCGACCGGGAAGACTTCGGGGAGAACGAGGTGCAGAGCTCGTATAAAGGACCTTTGGATAGCATAAATGATTTGGAGGAGGTTTTACCCGTCAAGTGAGTTCATTGATATCTTTTACTTTTATGGTCTTCAATGTTAAGGTTTCTCCTTTCCTTGCAGCAAAATATACTATTATTGAATTAAGGACTTGGGTTTTAGTAAGTATTATTCAGATCATTACTTGCTTTCCCAAGCTTTAGCAGCTTGTCATCAGAAAAAAATGTTACCTTGACTGGGTTTAGTAATTTACCGCTATACCCTAGGGGAGCTCAAGGGAGGTGGATGGCCTAAGCTGAGTGCTGTCTGATTTTGCTCCCCTTTAGTCACTGTCTCTTATATAAGTTTCCTTTCAATCTTTGTTTGTGGTCAAATTTGCGAACCATTTTTCCATCCTTGTTTTATTGCCCAAACAAAGCTTAATGGGTGATTTTCATAAAATCTGTTCATTCCTAGCACTAATTACTAGTATATAATCACAAGTACCGCTAGGTTCTGCAAGGATTGACCAAGTTATTGTTGTGTTCATCAGAGCTGGTCCTTGGTGGTTTCTAACTGCTCGACTTCCTATTCTACCCATTGCCAACTATGGAAACTAATGCTTTGATGGACTATCTTGTTGAAGCAAGTAGGTTCTGGTTAGAATTCGTTCCTTTCCTCTCTCATTTAGTCTTGGTGTACTGTTATTTGTCTATGAAGAGTGGGTGCTTTAAGAAGAAAAGGGAGCTCCTTCAGAACTTTAGTCTATATGCATAATAATGGGCTTCCTTCCGCCAACGAAGGAAATAACTGATACTTAAGACAGATATAAACATTCAATAATGTCGTTGTTTGGGAGAAAAATGGTTACAGCTCATGTCCATAGGATTTGGGCTTATTAGGTGAGCAGGGTGAAGTTGTTCTTGTAATAACAGAAAGATGCATCATTAGAAGACTAGATTTTATAAGGATTTAGCTCAAGTCATGAAGTTGGAGTCTAAGTGTTACACTTTTTATAGACAGGACTCAGAAAAAGTTATTAATTATAGAGATGAAAGCAGTGAACTGCCAAGTTTTCAGGTTTGTCCCGGTTTGCTCTTGGTTTGGGCCTGTTTGTTTCATATCTAGTTTTTCCCGAAGTTTAGGTTATATATGTGCAAAGGAAAAAAGTTCCTTGCTGCAGAACATTAAAAAAGGGGAAGGGAAAGTGGCAAAGCCTATGTCACCAACTCTCTTGCAAATGCCAGGAATACTCTTTATGTGGTTTATTGCTGTGCCTGTGTCGGCTTGTTTAATACTAAGAAAGATTCTGATTTCACCAATGACTATCTAGTGGTTTTGAAAGATTAGGGAAGCAATTTCTTGCTCCATCTAGGAGGAAATGTGATTGATGATAAAGCTTGAATTTAGCTCATTAATTTTTTTTTTCGAAGCATTGACTCTTAAGTTAAGTCTTCTTCTATTTGTTGTGTGTAATTCAGGAATGGCATATCCGGTTTCTATAAAGGCAAATCTAAGTCCTTCACAACCTTAGCAGATGCCTTGACTGCAACATCTATCCAAGACATAGCAAAGCCAGATGACCCATATGTGAAGAAACGCAAGAATTTATTAGCCCATAATAGGAGGCGCAATTACTCAGACATTGGTGGAATATCGAAGCGACCAGCCAATCTTGGTGGAGGAACAAGTGATCTCCAGTTGAGTTGCTCAAGTAGTAGTAATAGCAGTGAAGAGGGGAACTCAGCATTTGCATCACCACCTTGCAGTCTCCCACCTTTGCATCCACGTGCGAAGGGATTGCCCAGAAATGAATCGCCTCCGCCACGAAACACTTGCTGGCGGTCATTCTCCTTGAGTGATCTGCAGTCTGTAGCTGCTGAGGCTCATAATATATCTGGTTAATCAATATAAGAACGAAAAAATGCATTGAAATTTTGGCATGAAATCTATTCTTGTGACTAGTTAGGAAATTTGAAGAATGCTCTGCCTGGACTGGGTATCTAGCTGCCTTCTACTCCACACTCATGTTTCTGTTCGTTACCGTTTGTAACAAAACAGTTACTGTTTTCCACTTTCACTGGACTGGCCTTGTATATACTGACTGGAGTGTTATATAATACATTTGAACTTGTGTTCTTCTTGGGTTATGGGACAGTTCCTCGTCATCAATTTATACAACTGATCACTCTGCAAGTGCATGTCAAAATGCGGCAGCTTAAAAATAAAAGCAAAAAGCACCAATCCACCCCTTTCTCGGGGGAGCTTCAACAGTCCCAGCAACCCCAGATACAGTGCATGGATTACATAGACAGTGCCAATAATGTATGTACATATACACATGTTAAGATAATTTCGTCTCCGAATAAGTAATTTAGTACAATAACATAATTCTAAATATAAAACTCGTGAAGGTTGCTATAGGTAAAAATGTTTTTATATTAAACATTGTTTATAATAAATTTGGATAAAATTGTTCATATATATCATAAATCTTTCATTTCTCTTTTCTCATTAAATTTATATTCCAAACAAGGAGGATAAACTTCCTCTCCTTTCCACTCTATATGATAAACCTCCCATTCAACTTTATCTAATGGATAAAATTTATGTGCCATTTTTTATTTTATACCTTCTGTCAATTAGTTAAAAATATAAAATAATATATTTATGATAATTTAATAATAGTTACAATATTATTATTATTTTATTAATTAAAGAAAATGAAACAATATTTGAAACACCGTATAAAACAAAATACCTAATTTTGTGAAATAAAGTTCATGTTAATGATGAAAAAAAAGGTTGATATTTTTGCAAAAATAAAAAAATGAAAAGAAATATATTTATAAAAGTAACAAGCAATTTTCCAATGATTGAAAGAAATAATTTATTCTCAGCAAAAAAGGAGAAACACATTTATTGTTTATCATTAGTAATTTGAAACTATACAAATTAATATAGTGTACAAAGGTGGTGAACAAATGCCATGATTAAAAATTTATGAAAATCATTGAGATGAAATGTCATCCCTAATTTAGACTACACATACTAACATGGAGTATAAAATGAGTGATTAGAGATTATTAAAATTATATGATTTGATAGATTTTGTTATTGAGCAAAAAGAAATGTTGATTTTCTTAAAGTGTAATATTCATGTTTTTAATAATTATTGAAGTTCTTTTTTTGTCCCAAGCTGTTCTCCGACCAACTGCTAGAGACATCTTTGGAGGCAAAAAAGATTATATAATGAGTATAATCTTTTTTAACATTTTTTTTTTATACAAACTATTAAGAATCGAACTTTTGTCAGTATGTTTAAATAATTGCCACTATTAATTATTAAAATCAAGACACCTTAACTTAAACAATAGTTGAATAGTATTTATTTTACTATATTATTAAAGTTATAAATCTACCATATTCAATTTTTTCTTTTAAAAAAATAGTACAATCTTTAAACTTCTTTGAGATAATAATACTTTTGTTATATAATAACTTCCAATCAGAAAAAGAGACATATTATTTTAAAAACATTTTCATATTTATGCTAACAATCTATTTTCAATGATAGTAAAATAGGTAAAATTAGTATAATATTTTTCTTAAAAGGGGTTAGAAAGTCGAAATGAACTTGAGTTTTTATTTTATTTTATTTATTTTTTTAATAGGGCACTAAACTAAAAAGAGCTTAAGGTTTTTGGATATTATTAGCCAAGTTTTTACTATTGCATATTTTTTAGCTTGAGTATACTAAGGTTTGTTGTCAATTTAAAAGACACTGATAATTTCCTTGATACACCACAATTTTCGTTACGTGATCATAGTACCATAAGGTATATGTGTAATTTTATATATATTTCAATTTTTCTTGAAATTTATAGACATGTGTAATTAAAAAGAATTCTAAGAAATAAGCATTAGTCAAATTAAAAATATTAAGATTCTTGTATACAACTTTACTTTTAAAAGCATTCTTAGATAATTATGTTATATATGTTTGTTCTTTTTAAGTTCAAATTTAGTGATGATTAATTTTCCTATAGCCTTAACGTGTGTGTGGAATAAAGAATAGCCTTAATCTAAATAATATTGGTATAATATAAATTTAATCATTTAATTGAAGATTGAATAACTTTTATAACTTTTTTTATTTTATTAATAATGTTATGTAAAAAATTAAATAGAAATAATTATTGTTCCACGTATCTCATTGTTAGATAGAATAAGGAAGTACATAATATTTTACTACTAATAATTAAGTAGGTAAAAAAATGGTTATAAGAAAGCTTTAGAAATATGACCAATGAAAGCTTTAAAAATATAATTCAAGCATGTATATCTATTTTATCGTATAATATATATATATATATATATATAACTATATAAAATCATTAATACTTTTTTTTTTTTTAATTTGAGAGACCATAAGAAAATATTTTTAAAATGGGGGATTTCTAGTAATTACTTTTTCATTGCAATCTAACCGAAGGAATAGGAGTATATATATGAAAATTGATGGAGAAAGCAACAAGAGTAGTCCCCACCAAAACCGTTTCATGCAACTCTAATACTTAATAATAATAATCAGATAAGATTGTTGAGGGTCCCCTAGAAAACATCGAAATTAAATCATGGAATTATATCCAAATCTTAAACTCCAATTCTAAGCATGCGACACAGACAATTGACCATTGACTATATAAACACTTAGATTTCATGCATAGAGTGCAGCCAGTCCACAGTTTCATGTTGCTATTCAACCCCACTTCATCTCCCTCACATTCTTCTCACTTTCTTTCCTTAACGTTGTAACCTGGGAAATAGTGTTTGGTTTGGATTTAAGGGACATAACCCCCTGTTACCAAAGATGTTCATTAATTAATTTCCCCGTAAAGACATGTCTCATTCTCTGAATGTCCATTGCACCCTTCGTTCTGCAGCTTCTATATATATGGGGTTTCCCCGAACCAAGCAATTTACCAGTGCTGTAGTGCCATCTCAACTAAAGATTTCATTTTTATTTGATTATGGCTGCTACTACTACTGATACTGTTACTTCCTTTGTTTCCCGGGAAGAGTTCAATCTCTTCCACAGCGCTGACAGAGATCTGTACAAGCTTCTCGTCATCAACCTTGGTCGAGAGCCAAGCGCATCGATGCAGGTCATGGCCCTGTATCTATGGTTGGAGCTAATGGGGTATCGTTATCTTGTCAAAAAGATTTTATCTTTGCCTCTTATTCTGGTAAACGACATTGCAGATGAAGCAACGGCGTGTCTGGCCATTGTCGTCAACCCGATCCTGGCCAGCACTTCTTCCTTTGATATCCCTCTTCTCCAGAACCTGGTGGACAAACCCATCTCTCTCCAATTCTTTTACGAAAACCATGTTGCTGCAGGTAGAGGGGTGGGTGTGATGATGCAGGAAGTGTGCATGAGAGCGTTTAGTGACATCATGCAGTTTGCTATGATGAGGAATTATCCATATTCATCATCTGCTGCCGAGACAACAACAACAAAAACAAATATCGAGAATTCCCAGGTGGTGGGGTTACCAACCCAACTCGTGTTTGGCTCGATTGGGCCAAGTAATCTACAGAATCAGCTGGTGCCTGCGGATGATAGGACTATGTTTCTGACATTTTCCAAGGGATACCCTGTGAACGAAATGGAAGTGAGGAAGTTCCTGGGCGTCTTGTGTGGAGAAGAATGTATAGAGGGTGTGCACATGCAGGAAGTGCAGCCCAGCGAACAGTCTCTGTTTGCTCGAGTGGTTTTTCACGAGGCTCCCACCATCGACTTGATTCTCAGAGGAGAGGACAAGATCAAGTTTTCGATCAATGGCAAGCATGTGTGGGCTAGGAAGTTTGTGTCAAAACGTAAGGTCTCGCTGCCGCAGCCATCACCAGCTCATTTCCAGAATCATTTTGCAGGGGCATCATCTGCCTCCAATCTTATGTAATTGCTCAAATGTTACTTAGTGATGAGTCCAGTCCCGTTTGGGATCCATGTGTGTAGCTTCTTGTCACTTTTGATGTTGACGAGCAACCCACATAGAGCAATTAAATGGCATAACTAATTTGTGTCAGCTTTAGTCGTCTGAGTTCTAATAACCTCTTATCCTTTGCTTTTATTTTTTTTTAATTCAACTCATTTGGTTAAAAAAATAGAGTAATTAAGATTATTTTTTCTTTAACATGTATTTTCGTACCCATAAACATTTCAATGGAGTTTAGTTTACTTCATTGGTTCATCCTTTCCTGTCTTTGCTATGCTTTCTATTGAGATACAATATAATGTGTATCTAGGATGGTAGCATATACACAGAAAAATAAGTTAAAAGAGCTTAGCATAAAAGAAAGGATATATATTATGGATTCAAACGACATTCACCGTACAGCATATATGAATTTAGTTGAGGAAATGGATTTGGAATTAATATTCATTAATTTCATTTCAATTTTTTTTCCCTTTTCTTCTCTGGTCAAAATTATTTGAATGTATTATTGATACAAATGTAAAATGAGGATGAAGTAGAATAATATTATAATATAAGATATTAATATTAGATTAATAAAACTCGCATAATAAGATTATTAAGATGGGTAAATGGTGGAGGAGTGCATGTATCCACATCTTTTGCTGTCTTTTTATTCTTTTTAACATCTTCTATCTTTATTAAAAATAAAATAAACCTCATCGAAAGGATAAAGTAAAAATGGGTTACTTTTATTTTTTCAACATTTTTTTATATTTTTATAGATTCAAAACAATATTCACATGCACCGCACAGGATATGCATGAATTTAGCTAAGGGGGAAATGGATCTGGAATTAATATTCATTAATTTCATTTCATTTTTTTCTTCTATGGTCAAAATTAATTGAATTTATTAATGATACAGATCTAAAATGCCGATCGAAGTAGAATAATTAGTATTATAATATAAACTCCATAAGAAGGATGTTCATAATAAAAATAAAACTTACAACATCAATTTTTTAAAAAGTGTTACTAAATTAACACATCATTAGTTTTTTTGTCACAACATTTTTGTGTGAGATACATTAAAAAATTTAACTGCTGGGATGGTGGTATATAGAAAAAAAATATGGTTTAAACTCTTCTAACGAGAGTAAAGTATGAAAAAAGAAAATTAAAAAGCAAGAATGAAGTCTTTCACAATAAAAATAATTTAATAAAAGCATCGTTTCTTGTAAATTTTGAGTTTGGGTATAATAACAGTTATCTTTTTTGTGTATAATAACAGTTATTTTTTATGAATGTATAATAAAAATGAATTGTACGTATGTGTACGGGTATAATTGCATTTTTTTTTTTGGATAGAATTTAATTGTATCTAAATATTGCTCATTGGTATTCTAATATTTTAGCTTTTCCAAAATTGTACCGTTGTATCATTTTTTCTCTAAAAGCTAGCATTATATTATTTTAGTTAATTAGTATTAATTAAAATTCTATTGTTCTATTTCTCTGAAAGATATATTATTTTAATTAATTATGTTTGTTGCACTGGTTAATATACCATCGACATCGAGACAGAGACTAGGCAAGTCGGTGGCTTTTACTTCTCTCCTATCCTGCCGGTTGCAAATCCGGAACCCGGCGTGCTTTGAAGCTCACAGTCTCCGGATTGCATGAAAAGATAAACCACTTTGTCACTTTATGTAGCTAGTTCAAGGCCAAAGGCTTCGCTTTTTATGGTTAGAAAAGAGAGTATTTTCATTATGTTTTTTGTCATCGTATATAGGAGAGTAAATCGTTATGACTTAATTTTAAGAGAAAGCTGATTATCTTTTTAAGTTTATTTTTCAGCTCTAATTGTTCAGAATGGATTCCGGCTCGAATGGGGAAGAACCCATTTCGTGGGAAGAGCTATATAACATCAATTTGATGCCGTCAGAGATCTTTCTCAAGTTCCGGAAAGAGATACGAGGTTTTAGAGTTGGCCTCAATATGGAAGTAATTTTCGATTCTTCTACAATCTTAGAATTTTTATATACACGATTCCACTTGAATTGCTGATAAACTATTGTTGTGTTTGCCATTCAGAAAGACATTCAAGTTAATTTGATACTTATCGCGTGTCAGTAATTTTCCATCTATACCTATGGAAAACTTTTGCTTGGAAAAACTTGGTCCTAGCTCTGGCTTTATGGAGAAAACTTACTGGGTCTAAGTGAGTTCTTTTATAACTTCTGTCATGGAAGATAGTGCTTGTAGAGCAATAAAGGGGCTATTCTTTTGGTTAGATAAAGAAAAACCAGCTCTTTTGGGTATAATATGACCTTTGCACTGCGATTTTGTTGGTTTACCTATTGGACATGATCAGGTAGCAGCACTGACCATGGGCGCAATCAAGTTCTGAAAGATTGGTGGATAAAGAGGGAAGGGACTATTTTATACATTTATCGAATAATGGGGCTGAGGGCAAGAGAAAGATATTGAGACTCTTTTATGTGATTCACAAATAATATATTTTATCAGATACCTGTAAATCTAGGTGATATCATATTGTTCATTACACTAGACTCTAGGTTTACTCTTTCTCATCATGAACTTGAATTACTCACGGACACAGTAATTGATTAAATGTTCTTACACCTTGTAAAATTTCCCAGTGATTTTCTTATAATGATTGCATTTATTTTCAATTGCTGAGCCCCCACTGAAAAATAGGGGGGAGGAAGCAAGGACGGAGTCTTGCAGTGATCAGTGGTGGCATGGCCTTTCATAAGGCTTCAAATATTAGTTGAACCTATTCACTTAATAGTTTCAGCTTTAGAAATAGCAATTATTTTATCATATCATATAGGAGTTTCAAATTCAGTGTAGTCATCCTATTCCTCCAAATAAAATGTCCAAAAAGTTCACATGTCATATTGAAAGTACTGTTATGAGATAGTTCATACTTACAGCATAAGCTCTCTAAAGTACGAGAGTCAGATTATTTTGTTTCTTTACTCCACCAAGCTCTAGATATGGATTTTGAACTTGGCATCAGAATCAGATTACACTTGTCCTTGCCTTCTCATCCAAAACCCTTTAGTTTGTTGGTTCTGATTCAGTATTTGTAGTCAATATTGTCTTGTACCGTTTCTATATTGGCTGATCTGTTTATTAGGGATTTTATGTAAGAGGAGTGTTAAGAGAGTGCAAAATTAGTAGAAGCTATGGTCCAATAAAACTCAAGTATTTGTTGGTTCTCTTCACTTAGAGGGTTAATAATTGGGGTGGCTTGTAATGAGTTAATTTGTGATATTGTTATTTTTGTGCAGTTTTATAATGCTCCCTACAATGACTATCAAGCAAAGATTGTATTAAGACCTTCAATACCAGAATGGAAGTGGAAATTCATTTGTAAGCCTATTCATCAGGATGTCCGCATTCTCTCAAAAAAGATCCCCATAACTAGATTTCTAAATCTTCAGGTTTGATAATATCTAACTTTTTAGTTTTCTTTACCTGATTATTGTATCTATCTTGGTTGGAGTAATACTGTTGATGTCATAATCAGTTGATCTCCAACTTTCTGCGTAATCTCATAATGGCAACCCAAACTGATGAAAATAGTGCAGGTTGGTGTAGGGCACAATTTTCAGTTTCGTGCCACTAGTTGGAAATGGACACTCACCACGTGTTTAGGTGGATATGGTGCATCACGGATTCGAAATAAGACATCAGTTGGCTTGTTTCCTGGCTTTGATTTACGATTTGGGTGGACAGCAGATTATGTTCTCCCAGAATTTACTGGGCAAGTTTCTAAATATAATCTTGAATCTGAAATATATTCACATGTGACTTGCTAATGGGGTTGAAGATAACCATTTTGGGTACTACAAAATTTTAGTTACAAATGTTGATTTCATGATGTCTCTTCGTGACATGCTATTTTTTGTTTATTTCCCAATGCAGTTTCAATAAATATGACTCATAAGTATAAACCTTAACAGGGCGATGGGTACGGGTGAGCCAATGTTCGACATGCAGTCTGGACGACTACAAGCATCCCTTGATAGAGTTGAGGTCATTCTAACCCACTGTGATGATACTTTTGATTCAGGTAATCAAATTGACCAAAGAGAATGTAAACCATTGACCATGTCTAACTATAATCCTTTTTGGAAGTTCTTCCACTTGATTCTGCCTAGAAGAAACTAAACCAACAACGATGGGAATTTTATTGTCTTATTCCAAAGCATATTTTTCGATAAACTGGTCATGACTATGCAAAATGAGTGCTCTTTACTTTTTCATGAAACAAGTTTTCTCTTTGAAAAGTGAAAAAAAAAAAAGAAAAAAAAGACAATGCACAGGATTTTGTTCGTGGGTATGTTTTGCATGGAAAGACTTCAAAGACTTAATTAAAAAATTAATTATTTACAAAAAAAAAAAAACAAAATTATACTATTTTTTCTAAGTCTGGTTTCTCCAAAGTAATTATTTTTCTAATCTAACTACTGGTTTAGCAGGGTCTGGAGTGGCATCTCAAAAGCAAGCAAGTACATGTGAGCTTATGGAGCGGGAGGGTGATATAAAGCACAATTGATCTTATGATTGGGAAACGGCTCCAATTTTTCTCTCGGAATTAGAAACGGCTCCATTTACTTCAGCAACAATCCAGCTTTTGACTGGTTTTTCTGTACATTTGACTGTAATTATTGTGAGAGACAACAGTTTTCTTACATTTCATAGGGCAATAATGATTCGTGTATTCATAAACCATATATGCCTAGGGGCATTGGCGTCATTGAGATGTTAAAATTTATTTTATTGTTTTTTTAGGTTAATGAGGAGGAGGTAAACATTAATATGTTTACATAAAGAATAATATAATAAAATTTTCTAAAAAAAATATTTCTTGTTCATTCGCGTAGTGTATATATAAAGAAAATGAAATTTACTTATTTAAATATTAATCATTATACTCTTCCACCAACATATCCTATTAGAGAAACTCATGGAATGACGAACTTACTTTTATTCAAACTACGGCAACCCTGTCCCATGATGCCTTGTTCTCTTTTTTCCTTTTGTGCTTTAAACCGATAGAACAGGAAAACTTGCTGATACAGTAACTTTACAATTAGGATCATGTTATATAAATACCAGTTAAACTTACTTTAAGACATTCGGCATGGCATAATTTGAAAATGTTTGAGTGAGCAGTGTTTTGCAAAATAAAAAATGAGAATATTTGCACATTCATATCTTGGCTCCACACATGACCCTAATCATTATAAGTTGGCAGAAATCCTTGCTTGGCTGTGAAGCTAGTTTGAACGAGTGAGGGAATATTGCATTTACTCCATTGAAGACTGCATAAAAGTTAGGCTCCCCAGTCCTAGCCGTTACATTACATCCCGTTCCCTCGCTAAGGCTTATAAATGAAAATTTTCCAGCATTTTGAGCGTTGACAGCAGAAAGTGACAATGGCTTCTTCTAAGCTTAGAAACACTTGCTCTTTCACTACCCTTCTTCTTTTCTGTCTAAATTTCACTCTGTTTATTCTCTCTGCTGCCTCTTTTGTTCCAACCATTCTCCTCAGAATGCCTCCAACTTCATTTGGAATGGCATTCCTCATGGTTTCAGGAATCTCAATTCTCTCATCCTTTGTGGGTTTCTATTCTCAGCTCACACATTTGTGCTCCATCATCCACATCTCGCTTCTCCTGGCCTCATTGATTGGACAGTTGCTCACCATTTTAGCCTTGTTCACTAAGGAGAAGGCAAGCCTCTCGATGCTCAAGTCACCTCGGGACCCGATAGTGGCCAAGCTTCTGGCAAGGGTGGAATGTGGGGTTTTGATGTCTGTGTTTATGCTGCAATTTGTGGTGTTAATATTGCGCTGTGCAGTGCTTAGCTGTTGGGTGAAAGAGTATAAGGAATTGGAAGCAGAAAGAGAGGCCATTTCCAACAAGAGGAGTAGAAGAATCGCCAAAGTGCAAGAGGAATCCATAGCAAATGCATCCAAGATTGCAGAAATCAATGCTAAGGAACTGGAAGAGAAAATGAAGAGCAAGTATGGGCAGTGGGGGAACACTGATCTTGAGCCCTAATGGGTTACTGTGGGCGTGGCCTCCGTGAGCATGCAAGGTAGAGCAATGGGATTTTTCTCTTTCTCCCTTATTTGGCTTGCAGCTATCATCTCCTATTCAAGAGTAATTGATAAATGATGAATGAGAACTATCAAAGACGATTTTTATTTGACCCTCATCGCTATGTTTGGATGTTCAGCTAATTGCATCAGTAATCAGAGATTCACCCATGATTGTAATTCTTAATATTGTTTTTAACCCACCAATAATTAAGATTTACATGATAAAGTATGAAATCTGCAACAATGGTTGGTCAGCCGTCACCCACTAATTTGAGTGATCATGATCCAATTATTGCTTGGAATTTCTTTATTCCAATTGACTTGAAAAAAAAATTGCTTCATGGAGAATCAAACATTTTACAGTCCATAGCTTGGTTCTAACTAAATCAATAAAATTAAAGAAAAAAAGAGGGAGTTTTTTCCCACCATAAAAACAGCATAATAGTTAAAAAAAGAAGAAGTAATCATTAACTGTTAATTAATAATATTTCATTCTCAGTTTTTTTTTTTTTTTTTAAATAAATGTTTCTTCTCTTTCCTTTTTCGTAATTGTTTAAAAAAAAAATTCTGTGGTACCGCCAAGTGGGTAGTTTCTTCGGATCCCGACTATTAGTCCCTATCCAAAACTAAAAGCCATATCCAGATCAATATCTTGCTTGTTGGTGTCTTCTTACCTGTCATACCCAACCATCTCTCTCCATTTCATGGTTCATAACCACGACCAATTTGTTACCATCAAGTTACAAACTTGTGGAGGAAGAAGAAGAGTGACTGATTCTGGTCTATCGGGGAAAAGGATAATTGGTGGTTTCTGACGCATGATCTCTCTGCCGGATTCTTCAATTTTCTACCTTTGCAGCTTGATTTTGTTAGATGCTGCATCAATAGTGCAACGAGGCTTGATTTCTGCTGAAAAAGATTGAATCTTTCGTTCTTTGGGTTTTTGAATTTTAAAAGAATAAGCTTTTAAATCTGGAGGAATCATGCCTCCTATGTCGACGATTTCAGTTCACAAACCTCAATTGCAAAGTTTCTTCTTCAATGGAGATCCGGGTCATTACAAATGCAGAAGCATCGGTGCCTCTTGGACCATGTGAGTTTCTATTTCCATTCTGTAGTAATTTCATCATTTTCTTTGCCAGTTCCTGCAATTACTCTTCTTGAAGTTGATTATAACTTGTTTTTGTTCTATTAACAACATGAGCAGGACGATGGATTCAAAATCTTTTCAAACCTTGAATAATAAGGAGGAAAAACTTTCAGTGCTGCTTTCAACACCATCTGTCCCCAAAGTAGACACGTCGAGGTCCTCTGATCTCCGTTTTGACCGGCTGCAGCCGTCGGATCAAGAACTGGTAGGAGAGAATATTTTGGAGTTTGGGCAATTTGTTGTACGAGAGGCCGTGCTCGATGAAGAGTATTGGGTATGTCATAAATTGTAGAATGATAAAATGAGAAGAGGAAATTCTTGTGCTTTCTGGGTTCTTTTTTGGCCTTTTTTTATGAGTGTTTTTGAATTTTCGTGGTAGACATCAGCATGGCTAAGAGCAGAAACTCACTGGGAGAATCGAACATATGAACGGTAAGGCATTTGGTATATCAGAATAGTTCATTTATTTAAAGGATCATAAAATCTTTTGGTAGTGATAGGAATTATAAACAGTGAAGCTGAAGAAATTTGTTGCCTTGCTCAATTTTGAGAATTATGTAAACATTCATAGAACAGCAGACAAAGCAACCACACTTTACATTTACAGTAGTTTCCTGGAAAAAATCTGAAGGGCCCAGCCCGTGGTGGTTCTGATTCATTTGCATTGATTTGAATTGGAGTAAAAGTTTGGTGGCACTAATTCTCACTATGGTTTTTTTTCAGATATATTGATACCTACAAAAGGAAATTCGCAGAGCAGGTAGGCGTCCATGATAATTCTTTTACTCAATGTGTATATACTGCATAAAATGGATTGCCTTTCATGAAGTTCTTAACTACATTTCCATTTAATTCTTAGGAATATAATGCTGTAAAAAGGCGGTGCAAGGGGCAAAATGGCCAGAGTTGTCAATGCGTTATCACGGTAAAACAATCTCGTCTTATATTCTATTTCAGTTGAAAATTCCATATTGGAATTTACTTCAAATCAATGATTTGATGACAATTTGTACCAAATTGTTAAGTTTGTTTTCTTTCTCTTAAACCGTCATTGTCTTTCTATGCGTGTGTTTGGCAATGAATGTTCTTATGGTGTATGAATTCAAGTTTGTCAGGTGAGGAAGCCGCAGAAGAATTTAAAACGCCCTATATTGAAGAGTGTTGTAGCAACCCTTGACTTGAATTTCCGATACTTGCTGGAAGGAGAGACCTTTCCTGGGGTATGTTACATGTAATTCTCATTGAGAAGCAGATGCATCTGTTACTCAGTCTATTCTGATGATTTTGATGCTCTTGCAATGTAATAATTTCTGCAGGAACGGGTGAAGGCTCCTCTGTTTTGCAGCATCAACAGAACACCACCAGGCAGATATGGCTATATTGCAAACTTGTGTGTTGCCAAGTCAGTCCGTCGCCAGGGTATTGCAAGCAACATGCTACGTTTTGCTGTTCAATCTGCAAAATCTAATGGTAATGTAAAAGTTGGATTGAAGGAAAGTAAACTTTTACAATTTACAACTGTTTAAGAAGTTAAGATAGAAATTTTATTATATCTTACTGTGTTCGTTTAGCAGGTGTGGAACAGGTATACATGCATGTGGACAGAAATAACAGACCTGCACAAATGTTGTACCAGAGGATGGGCTTTGAGGTAGAACACAACTGATAACCCTTCTCTATTTTTTACCTTGTTCTGTTGTGGACTATTCTTTCTTTGTGAAAAATCAATAATGCTGCTTCCTTGACATTTTGCAGATGGTTGAAATGGCAAATTCTGAATTGTCAGATGAGCAAACATACTTGCTTCGTTTACAGACATAAAAATACCAAAGATTGTGTACTTGTAAAGAACAATCGCTTGCAGTTGCTGTAATTGTTAGGAAGTGTATGTTACACTTCATGTAAATGTCCATATAACGCGATGAATTTCCCTTCTCTTTTATATAGGGAAATGAAAAACCAGACACAGATGTGCTGGATTCCAGACATTGATGAAAACAATACAATTGTAGTCTCACTCCTCAGTTTCCAACAATCCATGTTCTTGTAACATTCTTTTTTAATGAAGAGATTGCTTTGGCAAGTGGTTTTTTCATTTGTGTAGCTACCTTGATATTGGTAGGCTTATTTGTTGCAATAAGTTAAGGCAAAGCAAAAAATGATTAAGCTCCTGCAAAAAAAAATCTCAAAAGGGATCAATTTGCTTTACTTGATTTGAATGGACTATATTTTTTTTTATGTGTATGTATATATGCTTGATAGTTTTGCTAATGGCCTTGCCTTATTTGGATGCTGGTGAGCTCACATGGTGATCTCCATTAAAAAAGGAAGAAAATAACTGTTGCATTTTTATTGAAGAGCTAAAAAAAAATGTTTTCCAGCATTGTTTTATGATGATACATTCTTTATTTTATTTTTGTACGAAGATATTATTTATTTAAGGATATTCTTTTAATAACAAGTTTTGGCAATTCGTTTCGATTTAATATAATTTTTCTTTAATGGCAATATGATACGTAAATCAAAGATTTTATGTTCTTAGTAGTAATAATAATTACATTCATCTATACGCCAAAACTGGTAATGCATTACTCTAAATAATATTGGTAAAGTAGTGTAGACCAACTTCTCTTTGACACCTAAAGAGCATTTACCAAAGTCTTTGAGGGTGATAGATCCCTCGCCCGTGAGTTGATGCGACCATTTGTAAAAACAAAGGCAGTTGCGGCACTGCAAATAAAGCAATTGAGAGAAAAGCCAGAAATGCGACTGGAATTGCCACCCATTTTACTCCTTCTCGGAGCATCAAACAAAGAGCTGCTCCAAAAGCTATCATTGTAGTTGCTATAGCAAAGAACAGAAAAGTCAGACCTAATATTAATCTATTAGGCAATGTCTTGAGAAAATCTTCTTCAGCGTAACGTGCAGTTAAGATTGAAAAGAACATGAAAAGAGAAGTTATCGATGAGAACAAAGCCAGTGCATCTGAAACAGCAAAGACCATAAATATATTATCGTTCAAGAATATTGGGTATCCTTTCTCCTGGTCATTTCCTCCGGGTACAGTGAAACCTGCAGAAAAAACAACCGTGGCAATGAGAGTTGATACTAACATACAGCAATTTGATGTATCCTTCATCCATTTCTCCCCTTCCTCAAGCAAACCCTTGTGCTCATCCCTGAATAAATCCCAAGGTGTTTTTCCATCTTTGTTTTTAGCATGCTTGTGAAGAGGGTGATCCAGTTTCTCCACTTCCTATTACAGATTATGCCATTGTCAATAATATATAAATAAAACAAGACTTCAGTCTTTACTAATAAGGAGAATTATAAAAATATACAAACCTTAAACCACTGTAACTCTCTTTGCATTTGAAAAGCTGTACCAGAAATTGACCCCAGTTGAGAAGGAGGACCCAGCCTTGCTGCTAGATGTGTAGTGGTGTTTAGTGAATCATCCAACGCCAAGACAAAAGTCCTACTAATAGGCATATCGCATAAAAGATTGAAGACTTTCTCTTGCCGATTTTTAATGGCAATTTGCATTATATATCCTTCATTTGGTATATAGTTCCAGATCAGATCAGGAAAGAACTGCAAGCATATGCTTAAAATTTCAACTATCCCAAAAGATGTGGCATTCGACAGAATGCTTCCACTCACAAAAGACTGCCAGAATTGTGAGTCATTATCATTGGTTGAAGCTTTTGAGCAAAGATATTCTACCAATCTCACGGCAGATTTATGTCTCAACTTTCTGTCTCTTACTATCTTTATTCTTGTAACTGCAAGTGAATTTCTTTTAGAAATAGGGTACGAAACTGCAGGTTGAGGATCTAAAAAGATGTACTTCTAGTCGAATGCTACTTACCCAGGTTTTCAATTGCTTTCCAAATTAAACTTCCAAAGTAGCATTGGTGGTCACTTGAAGTGCCATGAGGATCCTCCAAATCTTCCTTACGGTTACTTGGTGGTGGATGATCAAGCTCCACAGGAACAACTAATGAAATTATGGAAGGAGATTAGTAAGTTGCATGGAAAGCAAGGGAAAATTACAACGAAGCAAGGTGAAAAGGATTATTCAAAAATGGGTACTCACAGTGGTAAATAATACTTTCCAAAAATCCAAGCTTACTTCCAGTGGGGAAGTCTGAGGGCAATTGTGACAAAACATTAAGTATATAACTCCCATCTTCGTCTGCCATAGTGGCCAAGTTAGGGTACAACTGGATAAGATCCAGGGTGATGTCTGCACATGGAAAAGATAAGACAAAAAATAAGTAGTGAAATTGATGAAATAACTAATTCAATTCCTTTCATTAAGACTGTAATATTATTAGTTTCATAAGAGAAAATAGCATGTGAAAGTGGAATAATTTGGTAACCTAGTAAAACTAGCTTTTTAATTGCTCGTAACATGCATAATTCTAAACCTGCAATCCACAACTACGTTGTAATAAGCCTGCAAGTCATGTATCTTACTTAATTTGCTTTTCAGTGGCATGAATTATATTGTACTGATACATAAACAAATAATTCTAACAAAATTGTTAAAGCAATTTTTGCATCCAATTTCTCTTCCTTGATATCAATTGATGACATGAATGTTGTCAGCACTGGTTTGATGCCATGAGATTGATGACATGGATGTTTATCAAAGTTGGTTTGATACCATGAGACATGTTAACAATGATACTCTACTGTCCATCACAATTTTTTGTATTTTCTTGGAAGTTTTAGTTATATACATGCAATTAGAGAAACAAAGCTTTCAGTTTTAAAGTAGTGAATCTCATTAACTATACCATTATTTATTTTGATACTTACCATGGTATCCACCAGCAGTTAGAAAAGTAACAAGATAATTAGCAGAAGGACCGGAGAATGGACAGGCAGGAGCATCATCTGTAGTTGTAAAAGCAAGGTAGCGCACAAATTGTTTAGATCTAGTAGAAGTAATGGCAAAGAGAAGTGGAGTATGTCCTGCCAAAGTGATTATCTGTGTGAGAGAACGATTCTTTGTCACCATTGCCTTGGCAGCGTTAAGGCTTCCACTCGTAGCAACATAATGTAAAGCAGTGCAGCCTACAAAGTCTTGCACTGCAAGTGCTTCGGAAGACATAAGCTGCACTAGTTTCTCCACAATTTTCCATTGGCTTCCTACGGCTGCAACATGCAGAGGAGTCATGCCAAGTGTGGTGATCTTTGATGTCAATGCACCTGGGTCGTCATTAAAGAATTTCTCTGCTGTTTCCCAATCACCTTTGAGTACTGCTATGTGCAGGGGTCTGTAGTAATTGTAGTCAAATCCCCTAGCTTTTGGCAACAGCAGTAATAAGATTCAAGTTAGTATTGATAGTACTGAAACATAAAAAGCAAAATAGCTGAGAAAATCTATTACCAAGTAGCCAAATCTTTATCTTTGAGATAAGAGTCAATTATTATATGCATAGCTTTAACGAGTAAGAGTGAACAAACTTGTTTACATATTTGGCTTTACGTGGAAAATATCACCAAATCCTTTTAGTGTACTCTTTGCATAACAAAAAAGCCGATTAGATTAAAAACTGGGTAGTTCAGGTTCGGTAAAAGAAAATTTTAATTTTTGCAAGTTGCAGTGCCACCGCCACAACAACCGCCGTTCCTACTTGATGCTGCAACCGTAGTTGTAAATAGACTCCGTGATCCCTGCAAAAGCATCTCTTACAAAGTTTCATCTCAGACACTTCTCCTTCTTCGGTTCTCTCTCTTATGTATCAAAAACCAGTCACCACCTATGGACTACATCTCTATTTCTCCAACCTACCAATCTGATCTGACAGTACTGGTGAACCAGTGGGGAGGGGCGTTGAGTTTTCTTTTTTATTCTTTTGATGAATATATAAATTCCTTCAAATTTTAAAATGCTCTAAACAAAACATACTCTGAATTTCCCCTTGTTGCCTTCGTTTAAGCTTTTCTTTTATTTAAAAACAAAAAAAGTAGAGCTTGAATAGAAAAGAATGAGTAATGAAAGAGGTGTAGTAGCAACATAGGAGCATACCGAAATCTGCGGCAGCAGCTTGAATATCAGCGAAACTAGGCATTCGAAGCGCTTCTGCCATGACTATAGAAACCACAACTTGCTCTTTCCTTTGCTTGCTTTCACACAGCTAGATAAATACTAAAAGTACAACTTACAATGAGAGAATCACTCACTCTCTCTTCACCATTTACTTAAAGCTAAGGACTTATAAGGGAGAGCAAAAGAAAAAGGAAAAAAATTAATATTTATATATAGTATGGCATTGTTAGATGCTTCCCTCTAAATCACGTAAGTTCTTTTTTCTTTTTATGAAAAATATTCGTCTCTCTCTATTTCTTTGATTACTGGACAAGGCATTAAGCATTCGAAAAAAAGAATCTTTGTTTATCATATATTGGGATACAGTCCCTGGAACTGGATGCCTTACTTCTAATATATTAAAGATTAAAGACAATTCTTTTAATTACTGTGCACCATGCATATAATATGCCCAGAACCAGAAGATTTTGCTTTGATTATATATAAATATGCCTTTAACCCTTTGTCTTACTATGACTTTGTCGGTGTAGATTTTGTACACAAAAATTATATCGGAGAATCACAAGATATGCCTCCTTAGTATATTAATAGTCCATTTATTCCTTTTAACAGTACAAAAACTATGAAATGCCTTAAACCTTGGTCTTCTTCCCATTAGAATTGCACTTGACCTGAGATAGCAAATAGATACTTGCAATCAGAATCAGAAGCAAACTGTTAGGTTTGCAAAGAAGATGAAACAGAGACAATGGAGGGAACCCATTACTTCCTTGATAATATTCATGTACACAAATTGTTTAGATGTAGTACAGGTAATGGCATACAAGAGGGGGATGAGTCTAGTTAAATTGGTTATTCTTTGTCACCAATGCCTTGGCAGTTCAAGGCTTCCACCCATAGCAGCATGGTGTAAGGCAGTATAGCCCACCAAGTAAATGATTAAATTTGAAAATCAGAGTTAGCAGAAGACGACTAGTAGCAAAATGGGTACGTACCGAATTTAGCAGGGGCTTGAATATCTGTGAAATTAGTTACTGGAAACGCTCGTGCCATAACTATACCAAAGCTAGTCCTTGGCTTTGCTCGCTTTCAAGCAGGGAGATGGCAAAATAGAATATTACAGCTTGGAGAACCACTCACTCTCTCTTCCTATTTGAAGCATAAAGAAAAAAGAAAAAGAGGAATCGACAGCACTGATAAAGTGAGTAATGTAATACTCATAAAAGAGGAATGAAAGCAAAGTTTTTTTTTAATATTTCTGTCATAAACAACAACTCCACAACGCCCTCCTATCTTCAGAATATTCTTTCCTTCAATCCATCTTCCATTTGTAGGTTTGGGTTTTTGGGTCGGATCAGTCGCGGACCCATAAAAAGTATTAAATAAGGATAAGAATCGTTCTATCATGGTAATCTCCTCTTTTTTTTCCTGTACAGTTAGCTAACGTGACCTTCTTTGTCGTTCTGCTGAGCTGATTGTGTCAACTGTAGCTTTGAGCACTTTGGTATGGTTGCGTTTGGTAATGTAGAACCAAAAAGACAATTGAGGTTCATTTGCCTCACTCTAATTTTCTCAGTTTTTGATATTATTTATTTATTTATTCATCATCCTTAGGACCTACGTGACTTTGTACTTGAGCTTGGCTCGAAACGGAGAAAATATATTGTAAACGTCGTCGTATTATGCATAAGTGGCGAAGAAGCAAGATGCTTGTGTATATAAAAGAGGCACAGCGAGAGAGGGGGAATGGGATTTCACACTCCGTTCTAAAACGAGGCTCTCTCTTCAGAAGGCAAGGGTGGGTTTCACTCTGTAAGAAGGGCTGCTGATGATTTATTTTATTATAAAATAAATACCCGTTCAACCCCTCTATCTCTTTGGTGACAACCATTGCTTCATGCTAGCTGTTTCTGTTTTCTTCTGCTTTTCTAATCTTCTCTCTCTACGGCCCAAATGCAATGAGGCTATGACGATGGTTTCGATCGGAGTGTGGAAGGATCCGGCGGCGTGAAGCTTTGCTGGCTATTGGCGGGGCAACACGATCGGAGGGCCTGTGGTCGGGCAACCGATTTTGCTGCAGCCATGTTAGGCGTCGCTTCTCGTCGTCCGGTCACATCAACAAATCTGAGCCTAGCATTTTGTAGATTTTATTTTTCTTTTCGGTCGGCGTCTCATTTTATCGAAAGTTGTCGTTTTTCACTGCCCTAAAGTCAACTCATCTGAACTATAGGCTGAATTGACGATGATGAATGCTCTCAATCCTCTCTCCCCTTACAATTGAAGACAGAATTAGTCTTGAGTTTAAGCCCTATTGGCAGGGTGATATCCTAATAATATCTTCTATTTATGCAAAATGCCACTGTTAATATTTCGTTTATTATTATCTAATATAATGCGTATTATGAGGTGGAGGTGACAGCAGAATAATGCAAAGCCCCTTCTTCAAGATCGGGCACTCTGACATTTTTCAATACAGGAGACAGCTTCAAACCAACGATCTGGATCCCTGGATTTGAGTGGCCGTTCACGAAAACATCTGTAATCTGCAAAAAATACAAACATTAAAATCTTTTCCAACTAAGTTTATTTCTATATATTATACATACTTGGTATTTCAAAGAGTAAATATTTATTTTAGTCCTTTATACTTAAAATTTTTATCAATTTAATCTTTTACATTTTAAGTTCATCAATTTAATCTCTCACACTTTAAATTGATCAATTTAGTCTTTTATACTTAAAACTCTAATCAATTTAATCCCTTAAACTTATAAAACTTATTAATTTAATTTCTCAAACTTAAAAAATATTAATAAATTTAAATAACAAAATTAATAAAAAATTTGAAATGCAAAGGACTAAATTAATAAATTTAAAATGTGAGGGACGAAATTAATTAGAGTTTCAAATATAAAAGACCAAATTGATAAATCTAAAGTGTGAAGGACCAAATTGATAAGAGTTTCAAGTACAAGAATCAAAATAAGTATTTACTCTGTTCCAAAATCATGATGGTATTATATAGCTACCTGCGAACACCCAAAGAGTTTGAGCAACCTCAGTGATGAGCAACTGTCCACAATTAAACCCACTGCATTGTCTGTCAAATTTCTGCACCAAGATAGATCCAGGGTATGCAAATTCTTTGCATGTGTTGCAAGTGACAAGGCTGTATGGTGATCAACCTGGACAAATTTTACATACATTGCAATCAGAAAATGAAGAAAACATAATTAATATTTAGCAGATAAATTAACAGCCTCGGTTCCCTGGAACAGGTGGGCAGCTCCTCATTTCATACAGTTCCAAAGAACCAAGGAATATAAACAGAAGTACATATTAAACTTTGAGTAAATACCAATAGGCTCCTATTTTGGTAGGCAAATTAATTAAGGACAGACCAGAGAGGCCCAAGGCATAGAAGAAAATCCTTTTTATTAACACAGCAACATCTCCAGCATCTCAGGATGTTCAAGTGTCCACACGTGTGTTTAATAAGTGCACGTGCGTGTTCCAATGTACCAGCAAGCCACACGCACACACATGCAGAGACAGAGAGAGGAAGATGAAACAACGTACCTTCTTCACGTTATTAAGTGTAAGTTCTTTTAAGGACTCCCCAGCGGTCTCTAAAAAAGCAGCAATGGCTTCATCACTGCAAGAGGTAAAAGTTGTGTAAATTTATCCACCAGTTGACAGACATCCAAATACTAGAAAGCTGTGCTAAGTACCACCATCTAAGGACACATCAAGTATGATACATGCATGGCGGCAATAAGTTACAAAAGTTGCAAAATCAAAATCCCGAATGTTAATACTCCCTAACAGTACATTAAAACAAAGAAAAACCATCCTCAAAAGACTCTCCCATAAGTCACCTCTTGCAAAGAGAAGAATACTTGACAAGCTTTAACATAAAGTTCATAATGATAAGTCGGAATAACATCTACATCCAACAAAAGCAACAGATGGCATGATAACAACGAATATGAATACTGAAAACAAGAAAAAATAAAACCTGAATTGATTGCGGCAGAGTTTCAGAGTCTGAAGTGCTTGACACCCATTCGTAAGATATTTAACGGAAAAATCGGTTAATCTGCACAAGTTAGCGAGATCAAGCGCCCATAATCCAGGACAGCTTTCAGCAATGACTTTCATTGATGAATCGGTCAATTTTCTGCATATTGAAAGAATATAAATCAGCAAGCTTAAGAGATAGATGGTTCTCTAATAATGAAAGAAAGTAAAATCCATGAAGGCAACAACATCTCAAATTGATTCCACATATTAAACAAGTTGCTCAAATGATACTTACACACAATCCCTCAAAACAAGCTCCTTCATATTGTGACCACAAGAAGTTATATAACTCTTGATAAATTTGTCTGAAACAGTGTGGATACCTGCCACTGACAATACTTCTAAACCTTCAAGCTTCTTCAATGCTGGGACAATCATTGCAGCATCAATACTTTGACAATCATCAAGATACAACTCTTTAAGAAGTGATCCAAGTGAATCAGCCAAAATATTAAGACAAGCAGATGTCAAAAGGGAGCACTGGCTGAGATTTATCGATCTAAGTGCTGAAGCAGAAGAAACTAGTGCATGCAATCCCCCATCTGAAAGACGGCAAGCACCACTGATGGACAGACTAGTTAATCTAGATAATCTCTTTGATGACTCTGCTAAAGTACCAAGTACTACATAATCTGACAAACAGCGCCCACACTGGTCAAGTTGCAGGACCTACATTTCACAAGCAAATAAATAAGCATAAACCAGCTCTTCTAGGGTTTAAAAGTAGAAGCTGAATACAAGCAGCTAATTAAAACTTCAAAAAGCAAACAGAGAATACAAAAATCCAAAAGCTTCCGAATTTATTACAATTGAAACACAACTAGACCATAACTCCACGGAACGAAAAAGAAGTAACTCTACACATATAAAAATACGAAATATTGAATTTACCATGTCAAACCATCAAAATATAAACCCAACCTGAGATTTTCCGAAAAAAGGAAAAAACATAAAGGTGAAATTCATTAAGATACCTGATGTGCTAAGGCAACAATCACAATTATGAGAGAGAGTACAAGGGATCATTGGCCTAAAACCAACATTCAACAAAGGAAATTAACCTTGGAAGTTTGAAAATACTGTAATTTTAGTAGGAGTACCATAGCCCCATTTAGAGCACCTCTCACCAACTAAAGTCAGAAGTACACAAAGGAACAAGGAAAAAAACCGTATTTTCAATAAAACAACATCTTCAAAGGGTAAATAAGGCAAAGAGCACCGAAGAAAAGCGCAAGAAATGTTAAGTCACACCCATTAACAGTGCCAAAGGAATATAAAACACAGCGGCCTCGCTCCACTCTCAACACAACCATCGTATATAATGCTATCTTATATACCAGCCAAAAGATCGCCAATATCTTCCCACCACAGATCTAACATTTAGATACTCATATGTTGATTACAAGTGCTTCTATGTTCTTCCATGTTATATCACATTTATGTCAAAAGCACAATTAAGAATAAACTCATGCAGAATTTCTCTCGAAAGATATAATAGAGTTCAAAGCGTAATGGAATTACAATTAATAATGTAAGCTATCATATAACTTAAAAGAGCATACCACTAAATTGGTTGTGTCGCATATTTGAAAAGATTTTGTGAACTCTTCCTCTGTTAGCCATGAACAATCCCGTATCCGGATCTCAGTGGGAGATCCACCAACAATAAGTTTGAAAATGTGACTATTCATTCTTCGAGAATCACATAGCAACTGGCAGAGCTTGTGCTTCAGAGCATCTGGGACACTTTCAAGTGAAACAATTGCATCTGCATTCTTGGCAAGAATATTAAGGCTCAGTTCTTGCAGCGAAGGGACTGAAACTTTTGCAATTTTTTGCCCTTTATCCCTTTTTGGAACCCACGTAATTGTTACATCCTTTCTTTCTGAAGAAACAGAACCTGTTAGCATAGTTTTCTTGGTTCGGTCTTCTATAATTTTCATAGCTGTAGAGAAAGGACCAGGCCAATCTTCAGTTTCAGGTTCCACTTCAGCCTCAGGAGATGAATGATCATCTTCCTCATCTGCTGCAAAGTGAGCAAATCGAGAAGCATTTTCCCTGGCTATATCTCGGAAACGCTCCATGTATCGATTTCCTCTTGTATCAATGCTCCTCAATTGTTCTCGATTTTGTAAGGCCACATTACTCATTGCTAAATGGTTGACATCTGAAGTACTGTTATCTCCTGAACTCTGCTTTTTGGATTCTAAGCCAAATTCAGCCTCACGAATAATATTCGGTGATAACTCATCCTCAGTCATTGGTCCCTTCCCTTTTTCTTCTCTGCTGAGTTTCTTTCGACCTAGACTAATCTCAAGATCGAGACTTGCCGCTCTGTCCATATTTCCAGTAGCAACATCCTGTTCACTGGTGTCACCTACCTTTCTTTTGCCCTTTCTATCACCTCTTTCCGCTCTTCTTTCATCAACTAGCTTAGAATCGTCAATTTGACCTGCAAGATCAATAAAATTCTGTGTTTGAAATTCGAGACTCAGTTTCACCGCATCAATACCAGTTGATATTGAATCACACTTCATTGATTCCTCATTTTCTCTGTCTTCTTTTCTCGTTTTCCTACTGTGCTTAGCACAACCATTCTCGTCAGTGGATACACCATTTACCAAATCACTGTTTTCATCAAAACCAGGACCACCCAACTCCATTCCTCTCTTAACTACCTTCTTCCCTGATCGCAAATTCAGAAAATCTTGGCTTCCTTCATCTGTTCTACATTCCGAACTCAATAAATTATTCATATTCAACTCACTCTTTCCTTTCTCTTCACTAGACGTGGACCCATCAATTAATGAATCATAATTTGACCCGTCTCCAGCCGGACCTGACCCGCTTTCACCCAATTCCTTGTTGCCGTCAACCTTTTTCTCAGCTTCAAAAACCCTAATCGCGCTCCCACTGGAATCCAAGTTCATACCTCCATTCTCCAACGGATTCACACAGGGGGAAGCCACTTCCCCAGCAATTTTCCTCTCTACCTTGCCATCCTCGGCCAAGCAAGCCCCATTCCCACCACAATCGCCCTTCCTTTTGCGGCGACTATGGGAGGTCGAACTTTTCATGGGGCACTCGGAAAAATCCAATTTCGAGGCGAGGCGGAGACTCCGCCGCCGCACCATTCCGTCGACAACAGAACGGGAACCGAACCCAGGATTCTCCGGCACTGAACTTGGGGGCGATTTGGGGGAAATGGGAGAAGGGTCAGACATAGCTTCGTTGGTCTGGGTTGGAGTAACGGGTTCGATATGGTTGACGAAAGATTTTATGGTTTTGGGAGGGGTTTTGGTTGGAAGCTTTTCCCGACAACGCGAAACCGACATGGATAGCGATAGAGAAAGGAAATTTATTTTAGCAGAGAACAAGTGAAATAATGTTATTTATGTGAGTGAGTGAGTGGCTCGGCGGAGCAAAGGAGGGAAAGTGGAAACGAAGAGATTTGGAGGGAGACTTCTGCTAACCGTACACACTGTAGAAACCGTGTTAGGCTTATGAACTGCAACTGTAGAAAAAGAAGCTTCTCCTATACGCTGTATGGCTAATTTTATTTTTTTCCCGCCAGAGCGCTCTAAACTGCCAATGGGCCAAGGCATTCTAAGCCTATTTGGCTATATTACTTATTTGTCCCCCTTCACCTCCAAATTTACACTTCCAGTTTGATCATCCTTGTGTACCTAGAAAGTTGTTAGCCTAGGTAACATTACATGAATTACAATATTAGTGATATTATAGATGCCTCGTCACTCACTATTTTTACCTTTTAAGAGTTATGGATGGATTATATGCATAAAAACATTCGATTAATTATTTTGATGAAATTCAATTTTCATACAAATAGAATAAGTTCTAACAATGAGAGTGATAATCTATTTTTTTTTTTTAAATCCACGTAATATATTTTTAAAGGACTCTCTAAGATTATTCAATAAAAAAGGACAAGTCATCAAAATATTTATCATCACATGGTCAAATTTGTCTATTCAAATATATTTGGGTTGAAAATTGGCACTTTGTATTTTGTATTAGTGCGAGAAAAGTCGGGAGATGATGGAGATTGTCAACATTATATATCCTCAAATATTTTAGTATATACATTACAACATTATTTCATTTTTTTTTTATCATAAAATCCCATTTAATTTGAAGTACCCAACTTTGTGTAGAATTGTCTAAGTGGGAATTTCTTTATAAATTTTATGCATCCCAATCCTTTCTCTCTAATTCCAAAGACGTTTTCCGTTGAAAAAATTACCTTTGAATATAACAGTCTCCATCATATGATAATTTGATAATTAAATAGGATTCTGCATTAAAAACTCTCAACAATCAACAAGTAAATAGAAAGTAGAAAATATTCATCTATAATATTACTTCACAAAACTTGGTTTGGTTGATTAACCAGAATTTAATGAAGTAATAATAATAATAATCACAAGGGTAGAGAAGATTTAGAAGAAAACATTAAGGATTCTTCATTCAGCCAGCATTTTACATGGGCAATATATTATAATCATACAAAAATGTTTACACCAGATTCCGGTGTTCAACCTTCCCGAAAAACCTAACCATGAGAAGAGAAGAACAAACCACATTATTACTGTATAATAGAGTCGACGAGATCTTGGAGAGGAGCTAGCTCTGCCTTGTCAATCAAACTGAATTCCTGCACAAGACAGCATCTCAAGCAAGTTAATTCAGTTGCCAAACAGCTAAGTACAAGAATGGGGAGGCCCCAACAATACTGGGACAAAAAGAATGGAGAAGAGGCATCGATAGACCGAATATGAACAGAAAGAGAAATCAAGTCTATTCCACAAGCATGTTTTCAGTTCCTGCAGTTTTGGAATGGCAGGTGGGGGATGTTCAGAACATCCATCTCTTAGCTTTGCCACAATCACAGCACATCCTCTCCCACCTTCCCTCACAAAATAGAACCCCCATGCCACAAACAACCCAACGCAGAACCTGAAGTTAGACAGACATGTGCATCTTTTAACCATTGTTCTTTAGCCACTTACCCAAGTAAACAAAACAAAATGCTTGAAGCAAGTATTCAGATGAGCTTCTTCCTTCAAACTCACTATCTTTTGAAAATGTGAGTGATAGATGTGAGCATATACACGAAACAATCGCTTGAAAATTGGCTTGACGACATCTCGGAAATTGGGCGGAAATGGAGCCCCTGTGGAAATGCAGCATTTAATTGAAATGGTGCTCAGATGCACATTAGTAAATTACAACCAGGTAATTAAGCTAAGAGACTCTCTACCTTCATCAATATGCAACACCTACCTAATTTTTGAGGAAAAATTGTTTCATCATCTAGCTGAGATTCAATCCAATCCATCAAATACTCAACATACTTCGGAGCCGATACCTCTATTGGTTTCTTAATGGTAACTCCATCAGCCCATCTATACTCATATCTGTAGAGTTTAGGTAAGGTTTAAAATTATGCAGACATAATATATAATCTGATCTAGCAGTACCAAACATTATGCAACTAAAGTAAGAAGAAAGTTTGTTGAAGGATCAAAAAATACTTTGGTCCTGCAGACATTGTTGGACAGTTGTTCACTGTGCAGAATTCTGTTAGAGTACCAAACAGGATGTTCACTTGATTGAAAAAGTCAACAGCTGCAAGTAAAGGGACACAAAAGTCCAACATTTGAAAGGGAAATACAAGTTATTTACAAACAAATCGTACTCATAAATTTAAAAAAAGAAAAAAAACCACTAAGGGTTATATGTGAAGATCTTACTATTTACAGCTAGCCACTCATTAAGATCTTCACCGGGAGGCAGTTTTACAGCCTCTCTCAAGTTTCCACTACCTAATGTAGAATCAATATGTTTTTGAAGTTGAGCGCCCTGTATTTTGATTAATTAAATGCCTAAGATGAAAGGATCAAGAAATAACGATATATACCACAAAATAAGAGAAAACAATCCAGTAACAACAAGGAGTAATACCAACCTTACTTCCTGAAGGAGCACTCTTTTTTGGACGAAATGTTTTCTGGTTTCTGCATGGATGAAAGTTTGATCATACTTGGATATTAACAGAAAGAAAATGAAAAGTATATAAAGCTATAGGAAATAAAAACAAGAGAATTTAACATCAAAGAATTCAATTTCATTAAAAAAACTCAAAAAACAAGTATCTGTGAAACTATTGCACTTGCAGTCATTTGACATAAATATTAGGGGAATTAGATGTTTGTAATGGATGGAGTTTAAGATTATTCGGGAACAATGTTAGTTTGGCAGGAAGCTCATCCTTTTGCTACATTTTCATGTTAATACTAACAAATCAACAAAATAAACCAGAAAATCCAAGCCTAACCAACATGCATCCAAAATGTTAGGGCAAAGTACTCACAATTTGCATTTTAAAGTCGCCTGCATAATTAATAAACAGCTATGAAAGATCAAAAAGCATCCTTGTATTGCTAATTAAGACCAACTAAGAATCTCAGGCAACATTCACGGCAAATCAGTACACAACCCTTCAAACAGTATCTCTCAGGGTTATACAATTGTGTAAGTGGCATAAAAGAACCGATACCAGGCCCTTAAAAATGATTCAATTCATCCAAATTTCTAGTCAATTCCTTATTCTCTCTAATTCCCATATGTCACAATAATAGGATTCCACATTACTTCTTTCACGCGACATATATATCAAATTGAGGCCAGAGATTTCACAGTCGACATCAAAATGGGAAATCATTATGTTTGTCATAACATGATCGACCATCCCACTTCACAGAGAACACGAGAGAATTAGATGCAATGGGAACCAATCAAATTAATCAAGGGTTAAAAAACGACAATTAATAGAAGTCTTAGAATCAAAATCCCAGTTCATCGGCATTTGGGAAAAAAACGAGAAACATGTAAAAGAAAGAAAAATAAAATTGATACGTGTTGTCGGAACCAAAGACCCGAAATACAATCAAAACGTAATAGACATCGAACACGCATTTAAAAGAGGGAAATTGCATGAATACCTGCTTCCAAGACCGAAGAGACTCATGGTGCCCAAATCCTAAGTCTCTCCCTGGAAGATCCAAACCAAAGGCCGGGAACAAAAACCGAAAGTTATAGTGTAGCCAAATGAGTCTACGAATATAAACAAAATGGATATGGATATATATATATATATACGTAGAGAGAGAAAGGAAGGCTCTTTCTTGACCTCCCGATTGCCAGTCTGTCATGTCCCTCCGTTTCTCTCTCTCTCTCCCTACCTCGCGGCAAGAGAGAGAGGCGGAGGGAAGGACTCCATTTGCGCTACCCTGGCTCATACATACTCCGTATTTTTTTCATTTCTGTTTCTATCCTAATTTCTATTTTATATATTTTAAATGCAAATTTAATATTTAATATATAAATATTTGCCACCGAAAAATTTAATATGACATTGACAATGGTGTCATGCCTTCCTCTATCCTAAAACAACTAATATAAATAATCATGATTTACTCGGGATATCATATTTTCTTCTATATCTTGTTTTATAATTTTAGTCAAAATATAAAATTTTAATTAGTTAGGACTCAAAAATAAGATTATTATATATATTTTTGTATGAATAAGACAACAGATATTATAGTATTTACTTGTTTATTTTTTTTCCTTTATTACCGATATAAACAGAGGGAGGGGAAATAAATTGTCATTTTGATACATTAAAATGCTTGAGCTTCATTTGCTAACTATGAATATGATTTCTCTCTAAAAAGATATATCAATTTTCGTCAAAAATATAAAATTTGAGATTTAAAATCACTGTTGTCAATTGTCAACAGATAAAAAGATACAACAAAATTCAGTCATATCTATCTATGTTATCACTTGGTGGAGTCTCGTGTGTTCTGTTGGATCACGAATGGGAGAAGGCTGTTGGGTCCATTCCTTCCCACCATTACTAAGCTGCAAAAGAAACGTTTCGAACCATTCTCTGTAAAGTTGAAACCTTTAGACTCAGAAGTAGCTTATGACAGTACCTATCTCGGTTGAATGACACTCCCTCAGGTCCATAATCTCCTTATCGGCTCTGAACTCTTCTGGCGCTACCCATTATGCCCTGGTTGTTCTCCTTCAACACTGAATCCCTCCAACAGTTTTTCTCTTCAACACCGTTATCCGCAGCTTGGCTCGCTTCCAGCCTCTGATTGTTTGTCGAGCTCGCTACTGGTAATGGCTGATTTGACGCTTTTGGTCTGGGTCGGCAGTTTCACGCGATGGTGCATTTTTTATTATCATTGATTCATAATCTACCTTTTACTTTTCAATAAATTGTGATTAAAGTCCAACCATCTAGGCCCCATCTTGTTACATTTAAGAAGCCCTTTCCCTATGGGCCGTTTTTTAATGGTAATAGAATTCATTCAATTGTTCTGTCACCTAACTCTCCAGGCTTGTAATTGATACTGGAAATTGTAAAAGGTGAACAGAAACCAAAAACTGATTATGACATAAATTTATTGCAAAAGGGTATTCAGTGATTAGAAAACAACTTTTCAGAGCCCCATTTTGCGACATGCAATTTAACAGGAAATAGGACTATTATTTCTCTGAGTTCAAGATAAAAAAAAAACATTCCACTTCAAGTCAGATATATCAATATAAAGGCCATGACTTTATTAATCTTGCAGCACAATCTTCTAAAATAAGGAACTCACCTGACTCTTACATGAAGGTTGCATTAATCCCTAAGCACACTAACTACTAGAAACAGTACAACAAGAACTAGACCGAACTCTTTTTTGATTTTGGAAACAAAATTAACTCGAAAGACTGCTGAAAAAGACTCCCTATGCTTACGTGCTGCTCAATCCAACATGAACAATAAATTTAACAACGGACGACAATCTCGTGAGCTGTCTCTTTGATGGATAACTTCGCTACCTTCTAACCTGATCCTCCAAGAACGCCCTTGAGCTTCTTCACCTGAGCTTCATCAAGGAAAGTGGTTTTCACTATCAACTCAGTGGGAAAAGAACTTTTGAACAATGCAAAGTCTAGAATTTGTAGACCAGGGTTCGGACTACTGAAGGTTACAACTGCTAGGGCCGGAACAGGAGCTGCATTGATTTGGAAGTGCAGTAAACCTTGTGGGAATACCATAATGTCCCCCCTTTTGAGAGTTTTTAGGTAGACACTGTTGTCGGATGCAATGAATCCAGCACAAATTGACCCTTGCACGACAATAAGAAGTTCTGAAGCTGCAGGATGTGTATGCAGTGGTATAACTCCTCCTACGGCCAGGTCTAAACGAGCCGCTGAAATGCCAAGGCCATTTAGACCAGGAAACTGAGCATCAAATGCTGGGGTCACAGCAGCTTTGATGATATTTGATGTGTTACCAGGAATGCCTAGGCCAGAGAAAGCAAAATCATCTGCAGTGACCTTAGCAGGCTTCTTGCAAGAGTATCCTGCTGGGCCAACTGGAGCAGTATAATCTGCAACACAGAAATCTTGCACCAAGGCATGGGAGGAATAAAGGAGAGAAAAGATGAAGACAATGGGGAGGATCATCTTAACTTATGCGAGATAGGTATGTGCTCAAGTTTGTCTCTGAAGTTGTATCTAAGAAGGGTTTGGTTCCTTTATAATATGGGAGAGAATGAGAAACTTTTTACCATTATCATTGAGTTGCTACGGTATTGCATAACTTGATAGATATTTTCTTTTTACTGTGCATGGAAAGGACAAAATTTGAACTGTTATGCACGTGAATTCCTGCATAACAACAAGAAGCCTCTTTCAGTTTGAAATTAGAACAGGAATCTTTTGCGGATCTTCTATTCTGAAAGAAATTATTTCTTCAAGGGTCCTGGTACCCTATTTTGCAACCGTGATTGTTGGAATTGACCCCAACTCAAACCTCTATGGTTAATAAATTTATCTTTTCTAGCACCAAAAAGAAAAATTATCTCTTCACCAATGTTCAACCTGTTTTAAGTCACCAACTATGGGTATGATACTTAAATTACTGATGTAACTCTTGCCAACATGAATGCCATTCAAAACACAGCCAGCCTATTGTTATACCTTGCAGTTATTTAGTTGGCAATCACTACTTCATGTTAGATTATATTGGTCAACAGATAGAATCAAGTTCTTAATTTTAATTTTCTATTGACACGGTGGAGAAAAAGATAATGACCCTTGAGATGTTGAGCCTTGAAGGATGCCCAAAAAGAAGAAAACTACCCCATGATTGAACAAATGCAGTTTTTTGGAAAGAAATAACCTCTACATAGTTCTGAGTTTGATTATCTTTTGTGGACAACATACAAAAAAAACAGAAAGGTAGACAGCTAATACGAGTTAATCTTTCCCTATAATGTCCATACTGCTCTGGTAGAAGTCTGGTTTCCATGGTTCTGCATTCTTTGCACAATTTCAGATGATTGTGTTTTTAATTTATCGAAAATTCCAAGAGAAACAACCAGACATGGCAAGGAAATTGAGAAACGTAGTCCGCAAGGGGCAGGGAAGAGCAAGGAATGAGAGCGTAAGAACACATTTTGACAGCTAGAAGATGATCACCTCTCCAAGTCTTACACAGTTTCATTTCCAGTATGGAGATAACATGTGGTTATGAGAAATTCCCCATCTTGCAGGGAAGCTTATTTTTCCCTTAAATAGGTAAAAAGTCGTTATCAAGCTCAGGACACTGCCCTCAAGATCTTGTCTGCAGTTGATGTCAGCATCCTATGCAGCGAATGGCACTTTTGTACATGGGTTCCTAACGTAAAAGTTACTACATTTAAATTCCTGTTGGATGTTCCAAAAGCTTAGGATAAGGTTGTCAGTGGCAAATCAGCAGAAGCCATTCATTCCAAATCAACGTGAAGAAGGGTGTAATCCATATCATAATCATTGACATAGCCAGAGTTACGATGTCAGATGCGTCCCCTAGATGTTGCCAAGAGACCCTGTTGCTTGAGGTTAGAGTTTCAAGATATTTGAAATCAAAATAGACGTTTCAGAAAAAGGTGCAGCTGGTGATTGCTGTGCAATTACCTTGGCTGCATTCCATCCTTTTGAATCCTTTCCAAGTCTAAATTTTGGATCATACGGTGTAACCAAAGATCAATCAAATAAAGTCTTTATTTGCCACTGGAAAATGCAAACAGAGTGCAGTGATTTATGGGACTGATTGAATAGGTAAATAAATCAGAATCAATAGCTGTTATTCTTCCCCCCTCCTTTTTATTGATGTTATTTCTTGATTTGTTTAAAGTTAAAAGAAGAAGAAATATGAGGGCAAATAATTTTTAAAAAAAATAAATGACTTAATTACACAATTTTTCAATTTTCAGTACACAAAATTTTCATTGAAATGAACCCTTTTTTTTTTTCTAAAAAAAAAATCTCTGTTTTCACACCTTAGTTTGCTAATGTGGCATCCTCTTTCATGTCTAATATGGACTAAATTATCTCCTTCAAAAATAGAAAGTTTTTTTAGAATTTAACTGATCATAATATGTTTGCAACTTTTATTAATTATTAGTTCCATTTTCTAATTAGAAAGAGATTATATAATTAGTTTATTTTAAAAGGCTAACTGAAACATTAATAGTATTAATATCAATTATTACTCTCTCACTCACTTTTTTATATTCCCAGTGGTTCTGATGCCGTCACTGTAATTAATATTCCTATTTTCTATTTAGCTATTTGATCTCAACATGCACCCTGTTCTATCATTTCTATTGATCCTTGCTTGATGTCATTAAACATGGTGGTCCTAGCCTCACAGGCAAGATAAGAATCCCCATATGGGCAAATTGACATTTTAGTATATAATTTAAGTACAGAGCTGCATTCAATACTTAGCAAAATTATAAGTACTTGAAATGGTCTATAAGAGAGGAACATAAGTGGACAAGTTTTACATATATCAAAGACATTGCACTCAAAGGCGTGATTTGCTGAGGAAGGGATAATCTGTGTAGCCTACAACAGGATCCTGGGTGTAGAAAGTTTTCCTATTATACTTACTTAGAGGTGCATTCAGCTTAAATCTTTGGACTAAGTCTGGGTTTGAAATGAAAAGACGACCATAGGATACCAAATCAGCATCACCTTGAGCTATAGCTTCCAATCCTAATTCCCTGGTGTATCCACCACTGCACATGAAAGTTCCTTCGTAAGTTTTTCTCAGGTTCCTCATCAAGTTAGCTTCCTCCTCCTCGGTGCCAGGCCTGCCTGTCTCCGTTTGCCCGTACGCCGTGTATCGAGGTTGAGTAACATGGAGATAAGTGAGCTTTGATCCCACCTCTCGCTGCACCTTGTTCAGTCTCTCAACCACTGCTAAGCCTAGCCTGAGTGGGTTAGAGTCCATGGCATCAAGGTGATCAATTGCTGGTGAAATTCTAACAGCAACTCTTTCTGCTCCTATTGCATTGACCACTGCTTTAACAAGCTGAATCAAGAATCTGCACCTGTTTTCTAGTGATTCTCCATATTCATCTGTTCTGTCATTGATTCCATCCTTCAAGAATTGATCAATGAGGTAACCATGCGCCCCATGAATCTCAATTCCATCAAAACCTGTATATCACAATCATTACATGTCTTAAATAATATCGGCAAAGTATTAAGGTTAAACATAGTTGTGGGCTCGATCCAAGTGGATATTTCGCATCTTCATGGAATAAGTTTTACTTTAGAAGCAACCTTTGGTCTGGTGTCGTAAGAAAGGTACTACAATAATTACTGCTAATGAGTAATGATACTTTTAAGATAGTTTCGTTAAAAAAGTCTGTAATATAAGATTCAAAGTTGTATGATGGCATAGGTTTGTTACTAGTACTAGTTCTAAGGGGAAAAGCATATTTTAATCTTTTCATTATTTTGATGCTAGTTGAAGCAACTTGCACTAAGATGCATGATTAGGCTAAAGGGTCTAACTTTTAGCGATGTGGACCACAGATATCCCTATTAGAGATGATAAATGAAGTTTCCTTTAAACTCAGAAAATATCATTGAGCCCTTAAAAAGACACATACTCATAATCGCTTTACAGGTTACTAGTTGCTATACAAACAGAACTGCATATAATATATGATAGTCATCATTATGTCTTGTATTTTACTTAATTTCTTGAGAACAGCGAGAAAATCAGTTATAACGAGACACTAGCATTGACATGTTGAAGAATATACGTAAAAAGACAAGTAACCTGCTCGGATTGCATTAATGGCTGCTTGGCGATAATGGTCCACTATCTGCGGTATCTCATGAGTAGCCAGAGCTTGAGGCTTCGGGTATGTGCCATAGGACCCATCTGGCAAGAGAATTCTCCACCTTGCTGATACGGGTTTGGTCGTGGACGATATGGGTGCAGCCCCACCAGGCTGGTACACTATAAAATCAACGAGTGCATGAAACGAAAGCCAACGCCAAACTCATAAGTCATTAGTACTCATAACCATAATCAATATTAAAACAGAGTCTTGTAATGCAGTTAATGAAGGAATCATCTAATGTACTTTATAGTTATATATACCTGGATGAGATGCACGGCCAACGTGCCACAGTTGACAAAAGATAATGCTACCTTTGGCATGCACTGCATCCACTACTTTCCTCCATGCCTGTGTCTGTTCTTCATTATATATTCCAGGCACATGGGGAAACCTGCATCAAATCACCGCCAATCTATTAGTAAACCTGTATGTGATTTTATAGATTATATTATTATATTACACGGAGAACCACAAGGTGGAAAACTCTCACGAAAATGACAAGTTAGGATATAATTTTCCGTTTCGACGTTTTGGTTGGATACTCAAATTTTACTTTGACCAATTTGACTTTTAAGACCTAAAATCTTGGACCAATCAAGAGAAAATGATATTAAAGTTCAGTGAAACACGAGGGCGGTCCCACCAAATAATGGAGTCCACGTGGCCACTGATAAATTAAATAAAGAGACTCGGAAAGGGATGATAATTACGAGCATTACCCGGGGGCGGTAGGGGAGACCAGGGTGCCTTCTGTGATGAGAAAGCCACCGGGAGTTGACCTCTGAACATAATACTCGGCAAGCGCTTGATTCGGAATCCCGTTCAGAGCTCTGCACCTCGTCATCGGCGCCAGCACCACCCTGTGGGTCCAAACCCGTAAATGAATGGATCAAAGATATCTAACGGAGATTTGAATTTGGGGAGAAAAAGAAATTAGACAGTGCAAATTTAGGGGACTGATCGATCACCTATGAGAAAGATTAAATTTGCCCATCCTGTAAGGAGAGAAGAGACTGGTGGTATCTGCCATTGTCACTGATCGAGGTTTGAGAGAGAGCTGACTGATCCGCTGCTTACCACTTTCAGAAGCAAGAGAGATGAAGAATATATTTATGTTGTATACACTAATAGTATACTTACATTTATATTTACGTTACACGTTTTGTTTCTGGGAGGGCGGTAAAGTAAGAAAGCACCGACCAAAATCCCTTCCACGCAATTTCTCTCGGATTTTCTGTTCCAGACGGAAATTGAGGAGAAAATTTTTTGGTCCTAAATTAAAATAAAATAAAATAAATATAATAATAATATTCTTATAATTTTATAAATTATTTTTTATTAAATTAAATTTATTTAATTAATATATTAAATTTTTATATAAATTTTTTTTCACAAAACTCGCGAAATTATTATAAGCGAGAACGGGGTGAAAGAAAATTTCCAACAAAAATAGAAGATGGAAATGTACGCATATTGCAGGCTCCATTATGTACACGTGCTATTTGACTCATGAAAATCATGTGTTGGCTGCTTCTGCCCTTTTTATTCTATTGCTTATTTAATATTAATAATTTCCAAATTTCAACATAATTTTTATGATCAAATATTATTTGGTGGGAGAGGAAAATCTTGTTCGAGAATTAATTAATTTTCTAGGATTTGGATTCTACTGCAAAGTGTACAAGTGAAGTCACAAGATGACATGATTAATGGGAGTGGTTCTACGCCAAGGTTTAACCAATTCAAAAGCCTGTACCGTGTCTCTGTGCAGCAAAGCAATGATGTTGGTCTGGTCATCAACTAGAGCTAATCCTAGTGGGTCCACGTAATATTACCATTAAGACGGAAAGGTGGGACATGGTTCCGTCATTCTCATCATACTTACGCCACGTTACATCTCATCCCAATCCGTAATTCCCATTTTTCTTCGTTAACCTTCTCCGTCTTACAACTCCCCGTAACTTGTTGATATAAATATTAATAAATCACTTTAAAAATGTTTTTAACCAATAAAAATAATTTTTTTTATGATGAGACGAAATCTAAAATAATACAAGAGTTTTTTAATGTTAATTTAAATATTTAAAAAAAGATGATTCAGATTTTTTATTTTAATTTGATAAATAAAAATATGAAATTAAAAAAAAAACATGTTTTTTTCATTGCTCAGCGCTTGACCAGAAGAACACATCTGGTCCGTAGCCTAAAGGCACCACATCTCTGATCTCACCATCACCTATTGACTTTAAATAAATAAATGTAAACATAAATAATAAATAATAATTGTTACTATTAAAATTGTAAATTTACTTTTTTCAGATTTACGCAAATGGCAATATCTCATATTTCATAATTGTTACTGGGCGTAGATTTCTATTTATGAGAAAGCCGGAAAAAATCGGTTTCGATAGCTGTCACCTGATGATAAAATATTCATTATATTAGTAATTAATAAATAATCAAATAAAAACAATTAGATTCTATCATTCTAGTAGTTTTCAAAAAAACAAATAAATAAATAAAAGAGGGAAAGAGACATTGGGTGCGGTTGTTGCCAAACACAATTTGTAACTCTAAATTGGGACGACGTGGGACTGGATGTTTTTCATGCCAAACAAACAGGCCACAGAGAAACTGACGTCCCTCGTTTTGCATTTGCATTGCAGCTTCTCATCCATGTCTTGTTTCTTCTTCCCATGAACTCATCGTTTTGTTTCGACGTCCACGAGGGTTCTATCTAACTTGGAACTTTATCGACTGTATCTAAATTAATTAATAGAAAGTTTTTATTTTGATGAAACCCACCTTAAGTTGATCAATTAATTAAGCTTTAATACTGTCCTTCTTCTTCCCTTATTCCTTGTTTCTTTTTCTTAGAAGCTAAGAGCTCTCTAATGGCCACCTGAAGTTTCTTACCCTCTCTCCTGCTATTAAATTTTCTGTCTTTCCTCTCCTTTCCTGTCCTCCGTCCCTGTATTTGAAGGTGAGCTTGCTTTATCAATTTTCTGTCTTCCAATTCCAGCTGATAGTTGTGTTCATTTCAATCTGTTGTTCCTGGGTTGAGAAAAGATTCTCAAAGTTTCATCTTTTCTCTCACTCTAGACCGGCTACTTTCCTTTTGGTGGTGCTTTTCTTTTCTTTTCTTTTTTTTTGGA